>CM027671.1:11923937-12610375 GCA_015731905.1 Salix dunnii | reverse complement strand
ATATATATATATATATATATAAATCTGATGAATTTTATTGAATCATTATTTGCTTGTGTTTCTTTGCCCCCAAGTTGATGTGAAATTATTTGCATCCCTATCAAGATCCATATCATGATAGAATGATTGTTGGGCTTTCCAATAATAATCAAGTACTGTCAATGTCAAGGATTCTGCAAATCCTGTCAATGTTTTCTTTGTTTGTAAATCTTTTTTGTTCTGAAATTAAGTCACCAATTTCAAAGATCACGTGTATCCAAAGTCTAATTCTTGAAATAAAATCAAAGAGATGTCATTTTTTAAAAATCAAATTCATTTGGTCAAAAACCCAACAAACGATATTCAATGCATGCAGACCTATAATTATCTTGTATTTTGTTAACAGTAATTGACCCATTGTGAGATTGATATTGTTTTTAATGGGTATTTTTTTTTGTTTCAATTTTAATATCTGATTCTGGGGTATGTCATTTGATGGTACATGATGAAGTGATAATTTGTGGTTTTCAAATAATTAGAGTGTCGAGTAAAGACCCGATGTTCAATTGAAAATTTATTTTATTTTTTAGCATTTACTTTATCAATATGCATAACAACCCGTAATATAGTTCATGAAATTATAACCCTTATGGAAAAAAAACTCTAATAATATTGAGAGCACCACTTATCAATTAAAATTGCTTGCTTGATCAATAAGGATTTTTGAAAGCATGTAATGAGGCTATAGTTCATGACTATAAAAGAAAAGGGAATTCATAGGCTCAAAAAAGTGTTTAAGGGTTTCAAAGACCAAGGATAACCATTAGCTAGTCATTATCTCTCTTTCTCTTGTTGTGTTTGCAGAAGAAATGACATAAAAATATACATTAATTATTTTAACGTGATTTTTTTTATCAATCAACTAATGCTCTAAGAAGCTCTATAATCATGTCATTCATTTAAATGAAAATTTTAAACTTAAAAGAGAAATACTAAAACTCAAACCATCATTTATCATCTAATATTATTCCATCTTTTGTTGCGCTCAATATAGTCTAACAAAACAATTCTGCAAGATCTTCATTTGATGGATAACATATCTTGAAGACTCAATAATCTGAATAACATTTCTTCCCATATGAGGTTTGCCCACAGATACCAACGGACATGGTATAATTCAATACTCTTTTGCTTTTTTTTTTTTCGTTTTTTTTTCATTTTTTAACTTGTCCTTGGTATCGACTCTTGGTTTTTGTCATGTCTTCTCTCAATTTGCTTGTTCTCCAATGTTGGGTTTTCATTCTTAACATCCCCTCTTCTGTTGATTCTAATATTGTCACTCTATTCTCAAACTATAAATCTCTCATTTGCCCCCAATGTGAGGGTGCAATCCATGTCAGGTTTTTTTCCGCAAAGAAATATAATATCAGGCTCAAATTGGGATTAACGAGGGATATATATATATACATATATATATATATATATATATATATATATATATATATTTCAAGAATAGTGAAAGAAATAAACAAAGATGACCTTTTGTCATTTCATACAAAGTTGGTTTTAACGGATAAATTTTGACCTCATCCAGTGTAATGATTTGGACACACAAGAGTCATGATTCGCGGGTCCATAACTACTGAATCCATCACAAGTCAATTTGCATACCGATAAAGCTTAGTTCTATGACGTGGTTCAAAAATTCGGTGTATGAGCTCAAAGAATAGTTTGGTCACCTGATATTGCTCATCATGTAATTTAACAAGAGTTGGGTCAATTCTGCAATCAAAATACTTCAAACTTACAGGAATGATAAGCTTTAAATTTTCCATGTTGGAGTTTGATCAAAATATTTTTTTAAAAAATAAGAATGTTAAACATCTCTTGATTTCAAAACAATAAAAAGACAAAGAAAACACATGTTTCAATGAAATGATCCTTGGCTCCAAAACAAAGTGATAACCGATGAGATTCCACAAGAAAATTATTGACGACGTGACACTTTTCTCAGACTTTTCAAACAATCATTTCTGTATTGTCGTTGCTCATTGATCTTGCTTATGTTCATGATAATTTATTGTTGACACTACCGGTGATAACATTCTCCATAAAACTTGACTTGTCTTTTGCTTATTAAACTTCCATACTTGATTACTGACATTCTTTCAACATTTTGTTCTTCATCATCTGGATTATGTCGCATAAGGAGGGCATCAATTTTTTTTTCACGCTCCTCATTGGACATAAAAGTGAATCGAGCTAGGAAGCACTCTAGACAAAACCACCAAGGTACGCAAATCATGAACAATTTTGTCCTCCGATGAAAAGACTCTTTTTGCGGCAATTTTACTTTGTCGAGCAATGTTATCTTGCAGTACACATGCTACCTCCTCGACACCGGACCAGATTCAACAATATCATATTATGTTTTCACACTCAAGATATTTTATCTCGCTTTAAAAAGGCAAAATGGTGTCCAAAATAATATGGTCTATTATGCGTGGCAGCATAAAACTCATTGATTTGACAGTGCTTCAACAACTCCACATGATCAGGAGAGAGATCAAATGATGCTTAAATGGATTGACAACTTCTTTGATTGATGCTTGCTTTCTGAAAATGGGTTCGTATATGAACTACCCACACTTCTTAAAAGGAAAACTTGAATTTTCCACAATCTCCATTGATGACGCATTAAAACTATGCAGATGGTATCTAAGCATATGTCCAAACTGATTTCATTGTAAAGCAGAGAACTTTGTTGTTGGCTTACAGAAAAACACGAATGATGTTTCTGTATCGGTGAGAATTCTTTTTAGCAATGTCAAATGTCAATGACTATTGACCTTTCAGAGGATGACAGATTGAGGGACCCCTATTTTGAATTGTGGGAATGCATGTTGAAATATATATGCATGTTTTTTTCTAGGCTTGCCCTTCAAGGAGTGACACGTGGTTGTAATAATTTCATGCAAAAAATTGATTTTTGCTTAAACTCTACAATGAAAATTTCTTAAGTAACGACCATTGTGTCGCCTATAAGTCTTGAATTCAAGATGCTTCGAGAAGGGTTTACTTAATTTTTACACATCACATGATGAGGTTGCTACTTTGGTCTCTATACAGGGTCTCTTGCTGTCCCAGTGATCACCTTCGTGAAGGCAATATGGGGGCTTAATAGGTAATGGGATGGTACGTATACCAATCACTATCAGTCTAAATACTCAACGAAGAGTTGGGATTTACACAAACTTAAACCTTGACTCAAGTCATAGGTAAGCTGCTAGTCCCCCACTTAACTTAAAGTTGCAAACCATAATGATGTAACTCAAATAAATTAACAATGCATGGACATATATACATATGCACAAAATAAAAAATTCTAAAAACTTAACAAAAAATAAACACACATAAAATTCAAACACATCAAAACAAAAAAATCACATCAAAATATTCAAAGCTCAGTCCAATATTTTTCAGAAAAAATACCATCCCTAGTGGAGTTGCCATCCTGTCGCACCCTCCGTAAGAGCGCGACGTCTTGATAACTCTTCCCGCGAGTTGGGAATTCATGTCAGAGTTTTATCTTTATTTTTGTGAAAAAGAGAGTCGCTACATAGTATTATGGTTACTTGAAAATCTAAATTAATCTTTCAGAGATTCTAAGGCAAGGGACTAGTTGCGTAAAGGGAAGGTTTTAACACCCCTAGTACGCCCTACCTAAGGTAAGCTGCTTGGTGGTTTGGTTTGCTTATGATTTGCTATGGTGTTTATTTAAATGATAATGGTTAAATGATGATGATGGTGTATTATTCTTGTACAAATATTTTGGATAGTTATCACTTTAAGGTTTCTTTATCCAAATATTTACGGTGATAATAAACGAATTATACCCGTTAATATTTTGGATATTAACCATTTTAGGATTTATTTATCCAAATACCAGCAGTGAATAATAGCGAATTATCCCCACCAATATTTTGGATATTGACCCCTTTAGGATTTATTTATCCACATACCAACAGTAAATAATAATGAATTATCTCTGTCAATATTTTGGATATTAATCCCTTTATGATTTATTTATCCAAATATTAACAGCGAATAATATGAATCCCCAAAATAAGAATTTGATATTTTTGGACCGCAACCCACCATCATACTGGATCGGTCTCTAATCTCAGACTGGGCCGGTAGGCCCATTTGCTCTTGGACGGGGCTTTCAACCCATTTCATTTAGGACTAGGCTTTCAACCTATTTTTCCTTAAACCGGGCTTTAACCCATGTTTCTTCAGACCAAGCTTCCAGTCCAGACATGCTAGAAGCCCATCTTATATCGGGCTGGGCTTCTAGCCCAGACAGGCACCAAGCTTAGCCCAATCAGGTCACTGCCAATGAACAGTAACCAAGGCAGCATATTGAGCGAGACAATGGATAGTAAAAATGAGAGATTTTGGAGTGTGACGAATGATGTACCTGTTAATACCATTGGGTAGATGAGGTCAAGGTGGTTCTTCCTATCATGGTGGCATCGGAAATAGTGGCTTGTGGTGGCCGAAGTGGACGTTGGAAAGTGAACGAGTGACGTTGCAGCTACGCCTACTGCTGCTACTGCCTTCACTGGAGGAGGTGGCTGGACTGCTGGTGTTGAGGGGAGAGTTCAAGTGATGACGAGGTGGTGCAAGGTGGTCGAAATTGATGGCTAGAGGGTTTAAGAGAAACGATAGACCGACCGAGAGAGAAAAAGAAAAGGAAAGGAGCTGGTGATGTCGGGGCTAGTTGAAGAAGATTACTTGAGTTTCTTAAGTGAATTTTCCCTCCTGACCTTCCACTTTTTTCTCCCTTATTCGATCACCCCTCTCCTCCTTTCTTCTTTGTTATTTATAACTATGAGAGGCAACCCTTTGGCTGCCCATGGCGTGCAGCGAAGGGTTGCCGTCGCCTGAATATTTAACATAGGGCATGCTTGAACATGCAGCGTTGGGAACGTCTGAACAATGCAAGTTTCAAAATATTTAGGAAAGTGAAAGTATGATTTGGTCCCTCAATTTATAATTGCTCTAATTGCATCTCTAATTGGATTTAAACTTATGATTTTATCCAATTATACCCCGTTAGAATTTCAATATCAACCTTAGCTTTACACTGTCTTTTTTATTCTGGTCCTTGGTTTCTGACTTTCACGATTTAAACATCAATTGACCATTAGACTCTCAGATTCATTCAATTTAGACCTTGAGTTTGCATAATTGGCTAAAAAAAATCATTTTGGTCTCCGAAAATTCCAATCTTCTCAAATTGAAACCATATTAACTCAAGAACTTGCTTTCTTATTGACTAATCTTTAATAAAATTAATTTGATCAATTTAAAGTGTAATTAAGTCCTTGCATTTAATTAAATCCTTAGATTCGACCCTAAATTAATCCTCCAACACAATTACACTTTTATATTGGCCAACGATTAACTCGAATTGGCCCATAAAAATATACGCATATCTTTCGACTTAATTTTTACGTAGATTTATCCGATACTAAATTATGTTAGCCTTGAATCTGTGCTCTTCTTCGGTTCCAAGTGTAAAATAGGCACGATTGTATCATTACACTTTTAAATTGGCCATCGATTAATTTACCCTTTTAAATTGGCCAATGATTAAAATCCAAAGGGCCCGTAAAAATACAATTATATCTTTTGCCTTAATTTCTACGCAGATTTATCCAATAATAAATTATGTTAGCCTTGAATTTGCATTTTTTCTCCTTTCTGGGCACAAAAGAGGTATGATTGAACTCTTGAAAAAGCGCAAAATTTTCACCTTAATTTTCTTACCGATCCCGACCTCTTTTATTTTATTTTTGCTATTTTGGGTATACTTAGGGAATGACCCAAAATTGGGTTACGACAATGATTCCCATATTCAAGAAAAAGATAAGGCTAAAAAGCACTCTCAATGAAATGAAAAAGGTGAGAGCTCGAAGGTGCACACAAAGATGAAGGTTCGTAAATTACGATCCCTCTAAAACATTTCCTAGATTCTCAATGGAGATTCAATGCATTATGATACATGTATACTTACCTGAGAGATATAGGTCCCCTTTCTTCTTCCTGACCTTCTTTTTCTAGGATTTAGATCTCTAGCTTTGATGATTTCTCACTTCTACTTACTCGAGCCATAACTTAAAATTTTGACTACTAGAGATGATAGATTTTCCATATCAACATGCCCCCTTAAGTTTGATCCAGATTCTTTGAAAAGGAATGATGGAGCCAGCTTCAATTGCATTTGTAGATTTCCCCCCTGTCTAGTCATGCCCACAAGTGTTTTAAGCTTGAAGTGTTTGCAGGAAAGGGTTGGTTATTTGCAAAGACTGTGTTTTCATGTGATATTTTTGGAATTTCAAAGTCATTCCAAACATAAAAACCATTTTGATTGCCCTATTCAGGTCACGTCAGACCAGCGTTTTAGGCTTCAAGTGTTTACAGGTTAGGGATGGTTATTTGCAAAAATTATCTTCATATAAGATTTTTGGAATTTCAAAGTCATTTCAAGCAAAAAAACCATTTTGATGTTTGTTTAAACAAACTTGTTCTCGAAAGAATTCAAGTGATCTCATTGTCAGGTTTTATGTTGATTTTGACAAGAATGTGAAATGATTTTTGCATGTCTTGTATGTTAGGAAGGCTTTGATCGGGTCGCGTGAAGCATTTATAAGGATTGTCTCGAATGGAAAAGCATTGCCTATTGATCCTGATTATTCGTATTTGATAAGAAAGGGCTTTATCAGGCTTGTAGCATAGGCTCAGGCTACTGGCAACGAAGAAAAATATATCTGAAGGCTTAAAAGGTATTTGAGGGTTTACTAAACTAAGGATCACTTAGTGCTCACTCTTAGAACTCTTTTTAGTCCTCATGACTGATTTTCATAATGACTTGACATGCACACCAGCATTTTGTTTGGGCTTTTACCTAGACATGCCCCTAGTATTTTGTTTGGGCTTTGTATAATCGATTTTTAGCACTGTTATCATGTTGACTTGATTTGTCATAATATACTAAAATTCTTTCTATGTTTATGCCCTCCAGTTTTGTTCGGGTATCTCTTGACATGCTCCCTTTGTATTTTGTTTTGGCTTTCTATCATAGGATTTTAGCATTACCATAATGTTGAATTGATTTGCTATTGTGTACTAAAACTCTTTTTTTTAACCACAACCTTGTTTGGGCATCTTTTGTAATTGAGGACTATTGAATTTTTTTCCCCGCACTTGCCCCCCAATATAGGGTGTGATTCTTTTCAGGATTAATTATCAAAAAATATTTATTAGGCTCAAATAGGGACTAAAAGGGATATTTGGGACTTTGTGAAGGCATATCAAAGATTGCCTCTCCTCATTTAAAAAACATGCAATCTGAATTGATAAGCTTTGCTTTTCATACGAAATGATTTTTTTTTTAGTTTTTCGATTATTTGGTCTAGTTAAGAGCTTAGCTTTATTGTGTGGGTTTTGGGGGATGATATCACCTTTCAATGAAATCCTTTGAATTCCCGAAACATATTTGTTAAATGAACATTAATTTGGTATTTCTTTTCATACTAGACTTTGATTTGCCAAAAATCTTGATGAAATCATGAGATCATGTATAATTTGAATGAAAGGGTATTAGGTGTGCTTATGTTATATAAACAAAAAGTAAGAGCACACCATAAACACAAGAAAATACATGATCTTATTGGAGAGAAAAGCTTGTTTAACAAAAGGTCTTGTGACATTACAAGCAAAATTATCGATAAGTCAAAATAAGAATATGACATGCGGACATGACCAAAATAAAAGGTAACCAAGGGAGCAAACTTCATCTTCCAATACATGTGCACTCTTTTTCATAAGCTTTTGTAGGGGTTACTTTGATGGAGCAAACACTTGGTGCCTTATCTTCGCGAAGTTTAATTGGGTGTAAGAGTTGAATTTTCTTCGATTGTAATTCATCCTACTTTAATCAGTTGCATGAGCCTCTTCTTGAAAGCACCACAAATGTGAATGCTATGCCCTATAGCACCAACATGGTATTTGCAGGTGAGGTCAGGTTTGTACTAAGTGGGGTAAGGCGACAAGGTGCTTGAGGTTTAGGAGATATTTGCCCAATACTTATCAATTTTTGTTACATCTCATTTAAAAGCAATGGTAGCAGAGGTAGCTGTTCTTGGGTTTTTTGGTAATTTCTTTTCGGAAAATTTTTAGATGGATCTTTGGCTTGAAGATTGATTTTGGCAATTTTAGATGTAAGGGTTATGGTAATTTTGGAATTGGTTTTTCCTACCCATATTGTCATCTTTAAAATGCTCGACCATTTTTCTTTCGCCTTTAAAGCCATTTTTCTCCACAGGTGCGAGAATTCTCCCACTTCGGATCCCCTACTTTATCCGTTCTGCCACGACTACAACATCTGTGAATTTTTGTGTGGAGCTGCCCATTACATGTTCGTAATAGGGTGCTCTTAGCGTATTTGCAAATAATATCACCATCTCTTTATCTAGAAGTAGAGGATGTACCTGTGCAGCGAAATCTCTCCATATTTGAGCATATTCCCTTATGCTTTCTTTGTTAATCTTCTTAAAGTTGGACAAACTTGTTCTGTCAGGAGCAATGTCCATGTTGTATTTATATTGCTTGATGAAAACATCTACTACATCTTTCCAGCTACGGATCCTAGTGTTGTCTAGTCTCATGTACCAATTCAAAGTTGCCCCACTCAAACTGTCTTGGAAAAAATGCATCAGTAATTTTTCATCATGCACTACTTCCACCATTTTATTAAAGTATGATTTTAGATGAGTGATAGGGCACTGTGTTCCAGTTTACTTGATAAAGTCAGGAACATAAAGTTTTTTTTGGTATCACAACATTCAGGACTAGACACATTTTTGCAGCCTGTACTAGGTCATATAAATTCATCCATTCAGTGGCCCTTATCCTGGCCTCGAATATCTCCATCTTATCTTGGTTGATACCCTTTGATGCTGTTATAACCGTCGGGATTGCGGCAGGTGTTGGCGCTACTGCTTGTATGAAAGTTGGATTTTGTTCTGGACCTTGAATCCTTTCTCCTATTACTTTTTCATGGTGATTCATTGCTTCTGTTTGAGCAGCCACTGTGGGTCTAGTTGAAGGACCTTCGCTAAAGGCATTTCTTAGTGCTTGCTCGAGTAAACTAGTAAGACGAGTCACGCTAGCTTTTAGAGAATCCAGTTCTTCTTGGAAATGAGCATCACGGTGTGCACATTCTTCATCCTCCATATTTCTCTAATGAAGTCGAGTGGTGGGAGCTCTTCGGGGACCTATTTTTCAATTTAATGATGATATGTTATGTATAGTGATGGGTGCAAATGCAAATATATGCACATACATAATTGGTGAATTATTAGATGATTTGTACCCAAAAGTCAAATTCTAGGCCATTACATGAGGGGTAAGATTTCTACCTGGTCTCAAAGGTCTATAAACTTCCTAGTGACCGCCTTACGTGAAGGTAGTATAGGGGTTTACAGGAAATGGTTAGGACACAATGTGATCGCCATTATAGAGTAAACACTCAGTTCATAGTTAGATATTTCACGAATCTGAACCCCGACTGAAAGTTATGAGGCAGACCGTTATTCCCCACCTAACCTAAAATTTGGTTTATTCATGAAATTAAAATGCATGATGAAAAAGCAGTAAAATGCGTGTAAGAATATGAACTAAAGAATAAACAATCAAACAACAAAGCTTAGTCCAGCTATGTTCCAGGGAGTTACCATTTGTCGCGATGATGATTTTCGCGCCTCGTGCCTCGCCATCCCTGTGTTGGGGAGAGAATGGCACGTGGTGAAAATGGATGGTGTCTTTTATAATTGTAAAAATTATTACTATAATTATTAGGAGTCACCACCTAATATTATGGTCACTAGCAACCTATTGGTCTGCGAGAGTCTAGGTAAATGGACTTGTTATGCAAAGGAAAGACGCATCATCCCTAGTGCACCCTACCTAAGGTAAACTACATTGTTGTTTGATTGTTTTTTCCCTAAGTCATTTTTTATTGGTGTTTTTCTAAGTTTTGACATAAATTTCTCTCCATGAGAAAATATCTACCTCATTGCAGGTTGAAAGACTAACTAACAAATAAATTTCACACTGCATTTTGAAAATCACATTTTTATCTATCTATGAGTATACTTTATAGTGTAATTTTATATCGTGATAGATAAAAAAAAATAATTCTTAAATTATTTTTGATATTTTGACCGAATGTCAATGGATAATCATAAACTGGTTACGATATCCAAATTTTCGCTTTAAAAATATGGAAAAGATGCAACATATTTTTTTTACTAAAAATATGCTTGAAAAACCTTGGAATTCGGCCGTATGCATGAAAACAATACATTTTTTGTTTTTTTAAATGCAGTTTTTTAAATAAAATTAAAAAAAAAACAGATTGGGCGAGCCCCCCTAAGGATGGTCAAGGCCCAAGTCTATTAGACTTGGGCCCGGCCCAACCAACTAGGCTGGGTTGAGAGAGGCTGGCCAAAAAAAGAAAGAAAATAAAAGATAAATAAAAAACACAAAACACGTGAATTCATTGCACTTTATTATATGAACAGTAACTTGGTCGGCCGACCACGACGAGAGGTTCACTTGCTACTGCCGTCAGGTAGAGGAGGTCGAGGTGGTTCTCCCTATCATGGTGGCCTCGAAAATGGTGGCCTATGGTGGTTAGAGGGGGCATTGGAAGTTGTTGGGCTGTGCTGCCGTTCGTCTCTACTAGCTTCTACGGAGTTGGTTGCTGTCGTTGGAGATGAAGGCTGACCTGTTGCAGGTCAAGATGGAGGTGTTTGTTGCTACTGTGCTCGTCGGGAGCTATTGCATGACCTGCCGAGGAGAGAGAGCTGGAGGAGAGAGAGAGGTTGCTGTTGGTTCAACCAGAGATGAGGAAGATGGTCGAGAGAGATGGCTAACTCTATCGGAGATGAGGAATATGAAGAGATAATGGTCCCTTTCTGTCGTCTCCCTCTCTCTGTGTAGATTTTTCTCCCCTTCCTCCTCTGTTTTTTTTCTATGGTTTCTCTTGTTCAAAAACTCTCCCATGACTGCAAAATTTTTCCTATCTCAGTATCCCCCGTTTGTGTTCAATCCTCCCCTGTTAACTGGTCTTTCCCCGTGACTCACCCTTGAGTGTTATTTTTCCCGTTTGTGATTTCCTTCCCCTTTGATTTTTTCTAGTTTTTAGCCCCCAACCCAGTGTTTTCACCCCCAGTTTTTGCCCCCTCTTTCTGTCAATTGTACTCCCTTTTTATAGGCTCAAATTTGCAACTTGTAGTATGGAAATGATGTCCAGGTATGGTCTCTAGGAATGGTGTGTTATGGTGGGAGTGGTGGCAGGCAATGGTGCAACATGGCTGCTAGTATGGCCAAACCTAGCTGTCGACAATAATGTTTTTTTTTTTTTTAATATTTTTTTGAAATAAATAGGCTATGATAAAAAAGAATTTTTTGATGGGAAATACTAGGAAGAATGATGCTTTTTTGTTTAATTTTAGCTTTCAATTTCACCCTAAAAAGTTTAATTATCGAAAATTCTGATCGTCTCAATTTAACCAAAATTAGGTTTTCAAACTTAATTTCTCACTTATTAAGCCCTTAATAAAATTATTTTAACCCATTTAAAGTATAATTAAGCCCATACGATTAATTAAATCCTTCAACTAGGATCTCAATTAATCCCGAAGCATAATTACACTTTAAATTGGCCCATGATTAAATCAAATTGGCCCATAAAAATATAATCATGTCTTTTGACTTAATTTTTACACAGATTTATCCAAAAATAAATTATTTTAGCCTTAAATCTGTATTTTCCTTCATTTCTGGGCAAAAAAGAGTTATGACCGGGCTTTCGAAAACGTCCAAAATTTCTACTTTGATTTTTCTACCAACACTAACCCCTTTTATTTTATTTTTTCTATTTTTTGAATAGATTTAGGGAATAACCCAGAAATTGGGTTATGACAAATACATTAACATATATCATAATCTCAAATACACACAGTTAAAAACCATGAGCAATTAATACGTATCTTCTGTTCAAGGTTTTGAATTCCACAGAGCTCAAGTACCCATGAATTACCCATGAACATTAACTAAAATATAAAATAAAACAAATTAAATTATTTACTTACCTCTTGTAAATAGAGGTTCAAACTTCAAATAAAACAAAGGCCGAGCACAAGAGGGAGGGAGAGGCCAGAGGGAGGGAGTGGTGAGAGGCTTAAGGGATGGAGAGACAAAAGGCGAGTGGGAGGGATAGGTCGAGAGGCCAGAGCGAGGGAGAGGCGAGAGGCTTAACCGAGAAAGTAATCGAGGGAGAGGCAAGGGGCTGCTATGGTTTTCAAAGTAATCAAGATTTTGGGGAAGGGAAATAAGTCGCTTACTGCTTAACTGAGAAAGTTTATATTTATATTAATTTTTTAAACCAAACCGATTTGGTTCGATTATGATTAATCGGTTTTTGCTTTATAAAACCGATACCGAATTGAACGAAATATTTTTTAAAATTTTATAATCGATTTAATCAATTTTTTTAATTGTTTCGGTTTTCTCAGTTATTTTTATTTCATTTTTTTCAGTTGGATGATTTTTTTGCTCACCCCTATCATATACATTATGGTGACAACAGTGTGTAGAATCAATGATGAAACCCATTCAACACAACTTATTTTCATTTTAATTTGGCTTAACAACATGCACAACAATTATGCCTTTACAGAGTAATTTGTTGCCAAAACCAGACCTAATCCAATATTGTACCTCCAAGTACGAACAAGTTTGCATGTAAGAATATTACATACTTCATTAGTTAATTGTCTTTTGCCTCCACTCATTGAGTTTTATCTTTATGTCAGGATCTCGGAAGGAATTATTCGAGCTAGTGACAACTATTTTTCAGGATCGTAGAAATATGTTATGGTACCAAGAACAAGAGATTCTAAAACAAATATTCTCTGGGGTCAAATGATTGGGGTTAACATATTTGTTTCCTGAAGGGACATATTTGTTTTTGGTGAATTGTATAATTGTCACTCAAGCCCATCAACTAGTGCTCACACCATTTATCAACCTAGCTAGGCATGAAAAGCCTAATCTTATGTCTAGTTTTTTCTTGACCTCGTAAGTGGTGTTTTCTAAGAGAATTTGAAACAACAGGCTAGTTTGTTTATATTCTATTCTTCATAAAAAATGTTTTCATGACTACCAAAACTCTGGGATAATAAGAGTGAATGATACCCTCAACACAAACACTCTTATTCCTTCAAGTCTTCAATAATTTTCCCCGCAAGCGCTCAGCAATGTTGTTCTAACTTTACAGGAACAACTTCACATTCTTCTAATCTAACAACATGTAATTCAACATACAAATCCAATATATGCACCAAATGCATAGATTCAATCATAGTTTCATGAAAAAACATGACAAAGTACATGTAAAGCATGCATGACAGTCTAACTTTATGAAAAAATCGATCTCTCTAAGAAGAACAATTTTTCATAGATCCTAGCCATAAGTGTAGCTATCTTTATAAACCCTTCTCTGACTCTTACTCACATACTTTTAGATGAAAAAAACATTGACATGAGATTAGATTAGTTTAAGCATAAACAATTTTTTCCAAGTAGAAGACTCCCAACTTGAAAAGATGGAAGAATAATGTATATTGATTGAATGAATTAATACAGCCAAGGCATTCCTATGAGTTAGGAATAGGAAACTACATTACAGGAAAATCAGCTACAATATAGGAACTAAAATAGGAAAATAATATGTACTGATTATCTATTTCTATATAAAGATAATGTCAACATTTATCTTGTCAACACTCCCCCTCAAGTTGGAGAGTGGATATCCTGAACTCCCAACTTGCGAATCATAGGGATGAAACTTTCCTTTCCCAAAGACTTGGTCAGGATATCCACCAGCTGAAGCGTAGAACTCACATATCTCGTGATCACTGAACCGTCTTGAATCTTGTCTCTAATGAAATGGCAGTCCATCTCAATGTGCCTAGTCCGCTCATGGAAAACTGGGTTGGCAGCTATATGCAAGGCAGCCTTGTTGTCGCAAAACAATAGGGCTGCTTCATGATGTATTAGACCCAAGTCTTTCAATAATTGACGCAGCCAAGTCAACTCACAGCAGGCTCCTGTCATTGCGCGATATTCGGCTTCAGCGGAAGAAAGGGAAACTGTTTTCTGTCTTTTTGATCTCTAGGATATCAATGACGGTCCAAGAAACACACAATAGCCTGTGGTGGATCTCCTAGTGAGCGGGCAACCTGCCCAGCCTGAGTCACAATATGCTCTCAACCTGAAGTCATTATTCGATGGGAAAAATAGGCCTTGACCTGGTGCACCTTTCAAATATCGGACAACCCGAAGTGCTGCTTCCATGTGAAGCTTTCTGGGCTCATGCATAAACCTACTCAAAACATGCACTGCATAGGTTATATCCGGTCTCAAAACTGTCAGATAAATCAATCTGCCAACCAATCTTCTATACTTACTTGGTTCTTTCAACAAAACACCCTGGTCTGATAACTTTAAACCTCGTTCCATAGGAGTGTTAATTGGGGCAGCCCCCAACAGACCCACATCCTCAATAATTTCCAAAGCATATTTACGTTGACAGATAAAAATACCCTTCTTGGATGTAGAAACTTCTATGCCAAGGAAGTACTTTAGATTACCAAGGTCTTTAAGATTAAATTGACTATGCAGGAATTTTTTAGTGTCAACAATGCTAGCATGATCATTTCCAGTTATTAGAATGTCATCCACATATATCAAAAGTGCAGTAAAGAGCTTGCCTCGTGTTTTGGTGAACAAAGAGTAATCGGCTCGAGATTGGATGAAGCCAGCAGAACACATGGCCTCCGAGAATTTTGCAAACCACTGCCTAGACGCCTGTTTCAAACCGTACAACGACTTATGTAAATGGCACACCAGATTATTCTCCCCCTGTCGCTGAAGGCCAGGCGGTGGAGACATGTAAATCTTTTCTGCCAAATCGCCATGAAGAAAGGCGTTATTCACGTCCATTTGATGCAAAGACCACCCACGGGCTGCAGCTAAGGCAAGCAAACAGTGCACTGAAATAATCTTCGCTGTTGGAGAAAATGTATCCTGGTAATCTATGCCTTCCAATTGGGTGAACCCCTTTGCGACCAACCATGCTTTGTGCCTTTCAACTGACCCATCTGATCGGAGCTTGACCTTATAGACCCATCGACAGCCAATTGGAATTTTACCAGTGGGAAGTTTGGTAAGAGTCCAGGTGCCGTTAGCTTGTAAAGCCTGCAATTCAGAAGTCATGGCCTTCTGCCACTTAGGATGAACAACTACCTCTGAATAGGACTTAGGTTCACTGATGGTGCCAATTTGAGCAACAAAGGATCTGTAATTGGGCGTGTATCTGTGATATGAGAGGTGGTTAGATAGAGGATGTCGAGTTCCTTTAGTTGGACCTAGCGACAAAGAAAGTGATTGGTCAGTGTAAACATTGTTGCAGACGAAATCCTTGAGCTTGATCGGTGGAACAGTCTGGCGACTTGAGCGACGGAGAGGAACAGGGGCAGGAATGGGGTTATTTGGTGGAGTGGTGGTTGATGAGTGCTTGAATGGTGGAGCTGAAGGAGGTGGCTGTGGGATTGGGGAAGGTGATGGTGGGTCACGAGGTGAAAGGGACATGTGTGATGGCATCGGTGAAGGAGAGGAAGATGGTGAATTTGGTAAAGGTGAGATAAGGTGATTTGGCAGGTAAGTGTCTGATGTGGAAGGAGAAGAATTGGGCCAAGGGATGTCATGGGCCATAATTGGGATTAGGCTGGTTTCGGAAATTTTTGGGCCAGTTTCTGGTGGGTTAATGGGCTGGACAAATGCATAGGGAAAAATGGTTTCATGAAATCTGACATCGCGGCTAGTAAAATTTTTTTTATTTGACAAATCAAACAATTTGTATGCTTTTTTTCCAACGGGATAACCAATGAAAATGGAAGGAATGGAACGCTGATCAAACTTATGAGAAATGCGCACATTAGTAGCATAAGTTAGACAGCCAAAAACACGGAGATGAGAAAAAACGGGTTTTTTTGAAAAGAGAAGTTCAAAAGGAGTTTTTAGAGAAAGAACTGGGGAAGGCAAACGATTGATTATGTGGACGGCGGTAAGAGCACATTCCCCCCAAACAGGTGTAGGGAGATGTGCTTGAAATTTTAAAGCGCGAGCCACTTGTAAAATATGACGATGTTTACGTTCCACAACCCCATTTTGTTGAGGCGTGTAGACGCATGAATGTTTAAAAACGACCCCGTGATTTTGAAAAAAGGAACATAGAGAAATAAATTCTCCACCGTTATCACTTCGAAATGTTTTAATTTGAGTTTCAAATTTGGTCCGAACAAAACTGAAGAAATTTTTTAAAAGTGATTGTGCTTCATTTTTATGTCGCATTAAAAATATCCATGTGAAACGAGAAAAATCATCCACAATGGTAAGAAAATAATGAGCACCAGTAAGGGAAGGATGTCGATAACGACCCCAAATATCACAATGAATTATTTCAAAAGGTTTTATTGAAGAAATAGTACTAGGACTGAAAGGTAAACGACTCTGCTTTGCCAAAGGACATATATGACAAGCATTATTTGACCGAATTGAAAAATTTAAAAAGTTCTTGGTAATGAAACTTAAACAAGGAGATGATGCATGCCCTAAGCGATGATGCCAGAGATCGGTGGATGAAATGGTAAGATTGCATGTCGGTAGTTTTGTGGGTGGGGAGGCGGTGTTTATGGTTTTATTCATCACAAGTGCCGTTAGATAATATAAGCCGTCTCTTTGTTTACCCAAACCAATCATCCTCCTCGTAGCCAGATCCTGCAAAATACACCAATAGGGAAAAAAAGTTATTGAGCAGTTCAGGCCTCTCGTCAACCGACTAACTGATATCAGATCAACTTTGAAAGTAGGAACACAAAGCACATTATGCAGATAATAAATAGAGTTCAAAGGTAGCGATCCTTTGACGACAATATTGACTTTCTCTCCACTGGGCAGTATTACCGAATGTAATGAACAACTTTTATTTTTGCGGAATAATTTAAGTGATGAAGAAATATGATCCGTCGCCCCGCTATCAATGATCCAATCGCGGGAAGTGATTTTAGACAAACCTGGTTTGGTCACCGCATTTGCCTAAGATATAGAGTCATCATTCTTACTAACAAGTGACAAAAGTTGTTTTAATTGATCCTTCGAAATGCCCATGAACTGACTGCCATCAACTTTGGGATTGGTCTCGGTAATGCTATTGGTTGGAGGCCTGGCCCAAGAACTTTCGGCCACATGATTCACTGCAGGCCTGGCCCAAGAACTCTCGGCCATATGATTCCCCGCAGGCCTGGCCCTGTTGTTGAAGCTGCATGAGCCCGGCTGGAATCTTCCTCTCGGATGGCCCATTGGATAGCCATTTAATTCATAACATGTCTGGACCCAGTGTCCATTTTCTCCACAGTGGGAGCAATTTGGTCGTCCTGTACCTGCGAAAGTCCCCTGTCTCCGTCTGTCTTGGTTGAAACTTTCTGGTTGTCTCTCCTGCGACCGTGGTTCGTGCGAACCGTATGAACGGTTGAATCGTCCATGTCTGGCTGGGTTGGGTCTTCCTCGAACAGCCATAGCTGCACTGTTGATGGGTTCAATTGTGGCATGCGATGAAGTGAGGATTCGCTGTTTCTCTTCCTAAGAAATTGAAGAATATGCCTGCCGAATTGAAGGAAGAGGATTCATGAGGAGGATCTGCCCGCGAATAGCACTGTAAGAATCATTCAGCCCCATCAAAAATTGCATTAACTTTTGTTGATCCTGTTGTGTCCCATGGGCTGTGTTGTCATAGGATGCTAATTCGTCCCACAGTCCCTTCAGTCTGGTATAATAGGAAGAAACAAACAGTTGTTCTTGCTTGAAATAAGCAATTTCTCGTTGTATCTCAAAAATTCGAGGAGCATTGCTTTGGGAGAATCTCTCATTAAGGTCTTCCCAAACCTCATGTGCAGTAGAGTAGTAAATCACACTGTTGGAGATGTCTGGATTGAGTGCATTGATAAGCCATGAATGCACCATATCATTACACCGAGACCATGCTGCATAACCTTCGGGATCAGTTTCTTCTGAAGGAATTTTGATTGAGTTGTTGACAAAACCCAATTTGTTCTTGGAATTTAAGGCTAAAGTCATAGCCCTCTTCCAGGTGGAATAATTATCTCCGTTTAGAGGTTTGGAGACTAAAATCAGACCTGGGTGATCGGAGTGATGATTAAAGAAAGGATTTGAGATGTTTGATTTTGAGGGATCTGCAGGGGCAGTAGGAACGGCTGCTTGATTGTTCATGCCTGTGTTGGCTGATAATTGATTTTCTTCTGTGGACATGGTGACTGGGAAAGTAGATTCTGGGTAGCCAATGTAGTGAAGGGTAACGGTGGATCAAGGAAAGTTAGGATCTTTGAATACACTCTGATACCATGAAAAGATGGAAGAATAATGTATATTGATTGAATGAATTAATACAGACCTTAGGTCATGTATTTGTACAGCCAAGGCATTCCTATGAGTTAGGAATAGGAAACTACATTACAGGAAAATCAGCTACAATATAGGAACTAAAATAGAAAAATAATATGTACTGATTATCTATTTCTATATAAAGATAATGTCAACATTTATCTTGTCAACACAACTTTATGACAGGGTGTTTGTTACACACTCATCTGTCCAAACATGTTGTCATCATGAAGAGCCTTTTAGATCCTAGGAAGAATATATAAGACAGCAAAATCATTCTAAAGCTCGTAACACAAAAAAATGATATACGTAAATTCTTCGAATAATATTTTATAGATAGGCTAAGGTATGATATCACACCCTTACACCTAGTTTATTCATTGACCTTCATGATCTCTACATGAAGTTATTTTCTTCATTTAACACCAGCACTCCAGTAAAAGAAGTATGATGAAAACACTAAAGCTTATCTCTAGTGATTTGACCAGAAAAATGCTAAATATATAAAATGTACTTGCACTAATTAACATTAAGACATGATCAATGAAGTTTGTGACTACTTATTATAGGAACACCTATATAAATTTGCTAATAGGACTTTCTCAATGTCAAACAAGCAATGAAGAAAATGTCAAATGACAAGTAACAAATTGTAAACAGTGCTTGATTATCTTGTTAACTATTACAATATCTGGAGTGGGGTAAATTACTTTGGAAATATTATAAGTTTAGTATAAAGTCTATTTTGTAAATTATTATATTTAATACTTTAAATGAAATTGTTTCGAATATAAAATCATTTATTCCACGTCGAATCACATAAAAGCTATGTTCTGTCAAAAAAAATTTCTTTCTGGTTCTCGTTTGCTCTTTAATTTTTTGAAAAAGCAAAGGAACTACACAATAGATCCTTGATTTTTTAATGAAATTGATCCCAAATAATAAGACAGCGTAAAGAAAGCTCCTTCAAAATTATTTAAATGAATCATAAGGTCTAATCAAGCTAGGAAGAAACTCTAACCCCTTGAAATTTCATTAAAAATTCAAATCACTTAGTTATATGATGTATTAATTCGTGGTCCTTAACAAAAAAAAAAAAAAAAACTAGTATTATATTTAATTTCTTTTTAATTTTTTTCATGTTTGATTGTTTTGCTTTGAATCCACAATCATATTGTTTAGTTTTTATAATTTTATTTCCCTTTTTATCTCCTTATTTTTGTCCAATAAACTGATGCTACTAGCTCATCCTGCAGCTTTCTGGGTTCTTTTTCTAGCTTTTCATTTCTGCAGCCTTAATTTGTATCTTGCCTTTCACCATTTCCTGAATTTCTCTTTGTTGTATCCTGATCTGCTTATCTAAAAGAAGACGACATGAATGGCTAATCCAAAAAATGTTCTTTCGGATTTTAATAGATCTTAGAGTAAGAACTTACAGGATATTTTAGCTATTGAGCTATAATGAGCCCATAAACAGAAGGATGCGTGCATCGGGGCTGAATTACGAAAATTGCAATTTCATCAGCAATTTTTAACTGGTTCTAATGCTTTATATTGTTAATTTGTTGAGTGGCTATGTTTGCAATCATTTGAAAACAACATCCGGAAGGATAATCTCATCAACATTCTTTTTTTTTTTTTTTTCATAACACATGTATAATAGCAAATTTATAATAAATCAGATTAATAATATTTCACCAACAACTAAGAGAAATATTTTGATGTGATAAGCTGTTGCCACAACAATGTACTAAATAAAATGATTAGAAAAAATATTGATATTTTGTTGTAATAATTGAGAAATAAGTTTAGCTTTTCAATTATTACTTCTCATTCCCAATCTTATATCCATAAATTAATATAAATACTTTATTTTTTAGGGTAAATTTCAAAAAATCCTATACATTATTTATAAGTTCAAGATTTGTTTTTAAAAAAAAGTAAAAACCCTCCATGTATAGTAAATATATCCACCATGTCTAACTATAAGTTTTCAAGGAAAGAAACCATGATGGATGGAGGGATGCACATTGTAGCAGGGAGCAGGAAATTTACTTTGGCTTGTTGCTTTAAACAAACCAACTAGAACAAGAAAAATATACTATATCTGTATTTAAATTCTCTTGACTCACTTCGTTTTAATGATTCCAAGTGGGATTTATTTATTTTATTTTCTATTTCTATCTATTAATTTTAGATGGGTTGTTGGTAACATGCTTTGATTTAGCACAGACTGAATTTGCTTAAGAAAATGTTAGAAACATGTCAGAGATACAGTACCAATTCTTACAGACAGCGACATGTCAGGAAGACATGATCAAGGTAAACCATGCCATTGACCAATGGAGAAAGCCAAAAGGATTTGCTATGCATATGATATGAATTGGAGATCCTAAACTTTTCCTTATAACCCGAAATTTTTTTCCTTCCTATGCCGATATTCAATATTACTGTTTCTAATAAAGGAAAACAAATCAGCAATGTTCGGAAGAGTTGTAAGGATCGATGGTACTTTGTTGGTAGAGCAAGGCATCTGCCAAATTACGCATCCATTCTCAGAATATTTTATAGTTCCTGGTTACGTTGAGCACAAGATTTTCATTGATTTCCCTTTCTTGTTTTTTTAACAAAGATTCTCATTGACTTTCTTTAACAATTCTAATTTCCTTCCGTCGATCGAGTCCTCCCTCCCATTTGTATGAAGCCATTGGTTTTTGAAGAGGCAACATGCATGAGCTGAGAAGAAAAATCAAAGTGAAGTGGTCGTCGGTTGAAAGAAATATAAAAAAAGGTTTATGAATGGACAATGAGAAGTTGTGATAATAATAATTTCATCCCTTCAAAAGTCTTCCAAGTTCTAAGCTTAAATCAGTAATGGAACAGAGCATGGTTGGATTAATTCCATGACTTCTTTGAGCATACGAGTATATATATTCTACACTCGGACGAGTTTTGACGCCTAGAAATTTGGGTTTGCAGAAACACTCATGAGAACAGGAATAATTGGAACACAAAAATATATGGCACAACGAATCTTCGAGGAAGATTAGATTCCATGTTCATTTCCTGTTTATCAGTTCATTTGCTGTCTGAAGACATGCTCAGGGTAAGACTTTGAGAAAGTCTTCGACAATCATTAAATCCACTTGCATATGTAAATTGGAGAGCAGCAGGTTTTTGTAGCTAGCTTTAGGCATTGACATTGCAGGCAAAAAGAATTAAACAAACAGGTGGGTAGGGAATTTAGTGTTTGCAATTTTCTGTAGCTTCATGGTTGACTAGAAAACTCAACGCTGGACAGGAAGAAATACAGGCTGAAAAAATTCATTTTCCCAGAATATAAGCAGAAAATGTAGGTTGAAAGCAAGAATAGAATCCCATCATGACCGCGACGTGTGAGTGACCTAGAAATTAAAGGCTGGGGGCAAGTCTTGAATTCAATCCCCAGTGACACTAGATGCATATAATTTAATGTTCAGACTACCCATAATCTTTATAATTCTGATGTGGCTGAGAGTACTTATTCCATCTATGGTACGTAGGTTCCTTGCTTTAAATTAATTGTTTGAGAATGATAGCAGCAATCAATTTTTATTGATTGAATGTGTCTTAATTATAACACCCCTCTCAAGCTTAGTATGGTTGGGCAAAATGTAAAGTTTATCTTCAAGAAAGAAATAAATAAAAAATGACAATTAATATCTCAAGCTGATCCTTGATAGATAGAGATATATTGCCTTTTTTTTTTCTTTCACTATTTGCTAAATGAAACTCAATTTCTTTATGTGTTATATATGCTTTACAAAACTAGATTATAAGATAAAAAAGTGGCTCTAACATTGTCACACCATTAGAGAGTAGGGTTGTTGATTTGTTGACAAAGTTCTCTCATGATTGATCATATCCAAAGATTTTAGAAGTGACATTAGCAATAACCTGTAATCTATTTTAGTGGATGATCTAGACAATATTGGTTGTTTTCTAGATGATCAAGAAATCAAGTTCTAATTTAAAAACCATACATAACCTCATATACTTTGTTTATCATCTTGTGTGCTTGTCAAATATACATAAAAAAATTCTTCCAACTATACTGGTGTTGAAGGAGAAGAGATAAGGCCTAGTTTACTATTTCTTTAAGATACCTTATAACTCTTTTACAACTTTTCCAATATGCAATGTTAGGATTAGACATATATGGACATAACTTGTTGACAACATAGACCATGTTTGGTCTTGTTATGCAAGCATATTGCAAAGAACCAACAACTTGATGACATAATTGTGAGTGATCCATTGGTCACCATCTATAAGGCTTAGTTGTAAATCAAAGGGAAGAAGAGTTTTTACAAACTTAGCCCTAATCATCTTAGTTTTGGCTAACAAATTTTGAAGATATTTATATGATGACAGTAGAGTACAACTGTCATACCTGATGACTTCAATACCTAAAAAGTTATGAAGATCACCAAAATCTTTTAAATGAAACTTAAAACCTATATTTTGTACAAATTGATTATCCATCATGGTTGTTAAAATCATGATTTCAACACGAAACGGAAGGAGTTTCTGAACTCGGATCGTAAAATCAAAATCATAAAATAATACCTGAATTTTTCCATACAAAAATCGTAAAATCACAGCTAAAATCGTGTAAGAGAAAAACAAAAAAATCACAAGTAAAATATTTCTGAATACAATATATCATAATTATGACCATAAAACTTCATTAGTTAAGGTTCATATATAATTTAAAATAATTTAAAAATAGATTACAAAACAATTATGTCCATAGAATTTCATTAGGTAAAAACTAACAAATTAAAAAAAATATACCGTCATCTTCCTAGCTATTTTTAATACATTCATCAAAAGTATTACTATTGAAAATATTATTAGTACTACTACTGGTACTAACACCCCAACACAGATATTGATAGTACTAGCTCCAACTCCAATAAATTATTTTGACATTAGCACATAAAAATGATATAAAAATATATAATTTAAAGTAAAAAATAACAATTAAAAATTCAATTATAAACTTTAAAGTTAATATTTAAATAAACACATGAGAATCAAGAAATTTTTATTGTCTAAAAATGATGTGTGAATGGATGCATGCATTTAAAGAGAGAGAGGGAGAGAGTGGGGGACAAGTGCCTAGGTGGCAATGGAGAAAGAGGTTTGTGTTAGTGTAAAAGGGGTGTAGAAGGGGGGCTTATGCTTAGGTAGCAAGAGAGAGAGGAGTCTGCGATAGAAATCAGAATGTAGAAATTAAAACAGCCTAGGATCGTAAAATCAGACCGATCTGGTCTGATTTTATGATTCCATACGATTTTAATGGTTTTGGTCTGATTTTAATGGTTTTGGTCCGATTTTAATGGGATTCGATTTCTTAACCCTATTTATTATTTTGACTTGCAAAATCATACGATTTTGTGATTTAACTGGCAATTTTGACAACAATGTTCACTATAGTGATTATGTCATTTATATAAACAAGTATATATAAGACTTTAGTATCACATTTGTAAATAAATAAGAAGGAATCAATGTGTAAACTTGTAAATATAGCAGTAAGTAAAAAAGAACTCATCATTTGGAACCATGCCATTTGAGCATGCTTGAAGCCATAAATAGAATTTTGTAATTTGCATATATATATATATATATTATTAATAAAGCTTTATGATTGTGCCATATATACCTCTTTTTCAAGATTTCCATTAAAATATACATTAAATATGTTTTAATATCCAACCTTAGAAAAAATTACAAGAGACAATATGGTTCTAGTTGTAAGTGCCTTAATAAATAAGCTAATAATAGCTACATAATTGATTTTGTCTTGATGGATATAACCCTTTATTAGTAACCTCGCTTTGCATATTTTCACTAGCCCATTTACCTTGTGTTTAGGCTTGAATACTTGTTTATTGCCTACAACATTAGCATTGGATTATTTTGGAACTAAAATCCATTTGCCATAAGAAATCAACAATATAAGCTCAATTCTCATGATGACTCTCCCTTTTTCTTAGGTGTAACAATATGATTCTTTTAGCATATAAGACTTATCATAAGTGCCAATAAGACAAAAACTTATTTTTTCATTTTTTCTTAAGGTTGGGCCTCATAATCATAGGGTGTGTTTGATGTAAACCAAGGAGCTGGACTTATTGATCATACACTCGGGGATGGGGACGAATTTGTGCAAGACCCTTTGTCGTTTCCAAGTGGTCCAATTACAAGATTTAGAGCCAAACGTTTCAAGGGAACACTAAATGGGTTAATCTAAGAAATTTAGGCAGATTCTAAACAGACCAAGATGGGCTCAAATAATAATGAATGTTTAATCCACATCATCAAAGCAATTGAAAAGTCTAATAATTATGCAAAAACATTTCTAGCATGATCTGACCATCAAAGGGCATGAATTTGATGAGTTCCAAGATATTAAATAGAGGAATAAACATGGTCTTTAATGGTGATGTTAAATACATTGGATTTAGTCATTTAGCTACTTATGGCTGCCTCTAGAAGTCCAAGAGGCCTAAAAACGTGGGGACTTGTTTATTTTGATGTTTGTGCTATTTTAAAGCTTTAGCTATGACTTTTCCTATTCTTGGAGGGTTGTTCTAAGTATATAGGTGGGTATTCAAAATGAATAAGATAGATTATGCTTTCAGAAAATTATCATTTTTGTAAGGTCCTGTGTTCCTCTTCGTTCTTAAAAGAACTCGTAGAACTTATCAAGATAATCTTGTGGCGTTCAAACAACCAAACTTATCACCTTGATTGTTGAGAGATTCTCATGTTTTCTAGGTGTGACTTTTCAATCCTTCGTAGTCTTGGTTTTCATCTTGTTAGGTGTTGGTTTAAGGCTCAAACAATCTTGTTTACACGATCTTGGGGTTCTAAACCATCGTTGCTATTGTGTTTCATCACAATTGTTGATGGAGTTCATATCAGGGTGTGTTCCTACTAATTTTGCAGTTGTAGAATCAACTTATGATGATAACTAACGTGAAGTTATTGTGGGAGCCTCTATAGAAACTTACACTTGGTTAGTGTTCTCTACAACATTCACACTTTTTGACTTGTTCATTTTATTGGGTGTTTGAGTTTGTTTAGCAATAACAATGTCTTAAGGTGTTGATAAAGAGTTATCAATTAAAGAAGTAATAAAAGTAGTATTTATATGTGGTGAAATTAAAGAGTGAATAACTTAAGAGGGATTGTAGTTTAAAGAGTTAATGTGTTGATATCTATTTTTTGAGTGACCATATAAGAATTAATTTACATAAACCATTTTTTGATATATACATGAAATAACTATAATCAAACTTTATTTATATGCAGATATAAATCTTAATTTTGTCCAAATCAAAACACAAATAACCAAGATCATTAAGTAAATATCGTAATAAAACATAAGGTTTATTTCTATAAGCAAACTTATTGGTATTATATGATCGTGGCACTGATAGATATAGTACAATGAAAAAAAATAGAAACTGAGAATCAAGTAGGCTCCCAAATCATTTCTTAAAAGCACTAATATTGCCTTATTGAATGGAAAAAAGAGCGGATCCTTGGTTAAGGGTATTATTGCCTTGTTGAATGGACAAATGAGGAAAATATATGTCTTAATTAATGAGACTATTATTTTATTGAATGGGCTAATAAGATCCTGAATTTATGGGATTAGTGTCTTGATGAATATGCTAATAAAAAAATGAGTTTATTTAATAAAATTGGAACTATTTTAAATTGATTAGTACAAAAGACAATTAATTGGTGATGAATTTTACATAGATCTTAACTAGCAAAAGACATGAATATGTCCATCAATTTTATGGTTATAGTTGAATTATTAATAAATCAATTATTGAGTTCAAAAATTAAATTTGATTTGATTTTCAACTATCCTTTTCAAATACATCATATCAAGTTGTAGAATTCATTTTTGGAACTTTTGCTTAATCAAAGCTATGTAATGAATAGTCTAATATTGAGTTTAAAATGTAATCTTGAATAAAGACCTTATATGTACTTTGCTTAATTTTGTAACACTATGTCATACTTTTAATATATGAATAAATATAAATAGGTATTCTTATTGACAATATTTTTAATGGATTTAATTTCATGTTAATTAAATCTCATTTTATTAAAATGAATAATAAATTATGAAATTATTCATGTGAACTATAATGATGAGGTAATGATTATTGATGTGATTTGAAATTTAGAATGACTGGATCATATATACAAAATATACACGGAAGTGTAATAACTTGGTTTATAATAGGATGATTCATACAAAGAATTGAGTAATGACACATCCAAAGTTCATAGGAAGAGAGATTTGATAAGACAAATCCAAGGAAAGGCATTAAGAAAATCATTTAGAGGATATTGCCTCCCACATGCCACTAGTTCCACCTCAATTAGAATTTAAGAAGTCGTTTGGGTCTCAAGAGGATGTTAAGAGTATCATAACTTGTTATACACCAAGCCACAATAATGGTAAAAGAAGCAACCTCGACTCTAAATGTTGATCCATTATTCATTACTTATACTAAAAGGGTAGTGATTGGAGAAATTTTTGGTATAGTAATGGTGTAAACAACTCTTGAGATGATAGCACCAACACACAATATAATCATGTTGGTGTATTTTGTGAAGATATGAGGGAGTTAAGATGTGAACCTTTTTTCAGGTGAACCAAATACAAAAATAGAAAGTTAGTGGTTCTGCATAGTAGATGGTACCATGTGTCAAATACAAATAGTGGAGGGCTTAAGAGTAAATTGTGTCCTCCATCTATTTTCTAATAGAGCATAGTATTGGTGGGATACAATGAGATCAATTTTATTAATCATACCATGAAAAGTTGAAATTTCTAGCTTTAGTTTAAGGAGATGTGATAGTTATAGATTATCATAGGAGATTTCATAACCTCTTCATATTTACCTCTTATTATACTCTCAACGAGCAATATATGATTGAAAAGGTTAGAAGATGGGTTGCAGTAAAATTTAAGATAAGTTCTGATTATCTTTAAGTTTAAAACAAGCAGAGAGCTCATTGAGGCAACTAAGGTCCTAAGGCATCTATGAAGGAAAGCCAAAATAACCAATCTAGTTTGGGCATATAATTTATCTTACAGCAAACCAGTTCTCCTAAAAAATATGAAATGAAAATTTAGATACTTTAGAAATAAAGGAATGACAACAAGATTGGCTTACAATACTTATGATTGATTGATTGAAGGGCATTTAAAAATTGGTAGGTTTTCTAAGAGAGCTTCATAATTTAAGTTGATCATTATCCTTAGTGTACCCAGTGTAAATAGAGACATTTAAGAGTCTGAATTAAATCACCAGGACAATGTTATATATAGAGGGAGCATACATAGTGGGATTTTCAATATTTAGGTTAAGGGTGCTATTATTGTTGAGACTAAGATCATTTATTAGTCAAGGATAAAGTTTATTCATGGTTACCAAGTAATGGCTTTAAGTCAATAACAATCAGCCATTATAGATTGACCAACTAGAGTGGTATAGTCATGAAAAGAAAGTATTGGGAACAAAGATTTCTTAAAAACTTTTATGTTAGAGTTTAGTGGTGATTGAGAAGATTACATTTCTTTGGTACAACTCATTTATAAAAATAGTTACTAAACCATAATAAAAATAGCTCCCTATGAAGCCTTATATGACAAAAGATATTAGACATTAGTATGTTAGAAGAAAGTAAGGGATAGAAAATTGATTGGGTTAGAATTGGTATAAGTCACCAAAGAGAAGATAAAGATTATAAAAGAAATAATAAAAATAGCACAAGATAGTTAAAAAAGAAGCTACATGGATAATATAAAAAGGCCATTTGAACTCAACATCAAAGATAAAAGTATTTTTGAAGGTCATCTTGTGAAAATATATGTTATGGTTTGGCATGAAAGGGAAGTTGACACCAAGATACAATAGGCCTTTTAAAATTGACAAGAGGGTTAGACATATGGCCTACAAGTTGGTTTCGCCTTCACATCTAGCCAAGATTCATGATGTATTTCGTTTTTATATATATATATATATATATGAAAGGCTAAAGTGGATCCATACAAGATTCTTCCATAAGTTCCTAGTGAGAAGGAACTTATAATAAAAAGATATTGAAAATAAAAATGTTATGGAGAAACTCCCTAATTGAAGAGGTGATGTGGGAAAGAGAATTTAAAAAACAATTATAAGGAAAAACCTTATAATTGTTTTTCAATTCAAGTATAAGCATAAAATTCAAGGATAATTTTTTATTTTTAGAAGGGAAGAACGTAAAAGGAAAGGTTAGTGGCTGAAAATGATAATAATAAAAAAAAGAAGCCAAATTGTATGAAGTGCCTCAAGGTCTACACTTATAAGTTTTAACAACTAAACCCCCTAACAAAAGTCAAAGAAGATTACCAACAAGGGAGGTGTTCGCCTTTATAAAACATAAGAATTCGAACTCTCTTTTCGTCAAGGAAATTATACCGAGGCATATACGAAAGATGGCGAGAGAAATACTTGCATCCTATTGCTTCAAACTCCTGTTGCTAACAAGCTTGATGACTTGGTCCATAGTATTGTCGCTGGACAGTTCTCCAGGGAAACAGTCTGAAGAGATCAGTATAGGTGGAATTGTAGATTTAACCACCCATATGGGAAAGGAAGAGAGAGTAGCCATGCAGGTGGCCATAGAAGATGTTTTCAGCAATGTTGACCTAAACCCCCCAACTCTACATGTCAAAGACTCCCGTGGAGATCCCACAAGAGCAGTCTCTTCAGGTCAGAGTTTATGTAATGTGATAGTTTATCTTGCAAATTTACAAATCCAAAGCTAATACAGCTACAGTTTGTTATTCTGACATGACTGGTGTAAATGCAGCTAAAAACCTCATAAAGAAGAAGCATGTAGCAGCAATTGTAGGCTTAAGAACATGGCCAGAGACTTTCTTCGTCGCTGAGGTTGGAAACAAATCAAAAGTCCCTATCATCTCTTTGTCAAATGAAGTTCCATCCTGGAGCGACTCAAATCGGCCTTTTCTGGTCAACGCAGCTCGCAGCCAGTTTGCACAGATGAAAGCTGTAGCAGCTATAATTAGTAGCTGGAAATGGCGAAAAGTGAATGTCATATACGAAGACATCAACTCAGCTGTCAGTGGTATCATTCCATATCTGATATCTGCTCTTCAAGATGCAGGCTCGGAAATAAGTGAGCTCTCTCCTCTTACTCCCACAATCTCCGACCATTCACTATCTAAAAGATTAAGAGATCTTAAAAATGGCCAATGTAGAGTACTCATTGTTCATGCTTCGGCACCTTTAGCAACTAAAATATTCACGAATGCAAAGCGTATAGGGATGATGGAAAAGGAGTTTGTTTGGATCACCACTGTTGACACTATGAATTTCATTAATACCTTCGATAAATCCATCATTCCTCGATGCAAGGTGTCCTGGGAGTCAAAAGCTACTATTCTCGTTCCACGACGCAGTTTAAAAACTTTCGCTTCAGATTCAACAGTAAGTTCCGAGAACTATACCGCCACGAACCATATCATGAACCATGTATATATGCCTTAAAAGCTTATGATGCAATGCGGGCTGTTTCTCTTGCATTAACGGACGGAGTTTCTAGTTCAAAAAGTTTTCAAAACTCCACAAACAACTCCTTTATGCTGTCCATTAGTGGAGAAAAGATTGTGAGCAGAATATCAGAAAGCAACTTTGAAGGCTTAGCTGGTGTATTCAACTTTCAGAAGGGAATTCTCTCCCCTGAACGCATTTTTCGAATAATTAATGTGGTTGGGAGAAGTTATAGAGAAATCGGTAATTGGACTGAGAAATTAGGCTTCTCTGAGAGCACGGGTGCAGCAAGCAAGTATAACAAGTCAATGAGACTTCTAGGACAAGTATTTTGGCCTGGAGGCCCTTGGTCAGTCCCTAGAGGATGGGCATTACCAACGTCAGTAGAGCCGCTTAAGATTGGAGTACCTGTGAGTAATTCACATAAAGAGTTCGTAGAAGTAGTTTATGATCAGCGTGGTCGCGGCATAGCTGTTAAAGGGTTTTCCATCAATGTCTTCGATGCTACACTCAAGTTCTTACCCTATTACTTGCCCCATATTTTTGTTCCTTTCAATGGAACCTATGATTCTTTGGTAGAGCAACTCAAACTTCAGGTAAGCTGTCTTTTTGCTGCAATTTCATGGTAGTGCTAGATGATAATTGAATTAGATTTGTTGTTTCTGAATTAGGAATAAAATTTACTTTCACCAGTTTTACGTGACCTTTTTCGGAATACTAAGACTAAATTTCTCTTTGAAATTGGAAAAGAATTATGATGCAGTGGTTGCTGATACAGCTATAGTGGCCAAGCGATTCCAGTCTGGAGATTTCTCGCAGCCTTATGCGGATTCAGGCCTTCAAATGTTGATTAGTGCTAGAACTAAAAATATAAACAGAGCTTGGGTGTTCACAGAGCCATTTTCAGCATCCATGTGGATCTCAATAGGGATAATCAATATCTATAATGGACTTGTTGTTTGGCTGATTGAGCGCAATGAAGAGCGGAATCAAGATGCAGAGATCATGAGAGGCAATCTGTGGAAACAAATTGGATACATGCTCTACTCGGCATTCAAAACACTATTTTCATTAAACGGTAGAAACTTTTTCAAATCAAATGACTTCCGATATAGAGTTTCTAACTTGCTAAAAGTTGGACTTATATATTTGTTTCACATGCAGTTGATAAATTGAGAAGCAATTTGTCTCGATTCGTGATGGTCGTGTGGCTTTTTCTTGCATTAGTTCTTACTCAAAGCTTCACCGCTAGTTTATCAGCCATCTTTTCTGATCAAGGGAATGATCTAGAAACTGTTGATATTCAAACACTAAGGAACACGGGAGCAAAGATCGGGTGTGATGGAGGCTCCTTTGTGGTGGCATATTTGACAGATGTATTAAAGATTCACCCTGACAATATTGTAAGGATTTATTCAGAAGATGATTATGCTCAAGCTCTTGATAGGGAAGAGATAGCTGCAGCATATCTTGAGGTTCCTTACCTCAAAGTTTTCCTTGCTAAATATTGCAAGGGATTCACTACTTCAGGGCCAATATACAAAGTTGGAGGTTTCGGATTTGTGAGTATCGTTTCACCATTAACGACTCATTATTTTAAATTCTAGTGGGTTTTCAGTGCTGTTGAGAGATTATTTGATCTTGTGTTTACAGGTTTTTCAAAGAAGTTCCCCGTATCTTCCAGACATTTCAGAAGCAATTGTGAAGGTAGTAGAAAGTGGGACGTTGAAAGACCTTGAAAACTCTTTGACCTCCTCGTACAAGTGCTTGGCCTCAGACTCCGATGACCATCACAGACTACAAGTTTCTAGCTTCCTGGGACTCTTTGTGATTTCCGTTGGAACATCCACAATTGCTCTTCTTCTCTTTTATATTTTTTGTTCCCGCGAGCAAATTACAAAAGCCCCGGAAGAAGCGGCAGCAGACGAACCACCAGCACCAGGACCAGCAGAACACGATCGACCGGCACGAGGACCAGAACCACCAGCACACGAACCAGCAGCACGAGGACCAGAACCACCAGCACACGAACCACCAGCAATCGAACTAGCAGCACGAGAACCAGCAGCACACGAACCACCAGCACGAAGACCAGCAGCACATGAACCACCAGCACGAGGACCAGCAGCACATGAACTACCAACACGAGAACCAGAACCAGCAGCACACGAACTACCAACACGAAAACCAGAACCACCAGCACGAGGACCAGCAGCAGACGACAACATCCACTGGAACAGGAAAAGAAGCAGCAGTCGAAGCACCAGAACAAGCAGCATCAGCCACAGGAAGAGCAACCACAGCTACTGAAGCGGCAGCAACCTGATCCAGCTAGCTGCAATGGAATGATTGATCTGGACAACCAGAAGGAAACGCAATAAGATTCAGCTACACAAGAGCGAGGGCATGCACTGCATTTAGGAAATGGAAAATGCAGGCAAAAGAAAAGCCAAGGTTTTGGTGGACGTTTTCGTGAGTTCTTACATTATCCATATTTTATCATAAATAGAGAAAGTAAATGCCTCACACTTGGATGTATACCCTAATGTCCTAGCTGAAAAGGCATGCCTCACACTTGGATGTTTGATGAAGTGCCGATCGAACCTCCACATGTTTAGTTCTATCGTGTTGGACTAAATTTTGAGAAATATTTATCGCAACTTTATTGTCACAGAAGTGACTCATTTTTGATTTAGGAGCATAACCAATCTCAGTTAGCAATTTTTTCAGCCAAAGAAGCTCACACACAGCTTTAGCCATCCCTTGAAATTCTGATTCAGCACTAGAGAGTGTCACCACCTTTTGTTTCTTACTTCTCCATGTCACCAGATTTCCACCAACAAATGTGAAATACCCTAAGGTCGATTTCCTATCTAGGCAGTTCTCAGCCCCATTTGCATCTGTATAGCCTTTGACTTCCAAATTACCATTCTTGGAGAATATTAGCCCTTTTCCTGGAGATGACTTCAGGGATTTCAGTATTCGAGTTACAGCTTTCATGTGTTCCTCACTTGGACAATGCATAAATTAACTCTCCACGCTTACCGCATATGCAATATCTAGGCGTATGCGATAAATAGATTAGTTTGCCAGCTAATCGTTAATATGTCCCTTTATCAGCTCATTTCTGGTCCGGACAAATCCCAAGTTTATGATTCTGGACAATTGGGGTACCTACTAGTTTGCACTCCAACAATCCATCTTACAATAATAGGTCTAGGATATTCTTTGGGATAGAAAAATGTCTTGATTTGACCTTGCAATTTCTATTCCTAGAAAATATTTTAACCCACCTTGATTTTTCATTTCAAATTTACTGGCTAATTTCCCTTAGAGTCGTGATATTTTCTCTCTATCATCTCTTGTAGTAATCATATCATCAAAATAGATAATTAAGGTTGTTACCTTGCCCTGCTGCCTTTTGAGAAATAAAGTATGATCTGAGTTGGTTTGTGTGTAACCATACTTCTTCATTGCCATGCTAAATCTTTCAAACCATGCTAGTGGCGATTGTTTTAGTCCATACAAGGCTCGTTGCAATTTACACACTTTGTTCTCTCCCATGGTTACTGAGTAGCCTAGAGGAATTTCCATATACACTGTTGCACCCTTTGCGAGAGCACGATGTTGCAGCGACTCTCCCCTTGAGCAGGGTTATTCATGTCGGGAAGTTATCTTTATTTTGTGGAAAAAAGAATCGATACCTAGTATTATAGTCACTAGAAAACATAAACTGGTCTTTCAGAGATTGTAAGGCAAGGGACTAGTTGCGTAAAGGGAAGATTTTAGCACCCCTAGTACGACCTATCTAAGGTAAGCTTGTTGGTGTTTCAGTTTGCCTTATGATTGATATGGTATTGATTTTTTCAAAAAAAATATGTTGGTTAAATGATCATGATGTATTATTCCTGTAAAAATATTTTGGATATTTTCCACTTTAAGGTTTATTTATCCATATATTAACGGTGAATAACAGCGAATTATCCCTGTTAATATTTTGGATATTAATCCCTTTTAGATTTGTTTACCTAAATATGAACAGTGAATAATAGCGAATTATCCCCGCTAATGTTTTGGATACTAACCCCTTTAGGGTTACTTTATCCAAATACTACTAGTGAATACTACGAATCCTAAAAAAATAAGATTTTTGATATTTTTAGAATATTAGCCAATACCCTTGGATTTTACAAACATGTTGCAAGATCCAAAAATATGAGAAAATGATTTCTTTGCTTACAAAATCCATGCTAAAATACATTTTTCTTTAAACTCCAAAATAATATTTACAAAATAATGTTTAAAATATGTTAGCTTATTGGCTGTATGCATGAAAACAAAGTTTTTGCTCTAGATATATTTTTCCTAATAAATTATATTTATTTTTTAATGCAAATTTTGTATTTTTTTTATTTTCCTTTTCGGTGGGTTGGTTGCCCAGCATTGATGGGCCAGGCTGCTAGCATGTGGGCTGTCAGCCCACCCCACCCTGGGCTTCCTTATTCAGTGGTGTGCCTAGCTCGACGAGCATACTGTTCACATGCAATATTTTTTACGCGAAGAGTGTTGGTTTTTCTACTAAGTTTCGTTCGTCCCCCTAAATATTTTTGTTGTCTTTACTCCTCTGTCAACTTCTTCCTCCCAGTCAATCCCCTTTCGTTTTCACTTTTTTTTTCCTTGTTCGTCTGCATGCAGGTTATTTATAGCAGGAGGAGGCAACCTTTCAGCTACCCATGGCGTGCAGTGATGGGTTACTACCTCTGCATTGTTCAATGGCATGCATTGCTCAGATAGCGTGCTTGCACTGTTCAGGTGATTGAACAATGCACGCTTGTAGGTTTGATGATTTGGGAGAAAGTGAAAATACGATTTGGTCTCTCATTTTAAAATTGTTCTAATCGCACTCTCAATTGGTTTTAAACCTTTAATTTTGTGCAATTGTATTCTCATTAGAATTTCAAAAGCATCCTTAGCTTTGTGCCCCTTTTTTATTTTGGTTCTCAGTTTTTGATTTGTATGATTTAACCCTGAATTGACCATTAGACTCTCAATTCTTTCAATTTCGCCCTTGATTTCGTATAATTGACTTGAAAAAGTTCAATTCGATCTCCGAAAATTCCAATCTTCTTAATGGAACCCGTATTAAGCTTAAGAACTTATTTTTTTCATCGATTAAGCCCTTAATACAATTAATTTGATCAATTTAAAGTATAATTAAGTCCTTGCACTTAATTAAATCCTTCAATTGGACCCTAAATTAATTCTCCAACACAATTACACTTTTATATTGGCCAACGATTAAATCGAACTGGCCCATAAAAATATAATTATAGCTTTTAACTTAATTTTTACGCAGATTTATCCAATAATAAATTACTTTGGCCTTGAATCTGTGTTTTTCTTCATTTCGAGGCATAAAAGAGGTACGATAGCATAATTACACTTTTAAATTGGCCAACGATTAAATCCAACTTGCCCATAAAAATACAATTATATCTTTCGACTTAATTTCTACATAGATTTATTGAATAATAAATTATTTTAGCCTTGAATCTGTATTTTTCTTCATTTCTAGGCACAAAAGAGGTACGATTGAGCTCTCGAAAATGTCTAAAATTTTCACCTTGATTTTTTTGTCATCACCAACCCCTTTTATTTTAGTTTTTGTTATTTTTGGGTAGATTTGGGGAATAACCCAAAATTGGGTTATGACATACACCTCCTCTTCAAGATCACCATGTAGAAAGACATTCTTTACGTCAAACTGATGTAATGGCCAATCTAGATTTGTTGCAATAGATAACAACACTCTGATAGTGTTTAGTTAAGCTACTAGAGAGAAAGTTTCTTGGTAGTCTACACCATATACTTGTGTATACTCTTTTGCCACTAGTCTTGCCTTGTACCTTTCCACGAATCCATCTACTTTATATTTGATAGAAAACACCCACTTATACCCAATTGTTTTCTTTCCTCTGAGTAATGATACTAGGTTCCATGTTTTATTTTTCATTAAGGCTTCCATTTATTTTTTGATGGCTTGGGTCTACTTTGAGTTTTTTATGGCTTCCTCCACTCCTGTAGGAACTCGATTAGAAAAGATGTCATCCATAAAAGTCTTGAGGGGTTCAGTAGTCTCTGTGTAGTCTCTATGTAGACACATAATTGGCAATGGTGTATTGTGATCTTTCTTCAATATCTGATGGATACCACCTTGGTGGTTTCCCATGATTGTGATTGTGCCTGTGTGGTAATTCATAACCAGCAAAAGATTCTACATATTTATAATAACTACTCTTTATTTTCTGGTGAAAGTTTTACGCAGTCCTTTGTTACATATTTATAATAAGAGAGTAAATCTTCTATTTTAGGCTATCAAATTAAGTTCCTATAATTATGCTATCGTGAGATGGAAAGAGATTATTTCCATCTCTATTCCTATAATATCTCCTATTATAGCTCATGCCAGCATGAACCACTAGCACACGAACCACCACCATGAGGACCAGAACCACCAACTAGAGGACCAACACACGAACCACCAGCAATCGAACTAGTAGCACGAGGACCAGGAGCACACGAACCAGCAGCATGAGGACCAGCAACACATGAACTACCAGCACGAGAACCAGAACCACTAGCATATGACAACATCCACTGGAACAGGAAAAGAAGCAGCAGTCGAAGCACCAGAACCTGCAGCATTAGCCATAGGAAAAGCAGCCACAGCTAATGAAGCGGCAACAACATGATCCAGCTAGCTCCAATGGAATGATTGATCAGGACAACGATAAGGAAACGTAGTAAGATTTAATTGTACATGAACAAGGGCACTCCGTTTTGAAAATGGAAAATGCAGGCAAAAGAAAAGTCAAGGTTTTGGTGGACTTTTTGTTAGTTCTTACATTATCCATATTTCATCATCAATGGAAAAAATAAATGCCTCACACTTGGATGTATACCCTAATGTCCTAGGTGTAAAGGCATGCCAACATTGTTTCTTTTAACATGCAGTACATGTAACTGCATTTCATATTTTTTTTGAAAAAATCTAATGATTCTAGTAGAAGATTATTGTTGTTGTTTCAAAAGGTATTAAATCTTAAACAAGAGCAATCATTCCTATACGGTGTATAGCATCACTGACTCATTGCTATATTGAGGAAACATGCACCAATTCAGCCTAAACTGTTACAGAGTCCTTCAACAGCAGCAATCATGTTCAGTCAACAGCTCACCTTCAACAATAAAGTGGTGGAATTTTCATTGAAACTCTGTGTATTAATTGTCTTATATGCTACAACTCATCATCATGAACAACTTACCGGTAGTGTTTTTGCATGCAAATCCAAGTAATCATCATCACCCGTACATAAAAAATGCTTCCTTTTCTTACAAATCATTTCCTTGCCAAACCTACATATTGCTATATAAGAAGTTTAATGGTGTCAATCAAATACTTAATGTGGAAGGGAATTAGCTATGCTTGACAGAATCAAAATAATCCGTTGCTTTATAGCTCTCTTTACATGCCAAGATGCCTTTATCATTGGTGAGCTATTGGCTCGATAGCACACTGCAAAAAAGGTAGCATCTACTGCCCCATAAAACCAACTGGAAATTATTGTCTCTTGTGTACTTTCTTTCTTTCTTTTAGAGGTCTCTTATGCGTAATTAAGTGGTCAAAATTAACTGATGAAGGGAGTTTTCCAGTTTACTGTCACGCACACATGCATTCATATTACAATTTGCAAAGTGACAACGGTGTGTATCATCAATGACTAAACCCATTCAACACAACTTAGTTTCATTTTAATTTGGCTTAACAACATGCACAACAATTATCTATTTGGTCTTAATTTAAAGAGTGATTTGCTGCCAAAACCAGACCTAATTCAATATTGTACCTCCAAGTACGAATAGGTTTGCATGTAAGAATATTACACACTTCATAAGTTAATTGTTTTTTGCCTCCACTCATTGAGCTCCATCTTGATTTCAGGATCTCAGAATGGATTATTCGAGATGGTCACAACTATATTTCAGGATCATGGAAATATGTTTATGGTACTTGTTGCCGCATTGGCGATTTTTTCACGCTTCACGCTTTGCTATCCCTAGGATTAGGGGGATAGCAACACACGGTGAAATAAGGGTTGGTTGTTTTATAGCAGTAAAAATCACAACTATAAATATCAAGAGGCACCACCTAGTATTAAAGTTACTAAAAAAACTTATTGGTCTGCAAGAGTCTGGATAAGGAGATTTGTTGTTCAAGGGGAAGACGCATCACCCCTAGTGCACCCTACCTAAGATAAGCTACATTGTTGTTTGATTATTTTTTCTAAGTTTAATTCTTTTAAACTACATTTAGAAAAAAAAAATACTTTTTGTGTTTGCGAGCGTACTTTACAATGTAATTTTACACCGCAGTCAAAAAATCTTTTTATTATCTACAGATGTACTTTACAATGTAAATTTACACCGTAGTTAAAACCCCATTTTTTTATCTATGGATGTATATTACAATGTAAATTTACATCCTAATTGATAGAACAAAAATAAATTTAATTATTTTTGATATTTTGGCCAAATTTCAACGGATAATCATAAATCGGTCACGATATCCAATTTTCATTTTAAAATACGAGAAAGATGCAATATATATTTTTTTAAGAAAAATATGATGGAAAAAACCTTGAAATCTAGTCATATACAATAAAACAACACATCTTTTGTTTTTTTTAATGCAACTTTTTTTAAAATAAAAAAAATAAACATTTTGGGTTGGGTTGGGTTGGGTTAGGCCTGGCCCAGCTAAATGGGTATGCTCGACAAAGGTGGGCCAAGGCCCAACACTGCTGGGCTAGGCTAGACAAGACCCAGCCCAAAAATAAATGAATGAATGAATGAAAAACACAAAACTAGTGAACAGTAACTTGGTCGCCCGACCACGATGAGAGGTTCACCTGCTACTGCCGCCAGGTTGAGGAGGTCGAGGTGGTTCTCCCTATCTTGGTAGCAATGAAAATAGTGGCCCGTGGTGGCTAGTAGGGGCATCGAAAGTCATCGGGCTATGTTGTCATTCGCCTCTGCTCTTTGTTGCTCGTTGCCGAAAAAGAAGGATGATGGCTGGGGAGCTACTAGCATGAAAGGGGAACCTTCTAGTGGTGATAAGGGTGGTCTTGGGTGGTCGGCTAGCCACTCTTGGAGGGGAGAGAGAACTCGACCGAACTGGTTTCAGAGGGAGAAAAGCTTGCAAACCAAGAGAGAGAGAGAGAGAGAGAGAGAGAGAGTTTATTGCCGAGAGAAAGCTAGTTGTGAGATGATGAGAGAGAAGGAGCTACTACACCATTGAGGAGAAAGAGTTTATCATTGGATGATGAGGAGAAGGAACTGCAATGTCAGGGAGAGAGAAAGAGCTGCAACCGAGAGACAGGGACGTCGGTGTTGATGAAGATGATGGGTCGCAACTGTGTGTGTTATTTTTGTGTTGTAATTTTTGTTTTGCCTGGCATTTTCTTGCAAAAATTCTTTTGCAACTTACCCTCTGCCTCTACATAAAACTCTCCTTTCATCTTCCTAAATATTTTGAAATCTACAATGTTCAGGGGTGCCTTGCACTATAGGTTCAGGCGACGGCAACCCTTTGCTACACGCCATGGACAGTCGAAGGGTTGCTTTTCATGGCTATAAATAATTGAATGAAGATCATGAATAGAGGAGGAGAAAAGATTGATAGAGTAGGGGGAAGGCATTAAGGAGTAGAGAGGAGAGGAAAAGAGGAAGAGATTTTACAGTTGCGGGGGGAAGGCATTGACAGAACTGGAGAATTCACGAAGCAGATTTGTTTTTGATGTAACAGAGATAGAGCAGAATCATGTAGAGATAAGGAAAATTTATACAAGGTTAGGAACCAGTGTCGACCTCTCTTCATCCCCCTCGTCTCCACCATCGACTCTCTAAAACTAATAGCTATCCTCTCTCTCTCCTTTCTCCCTGGCATCTCTCGCTCTTTCTCTTCCCTAGCAGCGTGTAGCGGCTCCTTCTCTCTCAATCATCTCTCTCTCTCTAAAATAAACCAACAGTTACAACTCTCGCTCTCCCTCTCGGTCAGCGGCTCCAACAACCAGCTCCGACCACCTAGCTCCTCACTCATCCTCTCCGACAGCCTCCCCTTCATGCCAGTAACCCAGCCACCTCCTTAGGTGAAGTTAGCAGAGCAATAGCCTGTGACAGCAACGTAAGGCAGCCACCTTCAGATGCCCACTCTAGCCACCACAGACCACCATTTCCGACGCCATCATGATAGGAAGAACCACCTCGACCTTATCTACATAACGGTATTAATAGATACATCATTTGTTACACTCTAAAATTTACCATGTTACTATTCATCATCTCTTCTACATACGAGGAGTGAATTAATTCACTCCCCGTGTGGGGCTGGTCGGGTTGGGCTTTGTGCCTGGCCTGACCCTTTGGGTAAGGTGGGCTTCCAGCTAGACTGGGCTGAAAGCCTAGACCAGATGATATCTGGGCTGCCAGCCATCTAGGCTGAATGCCCAACCCGAAGTAGGGTGGGTTGACAGCCACCCGAAAACATGATAAAAAAATAGAAAAAATACAAAATTTTCATAAAAAAATATTTTTGTTAAAAAAAAATATGTTGTTTTCGTGCATATGGCCAATACGCTAATATATTTTGAACATGCCTTTCAAAAAAAAATATTATTTCAGAATTTTAAAGAGAATTGATTTTTAGCAGGGACTTCCTGAACAAAAAAATTATTTTCTCATATTTTCGGATCTTACAACATGTTTGTAAAATCCAAAGAGTATTGGCCAATATTTCAAAAATATCAAAATTTTATTTTTAGTGATTCATATTATTTATTTTTGATATTTGGATAAATAAATCCAAAAGAGGTTAATATCCAAAATATTGGCGGGAATAATTCATGTTATTTATTGTTGATATTTGTGTAAAGAAATCCTAAAGGAGTTATTATCCAAAATATTAGAGAGGATAATTCGTTCTTATTCACCGTAAATATTTGGATTAAAAAACCTTAAAGTGGTAAATATCCAAAATATTTTTACAGGAATAATACGTCATCATCATTTAACCAGTATATTTTTGAAAGATTAATAATATAGCAATCACAAGACAAACAAAAACACCAACCAACTTATCTTAGGTAGGGCGTACTAAGGGTGCTAAAACCTTCCCTTTAAGCAACTAGTCTCTTGTCTTAGAATCTCTGAAAGATCAATTTTAGGTTTTCTAGTAACCAATATGCTAGGTGACGACTCTTTTTTTTCATGAAAATAAAGATAAAACCCCAACATGAATTCCCTAGCTCGCGGGGAGAGTCGCCACGACACCGCGCTCTCGTGGAGGGTGCAACACTACAGGTTTCTAGGTTCTTTTTCAAGTTTTTCATTTCTACAGCCTTGATTTGTACCTTGTCTTTCACCATTTCTTGAATTTTTCTCTTTGTTGTATCCTGATTTGCTTATCTAAAAGAAGATGACATGAATGGCGAATAAAACAATTTTTCTTTCATATTTTAATAGATCTTAGAGTATGAACTTACTGTAAATTTTAGTTATCAAGCTATAATGAGCCCATAAACAGAAGGATGTGAGCATATGGGTTGAATTACAAAAGTTGCAATTTCATCAACAATTTTTAACTAGTTCTAGTTCAGAATAATTAGGAGGCTTAAGCTTATGGTTAGCCAACCCTTTCTATATATATGTGTAGGGCAATATACAATAACAATTATGGAGATTACCACACAAGAGTATGTTTATAATATTTCCTATGTAAGTACATTCTATAATATGCCCTCTTAAGCTGAGGGTGAAGGATCAACTCGAAGCTTGAACTTAAAAGCAATAAATGAGAAGAAGTGGGAAGTGGCTTAGTGAAGACATTGGCAAGTTGATTTGAGAGGAAATAAAATGAATATGAATCTCTTTCTTTGCGAATCTATCTTGGACAAAATGATAATCGACTTCAACATGTTTTATGCAAGCATGAAAAACAGGATTTGTAGACAAATAAGTAGTACCAAAGTTGTCACACCAGATGATAGGAGCATAAACAATCGGAATTTAGAGATCTATTAATAAGTAATGTAGCCAAATAACCCCAGTAGTGCCACTGGCTAAGGCTTTATACTCAGCTTCAGTAGAAGAGCGAGCAACTATGCGTTGCTTATCGAATTTCCATGAAATCGGTATTTGACCAAAGAGCACATGGTAACCACCCGTAGATTTTCTATCCTCAACATTGTCTGCCCAATCTGCATCTGTAAAACCATGTAAGGCAAAAGAAGAACTACGAGTAATATGTAAGTTATGTGATATCATACCCCAAACATAACGCAAGATGCATTTCACGGCAGCCCAATGAGAATCTATGGGAGCTTGCATAAACTGACAGACTCGGTTAATAGCGAAGCAAATATCTAGACGTGTAAAGGTGAGATATTGAAGAGCACCCATAATTTGATGAAAACGGGTAGCATAAAAAAACAATGAATCGGGTAGAATGGTAGCTTTGGACGTCGAGATAGGAGTATCAACAGGTTTGCAAGATAGCATACCAGCCCGAGTGAGGATGTCTAGTGTATATTTATGTTGGCAGAGCATAAGACTGAACTAGTAGTCTGGACCTCAATTCCTAAAAAATAATGAACATAACTCAAGTTGCCAAGCTTAAATTTTGAGCTTAGTAGCTGAATGAAGTGTTAAAGCATAAGAGAGTTACTACTCGAAAGCAGAATATCATCAACATAGACTATAAGATAACTAATATCAACACCAACAGTGAAGATAAACAATGAAGTATCCATCTTAGAAGTACAAAAACCAATAGATAACAAAAAATCATTCAGACGAGTGTATCAAACCCGCAGAGCCTGTTTTAAACCGTATAGAGATTTATGCAATCAACACACATGAGAGGGAGAGCAAAATAAACGAAACTTGGAAGTTTTTTCATGTAAACCTCCTCATCAAAAACTCCATTGAGGAAAGCATTATGCATGTCAAACTAATGAATTTTCCAACCACACGAAACTACAATGGACAGGACTAATCTGACGATTGCCTGTTTGATGATAGGAGTAAAGGTTTTAGAGTAATCAATACACTCTTGCATAGTAAAACCTCTAGGAGCCAAACATGCCTTATACCTCTCAATGCTACCATTAGATATACATTTAATCTTGTACACCCATCGACCACCAATAATATTCATGGAAGGATGAAATGACACTAAGGTCCAAGTTTTGTTTATGCATAAGGCTTGAATTTCCTCAAGTATAACACTATGCCATGCCTCATATTTGTTAGCATCATTAAAAACAAGTGGCTCATGAGAGGGAGGAGAAACTACCTGACTTAAAGAGATAACAGAGATTGCGATAGTGGTGGTGGACAACATTGTCTTGGGTTGTCTTGGACGAAGAACTATGGGATGTTGACAAGCAGCTAGGCATAGAGTAACGTGACCTGTAACTGGAAACTGTTGAAGAGGATATGAGGAGAGGTTTATATAGAGTTGTAGACTAGGTAGAGAAGCAATGGATGGATTTGTCGGTACTGCAGACATTGGTGAGGCTTCGATAGGACTGGGATGATCGGTTGCAAATCTGATTGCTCTCCAACAGCAAACTAGAGAAAATGCTCATCTAGTGATGGAGAACTTGTTTCTACACAATGATCATTGGAAAGACAAGCATGCTAAGTTTATTGGAATAGGTATTAAGTTTTAAACAAGAGCTATAAGTCTTATACAATGTCTAGCATCACTAACTCATTGCTACAACTCATCATAAACCACTTACTGATAGTGTCTTTGCATGTAAATCCGAGTAATCATCACCCGTACATAAAAAATGCCTCATTTTCTTATAGATCATTTCCTTACCAAACCTAAAGGAATTAACTGTATGTGCTTGACAGAATCAAAATCATATGCCGCTTTATAGTTGTTTCTACCAAGGTTATCAATTTCATTTTAGTTGGTGCTTTGATTTTTCAATTGAAATAAAATGTTTTGGTTTTGGAGCGTTTCGACAAGCCGTTCAAATCCAAAAATAAAATTATTTAGAATTGTGAAATTTAATCTAAAAAAACATAATAAAATGATTTTCTAAACAAAGTTATGAATATGTATAATATTATGAGAATGTCATCATCAATCTAGTAAGGTCATCAAATTATCTAATTGCTCTAAAATTTTAATATAATATATATAAATATATTAAGAGACTCCTCCTAAAATATCAACTCAATCTAACAGTCGGATTAAGAAATATGATTGATATTGTAAAATTATTCATTATTTAAAAAAAATACTATTTGCACAAAAGGGAAAGGGAAGAATGAAATCGAAATGTTCCGATCGAAATCTGGGCGGAATTTTCAGAATGTGCTGAAATTTTAAACGAGGTCAAAATTACACCGTTTTATCTCATTTTTTTAATTGATACGAAACGTTTCGGCCAAAACAAAACAAAATCAATAGCACTGGTCTTTACCTGCCAAGAAGCCTTTATCGCTTATGTTGATCGATGGTAAATCTATTGGCTCGATGACCACAATTCACACTGCGGAAAAGGTAGCATCTACAACCCCATAAAACCAACAAGAAATTGTTCTCTTGTGCATTTTTTTTTCTTTTTAGTCGTCTCTTATGCATAATTAAGTGGTCAAAATTAACTAATGAGGGGAAATTTCCAATTTTTTGTCATGCACACCTGCATTCATACACATAACAACAATTTGTAAAGTGACAATGGTATGTAACATCAATGACTAAACCCATTTAACACAACCTAGTTTCATTTTAATTTGGCTTAACAACATGTACAATAATTATATATCTATTTGGCCTTAATTTACAGAGTAATTTGCTGCTAAAACTAGACCTAATCCAATATTATACCTCCTATTGGAAGTTGCTTTGTAATAAAATTAACAGTGTTTCAATGTAAATAGGAAAGCAATCTCTCAATGTAATTAGGAAAGATGTGTTTTCATACAATTAGATATCAAACTCCTGACTTGTAGGAGAACTCTACGATACCTTTGTATATATATAGTGGGTGCACTCAATATAATACATTCATTCCAGTTGAATCAATTTTGCTTATATGGTATCAAAGCAGGTTATGCTCTAAATATTTTTATGTTTATTGCATATCCACCTTATCCTTGATTTCTTCTTCTTCTCCTTGTAACATCATGGCTACAACCAATATTGAGCTTTGCAGCTTCGGTGATTTTGCTTCTTCTCTTCACAGTCACAATGGGTATCTCTTATTTCTTCATCACTCAGATCACCCTGACTTGCTTCTTGTCTCCAAAAACTGAATGGTGACAACTACAAATCTTGGCACTATGCCATGAAAATTTCTCCCAGTTCAAAAAACAAAATTGGTTTTATCATTGGTGCAATCAAAGAACCCCATGAGACTTCAAAACCTAAAGAACTGCTCTTTGGTAGTGCCATTTGGGAAGATCTCCGTGAAACATTTTCTTTAGGGAATGCTCCTTGTATTTTTCAGGTTCAAAGGGACATTTACAAGATTGAACAAGGGAAAATGTTTGTTGCAGCGTATTACATGGAATTGAAGGGATTATGGGATGAACTTGCATCTTTTAATTTAGCCATATACATTTGTGGTGCGCAGAATGGTAGCACTAAACTTATGTAGTTTCTCATGAGACTCAACAAATCATATTCAGGTGCAAGAGGTTAGATTTTGCTAATGAATCCTTTACCATTAGTTCGTCAAACATATGCCTCTAAAAGCAACGAGAATTAGGATTTGTTGTCATTACACCATCAAACACAGTAGCCATGGTTATGCGTGGAAACCATAATTTTCCCAAACTACGACAAAATAATCAAATTCACGGGAACCAATCCAATAATCCACGCACTAGAGAGCCTTTTCAGTGCACTTATTGTGATGAAATGTACCATAAAAAAGTAACTTGTTACAAATTGATTGGACACCCTTTTGGTCATCCATGGGGAAGAGAAAAGGCAAAGTATCACAGCCATAATTTAGCATATAGCAAACCCTCGGCAAATCAAGTGGATTTCAATCGCACTCTTTATAAATTGCAGGTCTCTTTACCCAATTTAACAAAGGATCAATACATTCAGATACTCAACACCTTGAATCCAAACTCCATCACTCCACAATCCAATGTCATGACTTATGTTGCTACTGAAAATAATTCAGGTTTATTCCTAGTTGCTCATAATCGTTGGATACTTGACAGTGGGGTAACCCATAATATTACTTCTTCTCCTACAAAATTAAAGAGTGTCGACAACAATTCCTCTTTGGCACCAATTTCATTAACAAGTGGATATGTGGCAAAAATCACTGACCGGTTCAATACAAATTGACAATTTTTTTCAATTGAATAATGTGATTTATGTGCTGAGCTTTAGAGTTAATCTTATGTTTGTCGGTAAAAGAACTTATTATCTACATTGCTCAATAACCTTTTTTCCATCATGGTGTATTTTGCATGACATGGCTACGAGGACGATGATTGGTGTGGGTAAGCGGTGCAATGATCTATATTACCTCGTGGCGTTGGCTTCAACTCCTTCCTCTTCTAGTTTTGTTTGCAATTTAATGATCTCTTCCGATCTTTGGCATTAACGATTAGGACACCCCTCCTCCAGTCATTGGCAATTTTTAGCTAATAATGTAATTAAATTCAATTTTGATTCCAATCATAAATGTGATATTTGTCCATTGGCAAAACAGACTTGTCTCCCATTTCCTTCTAGTTCATTTTCCACTATAAAATGTTTCCCTCTTATTCATTGTGATATTTGGGGTTGTCATAAAAACCCTTCTCTTTCTGGTGCCTTTCATTTTTTGACTAGTGTGCATGATTTTTCTCATTTTACATGGTTTTCTTAACACACCACAAAAGAGACACAACCTACACTTCATCGGTTTTTTCATTATGTTAAAACCTAATTCAATACCAAAGTTCAAAAACTTTGTTCCAATAATGGGGTTGAATTTCTTTCATTACAAAAATTCTTTCTTGAGGAAGACATCCTTTTTCAACAATCTTGTGTATATACACCTCAACAAAATAGTGTTGTTAAGTAGAAACATCGATGTATTCTTGAAACCGCTCATGCCCTTCACTTTCAATCTCACTTACCCATTACTTTTTGGGGTGAATGTATTCTTACTTCCATCCATATTATTAATTGCCTTCCCACCTTGTTGCTTCACAAGAAAACACCCTTGTCACGACGGCGCTTCGCGTCCTACCATCCCTTGATTTGAGGAGACAACGATACATGGTGAAATGGGGGTGTTTTATAGCCATAAAAATTATGACTATAATTATCAGAAGTCACCACCTAGTTTTAAGGTCACTAGAAACCTAGTGGTCTATAAGAGTTTGAGTAAGAGGACTTATTTTGCAAGGGGAAGACGCATCAACTCCAGTGCACTCTACCTATATATATATATATATATATATATACATGCTGCATGAATTAATTCATGCACGTGAACAGTAAAATGGTGATCGACCGACCACGAGAGGCTCACCTGCCACTACCTCCAAGTAGAGGAGATCGAGGTGGTTCTCCCTGTCATGGTGGTGTAGAAAATGGTGCCCTGTGGTGGCTAGAGGAGGCGTCGAAAGAGGGTCGATCTGGGCTGATGCTTCGATGTTATGGCGTCACCGGAGTTGGAGAAGAAGGTTCAGCTTACTACAGGTGTTACCAGAGTTAAGGAGGGAGACCAGATGGTGGTCATCGGCTGTGCCGATGGAGGAGAGAGCTGTCAAGTTCTAGTTTTTAGAGAGAGAGAGGCACTGTTGGAGAGAGAGAAAGAGGGAGAGAGGCTAGAGATGGAGATGAATAGCTAAGGAACATAGAGGTGTGGCTGTCAGTGGTGAGAGTTTTTAGCCACAACCACCTTGCAATTTCCATTCCCTGTTGTCCTTGTTTTCTGCAAATGCTCTATGTGTTCTTCTATGTCCTTGTGTTCTCAATTAATCCACAAATATAATTACATTTTAAATTGCCCGACGATTAAATCAAATTGGCCCATAAAATATAATTATGCCTTCCGACTTAATTTTGACATAGATTTATCTAATAATAAATTATTTTAGCCTTAAATATGTATTTTTCATCATTTCTGGTTAAAAAAAGAGGTACGACCGAGCTCTCGAAAATGTATAAATTTCCACCTTTATTTTTCTTCCAACACCAACCCCTTTTATTTTTTTTTTTTTATTTTTGGGTAGATTTTGAGGAATGACCTAGAAATTGGGTTATGACAACCCTTTGAGATTCTTTATAGCAAAGTTCCTGATTACTCTCGTATGCGAGTTTTTGGCTGCATTTCTTTTGCAACCATAGTCAACCCATCCTTCAAATTTTCTCCCTGTGCCACTAAATGTATTTTTATCAATTACCCTGTGGGGCAAAAAGCCTACAAGCTTTACAATATTGCAACTAAGAAAATTTTTACCAACTGAGATGTGGTCTTTCTTGAAGATACCTTTTATCACTCACCACAAGTCAATCCCACCATCAATCCCACCCTATCTGATCTTCCCACTTCTCTTCCTCTCGTCTCTGATTTTTTTCCCCTCTTCAGTAGAACATCCCATCACAAAATCCCTTTCCCTTATCCCACCCAAGCCAACATCTTCTCTTCCTAATTCATCTTATACTGCTTCATCAATTTCCCCAGATGCACCCCTACCAGATGTCTCCCTTGTCCCTTCACTAAATCCCACCCCTAATCCACCACTTTGTCATTCTCAACACTCCCGCGAAGCTAATGTCCATCTCAAAGATTTTTTTTGCTCGCAGATGAATCTACCTCCACTCAAATTGCCCTCAACCTCGTCAACATCCATACTAGGTACTAAATACCCTCTATGTTGCTTTGTCTCTTATCATCGGTACTTCCATCACATCTTTGTTATACTACAACTATGAGTCGAGATATAGAACCTATTTCATATGATGTTGCCATAACTGACCTAAGTGGCAGGAAGCCATGAACTCTGAGCTCCAAGCCCTCATTGCTAATCAGACATGGAGTCTCGTCCCTTTGCCCCCTAACAAACGCTCAATCAATTGTAAATGGGTGTATCGTATCAAGCACAAGTTTGATGGGTTTATTGAGCGCTATAAAGCTCGCCATGTCTCTTGCAAATTTACATAAATTGCTGGCATTAATTATCATGACACTTTTTCCCCCACCGCAAAAATGGTCATTGTCCGCTGTCTCCTTGCAGTTGTTGCCAGTTTGAACTGGACTTTTCATCAATTGGATGTCAACAACATCTTCTTAAATGGTGATTTACTGGGAGAAATTTATATGACTCCACCTCCTAGTCTTCAGCGACAGAGGGAGAACATTATGTGTCGCCTCCACAAGTCGTTATATGGCCTTAAACAAGCTTCTCGATAGTGGTCTTCTAAGTTCACAGAGGCTATTCTTGCTACTGGTTTTTCACAATCCAAAGGTTTTTCCTCCTTTTTTATTCAAAACAAGGGCACATCTCTTACTATTCTATTAATTTATGTGGATGACATTTTGATTACAAGAAACAACATTGAATCCATCAAAGCTCTAAATTAGTTTCTTCATAATCGCTTTCAAATCAAAGACCTTGGTGATCTGAAATTTTTCTTAAGCATTAAAATGGCTCGCTCCAAGAAAGGTATTTACATTTCCCAACATAAATACGCCTTGGAAATTATCAAAGACAATGGATATTTGGGTGTTAAACCAGTTGAATTTCCTATGGAAGAATGCAAACTTTCAAACAAAGACAAATTGTTTAAAGATCCATGTGCCTATCAACGCCTAGTTGGTCAATTGATCTATTTAACCATCACTAGACCTGACATCACCTACTCAGTCATATCCTCAACCAATTGATTCACGAACCAAGACAACCTCATATGGCTGCTACTCTTCGAGTCGTTTGTTATTTGAAATCAGCTCCTGGTCAAGGTTTGCTTCTCCATTAAACTTAAGAGCATTTTGTGACTCTGACTAGGTGGGTTATCCCATTACTTGTCGTTCCACCACTGGATAGTATGTACTCTTTGGAAATTCCTTGATTTCATGGACAACCAAGAGGCAAAAGACTGTTTGCTTGTCGAGTGCAAAAGCAAAATATAAAGCAATGGCAAGTGCATGTTGTGAGCTTACATGGTTGTGACATCTATTAAAAAATTTACACATGCCAATTTCATACCCTATTACTTTGCATTGTGACAATCAAGTTGCATTACACATTGCAAAAAACCCTGTATTTCATGAGAGAACTCGGCACATTGAAATGGATTGTCACTTTATCCAGGACAATTTACGAGGTGAAATCACTACTCAATTATTCACGACAGTTAGCATATGTGTTTACAAAAGCTTTAGGTAAAGAAAAGTTCAAGCAACTCATACGCAAGTTGGGAGTTATCGACATTCACTCTCCAACTTGAAGGGGAGTGTTGGAAGTTGCATTGTAATAGAATTGATAGTGTTTCAATGTAAATAGGAAAGCAATCTTTAAATGTAATTAGGAAAGATATGTTTGCATACCATTAGATATCAAACTGTTGACTTGTAGGAGAACTCTATGGTACCTTTGTATATATATAGTGGGTGCAATCAAATAAGACATTCATTCCGATTGAATCAATTTTGCTTATACCTCAAAGTACGAACAAGTTTGCATGTAAGAATACTAGATACTTCATAAGTTAATTGTCTTTTGCCTCCACTCATTGAGCTCCATCTTGATGTCAGGATTCGGAACGGGTTATTCGAGCTGGTGACAATTGTTTTTCGGGATAATAGAAATATGTTTCTGGTACCAAGAACAAGAGATTCTAAAAAAAAAGATATTTTCTATCTCATTTTATTTGTTAAAAAAAAGTAAAAACCCCTCATGTTTAGTAAATATATCCACCATGTCTAACTATATAAAACTCACTTTGTACTTCAGTTTTCAAAGAAAGGAACTATGCACAACAGCAAAATATTTAAAATAATCATGATGGTGGAGGGAAGCACATTGCAGCAGGACCAGGAAATTTTCTTTGGCTTGTTGCTTTAAACAAACCAACTAGAGCAAGAAAAATATGTTATATCTGTATTTAAATTCTCTTGAGTCACTTCGTTTTAATGATTCCAAGTGGGTTTTTTATTCTTTTCTATTTTTATATACTAATTTTAGATGGGTTGTTGGTAACATGCTTTGATTTAGTATAAAATGATTTTGCATAGGAAAATGTTAGAAACATGTACCAATTCTTACAGCAACATGTGAGGAAGACATGGTCAAGGTAAACCATGTAATTGACCAATGGAGAAAGCCAAAAGGATTTGCTAAGCATATGATATGAATTCAAGATCCTAACTTTTTCCTCGTAACCTTAAAAATTCTCCTTCGTATGCCGATATTCAATATTACTGTTTCTAATAAAGGAAAATATATCAGCAATGTTCGAAAGAGTTATAAGGATCGATGGTTGGTAGAGCAAGGCATCTGCCAAATTACGTCCATTCTCAGAATATTTTATAGTTCCTGGTTACGTGGAGCATAAGATTCTCATTGATTTCTCTCTTTTTTAACAAAGATTCTCATTGACTTCTATAACAATTATAATTTCCTTCCGTCGATCGAGTCCTCCCTCCCATTTGTATGAAGACTAGCAAATAAAAAAATACCACCACTGGTTTTTGAAGAGGCAACATGCATGAGCTGAGAAGAAAAATCAAAGTGAAGTGGTCGTCGGTTGAAAGAAATATAAAAAAAGGTTTATGAATTGACCTTGTTCTAAGCTTAAATCAGTAATGGAAATATAAAGTGGCTGAGAAGTTGTGATAATATAATTTCATCCCTTCAAAGTCTTCCAAGTTCTAAGTTGAAATCAGTAATGGAACAGAACATGGCTGGATTAATTCCATGACTGCCTTCAGCATATGAGTATATATATTCTACACTCGGACGAGTTTTGACGCCTAGAAAATGGAGTTTGCAGAAACACTCATGAGAACAGGAATAATTGGAACACAAATGAGAACAGGAATAATTGGAACAGAAATTCATTTTCCATCATGACCGCGACGTGTGAGTGACCTAGAAATTAAAGGCTGGGGGCAAGTCTTGAATTCAATCCCCAGTGACACTAGATGCATATAATTTAATGTTCAGACTACCCATAATCTTTATAATTCTGATGTGGCTGAGAGTACTTATTCCATCTATGGTACGTAGGTTCCTTGCTTTAAATTAATTGTTTGAGAATGATAGCAGCAATCAAATTTTATTGAATTTTCTACCTTGTATATGTATATTCACTTCAAGGAGTACTTATAATGAATCCATTTTCTACCTTTTTATATATATATATATATATATATATTGACCTTGTGTATAAGAGGGTTAGGGTTGAGATATAAAAGAGTGAGATGAGATTGGACTTGTTACCATTAGAGACTTCGACGTCATCTTGGGTATGGACTGACTAGGTACCTATGGGGCACAAATAGATTGTTTTATAAAAATTGTGACTTTTAAAGAACCAACGGTTGAAATGTGAATTTTAAAGGGGAGAGAAAAGTTATTACAAATTGTATGGTATTAATTATAGAGGGGTGATGAATAAGGCATATGAAGCCTATGTTGCTCAAGTTTTAGAGTCAAAGAAGAAAAATATCAATTTGGAGAATTTTGTAAATTGTAATACTACCTATAACGAAAGTCAAAGATGATTGCCAGCAAGGGATCGAGGTGTTCGCCTTTATAAACATGAGAATTCCAGCTCTTTTCGAGGAAAAAAAAATTATACGAAAGATGGCAAGAAAAAAGCTTGCATCTTGTTGCTTCAAACTCCTGTTGTTAACAAGCTTGATAACTTCGTCCACAGTATTGTCGCTGGACAGTTCTCCAGGGAAACAGTCTGAAGAGATCAGTATAGGTGGAATTGTAGATTTAACCACCCATATTGGAAAGGAAGAGAGAGCAGCCATGCAGGTGGCCATAGAAGATTTATTTAGTGATGTTGACCTAAACTCCCCAACCCTACTTGTCAAAGACTCCCGCGGAGATCCCACAAGAGCAGTCTCTTCAGGTCACATCAGTTTATGTATTTTGATAGCAAATTAACAAATCCAAAGCTAATTATACAGCTACAGCTTGTTATTCTGACATGATATTGGTGTAAATGCAGCTAGAAACCTCATAAAGAAGAAGCATGTAGCAGCAATTGTAGGTTTAAGAACATGGCCAGAGACTTTCTTCGTCGGTGATGTTGGAAGCAAATCAAAAGTCCCTATCATCTCTTTGTCAAATGAAGTTCCATCCTGGAGCGACTCAAATCGGCCTTTTCTGGTCAACGCAGCTCGCAGCCAGTTCGCACAGATGAAAGCTGTAGCAGCTATAATTAGTAGCTGGAAATGGCGAAAAGTGAATGTCATATACGAAGATATCAACTCGGCTGTCAGTGGTATCATTCCATATCTGATATCTGCTCTTCAAGATGCAGGCTCGGAAATAAGTGAGCTCTCTCCTCTTACTCCCGCAATTTCTGACCATTCACTATCTAAAAGGTTAAGAGATCTTAAAAATGGCCAATGTAGAGTACTCATTGTTCATGCTTCGGCACCTTTAGCAACTAAAATATTCACGAATGCAAAGCGTATAGGGATGATGGAAAAGGAGTTTGTTTGGATCACCACTGTTGACACCATGAATTTGATGGATACCTTCGATGGATCCATTATTTCCTCGATGCAAGGTGTCTTGGGAGTCAAAAGCTACTATTCTCGTTCCACAATGCAGTTCAAAAACTTCCGCTTCAGATTTAACAGTAAGTTCCGTGAACTATACCACCACGAACCATACCATGAACCATGTGTCTATGCCTTACAAGCTTATGATGCAATGCGGGCTGTTTCTCTTGCATTAACGGACAGAGTTCCTAGATCAAAAAGTTTTCAAAACTCGACAAATAACTCCCTTATGCTATCCATTAGCGGAGAAAAGATTGTGAGCAGAATATCAGAAAGCAACTTTGAAGGCTTAGCTGGTGCATTCAACTTTCAGAAGGGAATTCTCTCCCCTGAACGCATTTTTCGAATTATCAATGTGGTTGGGAGAGGTTACAGAGAAATCGGTTATTGGACTGAGAAATTAGGCTTCTCTGAGAGCACTCATGCAGCAAGCAAGTATAACAAGTCAATGAGACTTCTAGGACAAGTATTTTGGCCTGGAGGCCCCTGGTCAGTTCCTATAGGATGGGCAGTACCAACGTCAGCAGAGCCACTTAAGATTGGAGTACCTGTAAGTAATCCACATAGAGATTTCGTAGATGTAGTTTATGATCAGCTTGGTCGTGGCATAGTGGCTAAAGGGTTTTCCATCAATGTTTTCTATGCTACACTCAAGTTCTTGCCCTATCACTTGCCCTACATTTTTGTTCCTTTCAATGGAACCTATGATTCTTTGGTAGAGCAAGTCATACTTCAGGTAAGCTGTCTTTTTGCTGCAATTTCATGATAGAGCTAGATGATAATTGGAGTAGATTTTTTGTTTCTTAATTAGGAGTAAAATTTACTTTCACCAGTTTTATGTGACCTTTTTCGGAATACTAAGACTAAATTTCTCTTTGAAATTGGAGAAGAATTTTGATGCAGTGGTTGCTGATATGGCCATAGTGGCCAAGCGATTCCAGTCTGGAGATTTCTCGCAGCCTTATGCGGATCCAGGCCTTCAAATGTTGATTACAGCCAGAACTAAAAATATAAACAGAGCCTGGGTGTTCACAAAGCCATTCTCAACATCCATGTGGATCTCAATAGGGGTAATCAATATCTATAATGGACTTGTTGTTTGGCTGATTGAACGGAATTATGAGCAGGATCGAAATGCAGAGATCAGGAGAGGCAGTCTGTTGAACCAAATTGGATACATGCTCTACTCGGCATTCAAAACACTATTTTCACTAAACGGTAGGAACTTTTTCAGATCAAATGACTGCCAATATAGAGTTTCTAACTTGCTAAAAGCTGGACTTGGATATTTGTTTCACATGCAGTTGATAAATTGAGTAGCAATCTGTCTCGGATTGTAATGGTCGTGTGGCTTTTTCTTGCATTAGTTCTCACCCAAAGCTTCACCGCTAGTTTGTCTGCCATCTTTTCTGATCAAGGGAATGATCTAGCAACTGTAGATGTTGAAACGCTAAGGAGCACTGGAGCAAAGATTGGGTGTGATGGAGGCTCCTTTGTGGTGGCATATTTGAGAGATGTATTAAAAATTCACCCTGACAATATTGTAAGGATTTATTCAGAAGATGATTATGCTCAAGCTCTTGTTAATGAAGAGATAGCTGCAGCATACCTTGAGATTCCTTACCTCAAAGTTTTCCTAGCTAAATATTGCAAGGGATTCACTACTTCAGGACCGATATACAAAGTTGGAGGTTTCGGATTTGTGAGTATCGATCACTGTTTCCATGTGTTTTAAATTCTAGTGGGTTTCCGTGCTGTTATTATGAGATAATTTGATCTTGGGTTTACAGGTTTTTCAAAGAAGTTCCCCGTATCTTCCAGACATTTCAGAAGCAATTGTGAAAGTAGCAGAAAGTGGGGCGTTGAAAGACCTTGAAAACTCTTTGACCTCCTCGTACAAGTGCTTGGCTTCAGACTCCTCCGATGACCATCACAGACTACGAGTTTCTAGCTTCCTGGGACTCTTTGGGATTTCGGTTGGAATATCCACATTTGCTCTTCTGCTCTTTTATACTTATTGTTGGCCCATCGAACAAATAGCAGGACCCCCGGAACAAGCGGCAGGACCAGGATCACCAGCACGAGGACACGAACCAACAGCAACCGAACTAGTAGCACGAGGACCAGCAGCACACGAACCACCAGCACGAGGACCAGCAGCACACGACAACATCCACGTGAACAGGAAAAGAAGCAGCAGTGGAAGTACCAGAACGAGCCACATCAGCCACAGGAAGAACAGCCACAGCTACTGAAGCGGAAACAACCTGATCCAGCTGTTGGCGTGAGTCACGTAATCAGCCAGCCTAGACTTGGGAATCTCTTCCCGTTAGGAAAAACAGGATTGTAGCCAAAGATATTGTATATGCATTCAATAGCTTCCTAAAATAGGTCTCCTGTATCACTATATCTTGTACCCCATTCTACAAAAATAAACAAGAAAGAAAAGCTAATTTTATCATGGTATCAGAGCAGGATCTTGGGTTTCTTGTTTTTTGATCAGACAAGGGTCAATTTTCTTCTTCTTCTCCTACATCTCACCTAGCCTCCATGGCTGATTCCACTAAATTGATCCTTGATAATCTAGTGTCAAAAATGACAGAAGTCCTGGCAAAAGTCCAAACCACTCCAAATGATTCTCCAACGGTTCCCAGCAACATCAAGTTGGATGGATCAAACTATGGATTGTGGTCACCGTTGGTGGAGATGTACATCACTGGAAAAGACAAACTAGGGTACATCAATGGAGACTGTCCTCAACCACCTGAAACTGACTCCTCATTTCGAAAGTGGCGCACTGAGAATGCCATGGTGAAAGGTTGGTTGATTAACTCTATGGATCAGTCCTTGGTCGTAAACTTTATTCGCTATCCAACTGCTAAATAGGTGTGGGATTCCGTTGCCATAACATACTTTGATGGATCGAATACCTCACAACTATACGAACTCAGACGCCGTGTATCTCGATTGAAACAAGTAGGTGGATCTATAGAAAAATACTATAACAACCTGCAGGGTCTATGTCCGGAAATTGACTTTCATCGACCAAATCCAATGAAATGCACTACTGATATAGAAATACAACTCCATATTACAAGAGGAACGAGTGTACATGTTTCTCGATGGATTAGATGACCGACTGGATCATGTTCGAAGTGATGTTCTTCGCATGAAACCCTTCCCTTCCATTGAGCAGGCATATGCTCACATCTGACATGGTGACAGGAGCAGAAGCAGCGGCAAGTGGGGCTGTCATGGCCATCAAAGGCATGAAATCCAATCGGCCACAACAACCTATCTCCTTGAAAACTGGAGCATCTTCACGCTCTAAAGGCCACCTTAATGGAAATAAATGTACTCACTGTGGGAGTACAAAACATACTCAGGAGACTTGTTTCAAGGTGCATGGCTATCCAGACTGGTGGCATGAATTGCAAGCCCGAAAGAAGCAAAATACTCCAGCAGCAGGTGGTGCTCTAGGAAAAGCAGCAGTAGCCACCACTGATTCTCACCTATCTCTCATTCCATTTGCAGACTCCTCTACCTCAATTTCAGATCAAGGTAATTATGGCTATGTATTTTCCAGCTCCAGCATCCATCATGATGAAGATGATTGGATTATCGACTCCGGAGCAACAGATCATATGACATATGATCCACAAGACTTATCCAACATAACTCAACCAAGAAGGACTTGCATTGCTAATGCCAATAGGGCAACATATCCAGTCACAAGAGCTGGAACTGTGACCCTGTTTCCCTCTCTCTCGTTATCCCATACCCTCCTTGTCCCCTCACTTTCCAATAAATTGATGTTTGTAAGTCAAGTTACTAAAAAGTTTAATAGTGTTGTGCTCATGTACTCTACCTTTTGCCTTCTCCAGGACATTCTCAGCAAGGAGATTATTGGGCGTGGTACTAAGAGGGGGGGACTGTATTACCTAGATGATCTCAGCCTGGGCAAAGTGAATCATGTGCGTCATCAAACCAGCAGCCATGAATGGCAAATTTGGCTTTGGCACAGGTGTTTGGGGCATCCATTCTTTGGCTATCTCCAGCATTTACTTCCATCTCTTTTCTCACAGGTGCAGCATGTCAATCTCACTTGTGATACATGTATCAAGGCTAAAAGCCACCGAGTCTCTTATCTAGTTAGCTTGAATAAAATAAGTACTCCATTTGTGTTGATACACTCAGATGTGTGGGGACCATCCCCAAGAATTGCCTCAACTGGTCACCGTTGGTTAGTAATTTTTGTCGATGACTGCAATCGAATGACGTGGCTCTATTTGCTTAAAACCAAAGATGAAGTTTTCCCTGTGTTCTAGGCATTTCATGCCATGATTCAGAATCAATTCTCCTTTAAGATAAAAATACTTCGTTCCGATAATGGGGGTGAATTCATCAACCAAAGATTTCAAGCCTATTTCTAGCAACATGGCCTCCTTCATAAGACCTCATGCTCCCAAACACCACAGTAAAATGGCGTTGCCAAAAGAAAAAATCGGCCTATACTCGAAACAGCCCGCGCTTTGCTCATTGGAGCAATGGTACCCAGTGGCTATTGGGGGGATGCTGTGGCTACTGCTGTGTACCTAATCAACCATATGCCATATAAAACCTTACACTTTAAAACCCCTTTACACACTCTTTCTACTCATATATCCCTACCCTCCATATTGATGCTTCCCCCTAAGAGTTTTGGGTGTGTAGTGTTTGTCCATCTCCACAAGAACCAACGCACAAAACTAGAACCTTATGCTGTCAAATGCTTATTTCTAGGATATGGTCAGAATAAAAAAGGCTTCCGATGCTATGACCCCAAAACAAACTGAACCTACATCACCATGGATGTTACGTTTCTTGAGTCTGAAATTTTTTTTCCCTTCACCTATACCCAATTCTCCACTTTAGGGAGAGATTGATCAAGTAGAAGAATCGAATTGGTTGATGTACACTGGAACTGCTGGAACTGGAACTCATGATCGTGAGCATATTGAAACTGGAACTGCTAAAATTAGAACAGCTGAAACTAAAACTGGAACTGCTGGAACTAGAACTAGGCATGATCGTGAGCATGATAAAAACTCTGGAAATGGAACTGGGCACGATAGCACTACTGGACATGGAGCTGAAAACAGAGAGAGTGAATTACAAATTGAACAAATTAATAGCAAAGCTGAAAACAGAGAGAGTGAATTACAAATTGAACAAATTGATAGCAACACCGAAGATGGAACTGAAAACAGAGAGAGTGAGTTGTAAATTGAGCAGATTGACAATAGTACCAAAACTAGAGAGAATAAATTGCAAGGTGTAGTGGGAAATGACATATAGTCCCCCTATCTTCAGTTCCCGAAGACCCTTCTCTTACTGAGAATGTCACTGAGGTAAGTACTCCTATTGTAGATGAACATACTAATATTCTGGACTCTATCAGTTTTGTATTGCCACACAGACACAACCGTGTAAAACCACCGAAGAGATACTCTCCGGAAGAAGAAGAAAGAAAGTCCAAATATCCAATAGCAAACTATGTATCCACTCAAGGCCTCCCCAAACTGCTCCGTACCTTGACTCAAACACTATCTTCTTGCCATGTTCCTAGCAATGTTAAAGAGGCGTTATCAAATCCGAAATAGGCAAAAGCAATGCAAGAAGAGCTGGAAGCATTCAAGAAAAATAATACTTGGAAATTGGTTCCACTACCGAAAGGAAAAAATTAGTGGGATGCAAATGGGTCTTTTTTATAAGCACAAAACAGATGGGTCAATTGACAGATACAAGGCAAGACTAGTGGCAAAAGGCTTTACTCAGACATATGGTATAGACTATATGGAAACATTCTCACCGGTAGCTAAGTTAAATACCATTAGAGTACTACTGTCCCTTGCAGCAAATTTGGATTGACCACTATACCAACTAGACATAAAGAATGCTTTCCTTCATGGTGATCTTGACGAAGAGGTATATATGGATATTCCACCAGGATACGCAGGATCTGCGGAGACCAAGGTAGTTTGCAAACTAGAAAAAGCACTGTATGGGCTAAAATAGTCACCACGAGCATGGTTTGGCCGGTTTAGCTCGGCCATGAGGAAGTACGTTATCATCAAAGCAACTCAGTCACACCCTCTTCTTGAAGCATCGACAAAGCAAAGTTACAGCACTAATAGTCTACGTGGATGACATAATAATTACAGGAGATGACGCCAAGGAAATCTCAAAGCTCCAAGAGCAGTTGTCTATTGAATTTGAAATGAAGAACCTAGGAGGCCTAAAGTACTTTCTGGGAATAGAGGTGGCAAGGTCGAAGGAGGGCATATTTCTCTCTCAGCGCAAGTATGTAGTAGACCTGTTGACAGAAGCAGGATTTCTCGAATGTAAACCTGTGGATACACTGATTATACAGAATCATAGACTGGGAGAATATTCAGACCAGGTGCCAGCAAACAAAGTGAGATACCAAAGACTAGTGGGAAAACTCATTTATCTATCTCACACTTGTCCAGACATTGCCTACGCAGTTAGTGTAGTAAGTTAATTTATGCACAATTCGAGTGAAGAACAAATGGGTGCTGTAATGTTAATCCTTCACTATTTAAAGTCATCACTAGGAAAAGGACTAATTTTCTCCAAGAACAGTCATCTAAAAATTGAGGGTTACACTGATGCTGACTAGGCAGGGAATATCTTAGATAGAAAATCTACCTCAGGTTACTTTACTTTCTTGGGAGGAAACCTGGTTACATGGAGGAGTAAAAAGCATAAGGTAGTGGCAAGGTCCAGTGCTGAAGCAGAATTTTGAGGTATGGCAAAAGGATTATGTGAGCTCATTTGGCTTAAAAGGCTGCTAACCGAGGTTGGTTTCCCGCCTAACTTCATGATGAATTTGTTCTATGATAATAAAGCAGCCATTGACATATCACACAATCCAATTCAACATGACCGCACCAAGCACGTGGAGGTAGACCAACACTTCATCAAACAAAACTTGGAAGAAAAGATTATTCAATTCCCTTTTGTCAAAACTAAAGATCAGCTGGCTAACATTCTTACAAAGGCAGTCTCCAGTAAAAACTTTTACAACGCACTCAACAAGTTAGGTGTTAGAGATATCTATTCACCAACTTAAGAGAGAGTGTTGGCGTGAGTCACGTAATCAGCCAGCCTAGACTTGGGAATCTCTTCCCGTTAGGAAAAACAGGATTGTAGCCAAAGATATTGTATATGCATTAAATAGCTTCCTAAAATAGGTCCCCTGTATCACTATATCTTGTACCCCATTCTACAAAAATAAACAAGAAAGAAAAGCTAATTTTGTCATCAGCTAGCTACAATGGAATGATTGGTCTGAAATGCAGCAAGATTTAACTATACATGAACAAGAACACTCCGTTTAGAAAATGGAAAATACAGGCAAAAGAAAACTCAAGGTTTTAGTGGACGTTTTTATTAGTGTTAAGAGTTTAAATGATAAAAGCATATGTGTATCTTAGAGGTTGATCATGTGTATAAATAGGGAGGACTGAACATATAATGTGTGTGGAAAAATATAAAAATAGAATAATAGAATACAGAATTACAATTCAAATTCTTCCTTTTCTCTCTCCATCTCTCGTATTCACTAAACACTTCTTTTCTTCTTTACAATTCCTCTAATCTTCTGCAAATCATTACATATCCTCACATGGTATCAGAGCTATTGTGCTCACACAAACAAATTGATTGATCCAATATTTAGTTTCTGCAATTTGCTTTGATTTGTTATGTTTTCTCTACAATTTGCTGAGTTCTTCTGCATTTTATTGTGCTTTCTATTGAACCTTCACTATACAAATTACAGTGCTTTATTAAAAGGTGTTTCTAAGAAATTATCTGAATTCTAAAATGGTGATTGTTGCACAACTTCAGATTATTCAATCTCTAATGACAAATCTCATCTTAACAATCTCAGCATCGGTGAATGTAAAATTGGATGATGCTAATTACTTAAACTAACACTTTCAAATACAATTGTTATTAAAAAGCAATGCAATCATTAGGTTTGTTAATGGTTCTCATTCATGTCCTCCTTCTACCTCTACTGGTGAAAGTGGCACAAACACTTCGAACTCTTCTTCTCTATAGAATGTGATGATGTGTTAATTTGGAAAATGTATGATAGAGCAATCAAGCAGCTCATTACTGCAACATTATCTTCAGTTGCAATGTCATATGTGATTGGCAGCAGCAGCTCAAGAGATCTTTGGATTTGGCTCAAGGAACAATTTTCTACCATATCTAAGACCAACATTTTTCAAATCAAATCAAACATGTAGAACTTTAGAAAAGTCACAGACACCATAAGCCACTATCTCCTTAGAATAAAGGAAGCAAGAGACTACTTGACTGCTGCAAGCTATATTTTTCTGATGAAGACATTGTCATTTTGGCATTGAATGGTCTTCCATCTAAATATAATACATTCAGATGTGTTGTTAAGGCAAGAGAGAGTGTTATTTTACTCTAAAGGATTTTTAATTTTAGCTATTTGCTGAAGAACGAATTGTGGAGAACATTAATCTTTCTTATCTGACTACCATGCATGCAGTTGTTAAGCCTATTACCTCAACCACATTTGTTTCAACATCTTATCATGGTTCTCATGGATATAATTCCTATGGTAATGGTGGTTATAGATCATTTAATAGGAGTAGGGGAAGAGGTAGATTTATTCCAACATGGAGATCACAATATCATGTCAGAACACATGCACTGCCAGTCAAACCTCAAGGTGTTCTTGGCACTTCTCCCATTCCTATCTGCCAATTATGCAACATTGCAGGACATACTACTCCATTATGTGAATTCAAATGTCAAGAGAGATTTCAATGCAATATTTGCGGTAAAAAAAATCATACCACATGGTATTGTTTTAATAACAAGAATAATCCAAATTTCATTGGCGCTGCTAATCACTTTTTAGCTTTAGCTTCAACTTCAGCTCATCACACTCACTTCCCTACAATGTCAATGAACACTGGATTTTATCCTTCTCAGCAATTCTCTCAACAACCTGCCATGATAGTAATGAACACTGTAATTCATCCTTCTCGGCAATTTTCTCAACAACCTGCACTATCAGCTATGAACATTGCTTGTTAATCTTCTCCTTAAAAACATTGCAATTAAGTACACCTTATCCCACAGATGACACGGTTCAAACAGCAAATGGGGAAGGTTTGTCCATAACACATGTTGGGATTTCCATCATCCCTACATCTAGTAAACCACTTCATTTGAATTTTGTGCATGTTCCTAAACTAACTCAAAAAAAAATTATCAGTCCATTGCATTTGCTTGGATAACAATTGCTATTTGATTTTTAATGCTTTTTGTTTTTGGATTCAGGACAAAGCCACGGGGAGGATACTCTACAAAGGAAACTGCATTAATAGCCTCTATCCTCTTTATTTTTCTCCTCATGCTGATCTATCCATGATCAATTTTCAACCTCAATCATTTCTTGGTCAATCAATTAGTGTTTTCCTCTACCTGGCATCATAGGTTAGGACATCCAACAAATAAAATTATGTGTCCTAGTTGCCTTCAAGGTAAGTTTTGTAAACTTCCTTTCCACTTCAGTGTCCATAAGTCTATAAAACCATTCCACATTATCCACAGTGATGTTTGGGGTCCATCTCTAAGTATCGTGGTTGATGGATATAGATACTATGTGATTTTTGTTGATGAATTCTCACGTTACTCTGTTTTTGTTCATTTTTGTGCTCATATTCAGACTCAATTCTCTCATTTTGTTCAAATACTTTAGAGTGATGGGGGGGGTATGTGAGCAAACAATTTCAATGATTTCTTGTTGATAAGGGCATTTCTCATAAAAAAAAATCATGTTCATACACCCCTGAACAAAATGGGATGGTTGAACATAAGCATCGCCATCTCATTGAAACTACCATTACCTTATTGTAGCATGCTAAGTTACCTTCTTCATTATGGACATATGCAGTACACATAGCCTCCTATTTAATTAATGTAATGCCTTCATCAATTCTACATAATAAATCTCCTTATGAGCTCTTGTTTGAAGCTTTTCCTCCTGTCTTGAAGGTGATTTTTTTACGCTTCACGCCCCGCCATCCCCCGGGTTAGGAGACAACAGCACGCGGTGAAAATGGATATTATTTTATAACCCTAAAAATTACTACTATAATTATCGAGAGTCCTCACATAGTATTAAGATCACTAGGAACCTATTGTTCTGTGAGAGTCTTAGGAAAGGGACTTGTTGTGCAAGAGGAAGATGCATAACCCCCAGTTCACCCTACCTAAGGCAAGTTGCATTGTTCTTCGATCATTTCTTTTCTAAGTTCAATTTTTTTATGTTGCATTAACAAAAAAAAAATTTGTCCGCGAGTGTACTTTACAATGTAATTTTACACCGCAGTAAAAAAAACCTTTTTTTAGTAACTGCACGTGTAATTTAACAATGTAATTTTACATCAAAATAGCTAAAATAAAAACAAAAATAATTTTTAATTTTTTTATATTTTGGCCAAATTCCAACGGATAATCATAAACTGATTATGATATATAAATTTCATTCAAAATATGAGAAATATGCTATATTTGATTTTTAAGAAAACAATATGCTTGGGAAAACCTTGAAACTTGGTCGTATGCACAAAAACAACATATTTTTTTAATTCAAAATTTAAAAAAAATCAGGCTAAGCCTGGCCAAAATAAATGAGTTTGCCCAGCCAAATTGGGGCAAAGGCCTTGGGTTGGACATGGCCCATCCAACTAGGTTGGACCAGGAGAAGCAGACCCAAAACCAAATATATATATATATATATAAGCTATCGCATTATTCACAAGTGAATTATTCATTGTGTTTACGTAATGTGAATAGTAAAAAAAAGGTGACTGACGGTGACGAGAGGATCACCTACCACTACTGCCGAGTAAAGGAGGCCGAGGTGGTTGTCCTTGTGGTGGTGGTGTCGAAAATGATGGTCTATGGTGGCTAGTGGAGTGATGGAAAGGATCTGGTTTGAGGCTGGTATTGTTGCTGCTCTTAGTCGCTAGAGGTTGTTGCTACTACTGGAGGTCACGGTAGACCTTTTGTCTTAGAGGAGAAGACACTGATGCTAATGGGGTGGGGCTAGGTGGTCGTTAGGAGCTGGCTAGAGGAGAGAGAGAGTTGTCAAGTGCTGGTTTTTATAGAGAGAGAGGGAGGGAGAGAGAGATGGCTCGCAGTGGGGAAGAGAAAAAGAGAGTGTTGACTGTTGAAGATGGTGGAGGATGCTGCTAGGGTGGCCTCGACATTGTAAAAGAAGAGGATGGGTGGCTGGTTGGTGTTGTGTATTTTTTTCTGCAAGTCTGTTCATCATTCCCCTCTGTTTTTCCCCATTCCTAGTGTTAAATTTTTCCTTTGTTTTAATCAGCCCCATCTTCCCCCATAACCCATTGTTATTTCCCCAGTTTTCCCCCGTGACTATGTATTCTCTTTTCCCCGACATGGTGTGTTTAGTAGAAATGGTGGCAGCATGGTTGCTGACGTGGTGCAGCGTGGTGTAGTATGGCTGCCGGTGATGCCTTGACAGGGGATGGTGTCCAAGACATGGTGTGTTCAGTAGGAGTGGTGGCAGCATGGCTGCTGGCGTGGTGCGGCATGGTGTAGTATGGCTGTCGATGATGCCTTGACAGGAGTTTTTTTAACATAAAATAGACTGATAAAAAAATAGGTTATTACAAAAAGATTTTTTTGACGGGAAAAACAATATTTTTCTTTTCAATTTTGGCATCTGATTTCACCCGAAAAGTTTCGTCACTGAAAATTCTGATCTTCTCAATTTAACCCAAATTAAGCTTCCAAACTTAATTTCTCACCAATTAAGCCCTAAATAAAATTAATTTAACCCATTTAAAGTATAATTAAGTACTTGCGATTAATTAAATCCTTCAATTGGGCTCTGAATTAATCACTAAATATAATTACACTTTAAATTGGCAGCCAATTAAATCAAACTAGCCCATAAAAATATAATTATGTCTTTTGACTTAATTTTTATGCAGATTTATCCCATAATAAATTACTTTAGCCTTAAATTTGTATTTTCCTTTATTTCTGGGCAAAAAAATAGTACAACCAGGCTTTCAAAAATATCCAAAATTTTAACCTTGATTTTTCTATCGACACCAGCCCCTTTTATTTTATTTTTATTATTTTTTTATATATTTAGGGGAATAACCCAGAAATTGGGTGATGACACCTCTCATCTCTCATTTATGTATTTTTTATTTTGTCTGTTTTCCATTGTTGCATCCCTATCTTCTTTATAAGCTACAACCAAAAACACAAATGTGTGTTTCTTGGGTATACTTCTTAATATAAAGGGTATATATGATATAATGTTCCTAGGAAACACATATATTTATGCACGTTGTCTTTAATGAAATTGTGTTTCCTTATCCAGACTTAATCATACAAATTCCATCATCCCTTACAGTCTCTTATCAACATTCTACTTCTTCACTACCTATTATTACAAATCAAAATGTTGTTATTCTACTTCCTTCGTTTGTTCCCTCTCTTTTTGAGTGTTACAACTCCTTCTCCTTTGTCTTCTCTCCTTGTTCCACCTCATTCCAACAATTCTGCATCATCACCTACATCGATTACTGCTTTGTCTCCCTTTCATCTACTCTTGTGGCTCCTGAACTCAATAACGAAGGTATGACTACTGCACCTTTACCATCAGCTGAACCTTTTAACCCTGACAAACTTTCTGTGGTTCTCTATATTTTATCAATGAATTTGCATCCAATGCAAACTCGCAGTAAACCTAGAACTATCAAATAGAAAGCTTGTTTCACCACCATCAATCACTCTTTGTCAGTTGACTTATCTTTAATTGAGCCTGCAAGTTATAAAGGTCCTTTACAAATTCCAGTATGGTTTGCTGTGATGAAAGAAGAAATTGTTGCTCTTCACACCCAGTAAACATGGAGTCTGGTACCCCTACCTTCACAGAAAAACTTGGTTGGCTAAAAATGGATTTTCAGAATTAAGAAAAATGTTGATGGCTCTATTACTCATCATAAAGCTAGATTGGTTTCTCAAGGTTTTAGTTAAGAACCAGGTCATGATTATGGAGAAACTCTTAGTCCTGTGGTTAAACCCACTACTGTTCATCTTGTCTTAGCTCTTGCTGCACATTATGGATAGGAATTAAGACAGCTGGATGTTAAGAATGCCTTTCTACATGGCACTCTTAATGATGAAGTTTATATGGCTCAACCTCCAAGCTTTGAGGATCCTCTTCATCCCCTATCAGTTTGCAAACTTCATAAATCCCTTTATGGCCTAAAACAAGCTCCATGGACATGGAATGAAAGGTTCACTTCGTTCTTACCATCTTTGGGGTTTCAGCACACGTATGCTAACTCTTCTCTCTTTGTTAAGAATCTTGTTGTTGGAGTGATTATTTTGCTGGTTTATGTTGATGGTATCATCATTACTTGGAGCAATTCTTGTGAGATTCACAGTATTATTCGTTCTCTCGTTGTTGAATTTCATATAACATATTTGGGGGCTCTTCATTTCTTTTTGGGAATTCAAACCTCTCGTTGCCACAACACTTTGTTTCTCTCTTAGTCTGAATATATTCATGAGCTTCTTCTTAAAACTGAGATGCTCGATGCCAAGGCTTATGCCACTCCATGTCTCCCTTATCAAAGGTTATCTAAGGATGATGGTGCCCCATTTGATAATGCCACCTTATATTGCAGTCTTGTTGGCGCATTGCAGTATCTTACATTCACTCGTCCTGATATTGTGATCTATGTTCATCAAGTTTGTCAATTTATGCAAAATCTTATGATGATTCATTTCACAACAGTAAAGAGGATTCTTCGATATCTTAAGGGCACTATCAATTTTGGACTTAGTTATTATCATGGCTCCTTGGATCTCAAAGCTTTTAGTGATGCTGACTGGGCAGGTGATCCTAATGATCGTAGATCCACTACTGGTTTGGTTGTCTTCATTGGTCCTAATCCTATTTCATGGTCGTCAAAGAAACAGCATATTATTTCTCAATCATCTATTGAAGCAAAATATCATGTTTTGTCCTCTACATCTACTGAAATTAATTGGATTAAATAGTTATTAGTATTTCTTTATGTTCCCATTGCTCAAATACCAGTTCTCTTCTGTGATAACCTATCGGCCATTGCATTGTCCTTTAATTCAGTGCAACACTAAAAGACAAAACACAATGAAATTGATGTTCATTTTGTTCGTGAAAGTGTGGCCAACAATCAGCTCTATGTTCAGTTTGTTTCATCCTCAAAACAATTTGCTGACATACTCACTAAAGGCTTGAGCATTTCTTTGTTTCATACTCACTGTAGCAATCTCATACTTGGTTTACCAAAGTAAGAGATTGAGGGGGGATGTTATAGTATAAATGATAAATTCACATGTGTATTTTAGAGGATGATCATGTGTATAAATAGGGAGGACTGAACATACAATATGTGTAGAAAAATATAGAAACATAATAATAGAATATAGAATTACAATTCAAATTCTCCTCTTTCTCTCTCTATCTCTCGTATTCACTAAACACTTCTCTTCTTTACATTTCCTCTAATCTTTTGCAAATCATTACAAATCCTCACAGTTAGTTCTTACATTACCCATATTTCATCATCTATAGAAAAAATAAATACCTCACACTTGGATGTATACCCTAATGTCCTAGTTGAAAAGGCATGCCAACAATGTTTCTTTCAACATAAAGTACATGTAATTGCATTTCAAAAAGTTTTTTGAGAAAATCTTTTTTTTTTTACTTTTATTTTGTTTTGTATTTATTTTATATTATTTTAAAATATTTCTAAATAATAAACACTTTAAAATCATCCTCAGCCGTAAACTATAAAGTCTGGAAAACCCCGGTTGTTAAGATTACTGAAGACTTCTTTGAAATACAAAGGTCATTAGTTTCCGAGAAGGATTTAGCTCAAGTGATACACTTGAATCTGAATCATCTATCTTCTGTCCAAACACTCTTATTCTCAGCTCCCAAGGAACGAAGGAGGGGTGGCAGAAGGACCCAAATTCAAGATATAAACTTGTTTATCTAAGGATTTGAGGGAAAATTAATGGCAAATTAAGCCACCAAAACTGGAACTCTTATTCCTAGTGACAGAAACTTATTTCCAAGCATTTATGGTTTAAGCAAGGCTATTAATTCCATTTTGGTTTATGTTTCATTTTTTCAATTGGAATGGAATATTTCAGTTTCGAAGCATTTCGGTACTCCGTTTCGGAGTTATATTGTTTATATATATATAGTTCAAATCCAAAAAAACATTATGTAGAATTATGCAATTTAATCTAAAAAAGAAAATAAAATGATTTTTCTGAACAAAACTATGAACATATATAATATTACAAGAATGTCATTATCAATCTCACAAGATCAGTACGTTCTCTAATTGCTCTAAAGTTTTAACATAATATATATAAATATGTTAAAAGATGCCCCGTAAAATTGCATCTCAATCTAATAAATATATTAAAAGATATAATTGATATTGTAAAATTACTTATTATTTAAAAAAATATATATTATTTGGCCGAAACGGAATGGAAAGAACAAAATCAGAATGACGAAATTTTGGCGAAATTTCTAAAACTGACTGAATTTTTAAACAAGATAAAAATTATTATATTTTATCTTATTTTTTTAACTGATATAAAATATTTCTTTCATTTTAACCTAAACAAAATGAGATTAACACTCCTACATGCAAATCTAAATGTTGGATTCTGATAATTAATTATCATGTCTGAGTAATGTTGATGTAAACTTCGGAATGTATCCATGATCATCCATCCATTAGTACACATAAAATATTACACAGCTTTTTAGAAATTTTACTATATATACAATTGGAAATATATATATATATATATATATATATATATATATATATATATATATTCAATTTCTTAGTAATAATTTGAAAAATAAAAATCATTACAACAAAGATGACAATGAAGAAAAATTCTGACATCAAAGTAAGTATCAGAAAACACTTCCCTGACAGCCCAACCTTCCTTTCAGACCCATAAACCATCACACTTTGCCTTCCAACATGACTTATAAAAAGAATAAAAAACATTCAATATGCAAAAGAATCATCATCACCAGCCATGTTAACCCTCCTCCTAAGCAGTTAAAGCAAGAAAAAAAAAAATATTCTTCTGATCAGCTACTTTTTTTTCTTTTTGTTTTTTAGGCTCTTTTAAATCACAGATGCACATGATTTTCTCTGCTATATATCCATCCAATCATGCATATCTTGAGTGGTCCCTGCAAGATGTGAACATTGCACGTGAATGCACAGCTTAATTAGCAGCGGCAAGGGGAGAGATCCAAATCTTAGCCCCAGCTCTTCAAAATGCTGGTGACTATCTTTTTCCAGTAAATTTTACGAGCATGGTCAAGCGAGTAATGAACTCTACCTACCTTTGCTTTCGAACGCCAAAATATTCCTATCCCACTTAATTAAGCATCCAAGAAAAAATTTTGGATGCTTAAGATGCTCCAAAATTTTCTTCATTGTTTTGTAGGGACTGGTCAGATAATGAAATCATGTCACTTTGTGCCATTTTCCTGTTGTCCCATGATAAAGAGAATTTACTTTTCACTATTAACATTCTTGAAACAATAATCACTGGAGAGGAGCTAAACTAGAAGAAGCTGCCGTTCATTTTCTGTAGTAGGAGTTGTGGGGTCATTTGTTCGGGTTGATGCTGCTGTTCGTTTTATCCATCTTCAGGTTTTGTTGCTGATAAACTTGCCTCAGTCTCTCTATTTCCTTCCTCAACGCTTCTTGATGAGCTGCATTTGTTACAAATGAATTAGCTAGTCAGATCAATCCACATTGGGACCATCAAGCTTGAAATATATATAAAACATTCAATGCATTTGAGCATGGCAAGCAACAAAACTTACTGCATACCCGTCACATTATCCGGATCTATTACTGTTTGGGTTCAGACAATCACTTAAATGGGATTTTTCATTTCCTTCCTGAAAATGTACTACCTTAGTAACCCTTGTGGGATTAACACCTACAATTAAGAAATTTATATATAGCAGTTACGGGCTCAAGTCTCTCCACCCTCCAGAACAGCTATTTAACCAAACATTTATCTTGTAAAATAAATGAACTGGGCAACCTACCACGTGATGCATTTTACTCAAGGCTAGCTACTTGTGCGCAGGTGTTATATCAGTGGATCAAGTACTGAGAGAATTTCAATATCTATATATAGTGTAAGAATTTGTCCTGTGTATAATAATAACATGGTGATGATGACGACGAGCATGAAAATAACATCGTATTTAATGTGTAGCTGTTGCATTTAGTTCCCACTTCAATTTTGGTCCCCCCCAAGAGAAAATTTAGCAAAACTTGTTAAAATCCCACTTTTGAAATCTTAAGAATTGATTATATATTATAATTTAATTCCTTAATACTATATAGAACAAAAAGGGATCGATTCACATGCTATGTATTAAATAATGGAGTTGTATAATATTTGTGAACATGCATTAACAGTTGCTTTAATTATGAAATGGATTATAGCTCAAGATAGCTAGCCGATCACTGTAACTTGTGTAGGACTGAAACTATCGTTAAAGTACTCTGTATCCTGATCAAGATGAAATTAAGGATAAGTATGAACTTAATTACCATCTTTGAAAATCTTGTCTTGAGCCAGTGCAGCGATTCTTTGCTTGAGAGCACTGTTGTCAACATTTAGAAGCAACCTCTGATGGTCTAGATAAGCAACCCTTGGTGATAACACTGAAACTTCAGCCTTCATCAAGCACAGAATTCAAACCATACAAAATAATTAGCTAAGTAATTATGAAGAAAGACATTTCAAGGGATAATTGAAAACTACATACTTGCAAAGATGTTACACTACGTTCAAGCTCAGATATGTATTGCAGTTTCCTCACTCGTGATCTTTGAGCAGATTGTCTGTTTGCCAAGATTCTGATAATGCAAAATAATAATTAAGCTATATAATAACTCAAATTAAGTTAATTACTAGAATATGATTTCTCATAAGGGCTCTAAATTAACAGTGTTATTGTCCAGTGTGTGTGTGTGTGTGTATATATATAACTGTAGCAGCACTGAGTTTTGCTTTCTCTAAAGCTATCTAGTGGTCGAAAATATTCTCCTTTCAAAGCTAATGCTTGAGTCCTTCCTATACTAGTTTAGAACTTTTGAGATGAACCTTCCTTTTCATGCTAAAGAAACCTAAATTAACTGACGTAGACATGAATGAAACAAGATGATTGCATGTTAGTAGTGTTATTTGTGGCTCGGGTTTTTTTCAATAGATCAACCATTTAAAATGTAAGCTTAAATCACACAAAATTATCATAGAAATGAATTAAATTGCAAACCAGAAGAAGGGTTTGAACAATTCACGTGTTCTAACTTAATTAATGATTAAAAAAATACAGAATATCATTATGTATCAGAAATTTAAAAAAAAAAAAAAAAACCTTTTGTTATTATGTGTACGCTTACCTTTTAACTCTCTTGGGATCAATTTTATTTTCATTAGAAGTAGTAGCAGGATTGGTTGCAATTGGGACGGCACCTGGTGTCTCCCATTCAGATAGACTTTGCCCTTCATCATTCTCATGATTCCTCATTCTCTGCTGTTGCTGTTGCTCAGACAGTGTAGGTTCTTTCTCGTCATTAATGCTGTTATGATCAGACGGAGATGAAGGTGTGGAGCTCGAATTAGGAGCTGCCATGGCGTTTGAGATATCATCGTTAAACATGGACATAAACTGTTCATCATCAAATCTGTCAAAGTCACAGCTACTGTTATGCCGTGACCCTAATCCCGGTGCACCGGTGGAACGGCATTCCTCTAGCATTGTCGGCGCTTCTTCTAAGAACGCAACGGAGTCACTCACCGACCTCCTGTGCGTCCCACGTCTCGTCAACGAAAAGTCGAGGAATTCATCAACCCACGAAGGGTTCTGCGATGCGACAGCAATGGTGGTGCTTGCGGTAACGGCAGGAATGACCGCATTAGCATCGTGGGGTGGTGATGTCTCCATAATACAAATGGAAGGTAATTTTCGATGAGAAAAATCAGGCCAACTTGGTGTCATATTGTTTGGTATTTTCGGAGGTAATTGTGCCATTTGGTATTGTATATATTGCAATATCTAATCACATCAGCAACACAACAAACAATCCCAGATGACACAATTCAGAAGAAACAAAAACTGATGATCAAAGAAAGATCAAGAGAGACTTCAGAAACAACCTCTTACAAATTCACATATACGTATACATATATATATATATATATATATATATATATATATAATCTAGCTAGTAATGTTCAACAAGAAAAGGTTGTTGATGATGATTAACAGGACTGAAAACTTAAATAGAACAATGCAATGTTGGAGAGAGGGCAGAGAAAGGGGGAAACAAGAAGAACACCATGATTAAAAGGCCAAGCTTTCATGTCTTCCCATGGATTTAAGTATATATTATTAGAAAGAAAACTTATCTCGCTTTTCTTTCGAATGTGGGAGGGTGGCATGCAGTGGGGTCACATGCGGGAAAGATCGATCGGACAACTATCGACAGCTGTGAGGAGGTTGTGTTTGTGTTGTGTCTCAACGGTATTACTTAAAAGTCGCTTGTTGTTTAATAAGTAGCGGAATCAGTGACCACGTGCCCTAAGTGACCCTCTCTCGAAGGGGTACCCTACCCTGGAGAAGGTGAACCCTACCCTTACAATAATAGTCTCATTATTTTAAAATCATAAAAAACATTACCATTAACCCTTTCTCTACATCACCATCTCCCATCTCCTTTCAACATAAACAAATATCCACTTGATGCCTCCTTCGTTTTCAGTCATGTGAAATGCATTAGGGCACACTAGGTTAAATATTTGCGAGATGGACAAAAATATTTTAACATAAAAAAATAAAATATAAAGGTTGTAAATGAACTATTTAGTATTATTACCAAACATGATTTAACTGGTACTTCAAACTTGAAAACTCTTTACTTAATTTCTTGGTTAACCTGAGTTTAAAATTAAATCATGTGAAAGTTGTTTCGACATGACCCGAACAACTTGATAAGATTAAAGAAAACTTACCAAAAAACAACTCAAGCATGCAAGTCCGAAGGCAATGTAAGCAATTTGTAAAATCATGGTTTGATTTTAAAAAACAAATTCAAGATGATATTTTTTTTTCTTAAAACATTGAAATAAGAACATATTGGATTGATACGAGGGTTAATAGGGTAAACTTGTGGCCTGGATTATGAATTTCACTAGGTTCAATAACATTTTTCTATCTTATTACTAGATAAAAACAAACAAGAAAATCAATTCAAAATTAATCAAATATTAAAGAATAAAATAAAAAAATAAATATTGAAAAACAAATTAGGCTAGTTGTGCAAGCATGGGTGGCCCAACGAGTATAAGCCTAACAAAAAGCAAGCCCACATAGCTATGCCGTACGTTTTCATCTTCTTCTTTCTTCTTTTTAAATAGACAACGAATCACCTGTTATGTACTAGCTTAGAATCCAACCATCGTTATTATAGCTAAAACTTTAGGGTGGATTTTTTAGGTTGCAAATTCATTTTCAATTTATTTGACCCAAAAAATAGTAAACATCATAAAAATCTCCTTTAATCATCAATTAGCCTTGAAACACTTCAAAATCACCCAAAAATAAACAAAAATAAACCGAATTAAAAATCTAAACAAAATATGATATATTTTCAAACATATTTATCATAACAACTCCCCACAACTAAAATCTTCTCGTTGAATAAAACTCTTTGACATCAAGAACAATGAATCTCATCGATAAAAGATAGTTAAATCAAACACTTTTTCTTGCTTTACTATTTTCATATGACTTTTTATTTGCTATTTCTGCTTCAGGAACTTAAATATTAAAAAAATGACTTTTGAACTAAAATCAAAATTAAATAAAATCTTAAAGGACTATAAATAAAGAAAAAGGAAAGTATATAGATGGAAAAAAAAAAACATTTTCTCTTGAATTTTGATTGGTCAAGAGTTTTCTCCTTGTTTTACACTTTGATCCTCAATACAATAGACTATATATCGTTGTAATAACTAGTAGTCACATCACCCCCACTTTGTTAATTTGTAATGTAAAATATAATAGATGATGTTATTTTGTTTAATATCAAGAAATACTTAAAAGATGAAATTAAAAATCATAAAAGTAAGAAATCATTATGGAAAAAAGGCAATTTTAACATCAAATATGACAACTTTAATGTATATTAAGAGCTTGATTATTGTTTTGGGACGAAAGAGGTATGGATAAAGAGAATATGGTCCTCAAGGGGCATGACGTGATAGCAAAGAGTTTGAGATATGCTCAGCAGATCTCGAGTTCAAATCAAGACATGCATCTCTTGTAAGAGTCTAAGATAGTCAAAGTTTTACTTATTCATATATGCTTATAAAGTGATTTTTTCTAGAAGATGAGGTTTTCTCAAATCCAAAAAAAACAGAGATAAAAAGAATATTTCCCTTATATTTTTTATTTTGAAAGTAAAGAATTTCACTCTACAACAATATTATAGAAAAATATATAAATTTATGTTTGTCTTCCCCTATAATCAAATATAGTTATATTCTTTCTATAATATTAACGAAACAAAAGTTATTAATTAATTATATTGAACAAGAAAAATAAAGTAGCTATATATTAATTAGATTAGGGCAATGGCGGGGGGTCATGAATGGGATCTAGGGCATGATCAGCTGTGAAAGGAAAGGGAAAAAAAAAGAGTGGCAGCAAAGGGATCATGTCAGTCTCAGACCATGTGAATTGATTTGCACGCTCTAAGTTTTATTTGCTTTGTCCCCAAACCATACCCACATGTAGGGTACTGCATGTGTCCTTTCTATTTTCTATAATAACTTGGTTTATAATTGTGATTGTTTTTTAAAATATTTTTTTATTTTTTAAAAATTATGTTGACATTATGAAAATGATTTAAAAATATTAAAAAACTTTTATTTTTTTTTAAAAAAAATTAAAATAGAGTGTCAAACAATTGCTTAGCTACCACAACTATGAACATCTTCTCGGCGGCTTCCACCATGAACCTGGAATTTATGTTGGTTTTTTATTAATTCAACTTTATGGGATGCACTAATCATTATTAGACAGAGATGTTTAGGGAGTTTTTTATTTATTTATGCAGCCTTTTCTCTCAAGAAACTGCCTTGCACTTAAGCAATCTTCATGCAGGCATCTACTAATTATAAAAATGGCATGTGATCGCTCCCCCTCCCCCTCCCCCTCTCATCTGTGAGCAAGAAACTTTGATTAGAAAATGGAATGCTAATAATAATTTATATTATATCACAGAATTGGAAAAGTTTTTAGCAAATATCAAATGATCGTGGTGATTAGAGTATAACAAGAAAGCATGAATGTAGCCTGTCATAAGCTGTCATAAATAAATAAATAATAGGCAACAAGGTGCTTATCGAACCAAATTCTGTGTTCGGAGGTTTGATTCGGATGATAACAAGTGAGTTGGGTTGACTCCCATGTGATCTCTTAGGTTTGATATGCTTTGATCAGGACATGGCTGATCTTCGTACGATCCAATTGGGGTGCAAAAAATGATGTCAACTCTTAAAAACTGGCCTGAAAATACCCTAAACCTGCTCATTATCCTCCTATGGAACAGTCCAAATCCAGCAACGAAAACTTGAATTCTTGACCCGGAGTTTTCGTGTATAAACAATGGAGTGGTCGCATTTAACTGTAACGCCAAGTCTCGTGGGCATCGCAAGTTGCAATGGAACCAGAAGCTAATAATAAACTTCACGTCTCGCAAATGCATGCGTCATGATGCCACAAGATCCGCACCAGTTACACAACAGATCTGGAAACCACAATCCTTAACAGTTCAAACCACTCCAGCTAGTACTTTGAGCTCTCGAGATGCTTGGCTCCTCTGCTCAGTGGATTTGCTTGAGCAAATCGTGAAAGAGAGTTTCTAGGAAGTCAACTTGATACTACTACTATTATTATTAAACCCACCTGGCTTGTCAGGTTCAACCCTAAATCTTACTTGGGCTCTGTTTGCATTTCGAAAGGGAAGATACATTGACCCCAGCAAAACATGGTTGATCAGCAAGTTGAGTTAACCAAACCTGGTTTCAATTATACTTGATTTTTTACTTTTTCAATCAACTACTTTGGTGTGCTCATCCCAACCCTACCTTTTCTATGTCAGATAGAAGTTCAACAATTCCAGGATTCTTATCTGCAGATTTTTCACCTCTGCAGCATCTTATTGTCAATAAGACTTAAGTTGAGCATAATAGTAACAATCATTGAACCAGAATGATCTTTAGAAGATACAATCATTTGGTAGCTTTCACTTTAACTGAAGCACTCCAATTATAATGGATGCAGAAAATAAAGATGAGGCTAAAGATTTGGGCAAAAAAATTCTTTGGTCACAGGTCCTCCGTTTCCTTTAGTTGTTGATTCCATGATTTTTCAACTGCTTCCCTTTTTTATGGGAATTTCCAAGAGAATCTTTCGTATGATTATCACAATATCTGAGCATGTCACATCTTATGCACCTTAAAAACAAGGTTAGATGAATAATTGATGCATACAACTGCCTAATTACAAAGACAGGTTCTTATCATGTGGCGGACTAAATAGACTGGGACTGGTGTCTGAGAGAAATTGGTACAATAACAGTGATTGCTCAATGCAACCATGAACCTACATGTAGTTAAATGAAACTCAGAGATGGCTGTAACTTGTTTCACCATCAAAATTGGGAGTCAATTACAGAAGTGGGGAAACAAAAACCCTCAGATATTCATATGACATTCAACACCATGTCAAACATCCTCATCTCCATTCTGCACAGTAATAACATGACCAAACTCCATCAATAGACATGGAAGTAGACCAAGAACTATGAACTCTACAGCCATTACACTTCTGTCTTTTTGCTTACAAACCACTCCTCAATGAAATCTAAAGATGGAAATTTCCAACCTTCCAATAAAAACGGGTGTAGATTTGAGTTGCAACTCTATATCGTTTAAATTCAGGCAAAACAGTACTAAGAGGTTTGATGTTTGTCGCTAAATTATCCTTCCAATACCCTAATGCCACAGAACATTGACTGGATAATAACTTTCAAAACCGTTTTCTTAGTTTTCTAAGTTTCATTAACAATGCCAGATCTGGTCCTATCAGAACCTCTCATTGTGTCAAACGTACAGAAACCAGCTCTAGCAAGTTCAGGTGCGTAAGGATACAATGAAGAGGTTACACATGAGCAAACAATAGTCTACCCTGCACGTTAGGTAACCAGTGGGACAACGAAACTAAAAGATTTCTCGTAAAGAAAAAAAAATGGGAAGCACAAAAGGCATGATTGGAATTCAGAATAGAAACGCAACTGAAATACTCTGAACTAAGGTATGGACTAGCATAAATAATAGACTTCATTGCATTTCCAATGATAATAAGCCCATTTATAAGCCCACTATACTCTATCAACATCTTAAGCTAGCCATGAGAAAATCAACAATGTTGAGGAACTGTGGCTTGATTCTAATGGTTTTGTGCATTCTATGGATACCTTCAAGGGTATCATCGTCTGAAAATAAGATGACCCCAATGTATAGCCCCACGGATATAGAGCAGAGGTTTGAAGACTGGCTGGCCCGATATGGCAGAGAATATGAGACTAGAGACGAATGGTCACTGCGTTTTGGAATATACCAATCTAATGTTCAGTTCATTGATTACATCAATTCTCAAAACTTATCCTTCAAGCTCACTGACAACAAATTTGCAGACCTGACTAATGAGGAGTTCAAATTTACCTACCTGGGTTTTCAGAGTAATAGACATACAGCTAAAAACATAAACGAGGAGTGCGAAAACAGCACAGAGTTGCCAGCTACTGTAGATTGGAGGAAGAAAGGTGCCGTGACTCCTATTAAGGATCAAGGTCAATGTGGTACGAGTTCTTCTCATTCAATTCCATTTAATTGCTAATTGTCAGTTCTTAACTCAAAGCATTTTCAATAAAAACAGCTGATGCTAGTTGCTTTCCAACACAGGAAGTTGCTGGGCATTCTCTGCAGTGGCAGCTGTGGAAGGCATCAACAAAATCAAGACAGGAAAATTAGTATCTCTGTCAGAACAAGAGCTCGTGGACTGTGACGTTAGCAGTGATACCCAGGGCTGCAAAGGTGGAGACATGAAGATAGCATTTCAATACATCAAAAAGATTGGAGGAATCACAACCGAAAATGACTACCCTTACAAAGGAAAAGACAGCACCTGTCAGAAAAAGAAAACTATGAATCATGCAGTGAAAATAAGTGGCTATGAAGCAGTACCTGCCAATAATGAGAATAGACTACAAGCTGCAGTTGCCCAGCAACCTGTCTCTGTTGCAATTGATGCTGGTGGTTTTGAATTTCAACTCTATTCCAGTGGTATCTTCAGCGGCTCCTGTGGGGATCAGCTCAACCATGGAGTGGCAGCAGTTGGTTATGGTGAATCTAGTGGTAGAAAATATTGGCTTGTGAAAAACTCATGGGGAAGAGATTGGGGTGAATCAGGCTACATAAGGATGAGACGTGGTTCTGGAAATAAGAAAGGTATGTGTGGCATTGCCATGGAGCCCAGCTATCCAGTCAAGTAGTAGGCAGTCCTTCGAGTGTATCAGCATGGTGGATGTTCGGTTAACAAGATGCTCCATGATGCTGTTTACATATGTAATTCAAATAAAAGATGTTATTGGAAAGCTGAACTACTAATAATTAAGATTCACTGGAAGCATGCTACCACTAGAGGGTGACAAATGCATAAGTGGGCGACGACAACGCCAAATTAAATAGAGATGACAAAAAGTCCTTGAGGGATAATAAGTTCTCGATGCAGAGTTATTGTTTCTAACTTGATTTCTCCAGCTTTTGTTTCATATTCACTAGTAATCTACACATACTAATGTCTTCTTTGTCTGTGATTTAGAGAGAGAGAGAGAGAGAATTTACATTTTGTAAATTTGAGACGGTATACCTTAGAAAATTAATCTCACTTGGGTACCCTTTGAAAACAGAGTGGAAAAGATGCAGGATGGGGAAACTACAAACTGATGAATAGATTTAATTTATTTTGTTTTAGAGAATATTGGTTCTGAGTTGCATTTAATCAAACAAAAAAGATGTATAATTAAACTATTTGCCTTGAGCTACAGCTTGGAGCTGTATAATGCAGGAAATGACGCAAAATAATAGCTCACTGATAGGATGTTAGGAGGCATTGTTCCTCCATAAATAATCTCAACTACAAACCAATGGATACTTGTGGTAAATAGAACCACACCTGAGCAATATAATGAACAGTAACAGCAATGTGGGAATCCTTATTCTATAAAGAGTAAAGGAACAAGAACGAACTCCAATGCCTACCACTAGAGATTTGTGACAGAGAAGAAGTGAAATAAAGGGGAACACCGTAGAATTGCTAAATTCAAATTCAGATACAATTAGAGAAGCTAATTATGAGTTCAGCATTATTCAGTCTGCAGAAATTTGATTTACGACATATAGAAAACTTGCATTGAACATTTCTTAACTACCAAAATCCAACCTCGATATCCATATGATCATGCAATTGGCATGATTCATCATGAGATAAGAAATAATGCTACAGTCTGTATATAGTAACTTAAGTAAATACAAAATTATCCATTGACACGCACCAGTGAGTTTCAACTCCAACACCGTCCATTTTGTAAGAGAATGACCGATTGATTAGCTGTCTCAAGGTGATAAAATGTTGGTGCTGCTAACAAAAAGAAAAACTAAAGTCTATGTGAGCCATCACAGAAGATGCACGAGTTCAGTTCTCTAAGAAGCCTCAGTATCAAACACCAAGAAAAGAAACTATGAACTTAATGCTGCAAATCTTTCTCTCACGGTACAAGCAAGCTTCCATTCACCAGCACCAATCAATCCCTCGACCACCTTTTGCCTCACCTTGATATAAGGTATAAACCCTTTCTCTGTCATTCCCGTCACAACTTTCGCAGCCAAAATAAAATCTTTACACTCCAAACATCCCTCAACTACCAACTCATAACTCTCAAACCCAACACCGTACCCTTCATTCTCCAGAAACTCAATCATCTCACCAGCTTTCCTCATCTCTCTATTCGCCCTCAACGCTGCCAATACTTTCACTACGACTCCATGCCTAGGACTCAAACTCATTTTCACCACCATTTCCTTCACCATCTCAATTGCATCATCACATTTTCTAACTCTACACATTGCACCAATAACAATCCCATAGCTTTCCCGATCAGGAAAACAGCCCACTTTTCTCATACCCTTCAAGACTTTCACTGCCTCGATCAACTGATCAACATTACACAAAGACAACACAATATAATTACACAAACCACAATCAGGATTATATCCAATAGACTTCGTTTCCATTAGAATGTCACCAACTGACTGACCTTCACGCCGGCTATCAAGCCAAGCAGAAGAGAGAGAAACATGTGTTTGAGGCACAGGTAAGCACCCAGAACGAAGAGTGAATTGGATTATAGCAAGAGAAAGAGGGAAAAGATTAGAATTTTGAAGGGTATATGAGAGAAGAGAGCTATAAACTATAGAGTTTCGAAAGCGGGGTCTAATGGGGATCAAAGATTGGATGATTTCATCAATGACTCGAGTCCTAAGATTAAAAGGGAATGTAGAGAGGAAAGAAAAGGGACTTGGGTTGTTTTTAGATTGTTTAAAGGAATCGAAAAGGTCAGGGATTTTTGTGTAGGATTTGGATTCAACGGCTGCTTTGAGGGTTTCCTCAAGTGGTTTATGTGAGGTAGAGAGTGTACGAAACTGAAGGATAATTTTACTGTAAGAAATAAGAGATTTGCTCAGCTTTGTTGCTAGATTTGCCATCCGTAAATGAATCAAAATAATGATTCAAACTGGAATAAAATCAGATTTTGACATGAGAATATTATCAAACAGGTTGTGGCCGCTGGCATGCAAAACAAACAGTGGACCAGCTAAAAGTTTTTGGCCGGTGAAACTTTACCACAAGTCACTCTATTATAGACATTATACCAAATCAGTCCCTACAGAAACAATTTGGTGAAATCAACTCTTGCACTTCCAAAGTTGCACTTGTCAACACATTATTAATATTTGGTTGAAATAAAATATTTTTTCACTAAAATAATATTTTTTTCACTTAGAATAATATTTTTTTATATTTTAAAAAATAATCACATTAAGATAATATAAAATCACATAATATAATTTAAAATAAAAAATAATTAAATTATTAAAACAAATATTACTTAACTCTGTATTACTAACTTTCTATCAAGTTGACGATGCTTCAATACTCTTTGTAAGCAACAACTTCAATCAAATATAAAATAATAAATATTTATCATCCATAAAATATCTTATATTTGTTTCTTGGATTTATTTTTGATATCTAATTATGGGATTAGAATCCTTAATATTTGTTTGTGTTCATTTTTTGGGAAGAAACTATAAGCTGAGTATCAAAATTAAATCCAATATTTTTACCCCAGTACTACAAAATATTAATCCATGCTATTCTAATATCATTATAAATAAATAAATAAATCTAATGAAATATTTACTCATGTTAACAATAATGTCATTTTTGTGTGTGTGGTGAATAAGTTTTATTACAAAATATCAACAACAAAAATCATAATTTTGCAAAGAATCACTTCTTAAGAAGACATAAATAGTTTAGTGGGCATGATTTTATATATTAACAAATAAAACATTTAAATTCAATCAATTTTGCAAATAATCACTTCTTAAGATGATATAAATATTTCAATATGCATGATTTTATTTACTTGAAATTGAAATTACAATGTAATTATGAAAAAGTATACATAAAAGAAAGTAAGTATGATAACTTATTCTTTTGATTTTTTTTCATAATATTACTAAAATTTAAAAATAATTATTTAACATGATAACAAACGTTTAGAGTAAGGATGACAATAAATACTCTTGAGTCGAGTTTCTTGATATCCATATCATACTTATTATTTATTGGGTAGAAAATTTAGATATTTATAAGTTATTCATGGATTTCAAGTATATAATGAGTGTTTATTGTCTACAATTATTCATTAATTTATAAAAAAAAAATATTATATATATATATATATAGATATTTAAAGTGTGTGTATTAAATAATAAAATAATAAGTATTATTTAAATATATGTGTTTGTATATCAATATTAAGGGGGGGTGTATCATATCATATTGTATTTAAAATATAAATATTCAATAAATATATATTTCAATTTAGGTTCAAGTGAGTTTCTAGTCGAATTTAACAATATTCATATCCTAATTGTGAGGTATACATTTGGATTTAGCAATAAATATTTTTTGTCATAAAAAAATGAAATCATATATATAGTTTAAGATCAGTATTTATCAAATACATATTAAGATCAGTATTTATAAAAATATTTATTGAGATCAGTATTGAGATCTTAAAATCATCTTAATAACATTAAAATGAAATCAACTTTAAGTTACTCAGATCCAATAATTAAGGATGAAATTGACTAATTTTCATCTTTAAGCACTTAAATGAAATCATATATATAACTTAAGAGCTGATTTGTAGTGTTCCTTGAATTAAAACCCTCATGGGACAAACAAAACCCAGGAATAATGCAGAAGCAAAGCCCAGCCTAGCTAGTAAACAGCAGAACTGCCGAAGACAGCAGTAGAGACAGCAGAACTGCCATGGCCACAGAGCTTGAAGAACTTGTGGGCTTTCTGTCTTCTCCTTCCCCACCTGTAAGAGTCTCTCTGCTCTTTCCTTTTCTTTCTTTCATGGATTTTTTCTTTTTCTTTGATGTAAATTAATTAGTGGAATAAAAATATTTATAGGTGAAGAAGGCAGCTGTTGAAATTGTTCGGGACTTAACTGGGTCCGAAGATGGGTCACTGTCTCTTTCCAAGTATGCCAGTACTGTGCTTCCATCATTATCTCAGCTACTTAAGGAAAAAAAGGTCGCTAATATCAATTATCATTTACAAATTGCAAAAGTTACATGATTTGATAATTTGCTTGAATGTAACATTGCTCTTAATAATCCCTTCGGATTGGCCTAGTGGTTATTGGGTAAGGACTTACACTAGTTGTCCGATTTAGGCACATGTTTTGAGTTTCATTCATATTGCTTTTAGGCGCATGCATTTCCGTGTTGGAAGATTCTAAGTGCAGTTATGAAAGTGGGACTGCATTTATCCCCGCATTCTCAAGAGCAGCTGACCTCAATTGTGAGGGGATTGCAAAGATGATGGCATGATTGCACTTAGCAAAGTCTTGAATTTGTCGGGTTATCATAGGTTTGGGTTTATATATTGGTCTGAGAAAAGAGTAAAGTTTGGATTCATGGAATTTTATCCAATATTTTTCAGGAGGTTTCTGAACCTGCAGCAGAAGCTCTTATAAATCTTTCACTCAACTCAAATTTAGCTGCTAAGATGGTTGAATTGGGAATGATTGAAACGGCAATGGATGTGTTGTATAAACCAGATAGTAGCATTACTCGGTTGTTGGTGATGCTACTAGTTAACCTCACTCAATTGGATTCTGGAATTGTGTCCTTGCTCCAGGTACTTTTCAGCAAAAATAAATAAATTAAAGTGCATTTCTTGATTTTGGAAATTACCGGCTTTCATAATGTTTCTTCTTTACACTTTTTGGAGTGATGATTGTTTTGTTTCCCATGATCACCATATAAAAAATAGTAACAAGAAATGGTTGTAACTTCACTTCCTTATTAGATTGAGGGTGAGAAAATGCAAGGACTATTTGTTACGAAGCTGGTGAGATCGTTTTGTAGATCCTCTGATGAAACTAGAGGTTTGTTTTGCTTCTTATCAGTTTGAGTTTATTAAATGATTCACTCTATGATGTGATGTCTCTTTTTCCAAAGAAGTTCTCTCGTGGCTATCCGACCCTGAAAGCAAGGCCACAGGAAGAATTCCATTTTAGGGAAAGCATTAGTCTTCCAGATCCAACTACAGGTCATGTTGTTGAGAGGTGTTACTATCCATTTTTTACGCGGATTGCATGCAAAACTTCACTTCCCATTACTTGACCCTTTCCACTCCTCACTGGAGTTTCCACCAAGCCAATAAAATCTGCCTCTTGCGCTCTTATATCTTATATAATAGAATCTTTGGCCTTGACTTTCCTCTTCCCCCCTTCTTTCTTTGTTAGAATTCAACATCTCTGATATGTTCTGCATTTTGTTCGCCCACTCTTCATTCAGGGTGATAATGTATCCAAATTTAAAGTCATATATTCATATGTTACTTGTCAAATTGAGTTCTAGCAATACACTTAATTGGTGCATAGCATACATAGAAAATGGATAGCAAAGTTGTTTTTCTTTAGCTTATCCATCTACTATTACTTTTGTATTATGCATCTCTTTGTATGCTGCAATGTTTTGTTGGCACTTAATGCCATGTGTATGGCAGATGATCCATTTGATCATGTTGGTTCAATTCTTGTTAACGTTTCAAAGAAAGAAGCTGGAAGGAAGATGTTACTAGACTCTAAGAGAGGGTTGCTGAAGCAGATTCTCCGCCAATTTGATTCAACAAGTCCATTACGGAAGAAAGGGGTATGCATAAATTATTTATTCTAACTACAAAGGTTACTTCTAGAGTTCTCTTCAACATTTTAGGTATCCATTTATGCAAGAAAAATGTAGGGAATGAATTCTGCAAGCAATTTCTGATATGTTGATATATTTTGGTTACAGGTAAATAGGGTCAAACTTAATTGCTTAGTGGGGTTGTTTTTGCTTACAGGTCTCAGGAACACTCCGCAACTGTTGTTTTGAAGCTGAGAATCAACTTCAGAATTTGCTTTTGATATCTGAGTTTCTTTGGCCAGCTCTACTTCTTCCTGTTGCTGGTAAAAAGGTACCTATGTTACCTCTGTCTTGATCTTATAGAGTTTGTCGCTCATTTTAAGCTGTATGCTTCAATAAAACACTAGTACAGAGTGATGCATGCTTTTCATAAGTAATTCAAGTTTTATTTCATGTTTCAACCGTACAATAGAATAGGGAGGAAAACCAGAAAAGAACATAATTTAAATTTTATTCATGTTTCAACCATAATGTAGGGAGAGAGCGCACGGGGAACCAAAAAATAGCTGTAAGTTGAAGCACATAATCCACAAGATGTTTCAATTTCTAAGCACGTCACCCACAAAATAGTTTTATGCTATTATCCATATGAAAATATAAGCACAGGCTCATAATTACATGGCTAAAGGCAGCATTATAGCAGTTGACTACAAATGATCTATATCCTCTGCAGCATATCTACACATGCAAGAGTAGTTAACAGTTTGAATTCTCTTGTGATATGAATTTTCTATGAGCTATCCCATAAAACACCTCTCTTTGGGATGCTAGTGTCAAATATTTTCATATAGTGTAGAAGAGACTTAACATCAACTTGCCACTCCTTCAAGGCCTAACACATCTTTGTCACTGGAATCTTGAGAATAGGAACCATTTAAGTACTAAAAAAAGGCTCCCGCTCCCACTGTATCTAATTTGCAATCTTGTTTCCAACAAATAAGCTGTTAGATGCATGACAGCAAATTGTTGATAATGTAAATATGTTTGTGTATAGTTCTTCACCTATTGATCGTGATTTTTCTGTCTTCCCCGCTTCTTGTTTTAGTATTTTGGAAAAGCTCATGAACATTTTTTTTCATTAATCTGGTTTGTCTTCCCAGATATATAGTGAACAAGAGACGTCAAAAATGCCTCTTGAGCTTGGCAGTGCACTCTCAATTGAACGCGAACCATGGGATGATCCTGAATTTCGTGTTGAAGCATTGGAATCTATTTACTTGATCATAGTACAGGTGAAATTACAGGCATTCCTTTTTTCCTTTTCAGACAGGAACTGTGTAGGTCAAATTTTGTTTTGATGTTACCATTCAATGAGCAAGAAGACTTTGAATAGCTCAGAAATCTCAAAAACAAACTATTTAGCCTCCCATTAGACCCTATTGAACGGCTTTTTGTATATTTAAACAACTGTTCAATTAGTTGTCTGGCCACACAGTTGTAGACAAATATGGCATGACTTGGTTATTTCCTTGCTTTTGGGTCGATATTTAATAGGCAAATTAGCAAGGCTGCCCTTCAGGTATAGTAACTTATAAGCACCACCATCCATTTTATGTAAAAACTTGTGTTCAGTTAAAATTAATGCAGTTTTCTTTTCCTTTCCTTTTCCTTTTTTTGTTTTGGTTTTTAATCAGAGAAATCGGGTTTTGGTGCTATATTAAGCTCTTATCGTGCATCCTTCCATAACATTGCAACATTGCAGGAGGCAGGTCTAAGAGCCTTTTGGTCTGTGAATGGACCACGTATATTACAAGATGGGTACGAAGATGAGGAAGATCCTAAAGTAATGGAAGCATATGAGCGAGTTGGCTCGTTGGTATGTCAATCCCCGCTATTGCTTTAACTGCAGTGTTTTCTTCTATTTGTTTTTTGCACCTTATTCTGACTATTCAATTTACAGCTGGTTCATGGCAGCGGGACAGAGGAACCCTCCAGCTCCATTGAGACATCAAAATGATAGTCGGTTTGTGTATGATCTGAATCAAATTGGTATCAAACTGATTTTTGCTGTCATCTGCCAGAGGATTGGAAAATGTTACCAAAAGTTTGAACTCTGAGCTGTTTTTGGTGATTTAGGTGTCCAGGATAATATGCTTGTACTCCGTGAAGAACAGTTCCTACAAAATAAATTTTTTTCCTCTTAAGAAAAAAGGAACTAGAAAAGCATTGCACAGTTTTGAATGTTATACAGTTACCTGGTGGTCTATATTAGAAACCGTGGTGCACATTGCTTGCTTCTTTTAGTGTTATGCAAACGTTTTATTTTAACCAATATATATATTGTTTTGCATCACAATATTATATCAATTTATTTTGTTCACTCATAGACTCTTAATGTGTGGAAAGGATGATATGTTTGGCTCATAGTTTATTAGATCACAGTGCATTTAGTGCAGATGTTTATTATTGTTATTATTATTATGAGATCGTTCTTGCTGAGGAAATTCCTCCAGCGAACCAGCATTCCACGTCTCATCTAGGCTTCAGAAACTAGAAATTTTCATGGCAGCGAAATAGCATATTTCAGGAGCAATTCATGGCAGATAAAAGCAAAATACATATGAGGAGAAGGTTGAGCAAACAGTGTTTGAGTGCAACTCCATTTATGAGCAAGAGCCAAAGATAAGCCTAAATCCAACATGCCTCTGCGTTCTCATTCAGAGATGTATGCTACAAAATATGAAAAATCATTGCTTGACAAATCCTGTTATTTCCACCATAACATATGCTCTTGTATATTTAATGTAACTTATACATCAATCTCCGTATCAAGTTCAAATACTGTCAATCTCGGTTGATGAATGTCTTGTATAAAGAAAAAATGCCCCTAGGCAAAGGCTGGTCTTGCAATAATGACGAGCAAATCCATGGAGCCTGCAATTGGTGATATGGGAACAAGGATAAATGCATAAACCGTAATATGGGAATTTATAATTTTGAGATACCAAGCAGAACTGAAAGTGCAGAAGAGCGGATTTTACCAGAGACGTTGGGGGGATACTGATGTTTTCTTCAATGATAACGCCTTCTTCTGGACTTGATCCGCCGGTTGAATATTCTGTAAATCACTACACAGCCAAGGATAACCACCTGTACGATGATTATCACCTTCAATCCTGGTAAGATAAGTACAAGCTCATTTATTACGTTATTCTCCCTCCACTTTAACACAACGTGTTTGTGTGTGTATCATTGCCGTGTATACCTCTAGCTAATAATTCCTCCGAAATAAGTCCCTTTTTCGATTCTTTCACATCAATACGTGAGATGTAATTTCCAGCCCTGTACTCCAAATTTCCTCCCATGACGCAGGTGTTGGGGCAAATGATGCCACTACCATATTCATCACTTCCGTCACAACAATCTACAGATTAATAATTCGATATTCACAGGCATGAGAGCAAATCCAAGTTCCATTTAACTAGGTGAAAAAGCAAACTTCATATAGGATACATCAATGAGTAGAAATGAACTACTAAGCAGTGCTAGTCTTGGATAACTTGAACGCTAACTAGACCATTTGAGCCAGTTATTAGCAAGACGGGGAAAAAAGAAGAAGAAAGAATTGGGGAACAGTAACAACAACATGAGAGTTGTACCATTACTATTCCACAACTCTAGCCGATCCTTTGATGGACCATGAAAGAATTGATGAGATTCTAGGTTACGAGTCATCCAATTGCAGAAATCAGCACAGTAATCATGCTAAGTGCATTGATGAGGCAAGTAGACCATCAAAACAAATGATTCACTAGAATGCCTCCCAAAGTCGTAACAAGAATCACAAATTAATGCATGATGCTTAATCTTAACATGGGGTGAAAATATCTTGAATAGAAGCCGCAGGCTAATATCTGGATCGAGAAGGAAAGGGAAAGAAAGCAGTTACACTCCTTTTCTTACCACAAATTTGATCATTTACACGGGATGAGAAAATAAAAGTAGGTGTACTTCCATAATTCCTGCAATAAAACTTTCCTCTTGGGCAGGCTGAAGTTCCTGCATACAAATCAAAATCACAACCAACATGACTTAGTGAGAAGGCATAGAATGCTCAGAGAATATAACCCATAATCAATAAACAAAACTTGTTGGCTCATTGCATAGTTAAGATGGAAGAAGAGGGATGAAAGAGTCACAAATTCCATTTGTACAACCAGTATAATCATCCATAAAGTTGAGATGACAAGATATTGCTCTGAACATAGTGCCAAACATATTGAATTCCCAATGCAAATATACGATATCAACACAAAGCAAAGATTCTAGACCCATCAACTAAAGGATCAGACTTTAACATTCTGCAAGCATATGCCACACTACCATGCTAACAAAATCAAATCATATTTCCAAAGCTTCACATGTCAATTACGAGTCAGTAAGCCAAATCCACTCTTCTCAATCAAAATAGTGCAAATGAAACATAATGGAGCAACTTAATACCAGGCTCATCGGTCCCATCAAGACAATCACAGAAATTATCATTTAGACGGTCTCTGCTGAATGACTTCGAATCATCCTTGCACTTTATGACCTGTGAACCAAAGTACTTCTCATCTGCTCAAGTCAAAGGTCATCAAACTTAGCATAAACGACAAAAAAAATAAAAAATTTGCATGAAATTGACAGTAACAAGAAAATTGAAGATCTGGGTTTTGAAGAGAAACAAATAGGCTATTTATATACAGAGAGAGAGAGAGAGAGAGAGAGGTACCTAAAGGGTGGATGCCCAGAAGGGGTGAAAAGGAGCGAACAGTGGGTACAAGGAAATACAAGGAGATGATAAAAGGAATCAAGTTGTTGGCATTAGTACAAAGGGGGTTTGTCTCCATGATTTTTGGAGGATTTTGAAGTTCAATTGGGGTTGCATGACAACATCGGGGGCTGTGGCCGCTCTTGTCTAACTCTAAACTCCGATCAAGTGGAAGTCAGTCATGAACTTATGACTTCTTTAAGTCAAGCTTTTCGTCTTTTGCATTTGGAGTTTTTTTTTTAATATATTTCATTTGTATTTATATATTTAAGGATTTATTGAGAATTTTTCGAAGTTTTCTCATCCCTCGATTTGATTATTTTTCTATTAATTTTCCATTACTTAATAAAATATACTGTAGAATTCAATCTATGCTTCTACGAACTTATTTTGCACTGCATTTTTAAAATATTAAAAAAAAAATGATTTTTTTATATATTTTACTAAATATTATTTTTTTTCTATATTTTTATATTATTTTTATATATTGATGTTAAAATTATTTTTAAAAAATAAAAAATATATTTTAATATACTTATAAATAAAAAATAATTTCAAGCGCCGTATCTACAACAAGCAACAAATTCTGAGAAATGGCTTACATTGCTGCTACAAATCAAATATACAGTGATTTAATTAGGATTTAAAGATCAGAGACAGAGAAAAAATAAATAAAAACAAAGCCTTCAAAATAAAAACATTTGAACATCCTACTAAAACTAATGATAAGAAAAACTAAAAAAAATCAAATTATTAATCAAATACTTTCAAGATTCAACATAGCATGATAGTCTTTAAATTGTGAGGGTAGTGATTGTGTTTTTATATTAATATTATTTTTATTTTAAATTTTTTTTATGTTTTTTTATTATTTTAAAATATTGCTAATATTAAAAATAATTTTAAAAAAACAATATTTTAACATATTAAAAAAAAAAGCAATCATTATAACTTTTCGGCTATGTTTGACATTATATTTCAAAAGTGCTTTTAAAAAAAATAAATTTTTTTTATTTGATACTTTAAATTAAAAAAAATGATTTTTTAGATATTTTCATATGCCGATGTCAAAAATAATTTAAAAAAACTAAAAATATATTATTTTACTATATTTCTGAATAAAAAATATTTTTTTTATAATTGAGACAATTTCAACTAAAATTCCAAACATTCATCGGAGATTCCAAACATATGTTGTCCTACATGAAAATAATCCATGTTCTGAATTTATATTTTATACACATTTATATTTTTTTACTAAATAAATTAAAGATTAGAGGACGCATGGAACAACGAGGAAATCTCCCCCTTCAGACAAGGCGGCAGGAGATGGAACTAAACTCCGATGTGTTTGGCCGGTTCATGGTGGTTAACTACGAATATCCTTGTGTTTTGGCCGGTTCAAGGTGGTTAACTGCGAATATCCTTGTGTTCTGTTCTGCCCAAGCTTCGCTACAAGGATCTATGGTCCATCTTCTTCTCCCATGAAGAGTGTGTTGTCCATTGGCTTGCCATTCATTGATCCAAATTGCCCTAAAACAAAACACAGATCCCATTTGGAATTCAGAAAAAAAATAAATCAATCATACAAATCTTTTGTGATTTGTGCAAAGTGATCAAATATATGATTAAGTATAATTTTGAATTTGTTTAGAAATATATTAAAATGATTTATTTTAGTTTTTTTATATATAATATTATTAGTATATTGAAGTTATGAAAAAAAATTAAAAACAAAGATCAAAATGATGCTTTTACAATTAAAAAAAAAACATTTAGTAATCAATTAAGATTAGATTTACTCTTAAAAATAATATGTTAATTAAAAATGACAATAAAAGGTGGATCACTCGTGCGCATATCTCACTAGCTCTAGAGGTGAAATTAACTAGTCGAACCCTAAAGATTGTAGAGAGTAATATGAGGATGGGCCACAAATTTCATAGTAATTACAATAGTTTATTTTATATTTTATTTATTTAATTAATGTTAAAACATTATTTAATAATTTATTTTAATTATTTGATTTATATTAGTTAATTACTAATTTAGATTTATTATCTTGCAATCTAAAAAATATTCATTATAACTGTTATGATGAAAACAACTAAGTTGTCACGGAATTATTGTGTACTTACTATAATTTAATAATTTGATCTTATTGAAAATTTTGATTTTTTGATTTTTTTTCATGTCATTTATTTCTTGATTTATATTATTTATTTTTCTTATTTATTTAGATCACTAATTAATTATAATATCGTTGATTATCTTTATTAGATTTTAATATAATTGAATTTATTTGTTGAAATTTTTAATATATAATTAAAAAATATACTTGTAATTTTATGAACTGATTTTATATTTTGTTTTTCGTGTACTGTTAAAAAAAATAATTTTAAAAACCTTGATTTTAGAGAGTAATACGAGGATGAACCACAAATTAATGCATATTTCCTCGAGAAAATACTTGCTCGTAGTAACTAATTACACCAAATTAATACCATATAAAGAATGTGCATGGGTGTAAATTTTTATAGATGAAACGTATGTAGAAGTCTTTGTATGCATGCGTATACACACGTGCTTTACATGCATATGTATAGATATAGATAATTACGTACCTAGATGGTAATACTGTTGCTGATCAAATCCATTGACCGAGAAGGGTTGCAACGGCGGCGCCGGAGACGGCTGGATTGGAAGAAGTAGAGAGCTGGCATCTCTTTCTTGATTTGATCTCTCATGGCCTTGCACGTACTGCCAGGGATAAATATTATGTGGGATTGAATCAGCAATCAAATCCGAGCTTTCATGATCACCATAACCTCCTCCACCGCCGTTGACCACCCTATTACCCACCCCACCGGCACCATTCCATGCAAGCACCAGAGGCTGTTTGCTGTACACTGCACCCATCACCCTTTGCTGCTGCTGCTGCTGCCTCAGCATGTTCTGGTTTAGCAATGGCTGCTGCATTTTGTACAGCTCAAATTCTTCCTGTAATCTCTTAAATTTTCCATAACAACCTAAAACGGGATCGTTTCTTCTGCAAGACGCCTCCCAAACCAGCGAGTCTGCAGTCTCTTTCTGTCTCTCTTTATTGACATCTTTCACTAATTTAATCACATTGCTGACACCAAAAACCTTATGAACAGCTTGAAATTCTTGCATTCTCTCCGCTGGAAAATAGGGTGCCAACACGCAATCCTCCCCGCACTTCTTTCGTTGGTGCTTGCACGATGCGCAAGCCTGATGCATCGCGACACGATTGCTCATGTCGCCACCTCTCTGCATCCTTAAGAGCCAAACACTAAATCAACACAAAAATACGCAAAAACACCAGCAATTACAGTTATTAACCAAGTACTGAAAGAGGTACAAGTTTTTCATGAAATTAACGTGCATGGCATCAAAGAATGAAGAAATTAAACCCATCAACACATACCCTCGTACACTAATGAGAAGAAATAAGGAAGGGAATCAAGTAATGCATATCACAAACCTTACATATAAGTTTGATGTTTGTATAGATATATAATACTGTATGCTACACAAGAAGAGGAAGAACAAATTGCAGTGTAATTTGTCTGGTGCTCATGAAAAGATGGCAGGCCACCGTAAAAGATCAGAGAAAGGGGTGTAGTTTAGAGTGGTTGATTAGGGTTTAGGTAGCTCATATGAAGAATAAGAAGTATAAGTAAATACTAAACCTTTCAAGAATGTACGTAGATTTATAAAAGGAAATACAAATCTAAGCCTGTATTAATTATCATTAATTGCCTGTTTAAGAAATCTACACCTTCAAGGAAAGTGCATTAATCTTTAGTGAGCCAATATGGGCTTAATTGTATTTCATAAGGAATTCATAACAGGAAAAAAAAATTAAAAAAAATTCTGTACATTTTTTTTTATAATTTTGCTTATTAAAACCACGTGGCAAGACCTTGTTTCTCGATTATCATCATAGAGAATACTAAACTATCTATGATATTTCACAATAATTAGAGTTATGAAATTTAATTTGGTTTCGTGGGTTAAATGAAATTAATGTTTTCAAATGTAACATGAAAATATGAGAGGAATAAATACTAATTTTTTAATAGGAAACGATGTATTTCTAATTAATAACCTAATTACTTTGCTATGCAATTCATAAAAATTATGTTTGTTTGGAATGTGGTTAACGTTGTTTTTAAAATATTTTTTGTTTAAAAATATATTAAAATAATTTTTATTTATTTTTTTATTAGCACGTGAAAATTATTTAAAAATACTAAAAATATTAATTTAAAATAAAAAATAAAAACTAAAAACTAAAAAATTTCATTTTTTCCAAATAAACTTTTGAAATGTAATGTCAAATACCCCTTATATAAGATTTTACCACAAAAGTGTCAAACAAAAAATTTGTGTTATTCTAGATATAGAGACATAGAAGCAATTACATCTTGATGGTATAGTTGAATTATTATTATTATTATTATTATTATTATTAATAAAAGAAAATCTCCACTACAAACATAATATTTGCGATAAAAAAAATAGTATGCTTAAAATAAAATTTATACTTGTAGATTTTTAGATTTATATTTGAGTATGTAAGGTTGGGAATTTGAAATAATAATACTTGGTATATTGCATTATCTATTAAGACAAACATGCATTATCAACAATTTAGTAAAAAAATAAAAAAAAAATCAAGATTATTTTTACTTTTACTCTCTTTTTTTTTTGTGTTGCAAAAAGCACCAAGTTTTCCATATAAAAAAAGCATCTCTCCATATTTTTAAAAAATAGAATTTAATAAACCTTTTATAGGAAAAAAAATCCCACTTCATTTTTTAAAAAATATATTAAACAATATAACAACAATTATTTGCTTAACCAACATCTATCTAAAATTTTTGTTATTTTACACAAAGTTATCAATACCGTTTCGATTATTGATTTATTTCTTCAACTGGAACGGAACATTTTGGTTTTGGAGCGTTTCGGCGCGTCATTTCGAGATTATACTATTTATGTATATATGTATAATTAAATATATTAATTAAAAATTTTTTAGTTCAAATCGAAAAATAAAATTGTTTAGAATTGTGCAATTTAATCTAAAAAAGACACAATAAAATATTTTTTTTTGAATAAAATTATGAACATGTATAATATTATAATAATATCATCATCAATCACTTAAAGTCATTACATTCTCTTATTGCTTTGAAATTTTAACATAATATATATATATATATATATATATATATATATATATATATATATGTGTGTGTGTGTGTGTGTGTGTGTGTGTGTGTGTGTGTGTGTGTTAAGAGACTCCTCGTAAAATTACATCTCAATTTAACAGTCAGATTAAGAGATATGATTGATATTGTAAAATTATTCTTTATTTTAAAAAAATATTATTTGAACGAAACGGAACAAACAAAACAAAATCAGTATATTTTGGCCGGTATTTAGCCAAAAATCTAGAAAATAAACTAAAATTTAAACCAAAATAAAAAAAGTCATTATTTTATCTTATTCTTTTGATAGATATAAAACGACTTGGCCGTTTAATTAAAACAGAATAAAATACACATTTATGATTTTATATTAGAAAAAATAGGCTGAAAATTCGAAAAAAAATGAAAAAATAAAATAAAATCTAACAGTGAGATTCCCCGAGTTGTTGGATAATATTAAAACTTTTAAAACAAGTATTCAAGACTTAGGGGGTGTTTGGGAGTGTGGTTGCTTTTGCTTTTCAAAGTACTTTTCGTGCCGAAATAAAATCTAACAGTGAGATTCTCCGAGTTGTTGGATAATATTAAAACTTTTAAAACAAGTATTGTGGTCGGAGTAGCACAGCCACACCGATTTAGAATCTGTTTATAAATGTAATCCATATTCTTTATAAAAATATTTTTTATTCATAAATAAAATAAAATGATATTGTTTAAATCTGAAATATACTGAAATTTAAATCGAAATAAAAATAACATTAGATACAAAATAATTTGGCTATTTCAATTAAAACAGAATAAAATACACATTTATGATTTTACATTAGAAAAAATAGGCTGAAAATTCGAAAAAAATGAAAAAATAAAATAAAATCTAACAGTGAGATTCTCCGAGTTGTTGGATAATATTAGAACTTTTAAAACAAGTATTCAAGACTTAGTCTTGTGGTCGGAGTAGCACAGCCACACCGATTTAGAATATGTTTATAAATGTAATCTATATTCTTTATAAAAATATTTTTTATTCATAAATAAAATAAAATGATATTGTTTTATATTTTAAAAATTAAAAATATTTTTTTTATTTTTTTTATAAATACTTTTAAAATATAATATCACACAAATCATTAATCTACTTGTAGATATTGTCACCCACTATTAAACAACACTTTTAAAACACAGTGTCAAACACATCAATCACTATTAAACAACATCAAACATTACACCCTCCCAGTTCAGGATATCCCCACGTCGAATGATCCAAGCGTTCAGAATTCAATCCACATTCCACACACCCCATAAAATTATTTTTTCCCAGTTGACTTTGAATGCATAGCTCGTTCATAATCAAATTAATCGGATACATGTAGAATGATTTCTGTTCATAATCTCATTTTAAATTAACATATGGATTGCAGATGGGATTTATTCGTCGGCTTCCGATGATTAAAGTAGTGCTCAAGTTGAAGGACAACAGCTCTCATCCCGTGATACAAGACACCAGGACTTCCCCATTCAGCCGCAAAATCTGCTTATATATATATATATATATATATAAAGCAATGAGATTATAGAAAAATAAATAAATAATATGGATATGAATCAGTGATATATCGAATATTTACTGATATTTTCGAGTGATGAAATGATTTGGTGGCAGGCTGGGACAGAGTGAGTTGCTATCCAGTTCAAGAACAATTGGACAAACATTTCTCATGAGATAAATTTCTCCATAATTAGCTGATGCTTGTAGCACAATTTTTTCCCATTAAACCATGGAAAATGCTATTAATTTAGCAGAAAAAAAGCAAGCTTTAGAGTAGAATGCATGCTAGTGACCAGCCCATTGTCACTCTTGATTGTAAATTTGTCCACTAATTATGGAGACACCCTCTTAAAGGTGGTTCTCTCTTTTAATCTTACCCTACTATGTGTAGAATTCTCCATGCAATTGAGGTGAGGTTCCCACACATAACATTCATGTACGAATCAAGAAATGAAGTCTTTGTTTAAGGGGGTGTTTGGGAGTGCTGTTGCTGTTGTTGTTGCTTTTCAAAATACTTTTCGTGCCGAAATGTATCAAAATGATGTTTTTTTATTTTTTTAAAATCATTTTTGACATCAGCACATCAAAATGATCTAAAACATCAACCGCCGATTTTTAAAATGAAAAAAAAAAAAGATGAACCGCAGCAAACCGCAGGTGCAAACGCACTACCAAACATGCTTTAAGAGTGTAATTGTAATTTTTTTTTTAAAATGTTTTTCGTTCAGAGATGTATTAAAATCATATTTTTTTTATTTTGTAAAAATTATTTTTGACATCAACACATTAAAATGATATAAAAACACCAAAAGTTTTTAATTTAAAGTAAAAAAATTAAATTAAATTGTTTTTCAAAAACGTTTTCCAAACACATTCTTAAACACCCACGAAGGTGTCTAAGGAGGTGTTTGACATGTCTTAAAAATACTTTTGAAAATTTTATATTTTTATTTTTTACTTTAAATTTAAAAAATTTGATGTTTTTAGATCATTTTCATATATTGATGTCAAAAATAATTTTTAAAAAATAAAAAAAATATTATTTTGATGCATTTCTAAACAAAAAAATACTTTAAAAAATAACATGAATCACAATTTCAAACAGACACTAAAAATAGACTTGTAGCATGGAGGTCTCGTGCATCGATAGGTCAATGACTCCATGTGAGTTGCTTTTCCACTTGGGATTTTGTATCTTACTCTAATTAATTCCTATATTCATGATAATAATTTGTCTAGGTAAGCAATGTGTATGATTTTCCATAGTATTGATCATGATTCAATATAACTCCCTTGTCCAACACTTAACCAACTAACACTACCACCGAACACTTCCTTTGTTAGTGTCTTTAACCTTTGTCCTTCCCCTTAAAGAAACAGAAAGCCATTTCTGCAATCATGGCTAAAGTTGGGTGGTGCTGCTAAGTGGCTCAACCTTATTAAAAGCTTACCTCACCTTACTCTCTCCCCTCCATTCCTATTCAAATTTCAAACCCATCACAGCATACCCTACTTCAAAATAAATCTCAGTATCCCCTCTTATTCCTTCAAGTCTTTTTGGATATTTGTGAAAGGTAGGTAAAAGATACATGCGCCTTGATTATACCCTTTACCTTCCTGTATGAATGGAATAAGTGGGTGAAGAAAACAAGGAGATCAGGCGGCTAGTTCACAAAATGAGCACAGCTAGGTTCATCAAGTGTGTCACTGTTGGGGATGGAGCTGTTGGCAAGACATGCATGCTCATCTCCTACACGAGCAACACCTTCCCTACTGTAAGGATTAATTGTTCATTATTATTGTCCCATGTCTCTTCTTCTTCTTTTCTATCATGAAGCGACTTCGCAGTTGTGATTCTGATGTTTTTCTTTCCATGTTTCCTGTTGTGATTATACCCTTTTTGGTGTTGTTTTGATAGGATTATGTACCTACAGTGTTTGACAACTTCAGTGCTAATGTGGTGGTTGATGGCAGCACAGTTAACCTTGGATTATGGGATACTGCAGGTTAGTTTGCTTTGTTTTCTGGGGGTTTAATTCTTGTAGCTACCATTAACTTTTGCTTTGTTTTCTGGGGGTTTAATTCTTGTAGCTACCATTAACTTTTCAAACAGAGAACAAGAAACTACTAAACTATTCTGAAGATCTCTGAAAACAGGCTGTACTAAAGTCTATATTCAATTTGTGTATTCAGGACAGGAGGATTATAACAGGTTGAGGCCTCTAAGTTATAGAGGTGCAGATGTGTTCTTATTGGCCTTTTCTCTAATCAGCAAAGCTAGCTATGAGAACATTGCCAAGAAGGTTTGATTTACCATTCTCAATTCAGTTTTGCGCGTTTGGATGATTGAATTTGATTCCTTAAATTTTTTTTTTATTTGGTTTTTCTTTTTTTATCAACTTTTTTTTGGTCCCAGTGGATTTCTGAGCTAAGGCATTATGCCCCAACTGTGCCAGTTGTGCTTGTGGGAACCAAACTTGGTAAGATCAATTTTAGTACCTTTTATGTTTTTTTCTTTTCTCATGTTGGATTTAATGTCAGAAAGATGTAATGGACTGCAGATTTACGAAACGATAAGCAATATCTGATGGATCATCCTGGTGCTACACCAATCACTACTGCTCAGGCAAGTTGAGCAAATTGATTTTCTTTCTTGTACACCAATTGAACAAAAATAAGTATCGTTCCCGCTTCATGAATCAACCCGACAATTTTCACTTGGAGCAGGGGGAGGAACTAAAGAAGATGATTGGTGCTGCTGTTTACATCGAGTGCAGCTCCAAGACTCAGCAGGTTAGTCCAACCACTACAATTTCTAGATAACTGCTGTGTTAGCCTTTTCTAGATACAGTACAAAGAACAGAAATTTCTCTAGCTAACATTTCTATACGAATTAAGTATAGATCCATACTCTAACTGCATCATAATTGATGAAAAGACAGAACAAGTCTATTATCCAACAACTTAAGATCCCCATATCACTTGTCTTTAATTTTCCTCTTACTTCACAGCCATCAATCTGGCCTTAAAATTCAGTTAGGAGTCATTTTCCTTGTTCTCACAGCCCAACAGACTCAGTAAGTTATAATTAATACCAATTATTTGCTTTTCGGTCTAGGAACAACAACTTTACATTGCTTCATAGGCCAATGTTTCCAAATTCTAGCAGGTGGCCGCTTGTGGGATTACTGGTAATTGATAGCTTTAACTTAACTGCAGCTTAACCTAATGTTGTATGTCTGATTCCCAGAACGTGAAGGCTGTCTTTGATGCTGCAATTAAGGTTGTTTTACAGCCGCCGAGGCCGAAGAAAAAGAGACAGAAGCGTCGGCCACCGTGTGTGTTTCTCTGAATCAAATTTCAGCCACCATTTTCTTCCATGTAAAACGAAATCTTCATGACTCTTGCAAGTCATGAGCCTGTATGACTTGGTAGAGTCATGATAGAATTTCTGTTTGCCAGCTCTTTCTGGGCCTTTATTGCTTTCTTGTAATGTATTATGTTCCTATCAAATATTACTATATCTGTTATCATGTATTGGATTGTAAAATTTATGCATCAAAACACTAAGATTATGATCTCTAAACCGATTAATCTACAAGAAAATGCCCTAGTGGATGTGAAGCAATCCTGTCAAACTCACCAAAACATGAATTATGCGCGACAGAAGAAGGCCATGTTGAGAGTGTTGGACAATGCAGCAAATATTGTACCCCAAGAAACTTACTGCAAGTATCTTGCTCTCTTTGAATGGAATAGCAAAAGGTAGAATCAGAGGGGGCAAGAACATGGGAGAAATCTTCCTTTTGTTATATAATAGAAGATCGAATTCGAGATCTAGGGAGGCCCTAGTGTTTAAAAAAGAAATCCAAAAATAGATAACAACTGTAAAAGAATGAAAAAGAAAAAGAAAAAAACAGTGAATTGAGCATGCAGATGAAGATTAGTGTCCGAGAATGTATGAAAATAATATTTTTTTTAAAAAATTATTTTTAATATTAATATATTAAAATAATTTATAAATATTAAAAAATTTAATTTAAAATAAATAATAAAAAAATGCATGCATGCATCCAAGATTCAGAATTCAGGGTGTGCTTGTGAAAAAAGAATTAAGGTCTTAATTGATTCTTTAATTATATTAAAACATATTTGTCGACAGCAATTATTTTTCTTGCATTTATTTTCTTTTATCAATTAGATTAAAAAAAAACTGAAAGTGTAAAATTAAAATAATAAAATATCAAGATTAGTAAATAATTTAATTTTTTATTAATATAAATGTATTATGTTTTAATCTTAAATGGACTTGATTGAAATACAGGGATAAATGATGTATAAAAAAAATTTATTAGACAACATAAACGTATGAACAATTTAAGAAACCTAAAACCCATTTTCCCCATTTATTTTCTCTACCTTAAAAAAATTAAATGTGGATTTTAAATGAAAGAAAATGATATTTGATGTATTTAAATATATTCATTAACGTGTTTTTATCTAATTTTACACTAGTTTGATAGAATGAAATAAATTTTTTTTCTCAGCACAAAAAAATATTATGGGCATTATTAAAGTTATTTTAGCATCAAGAAAGATTTGAACTACAAATTAAAAAAATTAAATGTGTGTTTAATAGAATAAAATAAAATTTATTTAATAAATAATAATAAATTTGTTGATTCCAACAGAAAATTTAGCTGAGAAGTTAAGATAAAGATATTATTTCTGAGGGAAAAAAGAGGCTACATATTGTTTTTAGTTTGAAATTGAATTTTTAAAGTTTAATTGATTTGAATTAATAAAATTAATTTGATATATCAAAAACGTTACAATAGTACCAACCAAAACAAAAAATCAAACTCAATAAAAAAAAAAATTTAATATAAAAATAAAAAATAAAAAATGACAAATGACAAAAAAATTTAAAAAATTAAATATTATGAGTAATTATTGCAATCCATAATGGATTGTACCTTTTTTTTACATTGCATTTTTTTCATTGTATCTTTTTTTTTACATTACATTTATTTCATTCTTTTTAATATTGATTCTAAATAGCATTTCCTGGTTTATAAAGACTTATTAAATTATAGTAAGAAAATATACCAAAAAAGAAGTCTTAAAAAAACATGAGGTTTATTAATTAAAAGGATATAGTAAGAAAATATACCAAAAAAGAAGTCTTAAAAAAATATGAGGTTTATTAATTAAAAGGATGTTTGACATTGTGTTTTAAAAATATTTTGGAAAGATAATGAATTTTTTTTATTTTAATTTTAAATTAAATTTTTTAATATTTTTAGATTATTTGATATTAAAAATATTTTTTATAAAATATAAAAATATCATAATATATTCTAAAAAAATATACTTGTAAAAACAATTATAATCATAAATGAGAAAAATATAACAATATCCATACTCCAAACCCTTACACGTCAAATTAACCTAAAAAAATAAAATAAAAAATATCCTAAGCAACTCTTAAACCCTACATAGCACCGCACCTCAAACGCCAAAGACCACACCAAAACCTCGGTGTCTGTTTTCCCATTTTTTATCGTTAAACAAATGGTAGCTCCACTGCTCCGTTCTCTCTGGTCCACCACCAGAAAACCCTTTTCCCCACGCGCCACCCTTATCCCCCGCTTCTTCTCCGCCGCCTCCGCATCCACTGCCACTACAGCAGCGCCAAATCCATCCTTGGATCCAAGTAGACTACGAAACGTTGCTGTGATAGCTCATGTCGATCATGGGAAGACAACATTAATGGATCGGTTGCTGAGGCAGTGTGGAGCTGATATACCCCATGAGAGAGCCATGGATTCTATAAGCCTTGAACGTGAGAGAGGAATCACCATAGCCTCAAAGGTCACTCATTTTTTGTTTTTAATTGTTACCCAATTCAGTATTTTCGCCCACTGACATTTTTATATTCAGAAAAATCATTTTTTGGAGATATTTCTCTTCAGTGTTTTTGTCTATGTAATAAGATTTATGCAATATGTTTAATTTTATGCTTGTCAGGTACTTCTAGTTTTGACTGTCAGTGAAGTGGAAGTCTTTCGTATTCGATGCTTGTATCTAATGAAGGAATTGTTGTTTGCAGGTTACATCAATTTCATGGAGGGACAATGAGCTAAACATGGTCGATACACCGGGGCATGCTGATTTTGGCGGTGAGGTATGCTTTCTTCTGGTTTTATTTATATGACAATTGTTAGGGTCACAGGAGTTAAATACAGTAGAATTCCCAATCTACTGATTGAAGTGGTTTTGCAGTGTAGTTAAATACGGTTGATTTTATTTTAGAAGTCAATTATGCTATTTTTCACGTGTATTGTATTTTACATATTCATAAGCTCTGATGATAATAGGTTGAGCGGGTTGTTGGGATGGTTGAAGGAGCAATTTTAGTTGTAGATGCGGGAGAAGGTCCACTTGCACAGACAAAATTTGTTCTTGCTAAAGCTTTGAAGTATGGTCTACGTCCTATTCTACTTTTGAACAAAGTAGATCGACCTGCAGGTTAGATTGAATGCTTTTTAAGATTTCATTTTATGAAAAGTTGATTGTTTTGCTGTTATATTATCTTTCCATCACGTAATAGGAGTTTTTAAATAAGGAGTCAGAATCAAACTTCAAGTTTCAAGCTGCTTATCTATTGCTTACACACAGAGTTGATCCTTTTGTGTTTTTTTATACAAAACGTTTGAACTAGCAAATGGATTCTCATGTTATTGGTCCTCGTTTGTGCAGTTTCTGAGGAGAGATGCAATGAAGTTGAGAGCTTAGTATTTGATCTGTTTGCAAATCTTGGAGCTACAGGTGAAAGAAAAAGGGGAAACAGAAAACTTAAATGTTTTTTTCACCATCTTGATTGATAAAATAAAGTGCATAGAACTCTCAATTTAATAACTTCCTTTTGCTTTAGAGGAGCAGTTGGATTTTCCTGTTCTTTATGCTTCAGCTAAAGAAGGGTGGGCATCCTCCTCCTTCACCAAAGATCCTCCCACTGATGTGAAGAATATGTCACAATTGCTTGATGCCATTATAAGACATGTTCCTCCACCAAATGCAAGCCTTGATGCCCCTTTCCAGATGCTGGTTGGTGCTCATCACTAATAGATGCATTAATTTGAACACCTGAATGTGGCATGCGTGCTTGTGTGCACTTGCACATTTCTTATTTTGGCCTTGGCCTGCATGTATGTATCTTATATGCACACACATGTTTGTGTGCATATTGTATCATACGAATTTAGATCTATTTTCATCTTTCTTTTCTTCTCTTGTTCTAATATCCAAACACACCTTGTCCCACCCACTGTACAATATTAAGCATAAGCAAGAGACATAGTTGATGGTATTTCTCTGTATTTATAATGTGAAACAAAGAGCAGATTTAGGAAAGCCCTGATGCTGAAATCTATGTTAGAATTTGGATGGCCTGGGTGAAATCATACAGCATTGCAACCTGTTAATAAGTGAATAGAAGTGATTAGGATGATAGTTGTACACGAAATAACTAGCTGAAGCTCCAAGAAAAATAAAGAACAAGGAAAAAAGGAAATACATAGATAAACCTAGCATGAATCTGGAGTCTTAGGATTATTTGACATCTTTCATTGGGAAATGCACTGTAAATATTTCTAAATTGTTCAGATTACTAGGAAGTAAAGCTTGTTAGGGATACACATTATTCCATAGATTTGAAAAGAAAAGGATCTTGTTGCCATTTTCCCCAAACTCATTATAGTGTTGCCCCCACACACACACATGAATATTTGGGTTCTTTTCATGTTGTCAATTAATAAACTAGATTTGCGTTTCAGGTTTCCATGATGGAAAAAGACTTTTATCTTGGAAGGATCTTAACTGGTCGTGTTTTTTCTGGAGCTGTTCGTGTTGGAGACAGAATTCATGGACTACGTAGCACAGATTCCGGGGTTACAAAAATTGAAGAAGGAAAGGTTTGTATCTAATTTTAAATGCTTGAGAAGAAATGCCTTGTTCTTCCATAATTGAAAGTTAACCATATAGATGGTTCATGAAGCTTCATGCAGCTGCTGTTTATTTCTTTAGTTCAGCCTGTCATAGGATCTGAACAAAAAGCTTTTCCTTGCCCAAAGAAAAGTTTCACTTTTTGGTTGGTTATAGAAAAGCATCAATGCTCAATATTTGGACTTGTTTTCTTATAAATTCTAGCAAAGATTGTCTTGTCTATCCATTTCTGATTCCACTCCAACTGTTATTAAGTTTCAGCAACCCCAGGTACATGCATCTCTTATTTTTTGAAGTCTTTTTTTTGTCTTACCACCCAGTGACAAATGCCACTAGCGTCATTAAGAACTTCTATTCAATTCCATTGAAATCATGAGATCTGGTAAGCTAGTTATGCTGAAAAATGCATGGCTGATGTTGGTTCCAAACATAATTTTACTTGAATAGCTTAGGCTGGAAACTTAATTCATCATAATTGTATTTTAAGATGATTGCCAGTTGTATGTGATATGCCATAACTTACTGTAGCAATGCTATGATTGCACTGTTTAGCAGTTGTGATAATTTATAACTTATTCATCATTTATCCTGTAGGTTACAAAGCTAATGAAAAAGAAGGGTACAAGCATGGCTCTGATTGATAGCGCTGGAGCTGGTGATATAATATCCATGGCTGGGATGACTAGTCCAGTAATAGGCAACACAGTTGCTAATGTGGAGGTATACTGCTAATTTGTTTGCACAGAGTCAGCGGGGTGTTTTGCCTGTGTTATGCATAACATTTTTGTTGTTTGGAAAATAACTGAATATGCCACTGTTATAGCACAGAAATCTTGATTACATACCTGCTCTTGGCTGCTTGTTAGCAGATTATTGTTTACTTCTTTTCTTTCAAATATCATAAGCAACATGAATGACAAATTGAAATGATTGCCAAGGCTTTCTTTCATTCATGCTATGGTTACAGCATTATGTTCAACATTGTGAGCACCTTTTGTGTAGAACCACCAATAAGATCACCAAAACTAAGAGAACCGATTCTCTCAAAGAAACTCAAGCTTATCTATTCAATGCTCAACAATCAAACTGTATGTCTGGCTGGGTGTTTATTTACTGGCACCCAAAAAAAGGGAAAACTTAATAGAATTACTAAGTAGATATGGAAACTAAATCCCTAACTAACCACTAAATATAAATGCTAATATTTATCTTATAATCCATCATATAGGCTTTTGTCTGCCTTTTAATCTATATGGACTTTGCTGCTGAATTTAAGTGATTTCTCGTACTTTTCTTGAATTCATCATGATCTGATTTTTCCTTACATGAAACAATGATGATATTTTTTAAGTACCATGCCAATTAAAAGGCTAGCAGCTGGGTTTACTCTAAATTAGTCATGATGGTATCTGCTAGGTTATGACTGCATTGCCAACTGTTGAGCTAGATCCTCCAACCATTTCTATGACTTTTGGTGTCAACGACTCTCCACTTGCTGGTCGAGATGGAACCCATGTAAGTCTTTCTCTTTTCTTTTCTGTCATAATGAATAATGCATGTAAATCAATATCTGCATGTGTGTGTGTGTGTCCTGTATAAGGTGGAGAATCACACTTGAAAATGAGTTCTATATCTTTAATTAATTGTGTATTGTCTTTGGATTTTTATTATATGAACTTTCAGATTTTAAAGCCACTTTGGGAAGTAGATTGACAAATCAATTTCCTGTTCGCAAAGCACGCTTATTTACTTCTCTTTTGACAAATAGGCAGATAAAGATCTCTTTGGTTTGGACTTTTTCCTGATAGGAGACTTGATTTCTCGATAGGTATAAAGGATTAGCATGCCATGTAATTCTAACAATTAAGACTTGTTGCTTTGATGTATCTTCTTCAATCTAACAGTGGTTTTTCCCCATTGTCCCACTAAATAAAAAAAAAAATGCACATAAATTAGAACAAGCTGTCAAATTATGGAGCGATGCTCAAAAGAGTGTCCAAGAGCTTATCCCTTGTGCTTTCCCACTCTCAAGCCTTTTCTATCTCTTTAGACTTTCTTTTAAAGATATTAGAAGGAATTCCATAATGTTACTGGTCATGGCACTATGAGAGTGTCATCAATAATGCCATCATAGTTTTCCACGTTGAATTTCTTTTAACATCTTACAAGAAGTCATGTTAATTCCTTATTGTTTTGCATGACATCAATCTAGGGAAAACATTATATTTATTTATGTTTCATTGTTATCCACTGAACAAGAAGTAATTGTGTAGCTCTTTACTTCTGTGTTTCTGATATGTGTTTAGCTGACTGGAGGGAAAATCGGTGATCGGTTAATGGCTGAAGCTGAAACTAATCTTGCCATCAATGTGCTTCCTGGCATTGGAGAGTCATATGAGGTTCAGGGAAGAGGAGAACTTCAACTTGGTTTGTTCTCCTTGACATTAAATTGTGTTGTGCTATTCTATTTCATAGTAAACATAAAAAAATCACAGTACTAAGGTCTACAATGACATCAGTTTTGTTTTCATGTGTCAAATTTCTGACAGCATGAAGTGTAATATCTGTTCAACGTGGTTCTGAACTTCATATGTTTATGCTTTACAGGAATCTTGATTGAGAATATGAGACGTGAAGGATTTGAGCTGTCTGTTTCACCTCCTAGAGTCATGTGAGTTTGATTGTTAAATGAGGCACCTGCTGTTGCAATCTAATTTCCATTGCTATAGGGGGGACCATAACCAGTTGATGTCCCTTTTCTTATAAATCCTGGACAATTTACTTTGTTGAATCAGGTATAAAACTGAGAATAAGGAGAAGCTTGAACCGATTGAAGAAGTGACGATTGAGGTAAGAATTCAAAATTATACGTGTAATGGTTTCTTTTCACAAGATTTGTGAGATTTTCACATATGATTTTTTTCCAGATAAATGAAGAGCATGTGGGGTTAATAATGGAAGCTTTATCTCATAGACGAGCTGAGGTTCTCGATATGGGTCCTGTTCCTGGGCATGTTGGCAGGACTAGATTGTCCTTGACGTGTCCATCAAGGTCAGTGTATAATTTATCTGTACAAGAGCAATTATTTTTTGGACACGTTATGAATATATGTATTTTTTTTACTGGTTATACTTTCCTTCTGCACATTATGCATTTCATTGTTGATATATATGCATAGGTACAAACATGACTTTGAACTTGGAAACATTTTTTCTGAAAGTTATTAATTTTTATTTAATAAGTTCATATTTTGCACACTGCAGTTTGAAATACCCCATGCTTGAGCTTTATGTTGTGTACAATAACATTCTCACATAAGTTCAATCAATGATTGCTTGAGCACATGGCATGATTCAATTATGTTGCAAGTTAATCCTTTCAATATCATGAGCTTAGTGACTTGTAATATAATCTACTATTTGTAGTTATTGAGGGCCTTTTTTTCAGGAGTTATTGAATACGTGATTCAACTATGAACTATATCAAGCCACTAATTGTACAACATCCATGTTTTTCTTTCATTGTGTTCTGCAGAGGCCTGGTTGGTTACAGAAGTGTGTTCAGCAGTGACACACGTGGAACTGGATTTATGCATCGTGCTTTCCTGAGTATGCTCTACTTGAGATTCTGTTTCCTTGTCTTTTTTCTTGGAAATTGTGTTATCCTTAGTGTGATATAATTGGATCCTGAATTTCACATCTACTCTGGTCCTAGTTTATCTTTGCTGGCCTCCCATGTAAAGTCCACAAATTCTAGTTTGGGAGGTTTTAATTGTAATCATTGTCTATTCACATTGCTGTCCATTGTCCAGCTATACAAATGTGGGGGGAATTTTCAAATCTTTCTAGAGTTAGGTTGGCTTGTTTTGGCTACTGGCTGTTTCCAGTGATCTCACAAATCTCATTCAATGCCAACTCAGTGCAAGTATGTTAACTTGTTGAATTGTTTTTTATCCAAGAGAAATGCTAATGATCTCATGTGTGATACATCCATTATGCGGGTGCTACCATACATCTATTACATGCACTGATGTGATTCAGAAATGGCAGAACTTGCAACTTTGAACAGCCTTCCTGTTCATACAAATGTGCAAGATCTGACAATTAAAAAGTTTTCCCCATCTGGCATTAATCTCTGTCTAAATTGTGAGCACTGGAAGAAATTGTCTGCAATGTTCTAAATTTGTCTTCAATGTTCTAAATTTTCCCCATTTCCCAATATTTTGCTTAAGCTTTTTTAATTACTCTTTCTATTGTATGGTGCTCACGTCGCTTATTTTGCTAACTGCAGCCTATGCAAAACATCGAGGCCCACTTGGAAATGTTAGGAAGGGAGTATTGGTATGGCTTCCTCATTCTTTTTTGCTTGAAATTGTAGAATAGCCAAACTGTTATCAACCTCCATGTTTGTGCATGTAAATTGGTGTTAATCAGCATTAGTGGCTTTATTTGTCATTAGCGACTTGTAACAACTCAGATACTTGAGTCATAATTTGTAAGTTTGAATGCTCCTGGACTTATATTTTTCTATTATAAATATTCCTTGACATAGATTTAGATTTTGCCAGTAGACCTTATCAGACCTTATCTGTCTGGCTTGTTTTATGAAGATGGGATCCCCCCCCCATCTTGTTTTTAAAAAAACATTCACTCCCTAGATCGTGGTGACTTAGCACAGTAATTTCATTGAATGGTATTATGTTTACTTGCTTATATCCTGTTTTCTCGTGCTTGGTATCGATGCATCACTGGATTGAGCTTTTCAATACCCACTCAAGAACCTCATCTAAGGGTGTATGGAGAAATTTTAAAACACTGCTAGCAGACACGTAATTTATATGTTGGAACATGTTTAATTGTCTGAGTAATCCATTAGTCTCTTTTTTTTCCGTATGAATCATGTGTGGTAAATAGAGACCTAGTTTTTGTATGTTTTGCTCTTGTTATTGAAGTGAGAAGTGTGTGTTTTACTACTATTTTTCTGTATTAGACCTGATTTAATTTTGGTTGCTTGATTGAACAGGTATCGATGGGCTATGGTACTATTACAGCCTATGCATTAATGAGTCTAGAACCTCGTGGAATACTCTTTGTTACTCCTGGGATGGAGGTTGTTTTCTTACAAAAATGAAAATGCCTTCCTGTTTGTTTATCTTTTCACTGTTGAATCTGTGTTTTTCTGTAACTAGTAAAGATATGTTTTTACATTTTTCCCATGCTTCCTCATGTTAGACATGCATAGAGAAATTTAATTCCTGCTCTGATGACTCATTTTTTAAGTCTTTGATTCGAAATAACTATTCAGTAGGATATCTCTCTCGTGAACCATTATGTCACATCTCCTATGGTATTACATTACTTGTATCCTGAAAATAGGTGCTCTCAAAAGATTTTGTTAATGATATACATAGGATATCTCTCTCGTGAACCATTTTTCATGCTATCAAGGCTTTACCAATCTTGTCATTGCTCCAGGCACAAGTTGGACTGATATGGAATGCATGAGTCATGAAAAGTTGATTATATCATAATTCATTCTTTGCAGTTTTGGGCCTGTTGGTTATCCTAGGACAGTGGCCATTTACCGGCTAAAGTTGTTTTTGAAGGCAAAAGCGTGTCTGCTTACTTTCATTTCCTTTATTTTACAGACATATGATGGCATGATTGTGGGTGAACATTCACGGGATACTGATCTTGATGTAAGAAGTTTTTATGCCTCCCATGCTATCCATTCTCATTTACTATACGTTTACTATTCAATGATACTAATATTTCCTTAAACAGGTCAACCCAGTTAGGGCAAAGGAACTTAGTAACATGCGTTCTGCTGGCAAGGATGAGAATGTGAAACTCTCTCCACCTCGCTTGGTATGCAATGGGAAAATTCATGACCTTTTCTCTCTTCTACTCACACAATTTGGTGTTTCCTATCCTTCTTCCGTTGACATGGCATTCTGCAATTCTTCATGGTTAGGGAATGAACAATTAGAAACCAATGAAGGAATTATCCAGGTTGTGAAATGAGGAAAAACAAAGAATTGTTGGAAAATTTAAAAAATAAGAAACAAAACCTGGAAAAAAAATGAAGAAGAGTTACTGTTCAAGCAATTCTTAACTCTTTTTCCTCATTGGCATCCATGCACTAACTGTAAATGCATCTGGACAGGAGCAAAAGGGTTTTACAAGAACTTTACACAAATAGTATATCAGTTCTATAGAAACTGTCTTGGGATTTTAGGACTATATGTATGAAGGCCTACTTGAGTTTTCTAATTTTTACAGTTCTAGAGATAACAGTAAAGTTTTCAACCACTAATTGAAAGTGCATCTGGATGGGAGTGAAGGATCTTACTAGGACACCACAAATAGGACATCTTTTTTGTGGAACCTGTTCTAGAGTACAAGTACCATACGAGTGAAAACCTACTTTGATGCTTTTCTGTTGAGTTTAACTGGTTCAATTTAACCCCGGCAACACTCTAAACACAGGCTTGACTCTTTCAATTAAGCTCTTGAACAAGAAATGTCCATTAAAAGTGAAGGACTGTAGACAGCATAGGCAGCTTTTGGCATGCTATGAATTAAAACTTTCTAGATTTACACGTGATTATTAATATCATAAAACAATTGTGCAGATGACGCTCGAAGAAGCCATTGGTTATGTAGCTTCCGATGAGCTTATTGAGGTACATTTTCTCTTAGTACTCGTTTCTATTTTTGGTTGACAGGGTCACAGGGGTAACTTTTTGCTCTGATTGTTTGTCTCAAATATCACACCCCATACTAACACATGGTTTGCATAGAACTCAGCTCTTAAGAAACGGTTCAGGACTTTGCATCCATTTTCCTTTTGAATTCTGTTACAGCTTAGCTGCATATTATAGGTCTTGTATATATTCAAATGGCAGTGAGCCTTTTCCCATAACGAGTCTGATGCAATCTTTGTCCATGCAGGTCACACCTAAGGCCATCCGGTTGAGAAAAAGATACCTGGAAGTTAACAAGCGTAAAGCCATGAGTAAAAGGCTGAAGGAGTGAAATCAATCTGACACAATTTTGTGCATTTTGCACACTAAGCATCGAGTGTACCAGAAGCTGTTGCCTGTTGTACTCATTTTTTTGCCTGCCTCTATATAGGTAATGCTAGAAAATACCAAACTGACAAATAATACAAGGGATCTTGTATTTTTGGTTTTGAAACAATAATTATTGATAAAATCATCATATTGATATGTAATGGAGAATCCTTCTGCTGCTACTGTTGTTTCCAAGCAATAGGACTAATCTAAAGGGGGACGTTTTTCAAAGTTTCTATGAATTTTCAACTGTACAAGGACCAATCTTTGAAATCATCTTCTAGATATATGCCTGCAGATATGGAAAAAAAATATGAACGTTACATGCTCTTGTCCCTTGTTGAATGAAAGGAAAACGACAATGACAATGCTGTCATCATCCCATTTTGGTGTTCACATCAGATTTTCATCTGGAAGTGTAATCCCAAAAGAAAAGTTGAAAATTGAACCGTTGAACATGATTAAAAAATTTGAAGTACATGATGGAGAACACGATTTTCAATTGATGGAAAACCAACGACCATTATACGCACACCTTTTTTTTTCTTCCACTTTGGTGATTAAATAAATCCATGTTCCTATTGTATGTTGATTAATTCTGCCATTTTGTGCTATACCTTTTCAAATATCTTGAAGGCTAGAAGCCAACTAGTTAATTTAAGGTGAACTATAAATTTTCTCAAGAACTTTCAAAATTGTCCGGAAAAGAAAATTAAATATAAATAAATAAAATCAACGAATGCATAGAAATAAGAAACAATGTTAAAAAAAAAAAAACTATTTTTTTCTATTTTACTATTCATATTATGACATCATCTCAAAACATCACCTTTTAAAAAACATACTTTATAGGTATAGATTAACGAATAAAATTTGATTTGTTTTAATCTTATATAAAAGATATACATCCTAACTTGAATTTGAGACCTGCTATGTAGACTACAAGATTTTGACTATCGAATCTTTTTATCTTTTTTGAATTGTGACAAAGCAACTTTTAGAATTAGAACATAATGCCCTTAATTTTTTTTAGATATATATTTTGTATTATCAATTTGATGACTCTTTTAATTTTTGAGTTTTAAAAATGTTTTAACAGGAAGGCATGGCTCTGATGGGCACGGGCTGTTTGTGAGGAATCAAATATCACGTGAACAAATTTACTCTAGGCTCCTATCCCTTTCCCTTCCTGTTTTCTCATGGATCATTTCATTTTTATTTTTTATTTTTTTAATATGATTATAATTTCAACACTTTTATGGATGAATTATTTTATTTGAAAAATCTAGTTTAATTGATAAGTGAGTTTATCTTTCATATTTGTCATTCCAAATTTAATTTTCATATTTGTCATATTTAACTTTCATATTTAATTTTCATAGTTTAATTGATAAGTGAGTTTCTTTCATATTTGTCATTCCAAATTTAATTTTCAGAAGAATTGAAAAGAAAATATATTTTTTATTTCTGAACATTCCATTTGATGGTAGAAACCAAAAGAAAATTTAAGAAATAAATTATTAAATTATATTATAATTATAGTAAAAAAAATGAAAAATGAATATTCAACCTTAATATTTTATTGTTAAAGCATTGAGAGACTACCTCTCTCAAATGTAACACCTTTTTTATATACAAAACACACAGGAAGCTCCCTCCCTCCCTCCCTCAAAGAAAAAGCAAAGAATGTTCAACAGTTTAAAATTCAAAAACTCTATAACACAGATCCACATATAACCCCAGAACACAAAAAGGCCAAACCTTTATTACTCTCCATCTCCTTTCCCATATAACAAAAACAAGAAACTTAGCGAAGCAAATGGGTGCTTACAGGGCTGATGATGACTATGATTATCTATTCAAGGTGGTGTTAATAGGTGATTCTGGTGTTGGAAAATCCAATCTTTTGTCAAGATTTACGAAAAATGAATTCAGTTTGGAATCCAAATCCACTATTGGTGTTGAGTTTGCCACTCGTAGTATCCATGTTGATGATAAAGTTGTCAAGGCTCAGATTTGGGACACTGCTGGCCAGGAAAGGTCTAGTCCTTTTTTCTTAATCTCATATCATGGATCTTTCTAGTTTTCTAACACGGGTGTTTTCTTATTTTTGAAATCTGCATTTGGGTTTGTTAGATCTGTAGGCCTTTGAGCGGTTGATGCTATAAAGTTTTGTTTTTTCTTTCTTTTCTGATTGGGGTTTTTGATGCTTCAGTGTTTTTGCATTTTGAAGATGGTAAAGGGTGTTAGTAGATCACAATATGCATTTTATTGGTTACTCGAGATCATGTTTTTCTATGATATGCTCTGGTTGTAGTTGTAGAGTAGTAAATGGCGCCTTAATCTGTAGTTTTTTTTGGCATGAAAGGAAAATGTACTCTATAGAAAATAAGATCTAAATGAGATTCCCATGTGAAAAATGTTAAGAGCTGAAATGACCTGAATTGGTCTATCTGGAGATTTAGAATTTGCTTGAGAAGGGATCAAAGGTTTGCACCTTTGATAACAAATAGCTGTTTTTGAGTTGCTGCTAGTTTTCTTTTTTGGATTTGTAAGACTGAAGTGAGAACAAGAAATACGACAGTTTAGTAATTTTATCTGATCTCTGTGTTTGTTTTCTATCTTCATTCTGCATCCACCCTGGGAGAGCATCAATTTGAGAGATGGAGTATGATCGAATCTGCTCTTGTATATGTTATTGCTGACACAAGTAGAAAGAAAGGGAGAGAATGGAAGAAAAATTATTGCATTGTACTTTGATTAGACCTTCTCTTTCTCTGGTATCGTGATTATAACCATGTTATATATATATATATATATAAACGAACAAAATTAATTCCACTCATTATATAATAAGGAGGCCAGTTTTCATCGTTTTTTGTATTCATTAATACAGATACCGTGCAATTACCAGTGCATATTATCGAGGAGCCGTTGGTGCCTTGCTTGTCTATGATGTCACTAGACATGTCACTTTTGAGAATGTGGAGAGATGGCTAAAGGAACTTCGTGATCACACCGAATCCAACATTGTGATTATGCTTGTGGGAAACAAGGCAGATTTGCGTCACTTGCGTGCAGTTACTACTGAGGATGCCACTGCATTTGCTGAGAAAGAGAGCACTTTTTTCATGGAGACCTCTGCCCTGGAGTCCTTGAATGTTGAAAATGCATTCACTGAAGTGCTCACTCAGATTTACCGTGTAGTCAGCCGGAAGGCTCTTGATGTCGGCGATGACCCTGCCTCCTTGCCCAAGGGACAGACCATTAATGTCGGCAAAGATGATGTATCAGCTGTGAAAAAGGTTGGATGCTGCTCCGTATAGTCACAAATAGATTGAGAAAGGAAGTATTGTTGGTAACAGTTTCTCTTCTTTCATAATCTCCATTTCCATTATTTGAAGTCGCCTTCGGACACCATGAATGTTCAGATGGATAGCTGTAGTGTGTGTTTGTTTACCAGATGTGTTGTATTAGATGATTTTTAGCAGAGGTGTGTCGCGCCACACCTCGCAAACAAACAAGCTTGCTCTGGCGAACCTGTTGTTGACGTCGAGAGCTTAAGAATAGGCCTTTGCATTTGATTGTCAATCCTTTTTCTGATTATTCTTTTGTAAGTTTGTTCCTTGGAGTTTGCTATGGTTATATTAAAATAATTTAATTATAATCATGAGTTTGTAATAATAATAATAATAATAATAATAATAATGCAATACGAATACATAATTAGTTTGTAATCACTTTTAAAACACAAATTGTATTTCTTTTTCCTCAATAAATAAATAAATAAATAAAAGTTATGGAAACTAAATTTAATTTCGTTTTTCATAACTATCATATCATGGAACAATTAATTATGTGTTTTAAAAATAATAATAATAATAATAATAAGGTAATTTTTTTCATTTTGATATTAAAAAAATCTATAATCATTTACTTATTATTAATTTTTTTTTTGTTTTAAAGCAACAATCTTTTGAGTCGTACAATATTATCAGTAACTAGCATGATTATTGCAGGATAATTATTAAAACATATAATTATACAATAAATGAAAAATATTTAATAGTTTTGGCTCAAAAATACTATAATTATAAAACCCTCAAGTAATTGTAATTAAGATGGGAGGCAAGCTCGTAACAACAACACTACTAGGTTGTTTAAACTTTAAACAGTCATCATTAGAAATTAGCATAAAAACTAGAAAAAAAACAATTAAACCGAGAAAATAAAAAAATAAACAAGAAAAATTGAATATAAAAAAACCGATTAAACCAATTATATTTTTAAAATAAAAATCTGGTTCAGTTCGGTTTTCAGTTTTTGAAGTAAAAAATTGATAAACCGAAACGGTTCAAATTATACACCCACACCCACACACGCACACGCACACAAGCCATGGCAACCGCGCCTTGTCGCGGGCAGAACTATATTTTTATCATAATATAAATTTAGAAAAAATAATAAATCTGCATATAATTTTTGTGAAGTGCAAGTTTTCTATAAAATATATGAATTTTAAATGGATATAAATTTATCTATTTAGTAGGTTTCAATAAAATAACCAATATAAAATAAGTAGTTAATTTTCTATCCATAAAAGAACGAAAACATAAATTGAAAATATATTCTTATGTTATTGTCATTATCATTACTACAACAGTTAAAATTATTATCCACATTACTGTCAAAATAATTAAAATAATTAAATTCACCTGAAAAATCATTAAAAAAAGCAAAAGATTTATAAAAACAACAATTAAAAACCAATCACTAAAATTATCATTATTATTGCATAAATAGTAAAATCATAAAAATCATTTAATCCATAGAATAAATAAAAATAAAAAAAATAAAGGAAAAAAGGAAACAATATTAATTTTAAAATGACTACCAATATAAATTCAAATTTTAGGATTGAATCGATTAAAAAAAATCTCAACAAAAAAAATATAAAAAAAACTAAAAGTATAGATGTGTAAATACGAATAAAAAATAAACATTGTCTAAGAATTCAAAAAAAACTAAATGAATTAATGAAGAAAAAATCCAATAATTAAATAACAAAAATAAATAGTTAATTTTCTATCAACAAAAAGATGAATACATAAATTGAAAATTTATCCTTATTTTATTGTCATTATCATTACTATAACAGTTAAAATTATTATCCACATTACTGTGAAAACAATTTAAATAATTAAATTGCCTTGAAAAATCATTAAAAAAAGCCAAAGATTTTTCTTTAAAAAAAACCAACCACTAAAATTATCATTATCATTGCATAAATAGTAAAATCATAAAAATCATCTAATCCAAGGAACTAAAAAAAAAAAAAACAGCCGAAAACAAAAAAAAAAATGAACAAAGGGAAAAGGAGAACAATATTAATAGTAAAATGATTACTATAACAATTAAAATTATTATCAATATTACTGTCAGAACAATTAAAATAATTAAATTGCACTGGAAAATCATTAAAAAAAACCAAAAATTTTGTATAAAAAACAGTCAAAAAATAATAACTAAAATTGTCATTATCATTGCATAAATAGCAAAATCATAAAAATCATTTAATTTAAAGAACAAAAAAAATAAAAGAAAAAAAGAATAAAGGGAAAAATGTGCAATATTAATTTAATGTGCAATTATAATTTTAAAATAATTATCACCACAAATTAAAATTTTAGGATTGAACTGATTAAAAATAAAACCTAAAAAAAAAAGACAAAAACTAAAAGTATAAATGCATAAATATCAATAAAAAATAAATATTATGAAAAAAAATGAATTAATATAAAATAAAAAAATTAAAAGAATAAGGACTAAAATAAAAAAAAACATATATAAAATTAAATTCCAATTGAAGGATAAAATTGAAACAAAAAATAATTGGAGGACCAAAAATAAATAATGATAATTGCTGTCATTTTATCAAAAAAATTTGAAGAAGAGGGACTGAAATCAAACTTTGTATATATGACCAATTTCAATCGGAGGACCAAATTAAATAAATCAAAACATCCATACCAGAATAATTAAAGGAACAAAAAATAAATCAAAAGTATAAGGACTGAAATAAAACTTCTTTATATAATCAGTTTTAATTGAAGGGCACAATTGAAAACAATCAACCTTTCAATTAAAGAAATCAATAATAAAACTAAAATCAAAACCTCAGGGACCAAAATCAACTTACTACAAACATCAGGGACCAGAGCTGACTTTGCTTCGGTTGGAGAGAGAAAACCGACATCTAACAAAAAACTGTTCGCTACCACTCATCAGAACATATCGGATTTGAACGCGTCACGATGGAAGAGAGAGGACTTGTCAGCGCACCTTCTGATATGGCAGAAGTGAATTATTGGCGCCGAGAATGGGGAACACTACTGGCGCGTCGGTACGACACACCAACAGTTAATATGAAAAAATAATAAAATAATAGTTAACGACTTACATGCCCCTGCACCCACCGATATTCATGAAAAAACATGGGGGGGGAAGACGGAGCTACCCCTGTTTACTGTACGCTGTTTTGTCTTTATTGGGGGCTGTTTTCGTCGATTCACTGTCAAAATAAAATGGAAAAACCGGTACAACCCCTGCTCCCTGTGCACTAATTTGTCTTTTTCAGGGGCTATTTGCATCGTTTCACTGTGCAACAAAACTGGAAATATCGCCCGTGTTCCATGGAAAATTCGAAACTATCCTTGGAATCGGTGTTAAAAATTTTCAGACTTGGAGGTGAAATGATAATTTTACTGTATTAATGAATAATAATCTGTGTCTAGGTGAACATTAGAAATTGCACAGGAAAAGTGGCACGCCTTTTATTATTTAGTTCAATAAATATATATCTTCTGGTTCAATTCAATTTTTTTTGGTTTTTTTCCATTTTAGTTAAATGGGAAAAGGAAAAACATGGTTAAAGTAAAAGAAAAATGAAACGCAAAAAAACTCCAACCGAACCAAAACCGGTCAGTTTAAACCAGGTCCGGTTTGAGGCTTTTTTGTATATTTTTTTTTTAATTTGGTTGTTTTACTGTTAAAACCGAAATGAAAATGTTCACCCCTAGCCATTATCATATACTTGGTTGTTTTTTACAAAAGTTGATATAATTTTCAATTTAACCTTAAAAATCTAGAAAAATTAAAAATGGAACTCAAGTTATTCATTAAAACAAAATTAAGGAATAGAATATGAACAGCATTAAAAAAAAAAAATAGTGCCTCGGGTAGATTAATAAAACCTTAAAAAGAAGAAATCACATATTGTTTTTATAATAAATAATTACAAGATTAGTTTAAGAAATAATTTTAAAATGGGCATGACAATTTTGATTTTTTTTAATTTAAATTTATAAAAAAAATATTTATTTGTAAAGAAGAAAATAATTAAATAACATATTAGTTAAATTACTCTCTTATTCATATAACATATGCTCTCTCTGTTTTTTTTTTTTAATTTCTGACAATAGCAGATCTTTTTTTATTATCAGCTTGGTACATTAATGTTATTGAAAATTATGGAAAAATTATATTATTTTTAAATATCACTTTAATAAATATATTTAAAATGATTTTATTCTATATTCAAGAAGAAAAAAGTCATGATTGTTTAACAAAGCATGCTAGGCACTTATGGGTCTTGAAGAATGGACCGGGCTCCCAGACCAAAAGAAAAGGCTTAGGCGTGCAAGGGCCCGGGGGCAAGCACTGAGCACCTTTCTTTTTTTTTTCCTCCTCAAGTTCTCATCCTTAGAAATATATTTTTACATAATTGACTTTTTTAGCCTTCTAGCGATCGAACACATTTAGGTTGTTTGGGAATCACTGATTTTTTTTATATGAATTTTTATTTAATATTTTTAGATTATTTTGATGTAATGAGATAAAATATAATTTCTAAAAAATTTTAAAAATATTATTTTAATATATTTTTAAGTGAAAATCATTTTTAAAAACAGCCGTAACTGCACTGCCAAATACCTTTGTGTGTAGTAGGTGTTATGGAAAACTCAGGGGCTAATTTTATATTCTATTTTTTTTATTATTTATAAATATTTTTTTAGAGAAAAAAATGTCATTGAATTTATTTTTTATTCAAAATACCCTCTAATCTAACTAAAAAAACTAAAATTAAACCAAATATAAAAAAAAATATTGAGCAATGTGGACACCATTGATTTAAAATATATAATGTTATCTAATTATTATTATTAGGAGTGTGATGAATCTATTTGAGTTGATGTTTTATAAATTATATATTTTATTTATTCAATTATCTTTTGAATATTAACGGGTTATGATAAATTATTTTATGAATATTATAAATACCTATGAGTTAAATTTATATTGTTAATTTTTATAGATCTACATTTAAGGGAAAACCTACAAATATAGATATAAGTGACATCTTTGGTGTCAAATTTAATTTTTATACCTTACACCATTATTAAACTTTTAGTATCGGTTAACCCACTACCTGACTGATATATTTATTTTTCAGAATTTTAATTCAATAATATTTATAATATTTATATTATTCAGCTTTAATTATCGGTCATATAATATAAATATTACAAGTATGAATATTAGTTTAACACCCTGCTAATTATATTAAAGTTGTTATCATTGTAATTGATTTGGGAGAGAAAAAAATGAAAAAATATAATTTAATATAATCAGGAAGAATATTGAGATTATTTATGGTGCTTGAGGGCAGCATGGACACCATAGATTTAACTAAGAAAAAAAAAAGAGCACGTGTGTAATTGGGATGGAAGCACACCTTACACGTGGATTGGTACAAAATGTCAAATATAAAGGAACCTCAGAAGACAGGAACAGTTTAACAGACTCTGAATTCTTAAACGGCTCTCAATAAAACCACTGCTCAATCAACGGCTACTATGACTTTATGCTTTTTCAGACACGTATTCTCTCTCTCTCATCTCTCTCTGTGTTTAAGGAAACGACAGGATGAGAGGAGACCCAACGGGACAGGCATTCGTCAAAATCTGTTATGGACGTTGCCTTACCGATTTGCGGCCCAACCATATCGCGAGCGTCGTCGTTTCGGGCCAGCTACCTGTTGTGAAATTACACCTGCGACGTGGTGTTTACATTACTAAATAATAAAATAAAAAAGGAATCATTTCCTTTTTGTTAATAAAGAGAAAAAAGTGTTGACTTTGAAATATTATTTTTTGAAACTAGTTTACACAATTTTTTATTAGGAGTATTTTTGGAATCTATTATAGTTATTTTTTTAAAACTATATATATATATATATATATATATATATATATATATATATGATAAAATTATTGAAATTGTTAGAAAGATTTCATTAAGATGAATTTATCGATACCAAGAAAACTCATATAATGATAAAAAATTTGTCCAAATTCAAGTGAACCCTCACAACTTTGAATGACTTGTGTGGTCCATTCTATTCACCATTTATGATATTTTTGGTATTCTCAAATTTATTTTATCAAGATTTTTTTAACAATACCACTAGCGTTAATATTAGAGTTTCGATGAAACTTCATGCTCTATTTTGTATAAACTACATTTTGATCTTTATTTATTTAACAACATCTCACTTTATTCTCAATTGCTTAAATTCTTTACATATCTTTTTTTTTTAGATTCAAGAAAACCCTACTCCTGGAAAATATACTTTATGGTTTTAGATGAGAGAATAAAATCCTAGTTGTCTCAGACTCTTATAAAAGATATACGTCCAGACTCATACTCGAGACCTGATGTGTAAATCTCAAATCTTTTACCATCACATCACGTCCTTTGGAGACTTCCAATATCGTTCATATAGTTTACATAAGTGTAATTCCTAAAAGAAATAGAATACTTCTTTTTGAGATATTATGTCTAAGGTAGTTCAAATTGTTTTTTTTTTTACATGACACCAACAAATATAATATAAAATTGTAAGATTTTAAGATTCGATTCATAATTTTAACAACCTTAATTATGACACGTATTTGAAACAAATAACAACTAGAATTGAAATTAGCAAAATATTATAAGATTCATACCTGTCTTATTTACATTTATATCATATAAATTGCTTTTATATATTTACTTTGCTTTTTATCACTTAACTCGATATATGTAGAGAGTTTTAAAAAGAAAAGAAATTTAGCTTTTCTTAATTTATATTAATCGCTTTTAAATAAATAATTATTTGTAATTTTGAATGGTATGAGATGAAAATAAAATTAATAAAAATAATATTCAAGCTATAACTTAGCTCAAATTGGTATTTCCATTTTAATTAAAAGGTCTTGAGTTTGAACCTTCGTTAATAAAAAAAAAAAAAAAAAAGGGCATTCCTCATTTGCAAAAGTTTTGGATAAGTCCAGGGATGATCGTGAAAATATTGTTTATTTGTAAAAAAAAAATATATATATATATTCTTAGAAATACTTGTAAAACAAGACACCCAACAACTTACTTTTTAAAAGATTCTAATCTGTTTCACACCTTCATCATTCAATCTCCAAAAGTCTTCTGATCTCAGCGAGAAAACTGGAACTGGAACACAGAAACCTCAAAAAACCAGAAAAGATGGCGCAAGAATCATCAATCAACACAGCTTCACGTAGAACCAGAATACTACACAACCATCTTATTCAATCTCCTTCAAAACCCACTTCTTGTCTTCAATCAAATTCTTGTTTAAGCTACACCCCACCAGAATCAACAGAAAGTTTCGATTTTGACATCAAAGAAATGAGAAAAATTCTTGACTTCCACAACTTAGAGGACAGGGACTGGTTGTTTGGTGTTATCAAACAAGGGAGAGTGTTTAATGGGAAAGAGAGAGGTGGGAGGTTGTTCGTAAGCCCTGATTATAATCAGACAATGGAGCATCAAAGAGAGATGACCATGAAAAGGATTGAGTATTTGTTAGAAAGAGGTGTTTTTGATGGATGGTTGACAAAAAAAGGGGTTGAAGCTGAATTGAAAAAATTGTCCTTTCTTGAAGTTATTCAGATTTTTGATCACTCTCTTTCTGTCAAGATTGGTGTTCATTTCTTTTTATGGTACCGTATTGATTTCTTTTTTGGAATAATGGATTGCTATTAGATTATTGATTTTCATTTCTATTTTTTGTGGTCGTTTTGTTTTTTTCTTTAATTTTTTTTTGGGTATTGGATTTATGGGTTAGTGTTATTATTTCTGTCAGTTTCTTATTGATTTACGGGGCCTTAATGGTGTGGTAATTATGGAGCTGTTATACTGTCTATTTGGTTGCTGAGAAAATTTGAGAAAAAGGGTGATATTTCTACTTTTAAATCTGAAGAGTTTTGTTCTTTGATATTCTTCTGGGTGTTTGGCAATTAAATGAAAATGCTGATTGCAAATGTATCACGAAATCAGAAAGAAGGTTTACTTTATTGCTTTAAAGGACATGTCCTTTTCTTTTGTTCCCATATAATTAATGAGATTACTGCTATTCATATTCGGAAAAGAGAAAATCCTGTGTTCCAGCATTGTTGAAGAAATTTTTTTGGTAAAACTGGCTTTTAGGGCTGAACTTTTGTATTGTATTCAATTTAACAGGAATACTGAAGAAAAAAATTGTACTGTTGAATTTGCTCAATTTAGCAAGGCTTGTTTTAGGGTTCAAGTAGAAAGTTTGTTCACTGAATTTGTTTTTTTTTTTTGTTAATTAATTTCAGGGGTGGTGCTATCCAATTTATGGGCACAAAACGCCACCATGACAAGTGGCTAAGAGACTCTGAAATTTTTGCCATGAAAGGCTGCTTTTCGATGACTGAGTTGGGGCATGGAAGTAATGTATGTGAAGACTGCCATTTTTTTTTTTGTGCGTCATCACAAAGGTTTCAATGTTGTTACTCATGCTCTGATATGGACCTCTTTCCATGTTTGATGTTTCTAGGTTCGAGGAATTGAAACAGTCGCAACTTATGATTCGAAGACGGGAGAGTTTGTAATCAACACCCCCTGTGAATCAGCTCAGAAGTATTGGATAGGGGGGGCTGCTAATGTAAGGGTTTTCCTGAACACATTTATTCGTTGAGGCCATTCTATGTTTCATTTCCCATACGCAATTTTGTCTATTTTGACACAATTTTACTGGTAATCAGCATGCAACGCACACTATAGTCTTTTCTCAGCTCAACATAAATGGGGTGAATGAAGGAGTCCACGCCTTTATAGCCCAGATCAGGGATGTAAATGGAAACATATGCCCAAACATCTGTATAGCTGATTGTGGCCACAAAATTGGTTTGAATGGTGTTGATAATGGTCGAATCTGGTATTTATGACACTTTTCTTTTCTTGTCAGCTACTGTTTTACAAGCACATGACGAGGGTTTTGGGGACTTGTTTTCAGGTTTGACAATCTGCGGATCCCCAGAGAGAACTTATTGAATTTGGTTGCTGATGTTTCACCAGATGGTCAGTATCTGAGTGCAATAAAAAACCCAGATCAAGTAATTATTTCTTGCTTCTTTCATGGTCTTTAATTGTCGAGAAATCAAATAAGTCAATTGTCATGGACTCGTGTGTTTTTTCCAGAGGTTTGCAGCATTCTTGGCTCCTTTGACATCTGGTCGTGTAACTATTGCTACTAGTGCAATTTACTCTTCCAAGGTATTGAATTACGACAGTTTTCATTTATATTCAGAGAATCATTTTCAGAATTATTTACTGAAGATTACAATTTTTTTTGTAAGGGTGATTGCTTACTGCCTTTGCATATTCCTCTTTAAGGCATAGGATTATCCACCAGCGATACTAGCCATATTGGAACAGTTCCGTGGTTCAATATTTGAGAACTACGTAGCTCTTTTGTTTAGATAACTACTTTGAGAAAAGTGGATGATGCGCTAGTAGTAAGCCTATTCGCTCATCAAGGGAATTGGATCAAGATTGTGAATTAAATCATAAAGATGTCATGGAAGATGAGTTCTAAGTAATGCATAAAAAAATATTCAATTATCTGATCAGAAACAGTAATTTTCATCCTGCTCATTAAAGCTGTGCTCATGGTTTATGCGTATTTATAACATGCCTTCATATCTGGCTGCTGGATTTTCCATTAATATGCTGTCATTCTTCTCCTGTCAGATTGGTTTGGCAATTGCCATTAGGTATGCCTTGAGCAGGCGGGCATTTTCTATGACTCCTAACGAACCTGAAGTCCTTTTGCTTGATTACCCAAGTCATCAACGCCGACTCTTGCCTCTTCTTGCTAAGTCGTAAGTATCTAAGTAGTTGCCACTCACTCGTACTGAAATCTCTAATCTATTAAATCTTTGGGATGTCAAATTGTGCTCCTCACATGCAATTTCAAAGTAGTAAGAGCCATGGCAACACTTGAAGTTTCAATTGATCTCAAGTTTTTGCTTGCATCCGAGGAGTTTTACAATTTGCACAAGCCCCAGTTTGAAACCAGTCACCTGCCAGCGTAATCTGCAATAATTGTGTTTATTCATTAGTTCACTTTCGTAGAGCAATTGTCATTTATTGCCGAGTCTGGCATTTTCCTTTTCCTAGAATTCCATAAAAAAGGATTACCGTGCTGTTTTTATTTAATGTTGTTATGATGATTGGGATCTTGCAGACTATGGTCTGGAAAAATCAGAAAATGTCATCCAATTGTTGCCTTTTATCAAAACACTTTTTTTATTGTGCAACAAAATCATGTCTTTAAAGTGTAACACTAGCTCTGTGAATAGTAGATGCCCCATTTGTAATGAATCCTCCAATGCCCATGGCAGTGCTAGCTCTGTAAACTAGCCATGCAACTTGGTTTTGGAACGTACTCTGCCTCACAGCTGCATATTGCTTGTAATTTAAATAAATAAAACTCTTAGTCTGACTTGTTCCCTTTCCCTTTCCCGTGGAATGAACCCTTTTCATGCAGGTATGCTATGAGTTTTGGCGGAAATTACTTGAAAATGATATACGTGAACAGAACCCCTGAATCAGCCAAAACCCTTCATGTTGTTTCAAGTGCATTCAAGGCTATCTTCACATGGCATAACATGAGAACCCTCCAGGTGAGGACCTAGAACCGCATGTGAAATTTAGGTTTATGGTAAAAAGCCTTGTTGAATTTCTCTGTATTCATGTTCATTAGGAATGCCGTGAAGCTTGTGGAGGACAAGGCCTGAAGACTGAAAATCGAGTTGGTCATATGAAAGGTGAATTTGATGTGCAGTCTACTTTCGAGGGGGACAACAATGTTCTCATGCAGCAGGTACAGTGTATTGCCTTCATCTGAGTGAAAATTATTCAATGACAGTTTTTCTGATAAAGAACTGTTGGATGAAAATCGAGTTTTTTAGTTTTGAGATTTAATCCAAGTAGATTGAACAAGGTTTTTAGTTTAACAATGGTTTTGAGCTTGTCTTTACGTGGACTTGATTCTTTTGTTACATATTTTAGAAGATCCAAGAACTGATGTTTTACAATTTAAATGGAATTAAGTTTACTAGCATATACTTCTTCAAGATTTTGGTTTGAAGCAGTGAATTTTTGTTTCAGGTCAGCAAGGCACTCCTTTCAGAATACATAGCTGCAAAGAAGAAAAACAAACCTTTCAAAGGTTTGGGATTAGAACACATGAATGGACCTGTCCCTGTAATTCAATCTAATCTTACAAGCACTACCCTCAGGAGCAGCCAATTCCAGGTAATATATTGTCTAAGTTTGTAAGCACAATGACATTTCTCAACACATGCTCGGATGCCTAACCAGTTGTGTGCATCAGATGAATGCTCACTGCTTGAGGGAACGAGATCTTCTAAACCGTTTTGCTGCAGAAGTCTCACTTTATCAATCAAATGGAGAAAGCAAAGAGAGAGCATTTATTCTGGTAGGGATGCTTTTTTCTGGTAATAAAGGTGCTGCTTTCTTGTTCCACTCCTGTCATTCTGATTGTTGTCGTTGATGAGATTTTGCTTCAACTATTTGCACCAGAGTTATCAACTTGCAGAAGACCTGGGCAGAGCTTTCTCTGACAGAGCTATTCTGCAGACCTTCATTGATACTGAGTCAAATTTATCTGCTGGTTCCTTGAAGGTAAGAAATATAGAAATTACTCTTGTATTTATACACACATTAACCTAATGATTTAGTTTGTGAAGCTTTAAACCATTTTGAGATGTCCTAGCATAATAAGAATGCATAATGACTAAATGAGTCAGGTATAAATGAAGTGCCGCCAAAAACAAGTTTTTTCTTACACAAGGAAAAAAAAGAAATTACATCAGAATTAATATATATATATATATAAGAATTCTTGAAGGGAAATATATTCGTGAGTTGAAGCTCTTCTAACCATGCCTTGGTAAAACCCCTCTCTGATTCACCAAAAAATAATAATTTATGGCAATCTGATGAATGGTTAGAAGAGTCTAGGGAAGTTGGCCAAGGAAGAATCATTTGAGCTAATGAGATATAGTATGATTCGAAAGTCAGAAGGGATGTTTAAGCTTCCTTGGTCACACCAGAAATTCCACTGCAGTCTTCAGTGCTTTTTCCAAAATTTTGACCTACAAGGAACATCAGCATGTAGCCTAAAATGTCTGGTAGGGAACATGTAAGATGTAAGAAAAGGGAGAACCTTATCTTGTTGCTGAATTTGTGGGTTTTCTTCCTCTGCAGAATGTCCTGGGATTGTTGAGATCCATGTATGCCTTGATCTGTTTGGAAGAAGACGCCGCATTTCTTCGGTATGGATACTTATCAACAGACAATGCAGCTGCTGTGAGGAAGGAGGTGACGAAGCTCTGCACAGAATTGCGACCACATGCACTTGCATTGGTCAGTTCCCTCGGCATCCCTGATGCCTTTTTGAGCCCCATAGCATATAACTGGATCGACGCCAATTCACGGTCTTCAGCTCAGCAATAGTGGCCTGAATCGCTTTCTTTTCTCGAGCTGTAGTTTGATTGTTTCCTTACCAAGAAACCGGGGTGACAGCCCCAATTGCTGTGATGCTGCGAATCTGTACACGTAAAACTATCCGTTAATAAATCAATCGTCAATGTGAATTTACATGGACTGTGCTGCTTTTGCAACTTGCTTGTGTCAGAAAGTGGGAAGAACAAGGTTTCTACATGGGAGAGAGAGAGAGGGAGCAAGAGAGAGCGAGAAGTATTTATTTAGATAATGTTCGATCTTTTATAGTGAATTGTTCCTTAGGCCCTGAGTTTTTCTACGTACAAAAACCTGCAAGTTAGTGATACCCTTAGAACTTTGTTAACCATTATTGTTTTTTCTCAAAACTCGCACTATGTTGTTTTTCTGTGAGAATTTAAATTGTCAAATGGCACAATTGGGATTACGAAATGAGTTGAAGGACTTAGTTATAGGCTCTAAAACATGAAAGACTAAATTGTAATTGCATTCAAAACTCAGGGACTGAAGTATAAATTACTCAATAACCTTTTGAGGACGTGGAGGATGATTGCAGCTACAAGGAGCATCATCCTGACCTATTATTCTGTAATACATTTCTTGAGAGATTTAGTAACTAATTTTTCATTATATCTTATCATATAAGCATCTTAATTCAAACTATTAAATGATAATATACAAAAATATTTATATTATTCTCTCATATATCCATGCACATCCATCCAGATTTCAAATATGTTGTCAGTATCATAATATATATAAGACTTAATAGTAGCAGGGCACACAAATACTAAAACTAGTATCATATACTGTACAAAGCTGATATCATCTACTGTACACTTAGAGGAGTCCTCTTCAGTATTCGCCCTTGTCTCCAACTAAACTATTGAAGGTGTAGTTAATTACTCTGTACGCTACTTATCTGCCAGCAATATAAAAACTTGGATGTCTCTCCAACTCAAGAGAACAGATGAGTGTCTGCCATTGCTAACTGGAAAGAGAAGAAATGCCAAGATGTTAATAAAGCAGAAAACTACTTCTCTACAAAATCGCCAGCCATTACTTGCTTAAGAATCCTCAGCAATACCTTGTTATAGAATTCTGTTAGTTTCCACAATCAGGCAACGGACAATGTTCCACGTATTATGCCAAAGCTATTTAGAAAACGATCATACGGAATCATGGCCCAGGGCCCATACCAGTGTCAGAAGTTTTCTGATCGTGAGAAAAATTAACTTCTCCAGAATCAGTTTCTCTATCAGCCTTTGTCTTCCCCTTAAGAGGAGGGCTATTATCTGTAGTTACAACAGCAGTGAGCCTTCCCATTTTCTTCTGCAAATCAGCGAGTGGATCCTTTGAAACTTTTCCTTTGGGAGACTTCTTTCCATTAGGAAGTTTGAGTTCTAACCTATATAATGCACATACATCGCAGTTGTTGATCTCATATTCAAATAAATGCCGCTCATGACAGCCTGGAGGCTGTGGGTCCATATAATAGGATTTCTTCTGCCCCCCAAGCTCCTTCATCACTTGCTTTCTTGACTCATGCCAACCACGCCCATTGTAGTCTGGCAATGACCTCTGCTTCCTATTTCCGCTGTCAAATGCCCTTCTAGGCTTATCAAAAAAGAGCCACTCCCTAATTGTTTCACCCTCAAGTAATGAGAGATCAAATAGCTCTACACATGGAAACAAAATGAATTAGCCAAAATAAGATGACATCTTTTTCAACCATATTAAAGCACATGAAGAAACATAATTATCAGACCACAGAGAGATCTGAATCATAGATCAATCTTATACCGCATCAAATAATTGGCATACCACATAGAGATATGAATCATAGATGAATCTTACACGGTATCAAAATGAATCATTCACCATTACTGAATAAGAGCAAGAATGCTGTAGAAAAATATGCAATGTAACAAGAAGTTGCACTTGAAAATTAAAGCAAAAGGGAGAAAGAGGGAGGCATGCAAGTTACCTGCAGCATTCCATGGGGATTTCATGACAGCAGCCCCTTCACATTGAGGAATACCAACATTCTTACCCTGCATCTTTGCAATAAGAGCGTCGAATAGTAAATTATCCTTCAAATCAATGCCTCTGGGCCGCAAAACTGGAGTCATGCCGGGGGGATCTTCATTTAAGGCCAGGGTAGCATGAAAGCTGCTACAGTAATCCTCTGACCATTCGGATACTTGAGCAGGCCTGGTGCAGTCCCACAATGCACATTTGGGCCCCATAAAAGCATAAGGCAGAGGGCTGATATACTGCAGATTGATACTCTCAGCATTTTTATCACACTCTTCAGTGTCATTGGTGCCAACAAAAAGCCCAGGGTCAAATTCCTCATCCAAAGTGAACTGTTGACAATCCAATAAAGTAGTTTTATCAAGGGCGCTGACCACTACATTTTGCAAACCAGAAGGGGAGCTGTTGGGTTGATGAAACCCTTGAAAACCAAGCCCCTGACTATGGCTATTCACCAGATATTCCTGAAATGTAAGTGTTTTATGTTCATCAGCCATCACCGAGAATATCTTTATGCCATGAAAGATCAAAACTGAGAGCACTAGGAACTGAATACCATGTGAAGGACAGTAAAATGATATTTCAGTTGATCACTGAAATTGCACATGTAAATGAAACGAAAAGTAAAATGAATCTTGCTAAGGTGCTATGGATTATGCATTTAAGAAATGGTTCGCATCCAAATATTTATTGTTGTCATAGTCTTGACATGTATCTTCCCAAAATCAAATCAGGGGAGGGCCTTGCAGTTTTCTCAAAACCTGGATAGTTGCATCTATTGGTCTTAAAGTTTTTTGTATTAGAGATGTGCTGGGACTTGAAAAAACCAGACGGCTAGTAACATTGAGATCCTGCTATAAAACTTACAAAACATGAAATCACCATCTCAGGCTTATAATATGTCCCACAATGGCTTCACCAAATTACCTTCAAGCAACAGGGTTGCTTCTTTTTTTCCTTTTTTTTTAAAAAAAAAATTTATGGTTATAAAGTGCAGGAATAGATAACCTGCAAGAAGACAATCTATACCCTCCATGTGAACTCTGGCATCGAGTTTCAAAGTTAAGTGATAAGAGAATGTATATTTAGTGAGGAAAAAAATAATAATAAAGAGAATCAAATCTTTCTGTAAATGACTTGCCTCAGGCAGGAGCTAATGTGATTTTTTCTTTTTCCAATTTCCATGTCCCTAAACCAGAGAAATACAGTGCAAGACTTAAAATTCCATTTCTTCATGGTAATCATGACGTAGCCTTAAATCAATGAAAGTGTGTCCTACAAAGAACCAAAATGATATGAACTGTAAAGTATGCTGCATTTCTACAACTTACTAGTCAGAAGAACATTATAATAATCCCCAAATAGGATCTTACATCTTCAAATGTGGTTAAATTGCCAAGATCAAGGTTTTGAAAATTGGGCTCGGGCTGCATTTCTTGCTTCAAAACTGACTGTAATGTGAATGGACTCATGGGATCATCTTCTTCCTCACACAATTGTAACATGCGGCCTATATCATTGGAAAAGGATCCCAGAGTGGTATCCTACAAAATACCCATCCCAAATTAACTCATCTTAATTCTTTAAAGACAACACACAGACAGGCAATACAAATATTTCAGTATTCACAATAGCAAATTACTACTAGGAGATGCTAACAAGCAAAGAATTGGCGGGTGATGGGACATCAAGCTCAGCTTTCCACTCATGAAGACTTTGATACACGTGCTCCTCCAACACAGCAACATCACTATTCCGCCCCTCTTTCCTTGCAGCTTGAAGGTTAGAGAACCTCTCATGAAGATCATTTAGCCGGTTTTTTGTGTTGTCCATCAACAGATGGTGCGACATAGATGTGCATTTACTCTTCTTACCTTTCTGCATTAAACCTCTCCCTCCTCAAAAGCCTAAAACAAACCAGAATCAAACACTTAACTTTCACACCAAAAATCAAAACTTCTTCAACATTAAGCATCCACAAAAAAAGTGAAAAAATAACTAAAACAGCACAGCTTACAAACTTTCATGGAGAAAAAAATCCAGGGCACAAAATAAACTAAGAAACCCGTGATTCAAGAGATCTAAAGATACCCCTTTTGCCACTTGTTTCAATCTTCAAAACCCCAATCTAACTAAACATCACAATCAAAACCCGCACATCTCACTTATGCATAAAAACAGATATCACCACAAAGCTGAATCTTTCACCTCTAACAATAATCATAAAAATCTAAAAACTATTGATGAATTTTGTATCTAAAACATAGAAGAAAAAAACACAAAAGCCTGTGTGTGCCAATCATCACAGAAACACAGTTAAACAAATATAATAAACATAAACTAAACTGGAAAAAAAGAGTAAAAAGAAAGACAAGAAATTTATTACCTCAAAAAACAAAACGTAGGACAGCAGCCAGGTCTTGTTGATGGGGCTGGAGATTCGGGAAAGAAAGAGCTGGTAGTACTGGCTGTCGTGTGTTATGGTTCTGGATTTGGAAGAGAAGAAGGTTCGATGCCCAACTAGCTACAAAAGCTAAGGGGCTTGTCTAACATGCCTTGTCTTTCCGTTTCCGTATCCTGAAAAAACAAAAATATTGATTGTATTTTTAAACTAATTTGCTGAAATCGAATGATTATTTTCAATCAAATATCATTCATATTTAAAAATACAAATACAAATATCTTTTAAAAATAGTAGAGCAAGTATTAAAACTAGAATTATTTAGAAATAAATTAAACTATGGAGTCATTAAAAAATAAAGAAAAAACTTTAAATTATTTTACAAATTAATAAAAATTAAATCATTATTTATGAAAGTAAACTATGACTATTATTTTTATCAAGAAAATTGTTCATTCTATGATAAGTTGAAATTAGTCAATTAATGCTCTAGTAATTAGTCGCTTCTAGAGAAAATATTGTTATTACATTGGAATGTTCAAATTCTACAAAGAAAAATGTAAAAGAAAAAAAAATCAAGCTTAGATGGTTAAGAAAACTTTTCCAAAGGTTGGGATGATAATACTTTTATTTTATTTTATTTAGGAGCATTCAAGAATATGTAAATTGAAAGGAGTTATAAATGGAGTGAAAATTAATAAATATTTTATTACACTCATTGATAACAAGTTGGATAAAAACTCAAGATATGTTCAAGGTTTTTAAATTAATATAAACTTAAAATTCAAATGGAAAGAAAGATCACATGTTTAAGAAGTGAATACTACTCCATATGTTTTTCCTCCTTCCTTTCATGAAGAAAATATATCCAACAACATAACAACTCAATGAGAAAAGAAATAAAGAATATGACATTGATTGGAATTGATAATTCCATGGCTTTCAATACCAAGTTAATAATATTTTTTTTTTTAAAATGCATTAATAAGTTTGCCGCATCCCTTGCAAGAGCATGGTGTTATGGTGACCCTCCTCGGGAGCGGAGATTCATGTCGGGGGGTTTTCTGGTTTTTTTTTTAAAATAAATCATCACCTAGTATTATGGTTATTAGAAAACCTAACTAGTCTTTTACAAATTCTAGGGTAAGGACATGATTGCATAAAAAGAAGATTTTAACACCCTTAGTACACTCTACCTTAGATAAGTTGCTTGGTATTTTGGTTTGCTTTATGATTATTATGGTGTTGGTGTTATTCTAATCAATTTTCTTAAGACAACTTTGCTATGATGAATAAACTTGGATTTAAATATAAAAAGAAAGTACTCTTGGCCAAAGTGATCATACTTTTAGATATGACCATATAGTGCCAAGGAGAACCATTGCAAATTTCTTAAAATTAATGTTTGATAAATTTACATCCTATGAATTAAAAGATAGATAGGATAGAAACCTAAGGAGATTTAATGTGATTTAAATCTCATTTTTTCCTTTTAGTAGTTAAAGTGCTCGTGACTCGTAAATTGCAAGGATGAGGAATAAGAATTTAGAAATCTAAGGAAATTCATAGCGTTTTAATAGTCTATTTTAACATTAGTACTTCATGCTTTTACAGCTTGTAAATCATAAAGCTAAAAACTGAAATTTCCCCAATTATAATTAGAGTTTCTTTCAAAGATGTGTGATTAAATAAATAATAATGACTTATTATTCCTAGAAAATTATTTTGAATATTTACCACTTAAGGTTTCTTTATTTAAATATTAATAAGTGAATAGTAGCGAATTATCCCCAATAACATTTTGAATATTAATCCCTTTGAGATTTCTTTATCCAAATATTAATAATGAATAATATATGAACTCCAAAAAAAAATAAGATTTTTATATTTTTGAAATATTGGCCAGTACACTTTGAAATTTATAAACATGTTGTAAAATATAAAAATACAAGAAAATAATTTGTGTTTTACGAAATCCATGCTAAAACACATTTTCATTTAAACTTTGAGTATTCTTTTTTTTCCCACTCATTTTTAGGCCCCACGTGCTGGAAATGGTGTATATACCTTTTGAACCAAATGCATAAGTTTAACTTATGGATAGTAGATGATTGACAAAAATAGAGAATAAAAATGTTTTTTTCCAAACCCTATCTTCATTGCCTTCTACTTTTCTTATCCTCCTTTTTTGCGCTGAAATTATCAAGATTCTTAGATTAATTAGAAATATTCATAATGCTAAAATCATTATTTCTTTATCTAGTCTTTAAGATTAGATAAATCCTTCAGTATTTGCATTGATTTTGCTATTGTCACAATTCTATTTTAATACCAAAATTTTCTTCCAACTTAGACTTTGAGTATGATTTTGTTTTATGCAATATCTGACCATTTCAACTATATTCTATCATTCATGGCATGTTCAAGAATTGATCTAAATTTTTATTGGAGCCTATAGCCCATTGTTCTTATGTCAAATTCTCAATTAGATGGAGATGCTTAACATTGTCAATTTCTAAATCAGATCAGAAGATTTTTTTTATCAAGCAGATTGCAGGCATATTATTTTTCTTAAAACAATTTTTTCTTGCTTTGGATTCTCCATGAAAATTATATTCTTATATGTATAGATGACTTTGGATTTTTGAATAGCTTGATTTTGATATGGGAATTTCAAGATATTCCCATTTGAATGCTTATTCCTGCTTGGTTTTTAATCTATCAGATTGCATGCAAATTTTATTCTTTAAAATGATTTTTTCCTCGCGTTAGATCCTTCATGCGCTCTCATTGAGGGTGCGACAAAGGTGTTTAAAGTATAATTGTTTATATAAAATAATAGCAAAACTTTGAAGTTGAATCACTGTATATGTGGTGTCATTCATCCAAAACTGACCATACCCTAGTATAGTCAAGAATCATAAGAGCATTGGCATGCATATTTTGTCAAATTTAATAAAAAATAAAGACTTTAAATACTCCAGCAAAGTTCATATCAAAGTAGGATTTTCGTCGAAATTTCAGGGGAAAAAATTAATAGTGACTAGATAATGTGTTGTCTGAATACACTGATGGACTTGATGACACAACGTCTAGTCCTCTTTTTTATTTGTCAAAGTTCAATTTTATACTTTATCTTATGATTGCTTAATTTTATCTATAATTGATCCAAAACTATTAGATTTATATAATTAAATCCTTGTCAAACTTTAATAAAACCCCAAAATTTATACGCCTTTTCACTTTAATCCTTGATCTCGGATTTCTTCAAATTTTCTTTTAATCGAACTCAACTTTTATTTCTTGCAATTTTATCTTCAATTCCAACCAATTGACTTTCAAAAACTCTAATATTCTCATTTAAGCTCTAATTAGGCTCCCAAACTTATTTTTTCATCAATTAAATTCCTAATAAAATTAATTTGACCCAATAAAATTATACTTAATTAAATCCATCAATTTCACCTCAAATTAATTCCTAAACATAAATAAACTTTAATTTAACCCATAATAAAATTGACCTATTAAAAATCTAATTATGTTTATAGTCTTAATTTTTATACAGATTTGTCTGATAATCACTTATTTTAACATTGAATCTGCACCTTTTGCAATTCAGCTCTCAGTTTTATCCAAAAAAAATTGGACTTTTTTCCACCACACTAACCCTTTTATATTATTTTTTATTTTTATTTTCAGTGAGTTTAGGGAATAACCTAGAAATAGACTATGAAAATATACAAACGGAATAGATCAAGAAATTGAAGTTCAACCAATGTAAATAATATGAAGTAGATTGCAAGGAGAAAATTACTTTCCCTAGCGAGGAGCAAGGGTGTTAAAGTAAGTGAGGTCAGTTCTTGCTCTACTTGATTTTTGTGTGATCAAGCTGGTTTTCCATTTCCATCTTCAGTAGCATTGCCATGCTTGAACCAACCACGACCTCGTCCTCTAGCAAGTTGTTCCACCTCATCAAGCTTATGTTTGAGAACCTGAATTTCTCTTGCTAACTCTTCGTCTCTTTGCATCATCGCCTGTGACAAACAAAACTTAGTTCTATAGTAAAAAAAACAGGGGATTCAATGTCCATACATTCCTAAAGTTAATGTCAACAATAAATTGGCACATATATTAGAAGTCTACCAATATGTTTCAGGGCTCACATTCTCCCGCTTGTGTTCACTGTAATTTTTTGCTTTAGTTCCCTTCTTATCCAATAAAGAAAAAAGAAAAAGAAAAAGAAACCAAGACTACATTTATAAGAAAAATTAAGATGTATTTTAATCAATTCAAAACTTGACAAAACATAAAAGATCAGTGGTTCTGTGCAATGAGCCAACAAGATACTCCACATCAGTCACAAAGAAAAACTGCAGATAACAACAATAAATAAATAATAATAATAATAATAATAATAATAATAATAATAATAAAACAAAACAGCATAACAAATCCTTACAAAACCAGCTAGGCCCTACACTTTTGATACGCATATCTCCCCCAGTATTTCAATGTTTACGGAGGCATCCACTGCTTTCTACATCCTAGTTTTCGTGGTGCCAGCAATCCCTATATCTATACAAGTGATGGTACACCCTATACCCACTATCTCACATCCCTTCTCAACCATCTATCCTCCAAAATGACAAGAAGCAAAAAGGAAAAGAAAATGCAACAAACAATGGATAATAAGAGGAAGCATATTAAAAGATGCCTAAGAGTGTGAATTGAAGTGTAATCTCAAAATGCGCCAGCAATAAGCTAAATCAAGGGATCGCAAATTGTATACCTCAATTTCCTGTCTACGCTTCTCTTCCTTTCGCGCTTCAGATCTGGAACTTCTTTGCACCTCAAAAATAACAGCAGCGCCAGCAACCTGTAATTTATATATATGTTTAGCCAGCTTATAGAAAAGCAAGTGTGTACAGTTCAGCAGGACCATTAAAAAAACATCATGCAAATAACATAGATGAAGGTCAAAATGACTTTTGGACAGGGGTCAGCTACAGTGTTTCTCAGGTTGATAATATTATAGGTGCGATGACAGCATATTTGGTGCAAACCCGCAGATCAGCTTTCAACTTGCCTTTACAAATATTCAGGGGCGAAGCTATATTTTGGAGAAGGGGTCAGTTGCCTCCCTTAATTTTTTGACTCCCCTGTCGTCCTTGTAATTTTTATCCTTTTACAGGAGTGCAAATGAAAAGTGTATCAATTGCCCCACCTTAATTTTTCTAACTTCTCCCATTCGTCCTTATATTTCTTTTTTTATCTTTTCACATAGTTCCAAATAAAAATGCATCAATTCCCCCAGAACTTTAATTTTTCTTGTCAATGAAAAAATATCTCCTCTCTTAACAAATATTTCTCGCTTTCCTGCTGCATGTAGTAAACAGGTGTCAATGATTAATTTTATTTGAAACTATATTGGTTTCATTTCTTTGATCCATCCACAGAAAGTTTAGGAAACAAAAAATCTTCACAGAAAAGAGCCCAAAATGAGTATAACAAGCCTCTTGGTGCATTCACACACTATGGCATAGATATCAAATTGCAGTAGCCCTATGATAGTGGAAATTACATACCCACATGGTCAAGAAAATCAAAATGCGCATGTCTTAGTGTTTTTTGAAGCAAAATAACATTAAAAAAAACTTCTGATAACCCAATAACTAGAAAGGCTATTTAATCACCATAGTGTGTTCAACATCATACCAGGCATATTTGAATGATTGTAACTCGTGACTAGTCCTTACAAGGCAGGGTTGAGCTCTAATGCATCTAACATATCACAGGTTGTGACAAGAGGTATCAGAACCAAGCAACTAGTATCTCCATAGTCTCAGTACACAAGCATGCAGCTCAGACTCGTTCATCTAAAGGAAGCAAATACAGACACAAAACACACAAACAATAAACTTTTCCTACCATGGATATGCTTGATTTTTCAGCCAAATAATACATAAGCTGAAAGGACAGGAAATGCCAGTACCGAAAACAGAAAGAGTTCCCCAATAAGATCTGCAGAAGCTTGGACGGCCTTCTCCTCATCCAACGGTCGTATTACAGCATCAACTGAATGCCCATAAATGCGTCTTTGCATTTTTGTTGTGAATCTATGATTTGCCTGGTTCAGTCAAATGAACATATTTTTTACATTATTTATTCCAAACAAGAGAGGAGAATTCACGAATTGAAACAAAACACGTTTTTGGGGACAAAAGACACCATGAGGCGCGGTGGAAAAATAGATAATGATTTTCAGCTTAACATCGCATTTCAATGCAAACATAGAAAATCACAGTTTCTTCAGCCTAACAACAAAAATAGTTTCCACCTAATCCTGAGACACTCGCAAGGTAAACATATTTCACGTGAATTCCCAACCCCTACAGTAAGAGAAAAAAGAATCAGCATTGAATGGACAAAAACTTTCCATGCTATTAAAAATGGCCATAGCAAGCATGTACTGCAGTGATTGCCTACTGAATGTAATAAAGGCCATAATTACAAATGATCTGGCATTGATTAGAGCGAATCAAATCCTAACAGAGCAATACTTAACAACATAACTTTGCTCACGCAACAGGGTTGTAGTACCACTAATGAATCTATACACCAAGTTCAAGACCATCAACCCTGTATTAATAACGAAACCGAGAAATAAACCAGAAAACAAAAGGTACCCCATTAACAAGAATGTACTTTTAGAAGAAAAAACCCTCCAATCAATCGATTTGATGAAGATACATTTACCAAGTTCAAGACTAACCCGTTATTTAGAAACACGGTATCAGTGATCAAGCAACCAATCAACACTATCAATGCCAGAAAACAATAGAAATTAGAAAAGAAAGGGAATACCATTAACAGGAACCAGTTCTTAGACCAAACCCATAAAGCAAATAACTTAAAAATGTGAAGAAAAGAGAAACCTGGGCCATGTTAATGATGAAGTGACGGAACTTAGGGTGCAACCCTGCTTCCTTCTTGAGACGATTAGCAATGGGTTTGCAAAATGTTTTGAGAGCAAGGGTTCCTAGCTTTACGACTGGTAATATCATACTTAAAACACCTTTTTCACGTTCTTCAGTGTTTCTTCTTCTTCTTGAGAGAGCAATCCTTTCCCTCTACAGAAATTTTCATTCAGGCATGATGCCTGATAAGACATGCTCCCACTTCCTAGAAACTTTCCCAAATGCTAAAACCCAAGCTGGTCGGTCCATTGGGCTACCTCCTCCTGCTCCATACGAGGCTGTGATTTACCGGAAGTTATATAACACCTAGCATGAATATAGCAATTAATAGGTATTTTACACTGGCCCCGTCGCTTCGTGGAGTTGGTGGCTTTAAGTCTAAGCTAAATTACTAGTAAGATATATATATATATATAAATATATATATATATATATAAATATATATATATATATATAAATATATATATATATATATATTTTATTATATTTTTATAGTTAAAAAAATATGAATATTTTTTTTTTATTGATTTACATTATTTTCATTTTTTTTATCTTCATCTTGGGGGCATTAATATTTTTCTTAAAAAAATTTCTATTATATTTTATACCCATAGGTTGGTAGCCTATCATGACTTGAGAAATTTGTTAAAGTCTATGGGTGTTTGGGAGTGTGGTTGCTGTTGTTTTTCAAAATGCTTTTCGTGCCGAAATATATCAAAATGATATTTTTTTTATTTTTTAAAAATTATTTTTGACATCAGCACATCAAAATGATCTAAAAACACTAACCGCAGGTTTTTAAAATAATAATAATAAAAACAACGAAAAATAACAAAAAACAGATTGAGCAACAATGCCACACGGGGCCTATGTCGATAAGCTTATGGCCATAAAAAATAATTACTATAAAACTCAGGCAATTGGAATCATTTAAGTGCTTTCAAATGAAATATCTCACCATATTCCTACCATTTCAAGTCTTTTTTATGGATATTATATGAGACATTGGCACGTGATCCACTACAATGAGAATTTTTTTTTGTCTCATTTTAATATATATTTTTTATTTTTGTTTTTATTTTTTTATTTTTGGTTCGGTTTTTTGGAATAATTTTTAATTTTTTATTTGTATTTATGTATCTATATTTTTAATTTTTATTATTACTTATCTATGTATTAAAAGTAGCTTCAATTAAAAAACAGATAAATTTAAGTTTTAGTGACGTGAAATGAGAGTGAAACTTGTTTTTATGCATGTATAGTGAATTTTATGTTATTAGTGATTTATTATCTTTATATTTTTTTGCATTTTTTTTTGTCTATGTGTGACTTGTCTATGTGTTTTTAATTTTTATCGTTTTATTTTTTATTGAGATTTTATTTTTATTTGGTTCAATTCAAAATTTTAATTTATATTAATAATCATTTTAAAATTAATAATTTTCCTTCTTTTTTCTTTTGTTCTTTTTTTTTATGTTTTTTGTTATTTTTATCTTCTTTTTAAATCAAATAATTTTATGATTTCATTGTTTTGGCAAAAATAATGATAATTTTAGTGATTTTTTTTGTAAACATATTTTGCTTTTTTTTTTTGGAGGCAATTTAATAATTTTAATTGTTTGGGAAACAATGTTGATAATAATTTTAATTGTTATAATCATGATAATAATAGTAATATAGGGATGAATTTTCAATTATATTTTTTTTGTTGATAGAAAATTAAATATTTATTTTTGTTATTTGATTATTGCAGGTATTTTCATAATTTATATTTTATTTGTTGTGCTTAATTTAAATTAGATTATAAAATAAATTAATCTTAATAAAGTGAATTAGATAATTCAAATATCCTAATTTTTTTAATGATGATGATAATAATTTTATGCTAGTAATTTCATTGAAATCTACTAAACAAATAAATTTATATCAATTTAAAATTTATATATTTTATAAAATAAACTTGTATTTCACAAAAATTCAACACAAATTTATTATTTTATTTAAATTTATATTATAATAAAAAAATCTCATATAATTAATATTTTTTATATTAAAAAAATATAATTTCAGCCGCCATATAGCAGGGGTTAGTGGCTAGTTAGAAATTACATCGTGACTGGAATGGTTTCTTTTATCAGGTTGCGTGTCTAATTTGCAGTCCTCTTGTAATAATATATCTTATCTTATTACCCTCTCTATCTTGTCTAATGGAGGACAAAGACAGGTAGGCTAGGCAAAGCGGGGAAGTGAAAGCGATTAAAAATAAAATAAAATAAAATAAAATAAATCAACTGTTTCTATCTAAAATTAACGTTGAAAAACGGGGCGTCTGTTTTTATAATTATTTTTTATTTAAAAATATATAAAAATATTTTTAATTTCAACACATAAAAATAATTTAACAATACCGAAAATTTTATTTTTAAAATAAAAAATAAAAATAATTTTTTTTTCAAAAATACTTGTGAAACCCATTTCCAAACATCCCAATCTTGTAATTTTTTTTTCATGTTTTCAATAATTTAATGTTTGCTATTTGTATTTATATAAGATAAAAAAAAAATTTAACTTGATCCTTTTTATTTTTTCTATTAAATTAATTGAATCCATTAAATGAAATAATGAATGACCAAATTTTATATTAAAAAATCTTATAATATGTTTTTTTTTTTAATAATAAAAGAATCTTGACTTGATCGATGGCTTAGCGAACACCAAATTTTATTTAGTTCCTTGACTTTGAATTGTTGAGTTTAAGTCGTCACTGCTGTATATAGACACGCACATATATGAAGAGGGAGGTCATTGTCTTTTGGGTAACACAACACTGCTAGCATCCTTACAAACAATGGAGTTGATTAACGAGGAAAGTGTTTGTGAGCTTCTTCAAGCTCAAACTCACATATGGAAATATATATTCAACTTCATAAACTCCATGACTTTGAAATGTGCTGTTCAATTAGGGATACCAGATGTGATCCATAAACATGGCAAACCCATCACCCTCTCTGAGCTCATTTCTGCCCTACCAATCCACCCATCAAAAACCCAATATGTTCATCGCCTTATGCGTATTCTCGTGCACTCTGGGTTTTTTTCTCAGCAAAATCTTAGTGGCATTCACAATGACCAAGAAACTTACTCCCTTTCCCAACCCGCTCGTCTCCTCCTCAGGGATAACCCCTTGAGCATGAGACCTCTTCTGCTCATGTTGCTCGATCCAGTTCTGACAGAACCACATGATTGCTTGAGCACTTGGCTCCAAAACGATGAAGTCACCGCGTTTGGTGTTGCCCATGGCAGGACGATCTGGGAGTACGCAGGCCAAGACCCAAGACTCGGCAATCTCTTTAATGAAGCCATGGCTAGTGATAGCAAGCTGGTTAGCAAGCTGGTTGTCAGCAAATGTAAGGGCATCTTTGAGGGGGTGAATTCTCTGGTGGATGTCGGGGGAGGCTCAGGAGCTATGGCCAGGGGCATTGCAGAAGCTTTTCCGCGCGTGGACTGCACTGTGTTTGATCTCCCACACGTGGTTTCTGACCTGCAAGGCAGCAAGAACTTGAAGTACGTAGGAGGTGACATGTTTGAGGGAGTTCCTCCGGCAGATATGATTTTACTCAAGGTAAATTCTTGCTGTTTTTATGTACGAATTAGCGGTTCATATGCTTGTTTACAAAAAAAAACTATTAAATTCTTTTGCAAATTTGATGTTTCTAAATAATAAGATATTAATGAAGGTCAAAGTCTACAAATAGCACAATTATACGCCTGACATGACAAACTAAATAAATGTTTTAATTGACTGTGTTAAAATGGTATAATTTTGTATTATTTGCAACAATAATTTTTAAAAATACTAATTGGTTAGGCTGGCATAGTCCATTGCCCTCAACTTGTCATCAATATATATATATATACTAGCTAGAGTGCCCGCGCGTTGCCGCGGGTATTTTTGTGTATATAATTTAACATAATTAAATCCATAATAATAAATTTTTATGATATAATAAAATAAAAATTATAGATTAGTTGATAAAATGTATAAATTTTTAGGTAGAGTTTGTTGCGCAAGCATAGATTACATCTTTTAGAATGTAGGTACTGCGTCATAAAAAATCACAAAAGAGCGCGAACAATATAACTTGCAAATTATTGCAAAAAAGAGGCATGTTGACATGAAGAACGAAGTCAAAACCTTTCTTTAAAATGAGACATTTAATCTCCCTGCTAATTCTCCTATTAAAAAAAACATCATAAACTATTAAATGAAATGAACAAAAATTGATGCGAATAAATTGAAAATGTAGCAAATATTTTAAAAAAATTTGGTGAGGTTGATCTATGGTGTGATTTGTAAATTTAGTAAAATTAATTTTAAAATGACTACCAATATAAATAAGAATTTCAGGCCTGAATAGATTAAAAATAAAACACCAAAAAAAATTTTAAAAGCATAGATGCATATAGACGTAAAGAATAAACATCATTGAAGAATATAAAAAAAAAAACTAAATGAATTAACACAAAATAAAAATCTGCAATAATAAAATAACAAATATAAATAGTTATTGTTTTTACTGATAAAAAACATGAAAACATACATTGAAAATCTATTCTCACATTATTATTATTATCATTATTATAGCAATTAAAATTATTATGAACATTATTGTTAAAACTATAAAAAACATTAACAGAAGAGTAAGCAAGAAAAACAATTATATTATTATTATTATTATTATTATTATTATTATTATTATTATTATTATTATATTTGGGCTAATAATGAAAGAAAAAAAAATGAAAGACTAAAAAAATCGTAAAAACTTTAACAAAAGATCAAACAAAAAACATAAAAGAAAAATAAAAATTATCTTAATGCAATAAATTTATTATTAATGCAACAACAATAAAAATTATAAAATTATTCCGAGAGAAAAAAAAAACCTAAAAAGCATTAACAAAAGAGTAAGCATAAAAAACAATTAAATTATTATTATTATTATTATTATTATTATTATTATTATTATTATTATTATATTTGTGCTAATAATAAAAGGAAAAAAAATGAAAGACTAAAAAAATAATAAAAACTTTAACAAAAGATGAAACAAAAAAATCAAATAAAAATGAAAAATATCATTGTTATTACTGTCACAACAATAAAAATTATCAAATTATTCCAAGAGAGAAAAAACCCTAAAAAACATTAACAAAAGAGGAAGTAAGAAAAACAATTAAATTATTATTATTATTTTTATGACTATTAGTATTATTATTATTATGTTAATAATGAAAAAAATAAAAAAAAATGAAAGACTGAAAAAATCTTAAAAACTTTAGCAAAAGATTCAACAAAAAAAATTTTAAAAAAATTATTTGGTAAAAAAAGTAATTTGACTTGAAAATAAAAATAAAGGAACAAATGAAAAAAGTAAAAGAAAGAACAAAGGGAGAGAAATTTAACATAATTAAAAAACGCTGACGCGGGCATTTTTGTGTATATAAAAAAAATAGATATATTGCCTGCGTGTTGTCGCGGGTATTTTTGTGTATATAATTTAATATAATTAAATAAAAAAATTTATATGATATAATTAAGAAAAAATATAGATTAGGAGATAAAATGTTGCAATTTTTAAGTAGAGTTTGTTGCGCAAGCATAAATAATATTTTTTAGAATAAAAAAACACTGCATTATAAAAGATCACAAAAGAAAATGGGCTTGGTGATCAAGCGTGTTGTGTTTTTTTTCTGGGGGTGTTTTCGGTTTCTGGCTTTTTTTTTTTAATTAGCCGCAATGTGCATAGTATAATCACGAATCAACCCCTCGAAAACGACAAAATAATTATTAAATTATCCTGGAAAAAAAAACTCAAAAACATTAACAAAAGAATAAATAAGAGAAACAATTAAATTATTATTATTATTGTTATTATTATTATTATTATTATTATTATTATGTTAATAATGAAAGAAACAAAAATAAATGAAACACTCAAAATATCCTAGAAACTTTAACAAAAGATTAAAAAAGAAGAAGAAATAATTATCATTGCTATTATTGTTAAAACAATAAAAATTATCAAATTATTCAGAGGGAAAAAAAACATTAACAAAAGAGTAAGCAAGAAAAACAATTAAATTATTATTGTTGTTGTTGTTGTTGTTGTTATGTTAATAATGAAAGAAACAAAAATAAATGAAAGGCTAAAAATATCTCAGAAACTTTAACAAAAGATTAAAAAAAAAAAACTTATCATTGTTTTTGACTGGAAAAAAAAATATTATTAAATTATCGGGAGCGAAAAAAATAACAAAAGAGTAAGAGAGAAAAATTATTATTATTATTATTATTATTATTATTATTATTGTGTGAAATACACTTATATATACATGGACAAAAGTTACACTGAGGACAAAAACTAAAAGCATAGATGCATAAATACCAATAAAAAATAAACATTAAAAAAAGAACAAATGAATTAATATCAAATAGAAAATTAAAAGAATAAGGACCAAAATGAAAAATATCATATCTAAAATTAATTCCAATTGAAGGATAAAATTGAAAAAAAAATAATTGGAGGACAAAAAAAAAATAATGATCAAATACTGTCATTCCATAAAAAAATTAGAAGAAGAGGGACTGAAATCAAACTTTGTTTATATTACCAATTGCAATTGGAGGAACAAATTGAAGAAAGAAAAACTTCCGTACCATAAAAATTGAAGGAATAAACAATAAATAAAAAATTCAAAGTATAAGGACTGAATTAAAAACTTCTTATATAATCAATTTTAATTGAAGGGCACAATTGAAAACAATAAAACTTTAATTTAAATAAATCAGTAATAACAAAACGAAATCAAAACTGAAGGGACCGAAATTAACTTTCCACAAACATGAGGGACCAGAGATGAATTTGAGTCGACAGGAGAGAGAAAAGGGACAGCCGACAAAAACGCGTCCGCCGCCGCTTACACGGGCATCTATGATGAACACGCGCCGCGACGGCAGACAAATCACCTGGAGGCGCACCGTATTCACCTGCGGCGGAAATTTTTTGACCGCCGTATGGCACTGCACGCGCCGCCTACAGTGCGCGTTGGCGTTGAGCGCCGCTGTCGCGTCCTGACGACGCGCCAGCCGTGCAGACGGAAATATAATAAAAAAATAGGCTAATTACTAATGCACCCCTGATCCAACCAAGATTCACGAAAGAACCGAGGAGGAAAGGACGCCCGTGTCCCCGTTCACTGTGCATTAATTTGTCGTTATCGAGGGCTTTTTTCGTCGGTGCACTGTGCACCGAAATTGTGAAAAGCCGACGGAGCCCCTCGTCCCTGTACATTAATTTGTCTTTTTCGAGGGTCAGAGGCGTCAATGCACTGTACAAAAGCGGAAAGTGAAAAAAAAAAAAAAGAGCCAAAAACCAAAAACACCCCTAGGAAAAAAATACAAAACGCCGGATGATGAAGCCCAAAATCGCCCCTACACTGTCGCAATCCACAGTGATTTGTGAGAGGGAGCACAGTGCAACATCCCACACGGTTTATTTGTTTTGTAATATATATATATATATATATATATATATATATAGTAGACTGGGCCCGTAAATTGGGTTGGCACATTGATGGAAGCTTTTGAATTTTATAATCCTTATTATATTTGGCATAGTCCATTAATGTTTTTTTTTGTTTGACTTGAGATTCACTCTTTTAGGGTTTAGTTATCTAGTCAAGTTCTCAAATCAATCACAAAGAGTCTATTAAAATAATAAAGTGGTGTTATTTTCAAACGATCCCATCAATCTCATAAGGTGAAATTGGCCTTCTTAAGTCCCATCATGGAATTTGGATTTCACAAATCTTATCACTTCGGGACTGGCTTTGGGCCTTCCATGTCCGGAGAATTTAATTGGAACTTCTAAGAGCCACTTTCTAGGGTTCATCTGATAGTTCAAGCCTGGAGATATATATATATATATATATATATATATATATATATATATATATATATATCATTTTAATAACGGGGTATTTTGAATATTCTCGGAGACTTGTGTGGTATTTATAGATTATTTAGAATATTCTCGGAGACTTGTGTGGTATTTATAGATTATTTAGGATAATCTAGTTTTTTTCAATTTTATCTGCACAATAAAACTACTAATTTACTTTTGGGTGCTAAAAGAAGATGAAAACTGCCTAGAGGTAATTTCAATTTTTTCCCTAATTTTGAATAGTGAAATAACAATTTTTCCCTCGGACGGGGCACAAGCAGGGGGCTAGAAGGGAGAATATTTTAGGTTTTTCATGTTTTTTTCTATAGTAAAACTATTTTAATATCCTCACAAATGACAAAAACGGAGGCTTGATGTTGGGGCATGGTGGTACTTTCACTACAGTTTCTTTTTGCTATTATTACTGAGTTCAGGGGTAGTTAGGTAATTTTGTATTTTTTGAAAAAAATTCTTGAGATTACTGGAGGTGTGTCATCTAGACACGCCGTCAAATTTCACGCGTACTCTCCTTTCAAGCAGCACATATGGTCTATAGGAGTGTTGGAAAATGTCTAGTCATCGGGTGCGCCACCGTGTTCTTTTCTTCCTAGTGGGGTGCGTGTTCTTTGATGGCAACCAGGAAAGTGCCGGTGGATAATTTTTCTTTTCCTCCATTTTTTCTCTCCTGCATAGGAAAAATGCAAGACGGTACTTATGTATTTGGTTGTTTTATTTCAACTCTTGTTCTTTGATTTCATTTTTCTCCTTGATTTCTTCAATGGAGATTTTGATTGTTTTCAATTCTGTCCTTCAATTGAAATTGATCATATATATTGTTTTCATTTTAGTCCTTATTTTTTTCATTTTTAGTTTGTTTTTAGTTTCTTTAATTTGTTCAGTCTGCAGGTTTTAATTTATTTTAATTTTATCCTCCAATTGAAATTCGAAATATATGTTACTTTTCATTTTGGTTCTTATTCTTTTTTTTAAAAAAAAATTACATTGTAATTTTTTAAAAGAACCTTTTATTTTTTAAAAAAAAAATTACATTGTAATTTTTCAAAAGAACCTTTTATTTTTTTATGTCCTAAAGTTTTGATTTGTTGTAGTTTTGTCCTTGAATTGAAATTAATTATATATTTTATTTTTCATTTCGACTCGTATTCTCTTAAGTTTATATTTAGTATTAATTCCTTTGGTTTTTTGGTCTTTCTTGGATATTTTTTTATTTTTTGCCCGTATTTATGCATCTATACTTTTAGTTTTTGTTTTTAATTTTTGTCGTTTTATTTTTTGTCGGGGTTTCATTTTTATTCGGTTCAATCCTAGAATTTTAATTTATGTTGTTGATCATTTTAAAATTAATATTTCTTCCCTTTTCCCCTTGTTTTTTTTTTTTTTATGTTTTATGTTATTTTTATTTATTATTTGGATCAAATAATTTTATGGTTTTAATGTTTGCGCAATAATTATGATAATTTTACTGATTATGGTTTTATTGTTTTTGCTGTAAAACTAATTTGCTTTTTTTATTCTTTGGAGAAATTTAATGATTTAATTGTTTGGGAATAATATTGATAATAATTTTAACTGTTATACACATGATAATGTTGGTAATGTGACGATGGATTTCAATGATTTTTTTTTTTGTAGATAGAAAATGAACTGCTTATTTTTGTTATTTGGTTATTATATGAGTTTTCACAATTTATGTTTTGTTTGTTTAATTTAATTTAAATTAAATTATAAAATAAACTAATTCTAATACAATGAATTTGATAATTCTGGTATTCGAATCTTCTTGCTTTTTTAATAACGATAATAATTTTATAATGTTGATTTTGTTGAAACCTACTAAACAGATAAATTTATATTGCTTTAAAGTTTATATATTTTATATGAAACTCACACTCCGCAGGAATTTTGTACAGATTTATTATTTTACCTAAATTTTTAATATTTTTTTATATTGAAAAAAATATTATTCTGGTAATGATAAAACATGGGTAAGTCACTAGTTTTCTCAAATAGCACTCCTTTCTGCTACCATTAAAAAAGAGAGAAAAGAAGCACAATTAAAGAATCCCACAAAATCATGAACAAGAACTGAAAGAGAGTAAAAAACTAACCTTTTATCAGCATCTTGAAGATAAACAATGACCTCCATCTCTAGAGTCAAAACTTGGATCAAGAACAAAAATATAGGGAGTTGGGTTTCCATTTCCCCAAGAATTTTTACTGGTAGCATAATATATTTTTTATCGGTAATTGTTTTTCGAATAATTACACGAATAAGAACTTTTCGTCAATAAAACTCTCATCGGTAATTTTTTTTCTTTCAGTGATTTCATCCACATTTAATCTACCAATATAAACATCAACTGTAAATCTACTAACAAAAATAGTGATTGTAATTCCATTGATGAGGTTGTCATAATATATCATCGGTGATTTTATTGTTAACATTTCTTCGATGATTCAATAGAATTTTTGGGTCATTAAAATTCAAATTTAACATGTTTTTACAGAAAAAATAATAAAAACCACTCTAATTGTCGAGGACTGAAATATATAATAAATAAAGTTTTATGAATGAAATGTATAATTTGAAAACAATAAGGATAAAAGTGTAGAAAGTCATGCCTCTTGAACAATGTAAATGAAAAAGGCAGCTATATTTTTTATTTTTTTATAACGTATAATTTTATTTTGTAATTGTAATATGTCTTAATCATGTCAAATGAAGAACAGTGGACACTGCATGACTGGAGCGATGAAGACTGCATCAAAATACTAAAGCAATGCAAAACTGCAATTACGAGCAAGGGACAGCAGGAAGCTGGGAAGGTGATCATCATAGACATAGTGAGAGGGAACCAAAACGACGACGAGTCAAATGAAACGCAGCTGCTTTGGGATCTACAAATGATGGTGACTGTTGCTGGCCTTGAAAGAAATGAAATGGAGTGGGCTAAGCTCTTCTTTGATGCAGGTTTCAGCAGCTACAAGATACATAATGTGCTTGGCACAAGAGCTCTCATCGAGCTTCATCCTTGATAACCTAGTACTTGGTCCTCTTTTTTTTTTTTTTTTTTTTCTTTCTTAAAATGATTATTTTGATAATTCATGATATTAGTTATGGATTATATGTAGTTCTATCTTGTGCAAATAAATATGTTTTATTATTTTCATGGGAGTTATAGCAGCAACTTTTTGCCAACTACTCGTGAATTAAAGCATGTTTGAAAATGTAATTAAAATTATTTTTTAAAATTTTTTTATTTTATTTTTTAAGAATTATTTTAAATCAAAATTATGTTCTAATAAATAGAAGATACTTGTTTCTTTCAAGCTACTTGTTTGAAGTATCACATCTTCTATTTTATATTTCTTTTAAAATTCATTTTGATTTTTATAAAATCTCATTGTTCCCCATTAATTTATTGAGATTTTCGATTCCATTCTTCTTCCTTTTGGTTCTTTTGTAAATTTTTATCTGTTTTTTAATTTTATTTTTTAATCTCAATTTATGATATATTATTATTCTTAATTTGGACCTCTTTTTTATGAGTTATTTTGTTAAATTGATATTTCTTTTGAATCTCACCATTCAATTAAATATTACTACTTTTCCTTAAATTTAATTTTATCTCAATTTTGACCATTATTATTTTAATTGTACTTTGTCTTAGTGACCATTTATCTTTGAAAAAATATTACAAAAAATGAATTAATCGAGTTAAATTTATCCTAGTGACCATTTATTTTTGTGTTAGAGGATTAAAATGCTCTAACTCATATTAACTGAGGTTAGGTTATTTTTGTGCTAACATGCAGTGTAAATAAATTAGAGATATTGCCATAAATTACTAGTGATGAAAGCAAATAAATAAAAATAAAAATAAAAATAAAAATAAAAATAAAAATAAAAATAAAAATAAAGGGGACACCTTATTTATAAATAAAAAGCATCAAAGCCATGCCCGTGCTAAAGGGAAGGCAAAATGGAAGGCTACACGGCATGTGACGAACAAAAACATAACAATCCCAGTTGACATAATAGAAAAATAACGAAGGTTTGTCTGATGAAAAAAACACTAAATTCAACAAGACATAAAAACTTTTCCTAATAGACAAAAGGTTCGAGAAAAAAACGACTCCTCGTCTGCCCAATAACTTGTAATCACGATCGCAACATGTAAGAAACCACCAAAATCCAAAAACAAAAACAAATATCGTCGAGTATTAGTGTATACCTTTTTGGTGAGCTACCCCACTAAGGTCATGGCCATAATCTCCTCCAATTAATTAAGAATAAGCTAAACCTTCCTGTAGCTCTCTCTATGTATATATTTCATTGTGGATTGTTATAATATTTTTTTTATATATATTTTTTTAATTAGATAATTTTGTTTTTGTTTTTTATAACTGGAGTGTTTAGACAGTTTACGTGCATTATGACTAATTTTTTTTATCTATTTTTTAAAAAAGATTTTTGGTTTTTTGATAAACGGGATGTCCAGGCCAGTTTACACACGCCATTAATTTTTTTCTCCACACTTATATAGTTTTTCTTTTTTTTTTATAACCAGAGTGTCCGGGTCAACTTACGTGCATTACGACTAATCCCTAGATATACTTTTTTCTTTTATATTTTTTTTTTGTTTCTTTTTTGTCTTAGAAGAACCGAAAAAATCAAGGGACCGAAACTAAACTTTTTTTTTTATATAATCGTATTGCCCTTTTTTTTGTTTTTTTAATAATTAGGGGTGTTTGAGCCAACTTACGCACCACGACTAATCTCCGGATCCACTATTGTTTACATTTTTTGCAGATTTTTTTCCCACTTATATTTTTTTTATAATCGGGGTGTCCGTACCAACTTACGCACACCATGACTAATTTCTGAACCTATTTTTTTTTGTATTTTTTTCTCTGTTTTTTTATATTAGAAGAACTGAAAAAATCAAGTGATCGAAACTAAATAAAAAAAGTATATATATATATATATATGATATGGGGAAAACATTGTAACTTTCCTCACAAAACAATGTGAATTGCTACAATGCTTTTTCTTGTATTGTTATTTTTTAAACCAGACCGTCCTTTGTTTTTGATAACCGAAGTGTCCGTAGCAGCTTAAGCACACTATAACTAATCTTTGGACCCATTTTTTTTATATTTTTTTTCTTATTTTTCCCCACTTATATATTTTTTGTCATAACCGAGGTGTTCGGGCCAGCCTACACGCAACACAAATTTTTTTTCCATGTGAATATTTTTTCTTTGTTTTTTTTTTTTTATATCCAGGCTATCCAGACTAGCTTATACATACCACGACTAATCCCTTGATCCATTTTTTTTTTTATTTTTATCTCATAAGGACCGAAAAAATCAAAAAATCAAAACTAAATAAAAAAATAAAAGAATAAAAATTAAAATATAAAACAAGAAATTATATATATTAAAACTAGATAAGAAATATTCAAAATCCAGAGACAGAGCGCGGGTTTATAGCTAGTAATATCTATAATGAAGCCATGGCCTATAATGCTACCCTGTAATGGGTTTTATCCTTTTTAATATTTTTACTGGGTTAAGTTGAGAAATTAAATCTTGATCTCCGAGGGCACAGTAAGTTTAACTCCTATAAATATGCTATTTTGTGGCATCAAAACACTACCTTGCATCCTACTTATAATCAATGGAGTTGATCAATGAGGAAAGTGCTACTGAGCTCTTCCAATCTCAAACTCACGTGTGGAATCATGTATTCAATTTCATAAGCTCCATGACTTTGAAATGTGTCGTTCAACTAGGAATACCAGATGTGATCCAACAACATGGCAAACCCATGACCCTCTCTGAGCTCATTTCTGCCATGCCATTCCACCCATCAAAAACTCAATATGTTCATCGCCTTATGCGTATTCTCGTGTACTCCGGTTTTTTTCCCCAGCAAAATATTGATAGTATATGTCACGACGGTGATTTTTTCACGTTTTGTGCCCCGTCGTCCCCCGCGATTGGAGGGACAACAGCACGCTGTAAATATGGGAGGGTTTATTTTATAGTTGTAAAAATTACGACTATAAATGTAAGGGAGTCGCCACCTAGTATTAAGGTCACTAGGAACCTAATGGTCTGCGAGAGTCTTGGGTAAGGGGACTTGTTGTGCAAGGAGAAGACGCGTCACCCCCAGTGCACCCTACCTAAGGCAAGCTGCATTGTTGTTTGATTGTTTTTTCTTAAGTTAAAAAATTTTACACTGTATTTTCAAAAAAAAAAAAAATTGTCTGCGAGTGTACTTTACGATGTAGTTTTACACTGCAGTTAAAAACTTTTTTATATATATCTATGGATGTACTTTACAATGTAATTTTACACTGTAATTAAAAAAAATCTTTTTTATCTGCAAGTGTACTTTATAATGTAAATTTACATTGCAAAAGCTAAAACAAAATAATTATTAAATTATTTTTGATATTTTGGCCGAATGCCAACGGATAATCATAAACCGGTTCTGATATCCAATTTTGGTTTAAAATATGAGAGTGATGCAACATATTGTTTTTTTTATGAAAAATATATATGGAAAAAAACTTGGAATTCGGCCGTATGCACGAAAATAAATACATTTAAAATATCGATAAACAAGTTAAAATTATTTTTTATCCTTTTAATATTTTTATTAGGTTTTGTTGAGAAATTAATCCTTCATCTCCGAGGGTGCAGTAAGTTTTACTCCTATAAATATTCTATTTTCTGGTATGACAGCACTAGCATGTATAATACTTAAAATCAATGGAGTTGATTAATGAGGAAAGCGCGAGTGAGCTACTCCAAGCGCAAACTCACGTATGGAATCATATATTCAACTTCATAAAGTCCATGACTTTGAAATGTGCCGTTCAACTAGGGATACCAGATGTTTTAGAGAAAAAAATTTGACCTAAATTATTTTTAAAGTAAATTCAATTTTATCAACCTCTTTCAAAAGCTTGCCACTCAAATTATCAAAATTTGATTTTTTACGAGTAATGATAATTATCAAATAGAAAAGAAAAGCAATATTTACTTAAAATATTATAATTCAAGGATAAAATTTACGGACTTGATATTATAAGAGCCACAATTCTAATAATATCATTAAATTATTTTTTTTCAACTTCAACTACAACAATAACAGCTATGTCAATATGGCTCTTAGAGTTTAACAATTTTAAACCATAAGTGGGTTTTCACCCAATTTAGAGTTGATTTATTTTCAATTTCATTTATTTGATATGGACCTCCATGTGTTTGTTGATTTTTGCATGTTGGTAATAAAGGAAAATTGTTTTTGAATTCTGGGTATTATTTTAAATGTGTATTTTTTTACTTGGTTTGATGGAAGATTTGTTTTATTGATGACTTGATTGGGTTCATAGTGAAATAAGACCTCATTTGATTAGCCGTTGTAGATGTTTTGAAAGACTGCTGGTGAGCTTTCACTCTGACACGATATCTCTCTCCCTTTCACGATTATGGATATCGTTTTCAAAGGAGATTATGCATATCTTCTTTGTGTTTTACGTTAAATTCATGTGCGTTTAGAGCAAATATAGCTATTGATTGATGGCTTAAGTTGCCCAAGAGTCTAACGAGAGGGGTCCATTGATCCCAATTAATATTGGAAAACAAATCAAGATATGGATTAAGAGATTACAATTTTTTTTACATCATATAATTTAAAAAACCACTTCGTTTATTTATTAATTTATAAACACTAATGGAATGGCACGTGTTTAATACTATTAGTTGATTTCTGACGATAAAGATTATTATTATTTGTCATAATCTATCATCACTATAGAAATTATTTACACATTGTTTAGAAGTGGTTGTAGGGTTTTCACTGTACACCATGATATTATTATTATTTTTCATAATCTATCATGTGTATTATTTCTTAGATAGTGGAAAGCATACATACACATATAAATAGGGTAAGAAAAAGATTTGTTGTCCATTGTTGGTTTCTTTTCATTGCTTTGTCAATGTTTTGATAAAATTATGTTTTTTTTAAGTCCATTAATTTCAATGAGAGCTCAGTTATCTTTAATAATTTAGATAATCGGACATAAATAGTTAAAATCTTGAATCAAATCACGCTAATAAAGAAAAAAGGGTATGATTAGTAGTGTTAGATCCCATCAAAATTAATTGATTATTATAAAATTGATTTGGATCAATTTAGTTTAACAACTCTGAATTTTAGGCTTTTGGTTTGGTTGTCTATGGAGGTCAAAAAACAACTCGAGTGGTATGGTGACTGATGCTTTCAGAGATAATTTAGAGAGTGTGTGTGTGTGTGTCTGTGAAATTTGAAAAGAAACAAAAGTAAACTTGAAAGAAGAACAAGAAGAAGAAAAGCCTTGGAGAGACGAAGCACGTTAGAAGAAGACAAAATCTGAAAATCCCAAACACGCAACATGTTGTTCTATATAAACCTACAGCTTATAGAAATGAGACACAGACTACTGGAAAAGAAGGCGTAAAACCTACAGGTGGTATTAAACATGAAGACCTAAATGCTATTATAAGTGAATTTCATGTGTTTTGAAGATTTCAAATACTGTCCTAACGATTATGAAAATAATTTATTGTAATGGGATTTATCTTTTTAATTTTTTTATTGGATAAAGTTGAGAAATGATGCCTTCTCCAGGGTACAGTTAGTTTCACACCTATAAATATAACATATAACAGTTTTTGTAGTATCACAACACTAGCATATATATGTGCTCCTTAAAATCAATGGAGTTGATTAATGAGGAAAGTGCTAGTGAGCTACTTCAAGCTCAAACTCACGTATGGAATCATATATTCAACTTCATCAACTCCATGACTTTGAAATGTGCCGTTCAACTAGGGATACCAGATGTGATCCAACAACATGGCAAACCCATGACCCTCTCTCAGCTTGTTTCTGCCCTGCCAATCCACCCATCAAAAACTCAATATGTTCATCGCCTTATGCGTATTCTCGTGCACTCTGGTTTCTTTTCCCAGCAAAATCTTAATGGCATTGACAACCAAGAAGCCTATTCCCTTTCCCAATCCGCTCATCTCCTCCTTCGGGATAATCCCTCGAGTATAAGACCTATTTTGCTTATGGTGTTGGACCCAGTTCTGACAAAACCATGGGATTCCTTGAGCACTTGGTTCCGAAATGATGAAGTCACCGCATTTAGTGTTGCCCATGAAAGGACACTTTGGGAGTACGCTGGCCAAGACCCAAGACTCAACAATCTCTTCAACGAAGCCATGGCTAGTGATAGCATTCTAGTTAGTAAGGTGATTGTAAGCAAATGTAAAGGCATTTTTGAGGGGGTGAATTCTTTGGTGGATGTTGGGGGAGGCATAGGAACGATGGCCAGGGCCATTTCTGAAGCATTTCCCCACATTGACTGTACTGTGTTGGATCTTCCCCATGTGCTTTCTGACTTGCAAGGCAGCAAAAACTTGAAGTATGTTGGAGGGGATATGTTTGAGGCAATTCCTCCGGCAAATACACTTTTACTCAAGGTAAATTAATTTTAACTCAAACACTATATATTAAATTTGCATATTCATTCCTGTCTGCCATTACTTTTTCTTTGGGAGCTGCTTATATATTATGGCAAATTGAAAACAGTGGATACTTCATGACTGGAGTGATGAAGACTGCATCAAAATACTTCAGCGATGCAAACAAGCAATTATGAGCAATGGACAACAAAAAGCTGGAAAGGTGATTATTATAGATATGGTGAGAGAGAACCAAAATAGAGACGAGATGTCAATTGAAACACAGTTTCTTATTGATCTAGAAATGATGGTGACTATTAATGGCATGGAGAGAAATGAAAAGGAGTGGGCTAAGCTCTTCTTTGATGCTGGTTTCCTCAATTACAAGATACACCCTGTGCTAGGCACAAGAGCTCTCATTGAGCTTCATCCTTGATAACATCTTCATAATGGTGTGTTTTGTTTAGATGTGAAGATTCATGGTATTAATATGGTTCCCAAAACCATGTTCTGTGCTAAAATTGTGCGACGTTTTCTCTCTTTGCGTGAATAAATTGGTTTCATTTGTTCTGATTTTACATCGATCATGTCTTACCAGCTGCTAGTGACTTGCATGGAGTATCAAAATCTGTTTTTCCAAAACTAAAAACTAAATTCTTCAATAAAATGTGTCAGAAAGACGAAGACAAAGTTTGAAAAAGGATGGCAGTGATAGTATGGGCAAAGCTGGGTACTAGCTGATAGCTCCCAGTAATTATTATTATATATCTCAGCTTCAAGAATTATTTTCCATGCCATTTATTTCCATGATGATCTCTTCTTTACTTGGTAGTGCATGCATAAGCTGGACCTGCACATCAGACTTTAAAGCAAGCTACCGTCTGGTACCAGTAGAGCTGCTCGAGCCACATCTTAATCTGATTGCCGATAAGCTCAAGGATTCACACTTCCCGGTGAGATCCTCAAGTTTTCACACTTGAGAGTTATCTTGTTTCTTTGGTGCAGGATGTATGATTTATATTATTATTTTTTAATTATTTTTTAATACATCTCCTCAAGTAAAAGCTCTCTAGTTTGAAACTTGCATAAGCTCATATTACCTTGTGCTTAATTTTTTTATCAAATAGAATAGGGATGGTGAAATTCAAACTCGTGACTGCTGGGTCAACAAGATTCTGATACTATATTACGGAACCATCTCATCTAAAAATTTAAGCTAACATATGAAGCCCCATAATATAATTTATATTATTTTATAACAATTTAAAACCATGAGATGCATTCGTGGAAAAACAAAATCAATGGCGTCTCTGTCTGTAATCTCGCAAAAGAAACGCCAACCTTCTCTGCTTTGATTCGCCTTTTTCTTGGGATAGTTTGACTTTGCTTTGATTTGTCCCTACGAATTTCAATTATGATCTCTTTCATTTCGCTTCTGCTTGTAAATGAATTTTCTTGAACTTTTATAACCAAATTGAAAGATATTTGAGATAATAAATTGTAAAATGAGTTGTTATTGTTAATTATAAAAATGGATACACTTATTTTACCTCAATTATTCTTTCCATTTTACTCTCTCTCTCTTATGTATCTTGGAGTCTAATTATGGTCCTTGAACACATACGATTCTCTTTTTTTATAAATGTGTCATGAAAATATAATTCATCCCTTTATGATTTAAAAATTTAAGTGGTAAAAAATAAATATTTGTAAGAACTCTAATGATTTAAAATCTAGGGAAAAAAATATTTCTCTTGTAAATAGTCTCCTTTTTATTATTATTTTATAGTTTGAAGATGAAAATTTATTTGTTAATAGTACAATTATTTTAACAAAAACATACAGAAAACAAAAAAAAATATTTAAACAACTTAAATGATTTAGATTCAATAAGTGAAATATATACATTTCTATAACTAAAACAATATTGTAATTTATTATTGCACTCACCATCATGGCAATCCATCTTTTTTACACATAACCAAGAGGAAAAAAGTCTTTTCAATGTGTTGAGTGGAGGGGAGGTTTAATATTTTTAAAGTTACCACATAATATTATAATCAACAAAAATCTTGGTCAATCTTTAGAGATTTGTGGTAAAAACACCAGTCATGTAAGAAGAAAAACATTATCACCATGAAACATCCTACTTAAAACAAGATGCATTGATAATCTTGTCTTAAATTTCTAATGATATCGATGGTATATCTATAAAGCGATAATAGGTTAAATACAATGATTTAAATCTTTATTGATGGTTCAAGCATAAACATTCTCTTAAAATTAGTTGCTTTTGTCACTCTCAATTATTTGATGAACTAACAGGTCTATAATAAATCATTTTAGATCATAACCTAAGTCACGTCAAGGAATGACATATAGAATCTATAATGGGCTCATTAAACCCAAAAAAATATATTCTGGTATAGGTTTCACCTATCTTATGATAGGTCTGTTTGGTATTGCTTTTGCTTTTGTGGTTGAGGTTGAAAAAAAAAAGTTTTAAAAAAAATGCTTTTATTGTGGTTCAAAATAAGCAGTGAAGTGTTTGGTTAAAACTGTGATTGAGGTTGAGGTTGAAAAAAAAACAGTTTTGTGTGATTGGTTACCAAGATTTTTATATTGCTTTTAACTTGTAAAATTACTGTAAAGGAAAATGCACCGTGCTAAAATTAAACAAATAAGAAAAATCAAGCATGCAGATACAAATTTCATAATTCATACAAAAACATAAATAGATAATAAAATTTGCAATTTAAAATAACATTAACGTATAAACATATACAATTTATTTAGAAAAAACATATCAACACATTAAAATTGAAAATCTAAAAGCACACTAAAAAATCAAAATGTTAAAAATGTTAATACATTCAAACTTTACCAGAAAATTGACAAACACAAATAGAAATACCATCAAATAATTTTTCATTGGTTGATAGAGATGTCGATAAACACCAATGAACATTTTTTGTCGGCATATAGTGTGGAAAAAAAAAGAATAAAAAAGATACAATGACATGTCATTTTTTCAAATTAAATTGCCAACAAAATAAATTTGTCAGTAATATTTTTCCATGAATTAATCGATAATGTCATAACCCAATTTCTGAGTTACTCCCCAAAATCTACCCAAAAATAACAAAAATAAAATAAAATGGGTCGACGTTAGTAGAAAAATCACTGTAGAAATTTTGGTTGTTTTCGAGAGTCCGATCGTATCTCTTTTCTCCCCAAAAATAGAGGAAAATACAAATTTAAGGAAAAAATAATTATCATTGGATAAATCTGTGTAGAAATTAAATCGTGCGGCATAATTATATTTTTATGGGTTGATTTGATTTTATCGTCAACCAATTTAAAATGTAATTATGATTGATAATTAATTTAAGGCCCAATTGAAGGATTTAATTAAATGTAAGGACTTAATTATACTTTAAATTGGTCACGTCACATTAATTAAGGGCTTAATCGATGAAAAATCAAATTCTTGAGCTTAATTCGGTTTCAATTGAGAAGATTGAAATTTTTGAAGACCGAATTGAATTTTTCCAAGCTAATTACACGAAGTCAGGGGCCAAATTGAAGACATCAAGAATTTAATGGTCAATCAAGGGTCGAATCGCATAAATCGGAAGTCAATGATCAAAATAAAAAAGGTGCACAAAGACAAAGTTGTTATTGAAATTCTGACGGGGATACAATTGCATAAAATTACAATTATAAATCCAATTGGGGGTGCAATTAGAACAATTATAAATTGAGGGACCAAATTGCGATTCTGTCTTCACCCAAAACTGTCACAGCACACTCCCGTTGCATGTTTGCACTGCCTGCCGACAACCACCTACACAACTGCTGACAACCACACTGAATGCATGCTGTCGCCAAAAGCAACTGCCGAAAGCAACACACCACTTGTGTATAAATAGCATCCATGCACGACTAAGAGGGGACGAAGAGTTTTAAGTAGAGAAAGGGGGATTTACAGAGGAGAAAAATTACAAAGCAGAGGGGAACACCGGCAGAATTTTATACATAAAAAAGGAGGAGCAAATTTTTACAAAACCAGAAAAATCACTGCAGAGGGAGGGGAAAATTTACATGGAGAGAACAATCAGAGAAAAAAAAAGAACAGGAGGAACATAAAAATACACAAATAGGGCATGCATAAACATTGAAAAATAGACCCATAACAACCCCTCGTCCTCTTCCTCGGCACCCCTCTCCATCGCCGTTTGCAGCCCCTTCTCTCTCCCGTCAACCACAACCATCGGTAGCCATCTTCATCTTCCTCGTCTTTGACAACCATCTCCAACATAGTAACAACTCCTCTCTCGTCAGCCAACGGCCAACTCTCTTTCTTTATCGACTATCTTGTCACCGCTCTATCTTTCCTTGTCAACTCCTGTAACAGCTTCCGTCCAGCAGCAGAACCAGCTCCATTGTGAGCTTTAGCAGCAACCAGCCACCACCCAAGCCTTCTTCTCAGGCTCCGGGAAGGCAGCAACAAAGCAGCATAGCCCAACAACTTCCAATGCTTCCTTTTACCACCATAGTCCACTATTTTAATGTCATAATGATAGGGAGAATTACCTCGATCTCCTCTACCGGGTGTCAATGATAGGTGAATCTTTCATCATATATCATGTTCCAGAGGTGTTTTGGTCTCCCACGTATAGCATGTCAGATCACTGCAATTATTACAGCTTGTGTTACAGCAGATAAGTGCAGATAAAGCAAAAGACCGTATTAATAGAAAGGATTTGTGGAGGTAGAAGGTTGCTAGACATCAAATGAAAACAAGGCAACATGACTTAGTCATCAATTAGAAACAACTGCAGTAATAATGATGGGTTGTGGATTTTGATGCCTCGCTCATTTCCTGTAGCCATTGCTTCCGGCGTCCCCAAAGCCCTGGAATTCTTCTTCTTGTTTTTTGTACAAAATAAGAACGATACCATTTATTTATAAACTGTTTTTGATACTTTTAAATTATATCTGATTTAAAAATGCGATTATTACCGGGATAAAGGTCTAAACGCAGAGGACCTCGCAAACATTTCCCCTCTTTCTAGCCCCTGGCTTTGGGTTCTTTGCGTCTGTCCTTGGGAGCAATGGGTGATATCCATAGTAATTCAATCTGTGTTGTCTTTATTAAGTGGGTCCGTTTCTTTTATTTTGCACAGTGAGCATGTGGTATCTCCGTAGCAAGGAATCCAAAGGATTAGAGATGAGGACGTTTCATCAATTTGTCATTTAAAACAACAACAAATTACTACCTTAAATAATAAAATAACATAGAAATATATTGAGATTTTCCTCGCTTTTAACTCCTTGATTGATACAGGAAAAGAAAAGGGGGTCTGCTCTAACAAAGTAATAGATATTGAAGATCTTCATAGTTTAATAATACTCATATATATACCTTTTTGCATGTTTAAAATGCATTGTAAGATTGTGGATATCGTTTTCAAAGGAGATTATGCATATCTTCTTTGTGTTTTACGTTAAATTCATGTGATTTTAGAGCAAATATAGCTATTGATTGATGGCTTAAGTAGCCCAAGAGTCTAACGAGAGGGATCAATTGATCCCATTTAATATTTGAAAAACAAATCAAGATATAGATTAAATGCTCGACAAAAGGTGGTTTGCACCTACAAGTATGTATTTGGTTATGGAACAAAAAAGTTGGTTTAGTTATGGAGTTCACTTATTATTAACATTGAAATGTCGTTTCACGAAAAGCAATAAATTACTGCTTTCCATGCGTTTCAATTTGCAGGGTGGGGCGCTAATATATATGTATATATATTTACGGGCTGGGGCGGGGGGCTAAGGTGTGTGTGTGTGTGTAAATAAGGTTGGGGCGTGGGGTGGGGCTGAGGTATTTATTTATTGTAATTGAATTATTTTAATATTAAAAAAATATTATATATATATATATATAATATTTTTTTAATATTAAAATAATTCAATTACAATAAATAAATACGTTAGAAAAATATCATAATATAATTTTTATCTCACAATTTTAATTTTATTTTAAATGATATTTTACGATTGTTCAGGAATCGCAAAGACCTTCACGTATAGATTTAATTTGAATGAAATTACAAGTAGCTTAGTGGAAGAATAAAAACAAGTGTATAATTTACTTTAATTATTAATCATATATTTTTTTATTATAATTATTAAATATTTAAAAAATAATATATATATATATATATATATATATATATATATATATATATATGTGTGTGTGTGTGTGTGTGTGTGTGTGTGTGTGTGTGTGTGGGCGCGCGCGCGCGCGTGTGTTCTGTAATTTCACAAGTTATAATCAAAATGAAAAACTTGGTAACCAAACATACAAAACTGTTTTTTTTTCAACTTCAAACTCAACCAAAATTTTAACCAAACATTTCACTGTTTATTTTGAACCACAGTAAAAGCGTTTTTTTTAAACTGTTTTTTTTTCAACTTCAACCACAACAACAACCGTAATCCTAAACACACCCTAAGAGATTACAATTTTCCATGTTCTTTGGAAGGGATCGCCCAAAAGAAAAATTATTGTATTTTTATAATAATAAGAATTAATATAATTATTATTTATCATAATTTATTGTATTTTTTAATGTGTTTTTATAAATAAAATTAAAAGTTATTTTAATATATTTTCAATTTAAAAACTTTTTGCATCGTATAATTTAAAAAAACCACTTGGTTTATTTATTGATTTATAGACATTGATGGAATGGGACATGTTTACTACTACTAGTTGATTGCTCACAATAAATATTATTATTATTTGTCATAATCTATCACCACTATAAAAATTATTTACACATTGTTTAAAGGTGGTTGTAGGGTTTTCACTTTACACAAGGATATTATTATTATTATTATTCATAATCTATCATTACATGTGTTCATGTGGATTATTTCTTAGACAGTAGCAAACACACACACATATATAGGGTAAGAAAAGATTTGCTCTCCATTTCTTGTCATAGCTTTATCAATGTTTTGATAAAATTATGTTTTCTTTTTAAGTCCATTAATTTCCATGAGAGCTCAGTTATCTTTAATAATTTAGATAATCTGACATAAATAGTTAAAATCTTGAATCAAATCACGCTAATTAAGAAAAAAAGGGTATGATTAGTAGTGTAAGGTCCCATCAAAATTAATTGATTATTATAAAATTTAGGCTTTTGGTTTGGTTATTTATTGGAGTCCAAAAACTACCGGAGTGTTATGGTGATTGATACTTTCAGAGATAATTTTGAGTTTGTGAATTTGAAAACTATATAAAAGCCTTGGATATATATATATATATATATATATATATATATATATATGTGAAATTTGAAAAGAGACAAAGCACGTTAGAAGAAGATAAAATCTGAAAATCCCAAACACACATGTTGTTCCATATAAACATACAGGTGGTGTTAAACATGCAGACCTATATGCTGTTACAAGTGACTTTCACGTGTGTTTTTTAAGGTTTCAAATTGTGTCCTAACGATTATGCAAATAGATTACTGTAATGGGATTTATCCTTTTAATTTTTTTATTAGGTAAGGTTGAGAAATAATGCCTTCTCCAGGGTACAGTTAGTTTCACACCTATAAATATAACATATAACAGTTTTTGTAGTATCACAACACTAGCATATATATGTGCTCCTTAAAATCAATGGAGTTGATTAATGAGGAAAGTGCTAGTGAGCTACTTCAAGCTCAAACTCACGTATGGAATCATATATTCAACTTCATAAACTCCATGACTTTGAAATGTGCCGTTCAACTTGGAATACCAGATGTGATTCAACAACATGGCAAACCCATGACCCTCTCTCAGCTTGTTTCTGCCCTACAAATCCACCCATCAAAAGCTCAATATGTTCATCGCCTCATGCGTGTTCTCGTGCACTCTGGTTTCTTTTCCCGGCAAAATCTTAACAGTAATAACAATAACCAAGAAATCTATTCCCTTTCCCAATCTGCTCGTCTCCTCCTCAAGGATAGCCCCTTAAGCATGAGACCTTATTTGCTTATAGTTCTTGATCCAGTTCTGACAAAACCATGGGATTTCTTGAGCACTTGGTTTCAAAATGATGAAGTCACCACATTTAGTGTTGCCCATGAAAAGACATTTTGGGAGTACGCTGGCCAAGACCCAAGACTCAACAATCTCTTTAATGAAGCCATGGCTAGTGATAGCATGCTAGCTAGTAAGGTGATTGTAAGCAAATGTAAAGGTATCTTTGAGGGGGTGAATTCTTTGGTGGATGTTGGGGGAGGCATGGGAGTTATGGCCAAGGCCATTTCTGAAGCATTTCCCCACATTGATTGTACTGTGTTTGATCTCCCCCGTGTGGTTTCTGACTTGCAAGGTATCAACAACTTGAAGTATGTTGGGGGGGATATGTTTGAGGCAATTCCTCCAGCAGATGCACTTTTACTCAAGGTAAATTAATTTTAATTAAAACACTATATATTAAATTTGCATGTTCATTCCTACCTCCCATTAGTTTTTCTCTGGGAGTTGCTTATATCTTATGGCAAATTAAAAATAGTGCATACTTCATGACTGGAGTGATGAGGACTGCATGATAATACTTCAGCGATGCAAACAAGCAATTATGAGCAATGGACAACAAAAGGTTGGGAAGGTGATTATTATAGATATGGTGAGAGAGAACCAGAATAAAGATAAGGTGTCAATTGAAACGCAGTTTCTTTTTGATCTGGAAATGATGGTGCTTGTGAATGGCATTGAGAGAAATGAAAAGGAGTGGGCTAAGCTCTTCTTTGATGCTGGTTTTCTCAATTACAAGATACACCCTGTGCTAGGCACAAGATCTCTCATTGAGCTTCATCCTTGATGACATCTTCACAGTGGTCTGTTTTGTTGAGATGTGAAGATTCATGGTATTAATATGGTTTCCAAAACCATGTTCTGTGTTAAAGTTTAGCTATGAATGTCTCCTAGTGGCATCAAATAAAATTGTGTGAAGTTCTCTCTCTTTGCGTGAATAAATTGGTTTCATTTGCTATGATTTTACAGCGATCATGTCTTACCATCTGCTACTGACTTCCATGGAGTATCAAAATCTGTTTTTTCAAAACTAAAAACAAAATTCTTCAATAAAATGTGTTAGAAAGACGAAGACAAAGTTAGAACGCGTGGTACCAGTAGAGCTGATCGAGCCACATCTTAACCCAATTGCCGGTACGATCAAGGATTTCACGTCCGGTGAGACCCACAGGTTTTTCCGTTGGCTTTCACTCTCGTCGGACGTCACATTCACACTCAAGAGTCTATCCTATTTCTTCGGTGCAGGATGTCTGGTTTCGAACCATGAGTTGCATTCGTGGAAAAACAAAATCAATGGTGTCTCTGTCTGTAATCTCGCCAAGGAAATGTCATCCTTCTCTACTTCTGCACATATTTCGCTTCGGCTTGTAAATGAATTATCTTGAATTTTTATAAATAAATTAAAATATATTTGAAACAATAAATTGTAAAATGAGTTGTTAATGTTAATTAAATATTAAAACGTGTTCTTCTTATGAAGCTAAAAAAGTCAATTATTCTTTCCATTTTATTCTCTTATGTATCTTGGAGTCTAATTATGGTGTCCTTGAACACTTTTTTATAAATGTGTCATGAAAATATACTTCATCCCCTTATGATCTAAAAGAAGTAAATTCTTAATATTACTTAAGTGGTAAAAAATAAATATTTGTAAGAACTCTAATGATTTAAAATATGAGGAAAAATATATTTGTCTTGTAAAAAATCTCCTTTTTATTATTATTATTATTTTACAGTTTGAAAATAAGGATTTATTTATTAATAGCACAATTATTTTAACAAAAACTTAAAGGAAATAAAAATAATATTTACACGACTCAAATGATTTAGATTCATTAAGTAAAATATATAAATTTCTTTAACTAAAACAATATTGTCATTTATTAGTGCACTTACCATCATGGCAATTCACTATTTTTACTCAAATCCAAGAGGAAAAAAAGTCTTTTCAATGTGTTGAGTGGGGTAAAGCTTAATATTTTTAAAGTTACCACACAATATTATAATCATAACAAATCTTAACTAGTTTTGGAAAATTTATGGTAAAGAAATAGTCATGTAAGAAGAAATGCATTATCACCGTGAAGCATCCTACTTAAGACAAGATACATTGATGATGTTGTCTTAAATTTCTAATGATATGGTGTATTTAGTCTATCAATGATATATCTAGAAAACGAAATTAGGTTGAATACAATGAGTTAAACCTTTAATGATGGTTCACGAATAAACATCTTTAAGATTGGTTAAGACAACATGTTATAAAAATAACTATCAAATATATTTAAAAATAAAAACAATAAAAGGAAGATGATGTTTTTTTTCTTTTTTATATTTTAACACAATAAAAGGAAGATGATGTTTTTTTTCTTTTTTATATTTTAACACACTCAAAAAAAGCCATTGTCAAATGCATTGTGCTAAAAACTAAACACTCAAGAAAAAAATCAACAAACACCGTCAAATAAATTTTCATTGGTTGATAGAGATGTCAATAAACACCGATGAACATTTGTTGTTGGTATATAGTGTGAAAAAAAATTAAGAAAATCAAAAGGATATAATGGCATGTTATTTTTGCAAATTAAATTACCAACAAAATAAATTTATTGGTAATATTTTTCCATAAATTAATCGATAATATTTAAGTGAAGTTATGACGTGACGAGCAACCATTTCATACTTTGTATATATTTGGAAATACAGTCAAGTGCTTCGGGAAAAAAAATTATTTTTTTGTTGAAATAATTTTTTAATACTTTTATATGAATATAACTTGCTAATATAAAAAAAAATATATATATATGTTATTTTCTAATATTTCTAAGCAAAAACATTTTAAAAAACCTCTATCATTCTACCCTTAATCTTCTCTCAATAAATAGTCTTTAACAGAGCAATTAATGTTAAGTTCCATCATTAGAACATATCCGGATCACAAGAACTCCTTGCCCCATGCATCAGTAAACCTCTAAGCAGCTCCTATATCAATAGTGCAAATGAAATTATTGGCACAACAGTTAACCTTAATAGTTGTGAAGTGTAAAAAAGGTTGAAACATGGAATGAGATGTCATAGTACAAAGATTTTTGAAGTACGTCCAAGAGTAGAAGTTACAGCAGAGGCAGCATACAAACAAAATGCTCCCTGTCAGAATGGTAAAACTGATCAAACAGAAAAAATCACATAAGCATGTCCTACAATCCATTCTATCTAGGTGTCTTCTGCCATCCGAGATAAGAACCAAAAGGTGCCCCACCAGGCTGCATGGGTTAAAATGCCACTGATCCTCAGGAAAAAGACAACAATATTTTTTAGGGAATAACAGGTGGAAACTGGGGCTCATTGAAGTATCTGGTATGTAGTATCAAGAAAGTTCTGTTCTTGTCCCACGTAGATGACTTCAATGTCGTGAGAACTCTGGAAAGAAAATGCATTCAAAGTGAGTTGTCCTTTCAACTCAAAACAACAAGATTAGAACAGGCAATTCAATATATGACCAGAAATCTAATTAAGCTTGGCAATGGTATGCAATTCCGTGAATTCTGGATTTCAAAGTGGCTGCAACTTATTCTCTAAAACATGGTCTATTTAACTGAATATGTCGTGCAATTGTGTGGCATTAATTCTGGTTTTAGTTAAATATCATGTTCCAGAGGTGTTTTGGTCTCCCACGTATAGCATGTCAGATCAATGCACTTGTTACAGCTTGTGTTACAGCAGAAAAGTGCAGATAAAGCAAAAGACAGTATTAATAGAAGGATTTGTGGAGGTAGAAGGTTGCTAGACAGCAATTGAAAACAAGGCAACATGACTTAGTCATCAATTAGAAACAACTGCAGTAATAAGATGCAATTGTATTTTTTGAACAGAGAGCAGGGCATGAAAAAAAGGCAGGGAACTTTTACAGCTACAACCCACAGGTGAAAGTGGCGAAATAGTAATGAGAAATTATGAAATTGACGGCAATTGGATTGTATACTTGATTGTGTGAGACGAGGGAGTCAACCTAAATTTTAGCTTCCATTAGATCAAAATCCACTCTACACTTGGCACAAACACTGAAACACATCTATATCTAGTTGTGTCTTATAATAACTATCTCTAGAGCCCAATTTCAAGCTGTATACATGTTATTCAACTCTGAACATCGTTCTAATCATTTTTTCAGGAGCCACAAACTTTTAATGCAAAAGAAACTAAAATTTGCAAGACCTTCAATAAATTTGCTTCCATCAAGCTACAAATCTAACCATTATCTCCATTTCAACACTAAAACAAGGCTCTTTACTTGAAAGCTAAACTACATAATTAAGATAATTAACATGATACGCTAATATCAACTGGATCATGAAGCGAAATAACCCACCACAAAAAAATGAGGAAATACAACACATTTTAATTAAAAAAAAACACCTTAACAGCATAATAAACGACATAAACACAGATTAATGTTGCTCAAATTGTTCATCATGAGTTCTTAACGAGGATGATAGAAAATCTTGCTGTGCAGAAAATAGAAAGTAAACACTACTCCCTAGAGCAATCAACATATAGATGACACAAGGTTAGCAAGCCGAAAGCAATCAACAGCCAAACAAGTAACGGTATAGATAGAAGTAGTGAAACTGAGACTCCAATTAAGAAGCCATGGGTGAAGACAATCTCCGTAAACAAACTGATGGCAACAGGGACATCAGAGGCAGATTGAGACTTTAGTTTGATGAGCATCACTGTCATTCTAAAATCACAGAGATGCTTTCCAAACTAGTCTTTTATTTGTTTTGACTAATGTAAAAACAAATATAAGAATTTAATTAGGGGTTACCACTTTGGAAAATAAAAAGATCTAAAAGTTCAGAAAACAAACCAGCAAAAAAAAAAACACTTTAAAATGAACTTGGATGGAAATTTTACCCATGTCATACCAATCGTATACCTATTTTTAGTCAAAATGGGGAAAAGTACAATTTCGATTAAAAACAAGTATAAATTGGTATGGTAAGGTTAAAGTTTCCATCCAAGTATAGCTTAAAGGGGTTTTTTCATAGGTTAATTTACTGTAATTCATCTTTCATAGTTTGTTAGTCCAACCCTTCATTGAATTCTTTATTTTGTATTTACTCAACAAAATCATGACTTCATCATCAAGATGGTATGTCAACATGGTAAACTTTTTGGAGTATGAATTCTTGCTTTGAATGGCAATATTTACATCAAATTCAGCCTTCAATTCGTCCTTGACACAACAATTGCAATCTACATGTTCTTGAAGACAACATTTTTCTTTGCCTAAGGCTTCTCTATAGGGATTTCAGTACTCTTTTCTTTTTCAATACTAGTACAGGTTCTAGTTCATAAGACTACTGGTTGACCTCTTGTCATCTACATGTTAATTTCTGAGGGGATTTCTATGTAATTGTTCTCTACAAAATTAATATCACTAACATCCTTGTTAAGGGGAATCCAGTATCCAATGGAGAATGTGCTCTTGTCAATCTGTGATGTTATTTTGGTTCCATCATGTATTATGTTCTCAAGGAGTTTTTTACCTCCCATAAAAAACAAGATGCGCAATCACGTCAATTATTGATGTTAAGATAGCATAACTGAGTCATTAATTAGCAACAAGTGTGCTTATAATATGCAGGTTTTCAAATTGAAATTAAATGACACACTTTAATAGCAAGAGCAAAATAAATGCAGAAGAAGTCTATGCCGACATATCCTCTCCACATGTAAAACCCTTATACAGAAAAATAGTAGATTATAAAATTGAACTCAAAGTGGTTTGAATGTAAAGCTTTATTGAGTGAGATGAGGAAAACCTAAATTTTAGCTTCGACGGGTCCAAAAGGAATCTAAAAGCTTGAGATTTTGAATGCAAACACTAAACTTCCATACTTACAATCAAAACTATACCTACTTGCAATAATTAATCCTATAAACCCCTACCCCCAATTTTTGAAACACCAATAATTTCAACTGCAAAACAAATGCAGACCTTCAAAAAAAATCTGTTTTATCAAACTAAAATCTACAACCAACTCCATTTCAAGATCAAACCTTTAAATGCTATTTACTTTGCAGCTAAACTACAGGATTGTGATCACGCTAGTTAAACTTATCCACGAGTAAAATATCCACACACAAAAATTCATCACTAAAAATATAAATCAGAAACCACATAGCACAAGCAAACATGATTAGAAATAAAGCAATCAAAGACAGAGCAAGGGAAAAAAATCAAGATTAGCAAGAACCTTACCATCCACTTGAACCGGGCCGGTTCCCACTGGATATAGGTCGATTTAAGAAACCCAGATTTGAGTTATCACCTCTTCTCATCATCTCATACTCACCTGACTTAGGCCTTCCTTCCACACCAACCAGGTCCGGAGAACCAAAAAGCTGCTGCTGCTGCCTTTGACCCACCTCCTTGCCCCTAAAAACCTCCGGTCCAGGCCTTTCTTCTCTCCCAATAAAACCCGGTCTCAGATGTGGTGGCACAAACTTATCCGATTTAGGCGACCCCACACTAGCCCCAACCTCCTTCTGCTTCTCCTGCCCAACAACCGGAGAAGAAGCAATAGAACCAGCCCCGGTACGACCTAAAGGACGTAGAGAAATCCGTTCCGATTCCGGTTCAGCCTCTATTTGAACCGGGACTTGAGCTTGATGGGTCGGTGGGGTTTTCCGAGAGGGAGAAAGTGGTGGTGTTTGAACAGTGGATATCGGTTTAGGTGTGGTTCGGGTCAGAACCAGCATCCGGCCATGTGTACGGGTTGATGGGGATGGAAGATGGGTTTTGAAGAGATTGTTTGGGCTGCTAGGTGATGATATAGTAGAGTAAAAAGCAGTGGAGGATCGGTGCTGTGATGGGTGGCTGTTTGTGCTATTAGAAGAGGTGGAATTGCTTATGTTTTTGTCATAAACATGGTTAAAGTTAACAGAGGCATATTTATTGGTTCTTGCCATCCACCACCTGCTACAACCACTACGTAAATTTTTGCTTGCTTGTTTTTAGAGAGAAAAGGACGGATCTTTGGCTGTTATTTTAGCAGTACAGTGGAAAAGGTGAGAAAGAACACAGGAAGATTGGATCTTGAAGTTCTGAGGAAAAGGGAAGGAGAGAAGAGGGAAGGGATTCTCTTTATTAAGAAATGGTTTTCTGTTGCTTACGTGGGGAAAAGTTTGTGGATTAATCAAAAGTCTTTTTTTTTCTTTTTTCTTTTTTTTATACGAGGTGGTTTGCTGGACAGAGGTTTCTTCGCTCCCGTGAGGTTCTCGTTAAATGCCCATTTTTTAAAGTGTTTTTTAATGGAGAAACCATTAAATTTATATTCTTTAGCTATTTTTGGATAGTCTTGACATAAACATGTTAAAAATAAATAAAGTATTTTTAATTAAAAAATAATTTTTTGATAGCTTTCTAAATCATGATATTAAATACACATTTACTCAACTATGCTTGCTACAATATAGTTTACATTATTATTAAAAAAATATTATTTTATCATAGCTACAAAAACTTGCATGATGGGTTGATTTAAATAATCATGATATAAACTTATAAAAACAATTTAATAAACCTTGTCTAAATATAACTTGGTCACACAGAGGAAAATTATATATATATTAATAAAAAATTAATAATCAATCTAAATTAATTTATAGATTGCTTGATGGGAAAAATCTATAACATCAATCTTTTTAGGATGGAGAAAACTCATTCGAAAAAATTTAAATTGCTTTTTTTTTTATCTTATAACGAACCAATTAAAGTTCTAATTCATTTACATGCTTAGATACTTATTACTATAAAGACCAAACAATCTATCCCTAAATGTTTTATATGATTACTAGCAAGATATGTTAAAGATTCTCCACTATAAGAATTTTTGTACATCTACTTCATGATTATTATCTAAATTCCAGGAACATCAATCTGAAACGCGTGTGAGGTTAATATAAGAGTTTTTTTTTGTCAAAAATAAATATTTTTCCTAGTTAATTGTTTTATTTTCCTTTTTTGTATTATTTTTTTTTCTATTTGAAAGTAATATTTTTTGTGCTTTATTTTTTCCTTAAGTATTAGTAGGGTTTTGTATTTTTTACTACATACAGAGTTGTAGAGTTTTTTAACAAATGAGACATGCATGAATAAAAATTCAATATTTTGGTTGTTCCCTCATGTTTGTGATGTTATTAGTCTTTGAAGGTTTTTCTTCTAGAACAAACCTCATTATATTTTGTTGTGGTTCGCATTTGATGGTATTAAAGCCCAACAAATCTTCATGGTTTTGGTTAGAGATTACTGAGAGTGTGTATCAAAGCTCAACGATTTCTATTGATTAGTTAGTGTGTGTTGTTAAATAACCATAACAGGAATAGCTGAAAAAATTATTCATGGTTTTGGTTGTAGGTCACAGACAAGATGCATTAAAGCTCAATTTCTTTGTGGTTTTAGATTCGAGCTATATAATTGCTAATATGATGATCATTAAAGATTTACATGGTAATTAACTTTAATATCCATAAGATTAATCAAGATGCATCAAAGCTCAATTTCTTTGTGGTTGTAGATTTAAGCTCTATGATTGCTAATATGATGATCATTAAAGATTTACACAGTCATTATCTTTAATATCTATAAGATTAATCAAGATGCATCAAAGCTCAATTTCTTTGTGGTTTTAGATTCGAGCTATATGATTGCTAATGTGATGATTATTAAAAATTTACATAGTCGTTAACTTTAATATCCATGAGATTAATCAAGATGTATCAAAGCTCAATTTCTTTGTGGTTTTAGATTCAAACTCTATGATTGCTAATATGATGATCATTAAAAATTTACATAGTCATTAACTTTAATATCCATAAGATTAATTAGGATGCATCAAAGCTCAATTTCTTTGTGGTTTTAGATTCGAGCTATGTGATTGCTAATGTGATGACCATTAAAGATTTACATAGTCGTTAACTTTAATATCCATAAGATTAATCAAGATGCATCAAAGCTCAATTTCTTTGTGGTTTTAGATTCGAGCTCTATGATTGTTAATGTGATGATCATTAAAGATTTACATACTCGTTAACTTTAATATCCATGAGATTAATCAAGATGCAACAAAGCTCAATTTCTTTGTGGCTTTAGATTCGAACTATATGATTGCTACTATGATGATCATTAAATATTTATATAGTCCTTAACTTTAATATCCATGAGATTAATCAAGATGCATCAAAGCTCAATTTCTTTGTGGTTTTATATTCGAGCTATATGATTGCTAATATGATTATCATTAAAGATTTACATAGTCGTTAACTTTAATATCCATGAGATTAATCAAAATACATACAAGCTGACTCAAACATTCATATTTACAGGAAAAAAAAAGAGTAGGAGAATAAAAAAACTAATACTTGTCGATAAAAACAAATGATTTGAAAAAAAATCAATTATATATACCTAACCCTATTTCCTCTCACCCCATAGCTTTTCTTTTAAAACTAAAAACATAGATTAAAACAAGAGATTAATCTAAATAGATCAAATTAAAATCTTTTTGTAAGTTTATATCCATCAAGATAATACATAGCATAGCAAATAGCTAATTTTTGTTGATCTTAGAGTTTGATTGCTATAATAATAAAAATATTCGGAAGACTATCAACTATTAGAGTAAACAATGGAAGACAAATCCATGCCTCTTCACTTGTCTCTTCTCCATCACAAGTATCCTTTCTTTTTCTTTTATGCCATTTCTTGTATTGATAATAAACTATATCACTAAATAATATAAATATATTATCTTAATAAATAACGAGTGATAGTATGAAGAGATAGGATACCAATAAAGAGGTAAATGGGGCAACAACAATGAAGGATCTAATCAGCCAGTGCCTGGATAAAGAAAGAGAAACGGCACGAAACACCACTTTTATATATATATATATATATATATATATATATATATATATATATATATATATATATATATATATAAAACGAACTCGCGCGCACGCACAATAGAAAAGAAAGAGAAAAATTCCAGAAATCACAGTCAAGTTCTACATAAACCAACAGATCATAAACCTCAGAACACAAAAAAAATCAAAATAACGAAATCTATGATCCCACCTTCGTAAATTTCCTGGAGTTTACTCAATTCCACTACAACAAAAACTCCTCCACTTCTCAAAATCTACATTCAAAGCACACATTTTTAACTATTTATCTATCTGAATCTTCATCATATGTGTAAACGAACACGCAGAATGAGAATTACGAGAAGAAAAAAAACAAAGCAACCACACCAAATCACTCAAGGTTTTAGTCTTTTTTCTTTTCTTTTATTTTTTTGCAGCGAAAATTAAAGTTTTGATGGAGAGAAAGCAAACCAGAGAATGAGAGACGTTTTGGAGCAAAGAGGAGGTAAAAGCAGGGAAGAGGAAAGAGAGAGAGAGATTCGAATGGAAAAAAAGAAAGAAAAAGAAGGTATTTGTATTTAGTTTTTAAAATAATTTTTATATAAAAATGTATTAAAATAATATTTTATTTTAAAAATGATTCTTCATATTAATACATCAAAAATATCTAAAAACATTAAAAAAATTAATTTAAAATAAAAATAAAACAATTTTTTTCAAAAATATTTTTAAAATACAATATCAAATATCCTCTAATTCTTTGAGATTGTTTCTTAATAGTCTTATGGTTTTTCCAAGGTTATTAATACTGTTTCGTTTCGACCGAAACATTTTGTATTAGTCAAAAAAAACAAGACAAAATAGTGTCATTTTTATCTCGGTTTAAATTCTTGTTTGTACCGGAAATTTTGGTCACATACTAGCCGAAACAAATCGGAATATCACCGGTTGATTTCCCACGCATTATATATATATATATATATGAACAATACAACCCCAAAACGACATGCCAAAACGTTCCAAAACCGGAATGTTTCATATCAATAGAAAAAACAAAACAACAATCGAATGATATTTTTTTGATATTAACGTCTTAAATATGTATAAAAAAATAAATTGACTTTTCATTAGAAATCTAGCATTAATTTAATATTAGTTCTCTGAAATACTTTTAATATAATAATATGAAGAAAAATATAAAAAAATAATCTTTGATAAATTTTAGTAATTGTATTTTTATCATTTGTCAAATAAATTATCCGTCAAATAGTTAAAACATGGCTAACAAATCATTAATATGTTGCAGACAACAAATAATATATCTTTGATCAATTTAATCTATTGTTGTTTTGTTATCTACCAGTTAAATTATTACCAAGGTAATTAAACAAAATCATCAATCAAACTATTTGTTATATGAAACAAATTACTCATCTTTGCTAAAAGTCAACGATTATAATTCAATTATTTGCTAATGAAACAAATAAAACATACACAATAATCAATCAGTATGTTACATGCGACACGTAGCTCATTTTAACAGAGTTTTTTTTTCCTATTATAATTGTACAATCTACTGATTAAATAATTATCAAAGGAGTTTTGACAATAACAACATTCAATCACTTTTAGATGGAAAAAAAAATATGTTTCTAACAAATTTTATTAATTATAATTTTATTAATTAAATATTAAAATAATTAATTACAATATACATAAAATTAATTAGTTTTCTATATAGAAAAAAAACTTTATACAATGCGTGGGCAAGGTCGCTAGTTTATATATATATATAATATTGAAAATTAAAATAAATCTTGGCAGGATGTGATTTTTTGGAGTGATGAAATTACATTTAAGGCATACACGAGACTTTGATTGATATTGTTTTTACAAGAATATTTTTTTGTTTAGAAATATATTAAAATTATATCTATTTATTATTTAAAAAAATTATTTTTGATATCAACAGATAAAAATAATTTAAAAATATTAAATTTTTTTAATTTAAAATAAAAAAATTCAAAAAAATTTCAAAATATTTTTTTAAAAAACAACATCAAACACCCCCTTAATATTTATTTTTACTCTATTATTGGCAAAGATTTGGGACAAGGGACTCGAGTTTTTTTAAAAAAATATTAATAATGGGGTATCAATTATTAATTGTTTTTATATAATTAAAGATGAGGAAGTTTTCGTGAACAAGAAGGTCTGGGTGCATGAACATCCATTTATAATTTTATTAATAATGCTTCAAACTTATTATAATCTCCCACTAGCCCCCTAAGAGAAAAAGTAAATCAGAAGTTCTTTTCATCTAAAATCGTGAGCCAATATATTTAGCCAATCATTGTAAGATTAATATATAAATAAAATTAGATCACTGTTGTCTTTCAAAAGTGTTTTTTTTTTTTTAATTTTTTAATTTTAAATTATTTTTTAAAAAATATTTTTAATCATTTTTATATATTGATATTAAAAATAATTTTTTTAAAAATATCATTTTGATATATTTTTAGAAAAAAATTAAAAACAATCTCGACCATATTTTCAAATAGACACCTAGAATAATGTTAAGACTAGACATTTTTCCTTCCATATTTTTAAAAATATTTTTTAAGACTCTATTTATTTTATTTAAAAAAATTAATTTTTTGATATATTTAGATTATTTTGATATACTATTATTAAAAAATTAAATAAATAAATAAATAAAATTATATTAACCACTTTTTTCAGATAATATACTAAGAAATTAAATTGGAAAATGACTTTACGACCAAACAATGTTGTCTAGCTGTTGATTGGTCATCTTCACCATGACGAAGTGGAATCCACTTCACAATTATTTGGTCAAATGTTTTTTAAGATTCCAACTTGTATTTGTTTATACTAATTTGACAATGCAATTGGTGAGTTGGTGTCCATTTTATTTTTTTATTTTATTTTGTTGGATTTTGATTGGATGATTCAAATTATCGTGTCGCTGGTATGTCAAAACATTAGATTTTTATTTAATAATAAATGAGACGTGAAAACTTGGTTTATTTTTTTAATTAATACATGTACTCATATATTTATATTTGTGAATGAATCGGATGGATTTATATGGTAGTTGAAAAGGAAAGGTTGTCGGTTGGTTTTTTTAATTGGAACATAATATTTTGATTTTAAAGTGTTTTGGTATTTTATTTTTCAGGGTTGAACTATATATATATATTAATTCAATAAAAAAAATTTAGTTCAAATTCAAAAAATAAAATTATTTAGAATCGTGCAATTTAAATTTCAAACATGAAAAAAATAAGAGTTGAACTATTATAACTCGATTGACTTGATGGGTTTAAAGATAATATGAAAAATTGATGAATTATAGTTTACTTAAAAAAATCAAGTTGACATCTTAAGAAAAATTGAAACAACGATATATTGAATCAATCAAATTATAAAATTCAATTCGTAATAAACTTGTTGTTGGATAATGAAATTGAGAAAAATATAATCTAAAATAAGACAAAATAAAATTATTTTTTTGAACAAAATTATAAGCTCGTATTTAATATTACAAGAATGTCATCAATTTCACAAGGTCATTATATTCTCTGATTGCTCTATAATTTTAATATAATACATATAAATATGTCAAGGGACTCCTCGTAAAATTTTATCTCAATTTAATAGTCGGATTAAGAGATATGATTAATATTATAAAACCATTCATTAAAAAAAATACTATTTAACTAGGACAGAATGGGCTGAACGAAACTGAAATATTTAGGGCAAAAATTTCTAGAACAAACTGAAATTCCGAATGATATAAAATTTATTTCAATTTATTGTGTTTTATAAATTGAAATGAAATATACCAGTCATTCTAGACAAAATAAAACAAGATTGATAACCTTGATTGAAAGCTAGCTTTCCATATAAAGCATACTTCCTTTGGTGTAGTCAATATATATATATATATATATATCCCTTAATGATTTTCCCATTAATGATTAAAAAAAATTGTTTAATCTTTATGTAAAAAATATTCTTGAATCATCTTCGGAAAAATTAGATTTGTAACCCACACTACCATGTAATCTAGAACAACTCTTTATCTCTAAAAAAAATTGTTCGAGCAACACAAAATAAAAAAGCCGAGATAACCCAAGTTATTTTAAAAATAAGTTAAAAATCATACAAAAAGCAAATAAATAAAAATAGTGGAGCCTAGTCTCCAATTAAATAAATGCTAAAAGATAAAAAAAAAATAGCATAAAGATCTTGTATAAGAGTTTATTTGATTTTGTTTATAAAAGCAATAAAATAGTGTAACTACTTGAGAAAAAGACCAAAACACTCTTGAATAAAAATATAATTTATTTTATATTCAAAGGTTAAATTAATAATTTTACTACGTAAAAAATAAAATGCCCAATCTAACCTTACATAATTTGCAAAAATATAATTATATCTTGCTGAAAAAAATCATATTACCTCTAATATCTAGTTCAAAGATTTTATAGCTGAAGAACAATTTAATAATTATACTGTTGTAATAAATAATATATATATATATATATATATATATATATATATATATATATATATATACTATTATATATATCAATTTAGCCTAAACCAATAAAAGAAATTTAAATTAGCTATTTAGTAGGTGACCCCGTAGTAAGAGTTTAGAATTAAGTAATTGACTTTCCTTATAGTCTCAGATTCGAGTCTGATGGTTGCTAATATGATGGGCACTAGAGGCTTGCATGATCGTTAATTTTAAGGCCCATGAAATTAGTTGAGATACACAAAAACTACTTTAAATACTCGTGTTAATAAAAATAATTAAATTAATAATGGTTTTGTTGGTTGGTGTTGCCACTCTCATATATGGTCAAATTATTATTCAATTATAAACAAAACTATATCCTTATTATTTGTAAAACAAATGCTTGTTTGGAAGTATGGTTGAAGTTGTTTTTTAAAGAGTTTTTAGTTTAAAAATACATCAAAGTTTTATTTAAAAAAAATTGATATTAGCACATCAAAATGATAGAAAAATAAAAAAAATAATTTTAAATAAAAAAAAATATTTTTTTAAAATGTTTTTCAAACATAGCCCCTGTTTGGCATTGCAGTTGTACCACTATTTGCTCAAAATTCATTTTTTTCAATTTTAAATAAATTATTTTAATATTTTTAGATCATTTTGATATATTGATATCAAAAATAATTTTTAAAAAATATTATTTTAATTTATTTATAAATAAAAAACAACCATAAATCAATCACAAACATCCTCTTCGCACCTCAATATCCACCGGGTAAAAGTTCAATAGCTACTTCCCAGTTAGGACAGTGCAGCACGTTGTTTATGGGACCTTTGAAAGAGCCATCCCTAACTCACACATTTCTGCACCCCAATTAGTATTTGGTGGCATTATATATAGGCATAGGCATAGGCATCATATTCCCACATGCCATGTTATGCCAGTCAGCCAAAACCAGGATACATACCATTGTTTGTTCAGAAACCAACTGTCGATTATTAAAGAAATGTCTATCAGTTGTTTTTCAAAATAATATATTATTTTTTAAAATAATTTTTAATGTTAGCATGTTAAAACAATAGAAGGAAATAAAAAATAATTTTCTTTTAAAATTAACAAAACATTATTTACTACGCGGTTCTAAACCAACTCTAAATATAAAAACATTGAACAAAAGGTTAGAAGGTTGGATGTCGTCCACCACAAACTATAAGAAACCAAAGGATATGGAAGGCTCTACTCTTTTAATTTTCTTGTATAATTTAAGAGAATCAAATGAGTAAACTAAACTCAATCATAGATTAGTCCTTTAATTAATTTGTTCATTAATTTTTGTAATTTGATTTTTAGTGCCATGTGATTACTATATAAGTGTCTGTTTGGAAGCATGATTAAAATTGTTTTTAAAGTATTTTTCTTTCAGAAATGATATTTTTTATTTTTTAAAAATTATTCTTGACATCATCCCATGTAAATAATCTAAAAACATAATTTTTTTTTAATTTAAAGTAAAAATAAAAAATAAAAAACTGTACTTTTTTTAAAAACACTTTTGAAATACATTGTCAAACAGGTCATAATATTTTAATGAGATTAATCATTAGTAATTTTGTTTATTTTTCATAAATGATAGGACCAAGTGAAGCATTAATATTTGAAAATATTTAAAAACAAAACAAAATAAAAATCAATATTTATTGATACTAAATTGAGTTGAACTAATAGAAAAGATAGGGACTTATTTGACGAGTTTATAAAAATAGAGGGTGCAACTAAAGCGCATTTTGCCAACTAAGCTGCAGCTGCATGAATTGAAGTTCAATCAGAAAATTAAGCCAGCCAAATCTATATCTAATCTCATTAATTAAGCTCATTTCATCTCGATTAGTCTTGATTCAATTGCAGAATAGCCAGCTCATTTCTGCCCACATTTTACCCCATAAAAGCCACGCTAATCGTCTCTACCAGCACACCACCACCCAAAAAAAACCCACAATGGCTACCACTCCCCTGTCTTTCTTTCTCCTCTCACTCCTCCTCTCCCTCTCTCTCGACGCGCAAGCTCAAACCCCAACAGCACCGGCCCCGACACCATCCGGCCCGGTGAACTTCACCGCAGTTCTTGAAAAGGGTGGACAGTTCGTTACACTCATCCGCCTTCTGAACAAGACTCAAACTCTTAACCAGATTGATAATCAGCTCAACAGCTCTTCTGAGGGGATGACTATCTTTGCTCCGACAGATAATGCCTTCAACAATCTTAAAGCCGGAGCTTTAAATGATCTCAGCCAGCAAGAGCAAGTCCAGCTTCTTCAATACCACATGCTGCCTAAATTCTACACCATGAGCAATCTTTTGCTGGTTAGCAACCCTGTTCCCACTCAGGCCTCCGGCCAGGATGGTGTCTGGGGTCTGAACTTCACAGGTCAAAGCAACCAAGTCAACGTATCAACAGGTCTCGTTGTGGTTCAAATTAACAACGCTTTAAGGCAAGACTTTCCTCTAGCAGTTTACCCAGTCGACAAAGTCTTGTTGCCGGAGGCATTGTTTGGTGTTAAGCCACCAACGGCATCACCTCCGGCATCATCAACAAAGGAGACACCATCAAGCAAGTCTAATACAACAGTGGCGGCTGCAGGACCCACGACAGATAATAACTCAGCTGGTGGAAGGAATGTTGCCTTGGGGTTAGTTGTTGGGCTCGGTCTGGTTTGCATTGGCATTCTTTCTTGAGCCAGTGTTTGGAGGTGTTCCACAATTATTATTTTTTTCCCTTTTTGTTTGTGAATTCTACTTTCAAAGGAGCCAATTGGAGCTCTCCTGTACGTTTACATTCTTGTTAATGATCTTTGTATTTCTCCAATGGTTTACTTTTTTGGTTTTTAATTTGATTATTTTTCTCAACAAGGCATTTTGAGATATATCGTAACCAATTATAAATTAAATTAAATTAAATCCCATAAATATTATTCCTTTACTTGTAACTTTTGGGTCCATTTTAGAATATACTTTCTTTCAATATCGCTATCTATCATTGGTTTCACAGCAATATCTCTCTCAAAAATCCATTTATAATTAATTTGTAAGCATCTTAATTAGGGGAAAAGAAGGAATAAAAAGTAACCGAGATGTCTTCGCTAACTTATATATATCACGATCAATTTTCAGACCCATTAAATATTCTCCAAGATTTAATAAATAAATAAAATATCATAGGGATCATGCAGGAAGAATCGAACCTGCTAGGCTACGACGTTAATAAATATACACACACTGCCTAGATAATTAGGATACATGGAGCTGATTCGCATGCATGTGAACATAAATACAATAATTATGGTAAGAAGAGATGCAGATTATAAAAGTATAATAACTCAGAATAGAAACATGGCCAGCTCATTTCACTGAACTCGGGCGCTCCAGCCTGACTAGCAGATGGGAACTTCATCATTTTCTTATCGAAGAAAATGACTTCCAGATGTGTGTCCTGCTGGATTTTCAGGTCAGCTTCTGAAAATGACTCCGAGATGTGTGTCCTGCTGGTTCATGTTCATGTTCACGTCTGGAAGACTTAAGAAAATATGGAGAGAAAAAAATACTTAATGCATGGATATTACCTTGTTTAATCAAGATTGCATGAAAATATTATAGTAGCTAACATGCCTGAGGTTGATGCTCTCTCTATTAGAAATACCGAGCTTATTTGCCCGCGCGTTGCACTGAGTTTTTTTATATAGAAAACTGATTGTTTTTACAAGTATTGTAATTGGTTATTTTAATGTTTAATTAGTAAAATCGTAATCAATAAAATATATTAAAAATAAGTTATTTTTTTCCACCTAAAAGTTATTAAATATTGTTATTATTAAAACTGTTTTGATAATTATTTAAATGATAGATTGTACAATTGGAAGCAATAAAATTCATTGAAAATGAGTTATGTGTTTCGTGTAATACACACTGATTGATCGTTGTGTATGTTTTATTTGTTTGATGAATTATTTCATCAGCAAATAGTAAAATTGCAATCGATGAATTTTAAAACAGGTGAGTGATTTGTTTTACGTAGCAAATAATTTAATTGGTGGTTTTGTTTTAACTACCTCGGTAATGATTTAACTGGTAGATAGCAAAACTGCAATTGATCAAATTAACTAAATATGATTTATTTGTTGTTTGTAACATACTAATTGTTTGTTGTGCATGTTTTAACTATTTGACGAATACTTTATTTGACGAATAAAAAAAATACAACTGCTAAAATTTATTAAATATTAGTTTTTTAAATTTTTTCTTCATATTATTATATAAAAAGTATTCTAGAACACTGAGATTAAATTAATGTGAGATTTATAAAAAAGGTTAGTTCATTTTATATATATATATATATATATATATATATATATATATATAGTAAAATGTTAATATAAAAAATATCACAATATCTAATTAACATCACCTGTTTTTCAAGAAAAAAAACCCTAAAAATAATAATTATTATTAGTCTAAATGTCTTATCTATAGTAAAATAAATATATATAAAAACTACATAATTATAAATTTTTTAAGTTGATTATTTAGCTGAGATGTATAACATTATATTAAAAATAAAGGACCATTAAAATTTTTGTTACATGTTAAAAAATTTGGTGTTGGCTAGGCAAAACGCATGGCAAGTGGTTTAAAAAAACAAATAAAAAACCCGGTTAAAAGAAAAAAATAGAAAAAACTTTTTCATGCAGTATTGAATTGTGAAAATTACTATTTAAAAAAAACACGGTAATTAAAAAAAATAGAAAGCAAATTTTCTAGATAATAATTTTCCAACATTAGGATTTTTGAAGAAAAAAAAAACCTGCTTTTAGATAAAAAAAAATCAAAAAAAAAATTTCCCAGAGTAATTTTCTAAAATTAGGATTTTTGAATTAAAAAAATAAAACGGATTTTATATATATAAAAAAAACAAATTCATTTTTTTGTCGGAGAGGAAAACAAATTTTAGAAAAAAAAAAGAAGCAAATTTAGTTTTGTGGGCGGAGAGGAAAACAGATTTTAGAGAAAAAAAAAAAACAAAACAAAATCAGCTTTGTGGGCGCTGAAGCTCGAACTCCTGTGCCCTGAATTTCAGCGCCCAGGAAAACCACTTGGCCATAATTAGTTTTAAGTCTATTTTCACCATACAAATTAGAAAAAGAAGGGCTGTGAAAAAAAAGAGAGCACATACACGCTCGAAGCACCAGAGCAAATATCCACTCCACAGTGCTTTATGTGTGCGTGAACAATGATTGATACAGTAACCGGGCCCGTTTTGTTTTAGCTATTAGGTAATAACTAGCCATATACCCGCGTGATGTGCTGGTGTTTTTTTATCTATATAGAAAATTGATTGATTTTATATGTATTGTATTTTGTTATTTTAATATTTAATTAGTAAAATTATAATTGATAAAATTTGTATAATCGAAATAAAAAGTGATTTGTATATTTTGTAACTGCAGATAACGTAGGTATTTTTTTTTTATGCGTTGCATTTTTTCCTCAGTAATATTAGATCTGACACATTATAAATAAAAATATTGTAATTTCTTTTCAAAAATAATTTTTTTCTGTGCTATAATTAGTTATTTTAATGTTTAATTAGTAAAATTGCAATAGAAAAAATATGTTAGAAATGAGTTTTTTGTGTTGTATAATTAGTATGCTTGCCCGCGCATTACGTTAGGGTTTTTTTTATGTAGAAAACTAATTAATTTTTTACATGCTGCAATTAGTTGTTTAAATATTTAATTAGTAATATTAAAATAGATAAAATATGTAACAAATATATTTCCCCCCGCCTAAAAGGAATAGTGTAATCGAAATGGAAAGTGGTTCGTATATTTTTTAACTGTAGATAACCTAGGTAAAGTTGTCAACCTTTTTTTCTGAGTTGTTTTTTTTTCTCCAGTAATATTAGATCTGACACCTTATAAATAAAAATATTGTAAATTTTTGAAGAAATAACCTTAAATTTTTTACGTGCTATCATGACTTATTTGCTGTCTAAAAAGAATTGTGTAATCGAAACGAGAAGTGATTCACATATTTTTTAATTGTAAATAACCTAAGTAAATTTGTAGTTTTTTGTTTTTTTCAGTTGTTTCTTTTCTCAAGTAATATTAGATTTAATAAGTAAATTAAATTTTTAAAAAAGAAATCACCTTTTCAAACAGTAATGAGAAAAAAATTGTGGTGCGTGTAAATTGATACGGACACCCTGGTCAAGGGGAAAAATGTATAAATGGAGAAAAAAAGGAAAAAAATATAAAAAAATGGATCCGGAAATTAGTCGTGTTGCATGTAAGTTGCACGGATATCCTGATTAAAAAAAACACAAGAAAAGAAGCCCGGTTAAAAGAAAAAAAACTGACGTGGACACTCTGGTTCTAAAAAAAATGCAAGGGGAAAATATTTTTTAAATAATAATGAGAAAAAAAATAATGGTGCACGTAAACTAACCCGGACACCCTGGTCATGGAAAAAAAAATGTATAAGTGGTAATAAAAAATAAGGAGGAAAATAATAATAAAAAATAGATCCAGAGATTAGTCGGTGCCCATAAGCTGCAACGGATACTCTGGTTTTTTTAAAAAAAAACCCTGATTAAAATAAAAAACAGAGCAAACATTTTTAAGCAGTATTGAACAATGAAAATGACTGTTAAAAAAAACAAAGCTTATAAAAATAAAAAAGTGCAAGGGGAAAGCATCTTTTTAAACAATAATGAGAAAAAGATCATGGTTCGCATAAATTAATCCGGACACCCCGTTCATGGATAAAAAATTGTATAAGTGGAAACAAAAAAAGGGAAAAAATGTATAAGTGGAAACAAAAAAAGGGAAGAAAAATGGATCCGGAGATTAGTCGTGGGACGCGTAAACTGTCACTGATACCCTATTTTTTAGAAAAAAAAACGGAAATAAAATTTTCCAGACAATAATTTTTCAAAATTAGGGTTTTAGAAGAAAAAAATAAACCCGAATTTTAGAAGAAGAAGAAAAAAAAACCAAATTAAGTTTTGTTGGCGGGGTGGTTTGAACTCCTGCGCGCTCAGCGCACAGGGAACCACCTCGTCCACAACCATTTTTTTTGTAATTTTTACGCTACAAATAAAAACAAAAAAGCCCTGTTTTTATTTTAAAAAAAAATTGAGCTCATGTAGGCGCAAAGCAGCAGATCTAATATCCAGTCCACATTGCTTTGTGTGTGCGAGAATTATTCTCTTTTTTATTTTTATTTATTCTTCAAGTCAAATAATTTTTTAAGATCTAATAATAGTTTTTTTTTTTGTCATTTATTTTATTTTTTAATTGCTTTTTTTATTTTTTAAATATTATTAGGTGTTGAAATTTCTAATTATTGTAGATAAGGCATTCATAATAATAATAATAATTATTCGTCATTTTTTTCTTATAAATATGTTAAACTAATTATATATTTTGCTATTTACTTTATATTAGCGCCTTAAAAATAATGATAATAATTAGTTGTAATTTTCTCTCTGATAAATATGTTAGACTAATTATATATTTTTCTATTTATTTCATATCAGCGTCTTAAAATATATATATATTCATAACTTTTTGGAATTGCGATCTCCTTTAGGTATTCTACAAAATAATAATAGTCATAGTACATGTAAACTAATCTGGACACCCTGATTATATAAAAAAAATATATAAGTAGGAAAAACAAATAGAAAAAAATATTACAAAAAAATGAGCCCAGGGATTATTCGCGGCGCGCTCAGTTGGCCAGGTAAAAAAAATATATGGGAATAAACAGTCGTGGTGTGCGTAAGCTGACCCAGACACCTCGGTTAAGAAAAAAAAATGTATAAGTTGCAAAAAAAAATAGGAAAAAAATATAAAGAAAAAAGTGGATCTGGAGATTAGTCGTGGTGCACGTAAGTTGGCCTGGACATTTCAGTTATTAAAAAAAAATCTTGTTTTTTGTTAAAAAAACAACAACAATCAGTTATTAAAAAAAAACCCTTTTTTTTCTTCAAAAAAAACAATTTTTTGTAAAAAAAAACGAAATCAGATTTGTTAAAAAAAAATAACCAGTTATTAAAAAAAACCCATTTTTTAAAAATAAAACAGTTCTTAAAAAAAAAACAAACAAATAAATCAGATTACTGTCTGAGCGGTTCGAACTCGCGAGCGCCTATGTTTGCAGCGCACGGACAACTGCTCGACCAAGGCTAGTTATTGGTCAATGCCACCATAAAAAAATACAAAAAGCAGACCTGCGAAAAAAAAGGAGCACATACGCACGCGAAGCAGCGGAGCAAATTGCTAGTGAACAATGACAATGAGTCTAGCGCTACAGTAACGATCGATTCTATTTTAGATATATATAATACGCATGAGATGAATACTGTGTGGATGTATTTGTGGCTTTGATTAGTTTTTTTTTCCTTTCTATATAAGATTTCTTCATGTAAATATTTGCTAATGTTTTTGCAAAAAGAGAAGAATTTTCGTTTTCCTATGCTAGATAAATAGTCTAGTAATAAAAGGTGAGTCTTAAAGCAAGTTGATATGTGTAAGGTTTAGAAATGTATTTTGAGTGGAAAACATTCATGATTAGTTTCATAAACTAAGAAAGGACCACTAATTTGTAGACTTTTCCAAGAAGATTTCATGGAGACGTTTATTTTTATGGAGACATTGCGAAACACCAATCTGAAAGTTTAAAAGATAATAAAGATACAATTTCTGAAAAAATATACCTGATCTTGGATGATGTGTCATTTACAGGGTTAATTGACATGTACGGAAAAGTTGAAAAGTCAAATTTATAAAAGACCATGCCGATGCAACGTAAATCTTGAGATGGGGAACCTAAAAAAAATAAATCCAATCTGCATTAGTAATCTTGATTCGGTTCTGAACCTGTTCTTCGTCTCAACTATTTTGATTTTTTTTATTTTTTATTTTTTTATATCATTTTTATATTAAAAATAATCATTTTTATATTAAAAAATTATTTTAATATATTTTTAAATAAAAAATATTTTAAAAAATAATTTCAACTATATTCTTATAGTCATTAAAAATCTAATATTAAAAATATTTTTCAATCTAATGTTATAAAACAATTTCAACCATGTTCTAACATCTTTCATCCAAAATATCCCTCACACCTCAATTCATGGTTATTATTTCGACCATATATATATATATATATATATATATATATATTTATATATATATATATATTGCAAATAAAAAGTATCTGGAAAATGGTTACAAAATGCAAACAAAGTGAATAATATGGGCTCGGCCCATATGGGGACGGATTCGACATAGAATACGGGCCCGGTCCGATTGTTTCTATTGCACTTCTTCAGTTCTCTTCCGTTTTATATTCCCTCTTGTCTTAATTTCTCAGTTTGCTGCTGTTGTCTCACTCGAAAAACTTTCAAGCTCTTTAACAATTGTAAGAAACCCTTTCCCTCCGTCCCTTTCTTTCTCCTATTTGATGTGCTTGAATTTATGTCAAAACAGGAAATCTTTCTTGGGTTTCTGATTTAATTATCTGGGCTCAAATTATTTTCTTGATTTTCCTTTTAAGCAAGTAAAAGATTAAACCTTTTGTTTCTAATATGCTGCTGCTATGTATGTGGTTTTCGCAGGAAGGATGTCAAGCTCAAACATCATCATGTTTGAAGATATTTTTGTTGTTGACAAACTAGATCCTGACGGCAAAAAATTTGACAAAGGTATCTATGTTTTTAATTCTCCCTTAATTCTCTTTCTATAGCTTCTTGTTCAATGCTTATGTATTGGCTAGAAGAATCAACAAAGGGTAAGATTTTTCTACCTGAGTTCATTTCCCTTTTCGATTGCTAAAAGAAATTCACGTTGCCCCAAAATTGTGATTTTGCTCGTGCTGGATTGCATATTTACTTTATAATATCCATGCTCTTGTCAAGTGTGGTGTGAAACACTTTGTTTGAATGTTTCTGATGAATGATCCTATTATTGTAATAGATTCATTGTCCTTAAGTTCTTCAAGTAGAATGCTCCAGGTTCTGTATTTAGTTTTAGGCTTTCTTCGTCAAAACCAAAGAATTCAAGTGGGGATATCGTGTTTGTTTGAAATGATAATCCCCATTTATGAGATAATCATATTTATGTTTCATACAGTTTCCATGTTAGAAAGACTTCCATGTGACAACAGTATGCTTTTGCCTAGAAAATTCTGTGCTGTATTGTGTGTAATTATCTGGTTGGGAGCTTGATGTGGTTGATCTGAGTTTATTACAAAATATTGCCTGGTAGTGTGGTTTGCTGCTCTGAGACATTGGAACGTTTTCTCTGAACTTTTATCATGCAATGAATTATGTTTTGAGTGACATGTTTTCAGTTTAAGGAGATACTCCTACACACTGCAATCTTGTTATCTAACTGATGAAAATTTGGCCATGATCTAGCTACTCATCCATCTTTGACTCATGTGAATGAATCTTGCTGATTGCATGTTTGGAAAATATGTTTTGACTTCATTTTAGCTAAACGTAGGTGCAGCTTTGTAAATTCTTTTATTTGGATGTAGTGACCCGCATTGAAGCACATAGTCAGAACTGTGATATGTTCATGCACCTTGATGTGAACACTGATGTATACCCCATGTTCGTGAATGACAAATTCACAATGGCTTTGGCCCATACGCTGAATCTGGACGGGACACCGGACACAGGCTATTATACTCCAGTAATCTTGTTTTGTCATTAAAATTTTCCAGCGTCTTATTTTATTGTATTGCTCTTTTCCTAGTTCATGAATTTATAAATGCCTTGTGTCAGGGAGGGAGAAAAACACTTGCTGACAAATATGAATATGTCATGCATGGGAAGCTATATCAGATTCAAGAGGAAGGATCAAGGAGGGCAACTCGAACGTGTGTATCCATGTTTAGAATTTTAATTGTTTTATTTTTGGCAAATATGTTTATTATATTGTATTTATACGATTTTTCTTGATATTCTGTTCATGATGGCAATCTTTATTCATTTACTTGTTACTACAACCAACTGATATTAATTACCTTGTGATATTATTTTGGCCTCAGGGAGATGGTTATTACATTTGGTGGGCTTCTGATGTTGTTGAAGGGAGATCCTTCATATGTCTCTCAATTCGAGCTTGATCAGAGGCTATTTTGTCTGATCAGGAAGCTGTGAAGCTCAGTAATATGCCCCTAAATTTTCTGAACATCACAGTCTAGTGCTCCTCTAAATGTTGGGGATTTAGTTTTATTGTACCATACTTGTTCTAACATATCTATGTAGGATTGTCCACTAAAACTAGGGTATATTCCCTAGATTGGATCGTACTATCTATGTGCTGTATGATGTCGTGTTCTCTCTAGAAAACCTCGCTGGCTACTTGGCTTGTGCCTCTTTGCTTCTACACTTGTGGAGATATACATGTACACACACGCACACATGTACACACACGTGGGGATATGAGTGTGTGATAGGAAAGGAAATGAGTTAATCCCAAGTTCACAGTATTATTAGATGGCGTGTTTTGTCTACAATACTCTGCAGACAATAGTAGAGGCATCCGAGCTGATGCATTCCTTGTTTGCTATGAGAAGAGAACCGGGAATGTTTTATTGACTTCCTTCACTGCCTACCAGCAAAGTTGATTTGTTCGATCTTCTCATCATTGAATCTTAACGAACGGACAGACCTTTGGTAATGTGTACAGATTGAAAGTTTATCATGGGATTTCCACAAAGCGTTTGCAAAACCCTTTATTTGGATGGAATTGAAAATATTGACTGGATCTTGTATGGCTATGAAAGAAAACACAAACTCTTGTGTGAAATTATCCAATTGAAAAATAATGAATATAGATTTTAATACAAAGTTGTTAATACTGTTTTAGCCGGAACATTATGTGCCGCTAAAAAAACTGAGATAAAACAATGTTATTTTTATCTCGGTTTTAATTCTGGTTTGTTTTGGAAATATCAGTTAAATACCGGTTGGAATATCTCAGTATCATTCCGGTTATGATGTTTTGGCCTTAAATATTAATAATGTAGAAGATGTCTGATTTATTATTTTTTGTTTTAGAGCATTTTACTTTCTTAATATTTTGGAATTTAAGAGATGTTTTTAATTTTGAGATTATATTTGTTTGACTTTGTATTTGTATTTTATAATTTAAAGTTAATTTATCTTGAATTTTAATTATGCTTGTTAAATTAATGTTTTAATTTTTTTTATAATTAATTATATATATATATATAAACAATACAACCACGAAACGACAAGCAGAAATGCTCCAAAACCAAAACATTCCGTATCAATAGAAAAACTGAAATGGTGACCGGAATAATATTGACAACTTTGTTTTATTCTAAATTTATTGTGGTATGAAGTTTTTTTATTTTTTTAAAAGAATAAATTATCCAAGTCAACCTGATTGTGTAAATCGAACACACAACTTGTTCATTAGGTGGCAATAAGTTTTAAGAAAATAAAAAAAAATGATAAAATATGAAGTGTGAGGGATGAAATTGAAAAAAAGAGATCAATACCATCTGGGTTAATCTTTTAAATCTATAATTTAGTTTATGAGCTTAATATAATTTAGGGGTAAGAAAAAAATCGATCAACCAATTAAATTGAGAAAAAATAACATAAAAAATCAAATAAAAAAAAATCAATTATAAAATTATGAAAAATACCCAGTTCGGCATTAATTTTATACGGACAAAATCGATTAACCCAAACTGAACCGGTTCGGTCGGTTAAAAAATTAAATCTAAATAGAAACTTAAAACCCCGTAGATATATCGTCCCCAATCCCCATCCACCTCTCGTCTCCCTCTCTGCAACTAAAACCTTAGCAGCCTCTCGCCTCGCTCTGAATCTCGCCTCTCGCCTCCCTCTGCAACTAACACTTTAGCAGCAGCAGCCTCTCGCCTCCTCTGCAACTTAAATCTCCCTCCCTCTCGCCTCTCGCCTCTCGGCCTGTCCTCCCATTGCAACCAACCAACCAACCAACCAACCATTACCCTCTCTCCCTCTGCAATCTGATCACATTGATACCCCCAGTTCGACAGTTCCTCTTTATCATCGTCCCCATCCGACACAGTTGCAGTTTACAAAAGGTAAGTAAATTGAATCTCTGTTTTATTTCTTGTTATCTCTTATAGATCATCTATGCTTCCTTTTCTAATTGAATTGAATCATATATGAAATCAAACCTTGAGTTTCTGTTTCTGGGAACAAAGCACGGGATAGTGTTAAATTGACCATGGGTAATTCATGATTACTGGAGCTCTGTGGAAATTTATGTTGATGTATGAGATTATGATATATGATTATATGGGTAACATATTTATGTTACTTGAGCTCTTGTTACTTGAGATTATGATATATGATTATATGTTGATGTATTTAAGTAGTAATTAATTGATGTTGCTGGTATTTGAGATTATTTGTTCATATCATGCCGGTCTTTTCTCCAAGCAAGCTCAAGCTTGCTCACCTAGAGCTTGCTTGGTGTTTTTATAATGTCTTTAGAAAAAATGTTTGTGTTATTCTTTTTTCATATGTTTTCTTTTCTTTTTCATGTCCATTCATTTTTACTGTTATCATTAACAACTGCCTTCACAAATCTTTGATTCATTGATACCATGGTCCAGTTTCATCTCACTATCATCTTGTAGCTACTTTTTCAGTAATTGTATGAGGGGTGATGCCTGCATTTTGTTATTTGTTGTCCTGCCAATACTTTGATTAGGTTATCACAGAAAACCATAAGGAAAAAGATGAATATATGAACATACTTTTGGTCCCAAGTATTAAAAAAAACCATATTCTAAGTAAAATAAAGTAAAGTCAATAAAAAAATATTTGATATTGTGGTAGCTATTATTTTTTAAAATTATTTTTACTTAGAAATTCATTGGAATAATATATTTTTGTGTTTTTTAAATTTTATTTTTGACATTAACACATTAAAAAATATAAAAACACAAAAAAGAAGTAATTTGAAAAAGTATTTTAAATACACAAACAAACATGCTAGATGAATCAATCCCTAAGCTCATTCTCAATTAAATTTATTTTGATTTTAAAAATATTTTGATCATTACACTAATGTAAAAAAAAATAAATAAATCATTATCCCCGGATAATAACAAAATGGCCTTATAAATTTATGTTATTACCCCAATAACTAGTTTAATGGGTTTTCAGGAAAGGCAAGAATAAATTCAGTATGTGTGTACACTGATTTCACTACCCCCAATCATTTTTTTTTTGTAAATAAATAAACAAATAAATTAATAAACCCTTAAAACACAGAAGGAAGGGTTTACGGATGCTGTTAGGCCAAATTCAGACCCTCCCTGCCTAGCTCCTTCACTTGCTCTTACTTGCCCACTTTCTTTCTTGGATCGTAGATTTTGTTTCTCTCTTGGGCTTCTTATAGGTTATCTCTTTGCTTTGAAAGGTATCATCTTCTGCAAATGGAAGATTTGCTTGACTTCTTTGTCATTGAGAAACTCAACCCTGATGGCAAGAAATATGATAAAGGTATTTTTTTTTTTTGAATCCTAGTTGTTCTTTCACTGCATTATTTAGCCTGATCACTTTTTTTTCTCAGTTCTTTTCTGGGTTGTTAGTACTTAGTAGTTTTTCTTTGCTAAAGGTCAGTACTTTATGGTTGAGTTTAAAACTTGGTTAAGTAGAAGAATTTATTTTAGTCATGTTCTTGGTTTTGAATCTGTAGTGCTATTAAATTATGAATAAATATGAATAAAAGGGCCTTGTTTCTGTTTATTTTTTCTTACCCCGAGGACTTGAATTTAAGTTCTTTGTGGATATCTTGCAATATATTTTTATCATAGAGATATTAATGTTAGCTTTGATCTCCTGTAATGGGGTTTCTCAAATACCAAGTAACTTTCTTGGAATGATTGTATTATTTGGGAAATTTTGGGGTTGGAATTTGACCTTTCATTTTTAGATATTTATAATGCATGTTGTTTATCTGAATTGGTACTGAAGCTCTCCCTACTTCAATTCCGGTTGGTTTTATCCGAGTTTGAATTCGCATATGTAGACTTTCTTTGGAAAACTTTATAGAACTAATAAGATTTATGAACTTCTGTACTTTTCTGAATTTATTATAGTTGGTAAACTATGTTTTTGTAGTTTCTCGCATTGTAGCTCGCAGCGAGAACGAAGATTTGTATATGCTGCTTGATGTGCACACAGAGATTTATCCCATTGAAGAAAAATCAAGGTATTTGGTCCTATTAACTGAAACATTGAACGCTGATGGCACTCTGGTTGGCCCTCATAATGCCCAGGTAATCCTTCTCTCTCTGTTTTGTTTTTCGGTTATCACTCTGACATGTTTGGTGTTGAGAATGACTTAAATACTCTATATTCTTATGTTTCTTCTACATGTTTGCATTTTATCCTTTTCCTTTATTTGTCTTGGTTTATCAATAGTATTAACAAGATGATATATATATATATATACACTCACTTTCTTTTCAATGCCATTGACGATTACATGGTTTTCAAAAAGTACAAGCTCTTAAGCACTGTTATTACAATTGGAAACGTTAAGTTTTTTTGAATATTAATTCTATTTGAAATGTAAACGAAGTTTGAAAGGTACATAGTTTCTTGTCCAAATCTGACTTCATCATCATGCTAAATATTTTCGTTTTCCCACTTCCATTTGATTGCATGCCCATTTTGAAATGTGCATAACCTTGTGTTTTTCTGATCAGCCATTAAATCATGTGACGCATGAGGGAGATCCTTTGCCATTTATTTTTCTATGTTTGGTTTTTCATTTGGTCTACTGATTGCAGTAGTTACATAGAGATAAAAATACTGGAGCTTTGGAATGTTCCATCTGTGATGTGTGAATTGTAAGTTTCTTATTTTTTTTAAAAAAATTCTGTCCAATGGCTAGTACCCAAGAAAAGCCCTGAAGCAAAAGACTCTTTGGAACGAATTTTGGAAATTTTCCTATTTTGATATCCTCGCATCAACTGAAACTTTTGATTTTCAATGAAGAATGATCAAAGGCTTCTAAATGCATTATCACTCTTTGGCATAGCTCTTTCTATCCAAATATTGTTTGCTTGACTGGTTCCTTGTCAGACTCTCCACTTAGTCCTTACTGTATCCATTCTACACAAGTTTGATGCCTGCTTTTTTGATTCTGAAAACCGTTTCCATTTAACAAACACACTGCATAGAATCAACATTCCATGATCAGGATTCTACTCTACGAGAATTAATGTGCGGCTAAAACAAGCAGCTGTATCGGAGAAATGTTATTATGAATGTCTTGAGCAAAATGCTCTCATTCTTTTTTCTGGGATAAAACCTGTAATGATGGAATAATGAGTGACCGACCTTGCATGTTTGTTTGATGTAATCAATTGTATTAATGCCCCCCACTTGTATACCATCCTCTTACAGGATAAACAACCATCCAAAGAAGACAAGTTTGAGTATGTGACACACGGGAAACTTTACAAAATTGACAAGGAAGGTTCAGGAGCTGATTTCAAGCTGTATGTACCATTCTTGTAATTACACAAAAGTTGCTTTCGTTGACTATCTAAAAGTCATAATGCATCTTCGTTCTTAATATATTATGGCATAGCTTATTCCATCAAAGTAAAATGGCTACTGCTCTTCTAACTGATATATGTATCTCTTTTGGATTTAGGGAGATCTACATTTCATTTGGTGGCCTTCAACTGCTGCTGAGGGGGAATCCTAAGTCGCTTGCTAGGTTTCAGCTTGATAAAAACTACTTTATGTTGATGAGGAAGATGTAGAAACATCAACAGCTCTATAATTATCAACTCAGTTTCAAGCTTAATGGATCAGCAACGCTGATGAAGTTTTAGTTCGGTATATTATTCTCTATTTGATGGCTATTTTTTTTATTAGTATTTCGCAATAACATAATTATAAATATTAATTTTTTTAATATGATTGATAGAAATTAATATAAATTAAAATATACTAAATTATTAACTAATGAACTTATTATTTAGATATTTTTTCTTATGTATAAACAACATACTAAAACTTCTGGAGAAAATATTACAGCAATACACAGTTCTTTCTCCCATTTGTCCCTAAAACAAATAGGAAAATACTAAAGCAATAAAAAGTACAATGAAAAGCATTCAGAGGGGGTAATTCAGTTTTTTCAGGGATATATTATCTATTGATGAATTGATTATTTTCATCAAAAAATAATTAAATGACTTAATTATTTTATATGCAAGAAAAACATTAACTTGCACCAAGGGTTTTCATGGGTATTTTTATTTTCTAAGTACAATTAAATTACTAAACTGCTCTAAAAAGCAACAAACATAAAGCTTCATTCCAATGAGTTTTTTCATCTATTTTGTTTTTAAATAAGTTGATTTAGGGACAATTTGTTCTTTGAAAAGTATAAAATATTAATAAAATAAAGTAATTGGCCAAGCTATAAAAGTGTTTTACTTTTATATTTTAAATCCAGTATTTTTTTATTTTTTGTATTACTATTTTTTTTCTATCTTCTTTTGATTGATTTTGTTTTCAATTTAATCTCTAGTTATTAGGTTTCGATTGGTATTTTTATCAAATTTCATCATCATTATTTTTATATTTAAATCCTTTACTAACTAAATTTTATTTCAATTTCACTCCCAATCATTTTTTTTTTGTGTCAAATTATGTCATTATTCTTTTTATTATGTTTATTTTTTAATATTCTTTTTATATTTATAAAAAAAAACATATCATCACTTACGGTTTTTTCAATTAAATCATGAATTTTGAAGGTTAACACAAGTTAACTTTACTCTTTTTTAGATCATTTTATGATTTTTTTTTAATTTTATCATTCAATATATATATATATATATAGAATTAGACTTCTTGCTTTTTTTCCATTTTTTTCTATAGAATTATCCAAATCTTATATCCATGGTTCCGAGGTTAATGAGTTAATCCAAGTTAACTTAAATATTTTTATTGCTTATTTTATTTTATATTTGGTTTCATGCTTGGATATTTTTTTAATTATAATTTTTCTTCATTGCTTTTTTTGAGTTTGCCTTCTACATGGTCCATATTTGTCTCATGATTATGATCATGTGTTTTGAAGGTTAACACTAATTTTTTTTTAATTTTATATTTTAAAATTTATTTTTTTGACAATTGTTTTTTCATTTTATTTTCTATGTGTTAGTAAATTAATCCTGATTGACTCAAATTTTTTGTATTATTTTTTTTAGAATTATTTTTGAAAAGTTTCATATCTCATTTTTTTTTATTGAGAATTTTTGCTTTTTTTGCTTTTTTTTTTTTTTTTTTTAAGTTTTCCTTATATGCATTAAATCTCACTTATGATCACAATAATGACTTTTGAAGAAAAAAAAACAAATCAATCTTGGTCTGTTTTTGGTGTTTTTCTCAAATTTATTATTCAACATTTATATTTTGGAAAATAGGTATACTTTTTTCACCTATTTTCTATAAGATTATTCTAATCATGTGTCCATAGTCGTGGGATTAATAGATCAATACGAGTTAACCCAATTTATTTTTTTTAGTTTCATCATTCAACATTGATTTGTTTTATAATGGAGTCTTATAATTTGTTTTTTTTTAAGTCTCATCCTTTAACACTTGCTTTGCTAGAGATTTAGTTTCATAATTTATAGTGTTGCTTTGTGTATGATATTCTAGTCTCATGACTTGTGTTGCGGGTTTAACGAGTTAAATTGATTGCCTTGAGTTTTTTTAATTAGCATTTGCTTCGATATCATATCGTTCAACATTGATTTTATTATGAATTAGACTTCGTGATTTATTTTGTTTTGTTTTTTTTATGAGGCTATTTTGGTCTCATGACACAAGCTTTGATTTTTGTAGGTTAACTAAGTAGACATAAGTCTGTTTGATGAGTTAATCTAGGTTAACTCGAGTTTTTGTTGTGTTTTTTTTCAAATAATTTCTTTTCAATTTTATCATTTAATATTGAATTTATTAAAAATTAGAATTCATGATTTATTTGAATTTACTTTATATGGAATATATTAGTCGCATGACTCAGTTTATTGGTTTAGCAAGTAGGCTTGGATAATTATTTATTTATTTATTTTATCTTTCAAAATTAATGGGATTGAGCATTGAGTTTCATGTTTTGTTTTAATTTTTTTGATATGAGATTGTCATGGTCTCATGACCTAACTCATAGATTTAGATGGTTAACCTGGGTTAACCATGATCGATCCAATTTGTTGTTAATATTAATGATCATTCAACTAGATCACATTGAGTTAACCCTCTAATGGTTTAAATTTTTTCTACTAAAAAAGCACTAGCAACAATTGAATATTTTTAATATTAAAAAAAATTACCTGAGCCATAGTATAGAGTATAACAATGATATAAAGTTAACCTATAGTTAGTGCTGATATTGTTTTGAATGAAAAAGCTAGTGCTATCTAAGCTTTATTTTAGCATTATTGTCACCAAAAATTTCAAAACTACATATCTTAAATTAAAGTGATTGATTATCTATTATTGACAACACACATTAATAACTAATCATTATCTTTTAAGTTTAAAGACTTCATAACAAATCAATCTTTTTTAAATAATTATTTTTTACTCTATTTTATAAAAAAATAAATAAAAACAAGTCAAAGTCATGGAAAATAATATGTTTCTTATGAGATTGTAGGAAGTATACAAAACAAATGATTGGGAAAAGTCAAGATATAAAAAATAATAAATAAATTCAAAATAAAAAAAATGAAAAAGAAAAAGAAAGGAAAAACTTAAAAAACTAAAAGAGTGGAACTTGGATTGCACATATACGAGCCTTGTGGCAACTAGGGTTATGCATTTGGGTATATATGTGACCTAAGAGTTACAAAAATCAAGTTTATAAATTCTAATATAAAAATATATGATACCACAGTAATACAATATAAAGTAAATTAAAATAGATTATGAATCTCAATTTCTTATAACCTATTGTTGAATGATAAAAGTAAAAAATAAATGAATAAAAAAACACAATAAAATGACCTAAATCTATCATGATTAATTTGCAAAGCCCATATTCCGAGTTATAAGACTGAAATAACATCGTAGAAAACATATCAAAGCAAATGACAAAACCTAATTCATAATTAACCAAATTTTAAAAGTGTTGAATGATAATACTAAAAGAAAAATGTATTTTTTTTATAAAAAAAAGTAAAGTGAAGCGGGTTAACCTATTATGAGTTGTAAGATTAATATAATCATAAAAGAAAACAATTCGCAAAAAAATCATGAAATCTAATATTTAATAAATAAGTGTTGAAGAATGACATAAGGGAAAAAACATAGATTCAATAGAAAACAAAAAACAATTTCACAAAACAAAACAAACATAATGAAATTGGAATATCTTAATTGGAATATGGCTTAGAAATTTGGAATAGATCAAGATTCCAAACGAGATGAAATTGGCTTGGGTTTTTTTTTTTCTTTTTTAAATGAGATTTACTTAGTTATTACAAACAAAATATACAAGAATTAAAAACCTTAAAATAAATAAAATTAGAGCATGGAAATTATGGGTTATGAAGTTGCAACTTTTGGCCATGCGAACCACCATTATCATAAGAAAAAAAACATAATGTGCACTATTTCTGGCATTCAGCCCTAATCTATACTATTTTTCAAGCAAAAATACTTTAAAATCATCTTAAAGATATGTAAAAAATCATTTTGAATCTTAAAACACGTTTTAATCCATCCTAGATACTGCAAAAACAAAACCCTCCTCTCTCTCATGCTTTCTCTCTCCTTTATCTACAATTAGAGACTTTATTATCACACAAATGAAGTTCAAGGATTACTTCGTATAAGTTTACAACTTTAAATATTAAAGTGAAGAAACTCAAAACTTATAAAAAAGTTAATTTAAAATATCTATGTAAACCAAGATTGTCCATACTGTTTGGGTTGATGTTCTATTTTTTTATTAATATGAATGTTTTAGTTTTAGAGTATTTCAGCGCACTGTTTTGGAGTTGTACTGTTCATATATAATTATATATATATATATATATATATAAATTGAAAAGCAAAAAAAAAATATAATTTTTATTTTTTATAAAATCAAAATTGATGCAACAATTTTATTTTTATTACAACATATATTTTTCATTTTTATTTTTTTGATTTTGATTTTAATATATATATATATATATATATATATATTTTTTTTTTTTTTTTTTTACTCGTACAAAACGTTTTAATTGTTTCAGCTGAGAAAAAACGGTTTTAACAACCACGACGGAAAGTGCGTACGCCATTAAACGCCGTTTACCAGACAATGAAATCTAATATTAAATTCAATTATATATCACGATAGGATTAGATCCTAAACGACATGTCAGGCAATCATCTCGTAAAGAGGTTTTTGTTTCCCATACAAGCAACTTTCTGTTAGGATTCTACGCAGAAAGTTTCTCTTTGGAACTAAACTCTGTGAGTTCCTTCTTCTCTTCCTTCTTTTCTCATTCCGAATGTTTCCTGTTTGGTTTCTGAGTAAAAACCAAAGAAAAAACCAGAGAAGAAAAAACACATATCTCTCATGCACCAGAGCCTTTCTATTGAGAAAAAATCTCATGATTTAATTTGTTATAGAAACACATAAATAATGTTTACATATTGATGTAAACATAAAGGAGTTACGAAAACTTTGTATTGTTGACGAGAAAACGAAAGAAAAGGAAGGAAAATAGTTTTGAGTCTTTTTTTTCTTTGTTACAAACTTGCACTGTGCCGCTAACACAGCTTGTTTCACATGATTTATTTTTTCCACCCTTGTGATCATGCATATTATGTTGAAAGCTTGTGTGGTTTTGTTGATGGATATATTGCATAAGAATACCATGCTCTTATTTTCTTTATTTCTTCTTTTGCCTCAGGGATTGTGTTTCTGTGAAGTGAGAGTTTTACGAGAAGTATGGAGGATATCTTCATTGTTGGTTCAGGTTGTAAGAACTTTGACAAAGGTATGTTCTTAATTCTGAGTATCTTCCATCACATTGTTAAATTCATGCTTGCTGTTAGTTTTTATTGGTGCTTGGTTATGTTGCTAGAAATTATCCCAGATCAAGTCCATAATTTGAGCTTTAAAAGCACTATGTTCCTCTTTAGATCATATACTCAGCTAGTAGTTTTTGCGTAATGTTCTTATTGAAACTAGCTAGACATAGTTTTGGAAAGTTGTAAACTGAGAAGGATACAGTAGGTTGTTTATTTATGAGCTGTTGTTGGAGTACTTAATCCTTATTTGAATCGAGATAGAAGTTCCCGGGGATGGATAGGAGAAGCTCAATCATGTTTCAGACCATTACTTCATTGTTTTCTCAAATTTAAGGATTGGATTTAGAGAGGTTACACCTGATCTCAGCTTGGCGTGTACCTTCTTGCTAATAGGGTAATCTCACAAATACGTTCCTGCAGTATCACGAATAGAAGCGCGGAGCGAGAGGCTTGAGTTATTCATGCAGCTTGATGTGAATACTGAGGTTTATCCTATTAAACAAGAAGAAAGATACGCAGTGAAATTAACTACCACACTAGATCCTGATGGAACTCCTGATACTGGTTATTACAACCCGGTAAATTGACCTTTTTTTCTTTATGATTAGAGTATGCTCATGCGCTGAATATTGTTGTATGTTTTCCTTTTGCCTTCTGCATGTTTCAATTCTGCTTTAGTTCTAGTAATTTGCTATATAATTTTAGTGTGAGAGACCTACTGATTTTAAAAGTAGTCTTGAATTTTTAGAAATGACTGCAATTAGCTGTTGCTAAACAATGAAAAAACTAGTTAATACGTTTGGATATCAATTTTGAGTCTGTTTTAGCTTTTATTAGGACACAAATTACAGGGGGAGTTCTGTTAATGTTCCTTATTGTCTTCTTCGTGCATACGAGTTCTTACCTCTGCTAATAGGCATTTCAGGCATCCTTTCTTATGAATATAGAACAAACTTGTTTGGAGTCTTACATTATCAGCATTCTTTCCAAAAGTGACTTGAGTTATGTCGCTGAAATCAGAATGTTAATTTGAGTGGCAGGATAAGGTGATTGATAAATTGGTGGGAAATTTTCAATCTGGCAATAATTTTGGACAAGAGAACATGTTGGTATCCCAATATAGAATGATCTACCACAAGCATCAGACCATGAAAAACAGATTAAGTTGTGTTGAAGCAACATACAAATTTAGTTTGAATTAGAGAGCAAATGCGGTAGAAACAGCGACAATTTGAACACATCATTTTTCTTTTTACTGAAAAAATTGCAAATAATATATGATTTGGAGATTCTCCATAAATTTCGATGAGTTTCAAGAGAGAGAAATTTCCATTTCTTCTCTATGATCTGTGGTCAAGTTGAAATGTCTTTCGCAGAAGAGTTCAGCATATGCAGTAGTCTTCTACCCATCATTCTGTTTCAATCATAGTTTCCAGAATTTTTCTTAAACATCTGACGTGAGATTGGTGACTAGCCATAAATTACTAAGAAGATTTAATGTCTCTCTTGCTATATTTCCCTCTAGAGATTTATTAAAATGCTACATATTTTCTGGTTAAAGAAAATAAGCTTAGGTCATAAGGATAAGCCTTCCTCTTGGAACTAATCTTCCATTTTAATCTTTTATATACGATGCATGTTTGGGAAGTGTAAGCCACTGTTCTGTGACATATTTAAACCTGTGTCTCTAATCACCATATTATGATGTGTATAACACCTATTTCAGATCAAGCCAGGGTCAATTGCTGACAACTTTGACTACATCATGCACGGCAAGTTGTACAAGATCCTAGATGAAGGTTCAGGAGCGAGTCGTAAAGTGTATGTATCGTGTTCTAACCCCTTTCTCGTACTCCATAATTTTGATGCATGAAGCAAGCAGTTTCTATCATCTATCTATGAATCTCTATGCCGACTTTCTTAGTTGGGAAACTTGACTGAAATGGCAAGCCAAAGCTCCATTGCAGTTCCTCTCAGTTACTTTATGCAGACAAAACATTTTTTTGCTTGCAAGAAAGTTGATTTCTCACTGTTTATTTTGTTCTTGAACTTAGGGAGATGCTCCTTTCTTTCGGCGGTCTTCTGATGTCACTGAAGGGAAATCCTGAATGTGTTACTGACTTTCAGCTTGATCAGAAATACTTCCTTTGTATGAGAAAATTGGTTTAATGCTGTGGTATCCAACAGGAACCTTCAATCTAAGTAATCTGTATAATTCCTTCTTCAAACTTCTAGTTTGGTATGTTCTTAGGCTGATTCTAATCCATGTAGGAATCCAGAACTTCTGTTTTTGATAAATTCGTGAGGCAAATGCTTATTATTTCACTTTGTTTGAAGAAAATCATTACAGCTGCATCTATTGGACAGGCCGTATTGTAAAGAAAGAACACCAGATTTCTTAAAAATGTCGACGCCATATTTTTTAGCTGATGATTTTAAAAAGTAATATAAATTATATTTTAAAATTTTATTTAACAAGCTTAAATTTTCAGGTAAAATAATTCTTAAATATGATATTAGAACCTTATTGACCTAGCAGTTATAAGTTAAAATCTTACTATCCTATTCTATTTGAAAAAAATCAAACACATGCTAATGTGGATATTTGTGATTTATTTTTGGATCAAAACTAAAATTTTAGATCAAAACTAAAATTTCAAAAACTATAGGGATTGGAAAAGAAGAAAAGAAAAATAGGTGGACTAAAGAGCTATTTTTCACACGAATTTGAATTTGACAAATGAGATTTCTCCTTGTTTTACATTTTGGTCCTTTTTTATTAGTTTTTCTTCTTGTCATTTTTTTAGTAACTAGTCATGAAAATGATCATAGAAGGGAGAATTTTATGGTGCCAAGAAAATAATTAGTGACATCTATTTAGTTACTCCCTTAATCTATTTTGAATAAAAAAATAGATACAAGTAGGATTGAGAAATTATACATGGAGATATTCTTATTAATTTTTATGGGACATGAATTTTAATTAATTTTTTTTTCTGTGTATTTTTTTCCTTCGAGATGAGAGTATCGAATAATCAATAGAATATTACGAGTTGCTTTTAGAGTATGATATATGTTTTATATATGTATAGAAGATTGCAATTAAAATAATGAGAAAAATAAAAAAATATACATGGTACTATGAATTAGTCCAATAATTTACCTAGTCGTTTTAGTATATTTTATAAATAACTATAGTTGCAATATATTATAATTATAGTCTATGGTAAGTTAGTCTAAGAAAATTGAAAATATGAATTTAATTTTATTAAATGATAAATTAGTTTAAAAATATTAACTCTTAATTGAAAAACAAACTTTAATATTTCAAGTGATCAAATAGTTTGGCTTGAAATTCCAGCTTAAGAAAAACAATTCCCAGCTTCCACTCCACGCCAATGACACGATGAAAGGATTGGAGATAAGCAATATACAATTCACAAATTGTTAAATTCATTTAACAATTTATTCAATTATTTTTATAATTTTCTAAAGGTCAAGAACATCGTCAACGTCAGATTATTTTGTAAGAAAATTTAAATTAATTACTTTTTTAATCATCTTAAATACGCACCTCCATATGTAATTGATGTATTTAAAAAAAAAATCCTTTAAAAAACAAAAAAAAAATATTTTTTTTTATTAACCACGAGTTCTATGTCTTGGAATTATATATTAGCTACGACTCATAATTTCGACAATAGCGAGTGATTCAATGTCACCATCATTATAAATCGTTCGTTACGAGATATATTTATATCTTAAATTTATTCTTAATTTAATTAAAATATGATATACAACAAGTAGCAAAGACGTGCATGCTCTAGAGAGCGCACCCAAAATTCAAAAACAACTGAGTTTCCGCAATCCAGACGCTGAAGTCGGAATGACGTGAAACTCACCCAGTTGATGCGTCTCGGTGTTGGCAGAAGAAATCCACAGTTTTGCTGCTAAAGCATGCCAGTTTAGGCCTTGAAATCATCATTTTTGTCATTTTAAGAAAGTTTCATTATAGGCATAATTTTTTATTTTCAAGTCTGAATTGATTTCCTTCAATTCCCGCTTGCTCAGGATTTATAGCCTTTTCAATTTCTGTATTTATTTCAAATTTGCTATTTTTTAGTAATTTTATTAATTAGCGTCGTTTTCTTATTTGACATGGGTTAAGCTACGGTTTCTGCTATAAATATGGTTGCAAGCCTCTTGCCGAATTATCTTTTGATTTATTGAATAAAGTTATGAGTTTTTCGAAGAGTTCCTCTCATACTAAATTTATTTATAGAATATCAACATTAATCGTATTCTTTGTGTTTTCTGCTGCGTCAAAATAACATCAATAATAATCATTTATCTTCCCTTCAGCTCTAATTCTAGTGATGTAGAATTTATTGCACACAAGGAGTTGTTGCCACCCTTACTCTTGGCGGGCACAAGTTATCTTATGGTTCTCATGATACCACCCATGCTTGTTCTCATATTCTGCGTCACAGAGAGGCTGACTTTTCTCCACTAATGGTCAAATCTTGAAACAGTTCATGTTTCCATGTGATATCATCAAGATGCAGATGAGTTTGAAAAATATGATACTTCTAGAAGCTATTACACTAGAGGTTTGTTTGCATCAAAGAATGAAGAACTCTTAATTTTCTACGATCACACTTCAATTTTATTTAGTTACGAGAATGTTAAGATCCATATCTTCAAAATTATCAATTCTATTTTGATTGATATTTTATTTTTTCATTTATAATGAAATATTTTGGTTTTATAGTGTTTTGGTGAGTTGTTTTAGGGTTATATTGTTTATGTATATATATAATTAAATTTATTAATTAAAAAATTTTAATTTAAATCTAAAAATAAAATTATTTAAAATTATTCAATTTAATCTAAAAAACACAATAAAATAATTTTTTTTGAATAAAATTATGAACATGTATAATATTACTATAATGTTATCGTCAATCTTGTAAGATCATTACATTCTCTGATTGCTCTGAAATTTTAACATGATATATATAAATATGTCAAGAGAATTCTCGTAATATTTCTTTTCAATCTAATAGTCGGATTAAGAGATATGATTGATATTGTAAAATTATTCATTATTTAAAAAAACTATTTAGCCGAAACGGAATAGACGGAACGAAATCAAAATGTTTCGGTCAGTATTTAGCTGAAAAATCCAGAATGAGCTGGAATTTAAACCGAGATAAAATCAATAATATTTTATCTTATTTTTTTAACTATTAAAAAAATATTTTGGTCGTTTGGCCGAAACACCGGATAATATAAAGCAGAAACGCATGCATCATGACTCATCAAAGGGTCAGTAACTTGACCGATCCGAATTCACTTCCCTCGAAACTGGGATCGGTGATGAATGCAGTTCATGCTCGAAAATGCTTTTTGGGTTGATATCTGGTTTGATCATATCTTCAGATAAGCAAGCAAACATTTAAGCCGATTCCCTAAATCAAGAGGTACAAAATCGTTGATCTTGTTGCCTGCTTACTCTTTCTTTGGGGTACTAGTTTCTGTTTTTGTATCTGCTGCGTTTTCCTTGGCAAATATGAATTTTTAGGTTTTCGTCTGCTGCTGGAAGTTACTGCATTATCGTCCCTATCTTCCAAAGCTAGCTGGCTGGCTCCATTTCTTTCTGGGTCAACTACTTTGCTTTCTCTTGACTTTTGTTTTCATTCCATTTCCATTTTTCTACTGTTGATGCCTTCTTGGCTACTAATATTGTGTTCCAGCTTTCTTTGAACCTTTTGCTGGCTGCTACTTACGAATCAGATCAAGAAATACATCGTGCTGCACAGCTTATAAATAGCACGATGCTCTGCTGCACTTCTGCTGCTGTACTTAAGCTAGTTGCAAAGTGGGAGTTGTCACTGAATATATGAAATGCTACAAGTTGTGTGGAATGCTTCCAATTGATAGCTAATTTAATATTATAATGCAGTTGTTTTTGAAATAATTTTTTTAATTAAATTATTTTTTATTATTGATGTTTTTTAACTGTACTTTTAAGATGAAAAAAAACAAACATGCTAACGTTACTTGAAGAACCAGTAAAGCAGAATGATTTTGCTGCATAACTAATCAATCAGAATGATTTGACATTTTTATGAATCAGATCAACAAATCAGAAATTTCCCAGTAAAAATAACTGAAGAACATGTACAGAACTTCACGGCTGTTCATCTTCCAAGTATAACAAGGTTCAAGGATAGAACAAAACTAACCCCTGCCAAGTTCTAACCTAACCATTGAATAAACTTGTATATTATTTTTGTGTACAAGAAGAACATCATTCACAAACATTTTTAAACAAGTTACAACATATTTCTTAAACATCACGTGCCAAAATCTATCTAGACATGGCATGCAACTGTGAGTCTACCCTTTTCTTGATGGGACTGAATGTACTTCAAAATATACGAAGTAGCAGAAAGCCAGAAACATCATAAAAATAAATATATTGCAAAGAACATTTCCACAGCACTTGTGCTTACATGGGCCGAAATGGAATGGCCCTCCACATTGATGGCAAAACTGAACCCCACATCTGCATTAATAATCAAAAGATATCAGAAATATACACCAATCACAAATTGAGTATATGTAATTTTTTATGGTTTTAATTTATCATTTGTGAGGTATTTCAGTTCCCTTGATCAGGGTAAACTACACTCTGAATAATGGAAGATTTCAATTGCATACAATCTGCCTTCTGTATAGCTCCAAATCTGTAAAATCATTTTGAATTGAAGAAACCTTCAAAAGTACATTTGGAATTCAACTATACTTGAGATTGGAGCAAGGCTGGATAGACCTATAGCATTCAACTATACAAGTTCTCAATTAAGCGAGCTAATGTGCGGCATGAATCCATTTTAACAGAATTAACAATCATTAGTTTTGGAAATTTTTGAAAAAAATTAATTGTTTTCAGCAATCCTAACTACATCTTCTAATGAGCTTTGAATGATCATAGACTGTACCCTTAATTATTTTCTCATGTATATGTTATGGGAAACGGTGTTGCATAATCCAAACTATAACAATCACATGCCACTATATAATTTATTAGTAAGAGAATTCAAATGCCCAAACCACAAATATTAAGCAGATGGAAGGAGGGAGGGGGAGAGAGAGAGAGAGAGAGCATACTTGCATTTTATGTCTCTGCAACCACTAACTCGCTCAACCGAGTGACCACAATTATAACACCGAGTCCACCTTTTCTCTTCAATCAGTTCACCAACCAGAATGTCATTCCTATCTCTTAGATGTCTGCTTTCATTGCACCGGTATCCTGCATGCCACGGAATCTTGCATAGAAAACAGAAGTTTTTCTTGCAGTTAGGACATTTTATCTTCTTCAGGTTATCCCTACACTCATTCAAAACCAACACGGAGCAATCTCGGTATGGGCAATAGCAACTTTCAGACCCTAAAACCGTAGAATCACATAGATGATCACACCATTTCTCAAATATTGGCTTCGATATGATACACCTGCATGAGAGAGGGTCCAAAGGTTGCTTGCAGTTCAGTCCAGGGCATTCAATGCAGCCAGTGGTTTCCTCAACTGTTACTTCAATATATTTGGCTACGCAGTCCAAACAGAAAGGATGTTTGCACAAGCTACCATTCTTGAATTTGTTGATAGCTAGCATTGGTTCGGTGCAAATTTCACAAGTAAAGTTTGAATCTTCTTCTTGTTGCAGCAGTCCTGGTTCTTCTACTTTTGTTTTTACGGATTTTTGCATTGTGTTTCCCATTATATTTTTTGCTTCTTGATCTGCTTGTGAGCCTTAGAGTACTACCGTGGGTTTCAGCACTTGGACTTTGAATCAGAATTTCAACTCCAAGGCAATAAAACACTCTCTCAGCTTCAATGCTGAGATGAAGATTCATAAGACTTGAGACCGATCAAATACCAAGTTCACTTCAAGCAAAACAAAAAAGAAAACAAATCAACTATGCACTTTGTTTTGTTCCCTGATAATAAGGCAGTTGAAGTAGCATAAAGAAAAACAAAAAACAAAACAAATCAACTAAGCCATGTCAGATACCACTAATGAAAAGACGATTGTCTTTACCCTGAAAAAAGTGTTGCAATTTGTTACTGCCTCATTATTTCCGGCACAGTCAATGTGATTACACTATCAAAGAAAGCAAATCCAGGCATATGAAAAGGGAGCTATCTGTGACCACTGATCACAAAATCAATTGCAAAAGTCTGCGCAAAGTTGTCAAGATATTCAAGTGTAATACCTCAATTTTTTAGTAAATCCAACAGTCAGATTGTCTTGAAGTCCCAGTTAATCTCCAGGTCCTTCATCTAACAAAGATTGGTTGTCCATGGAAGGAATTTTCCAGTCGACATACACTATGCATGCTTACAAAAATGGGTTTCATCGTCTTCCAAATTTACAATATGTCTGCAGAACCTGTGCCAATAAGATTTGATCAAGCTAAGGTTTACATCATGTAAAATATAATTTGATTGTACAGCAATTTAATTGCTAATTTTAAAAAATAGTACATGTGTGGCCTATCAGATGGTAATGGGATTCCGATAGTGTTCAAGACACACAAAATTCAAATTTCTCACTTCGGAGAATTTTCTCAGCAACCAATCAGAAAAACAAAACGAAAGGAGTTGAAATTACAGTATAATGAAATTCAAGCTGTCATCTTCTTTCACTTTCTAGCAATTATAAGTACTGCTTAAAATAGTAATTATCTTTTCTAGGAAAAAATTTCACACAAGAAATTCCTTTCACTTTCCTACTAGAAACAGAGCATATCGTGAACTAAACCAGAGTCAAACTGAGCTAAAGCTTTTAGTCTTTTAGACTCATGGATCACTAAAATGTTTCATTTTCCATCATTTTCCAGGAAAACAAACAGCATAAACACTGAAAGGATGATATTTTTGTCTTAATGTGACATAAAAACAGTACCCAATTCAGCAATTCTATAAGAAAATTACTATAATTTAAAATGAAAAAAAAGACCCAATTCAGAAAACATGATATTAGAAAAACAAATGCCACAGTAATAGACGTTGAAAATCACTTTCACTTACAGGGAAAAAAAAACTGAAATTCTATATCCAAATTGAAAGATTATAAAGAAATTAAACTTATTTGGCTCTGCTTTCTCTTAAACAAACAAAATCCCAAGAAACAGAGCTCTCCTTACATTTAAAAAAAAATGAACGTACAGGGAAGTTTCTGGTCTATTCTTTCCCGGTAACCAAACAGAAGTGAAGATATTTACGTGCAGAGAGAGAGATGGGAAGGTGGAGGAAGAAAACTACAAAACGAATATGTGTGACTGTGTGAGAGATGCTCGATTATAATGATTGATGTAAACTATAAATATACCCTTCATCTCTATGATCTCTTACAATGTAGTCCTTTACTAATTATTTATATCAATTTCACCCTCAATAGTATTAGAATGTGCACATGTAATACATAAAAACAGAGAAATTATTAGGTAGTTTGAGATCACTACTCCTTGCCTCACTTAAAAGTTATCTAGAAATATGTAATATTTCCTCCATTTTTTTCATTTAAAAAACAAAATCAAGAGTAAAAATCACTCTAAAAAGAAATCAAATGTTTTAAAAAAACTACATATAAGAAGTAGAAAATAAAAAGAAAAAGAAATTTTAATTCATCATATTTTTTATATTTTATTTATAGAGAAGAAAGATTTTGATCTACTTTACTAATTTTTTAAATAATTTTTAAGAGCATAAAAAATTAATAAAAAAAATCTTGAAACTATGAAATTAAGGAAGGTACGAGTGTCTTTAACCACTATATTATATATTTTTATAGTTATTATAGAGTAATTAGTGATATTTAATAATTGTTATTAAAGCTTTTTTTTTTTTAGAAAAAAACTAAACACAAAAAAAAGATACAAAATAAAATTCATGGCCAATAATAACTTACTAAACAATCATCTAGATTTTTTTTTCATTTCAATATTTGTATTTTATAATGAATTATAATTAATTACTCTATGAACATGAATAAAAATTTCCTAGTAATAAAGCTCAATCAATACAATTATTCATAAATAAATAAATAAAAATACATGTATAACGTGGTTACAAAATTTAGTTAGTTTATCTTTTTTAAAATAAACCTTGGTAAACAACCTCTATCAAAATTTAAACGTGCACTTAGTGTCGTTTAAAAGTGTGGAGAATATTATTTTTTTCAAATGATTTTTACTTAAAAATACATCAAAATATTTATTTATTTATTTTTTAAAATTTATTATTGATATCAACACATCAAAACAATTAAAAAAACCCTATAAAAAACTTAATTTAAGAAAAATAAATCAAATTTCGATGAAAAAAAAGTTGAAACTCAATATGAAACATGTGTCTAATCTTGATTAACATGAAAGTTGTTTCAATGGTAACCCATAATCAAGAAATTAAAATTTATATAACAAAATTTTATTCAAACTACCTTAAATACAACCTTTTAATAAGATTATTAATTTTACTTATAATATAAAAATACACGTCATTTAATGGTAAGGCTCACATGTGTTTAGGTGAATGATGGACATGTAAAGCGATGGCTCACCAAATATTGTACAAAAATCCCAAATTGTCAAAGACAGTAAAGTGTGAGGACGATTTGGTAAATGTCTCCTGTAAATCACCAAGGAAAGGTTTGCAGGAGGAAGAAGGAGCTGAGAAATTTCCTCAGGTATATACGTGCCCCGTTGTCGACGGCTCATGGAAAAGGAAGAGGAACTATTACTACACTCGAGGTGTTGTGAAAATATTTTTTAAATATATTAAAATATTTTTTAAAAATATTTTTTTAACTTTAATATCTACAGATCAAAAACTATAATAAGATATTAAAAAAAAAATTATTTTTTTAATCTATATTTGCTGTTATTATAGCGATTGTTTTTTAAATTGTAGTGTTTTTTTATAAAAATATTTTTTATTTTGAAATATATTAAAATATTTATTTCAACTTTAATATATGCACATCAAAAACTATAATAAGATATTAAAAAAATTAATGTTTTTTTTAATCTATATTTGTTGTTGTTATAGCGATTGTTTTTTAAAGTATTTTTTATTTAAAAATAAAAAAATATATTTTTTTAGTATCAGCATATCAAAACAATATGAAAATATCAAAAAATAAAAACAATTTAAAAAATTAAAGGTTCTTGATTATTTCAAAAGTGATTTAAAATAAAAAAATATATATGCTTTAAATTTCTACAGCTTAAGTGCTTTATTTATATTGTAATAGCTCATCCTTAAGGGGTGTGATATAATGACAAAGAATTTGAAATTTGCATAGTATGTTTCAAGTTAAAGATAGAACGTGTACTTCTTGTAAAAATCTAGAACAGTCAGAGTTTTATTCATTTACCTAAATCTATAAAATATGTTTTTTGAGAGATAAAATTTCCTTGAATAAAAAAAAAAAGAGTAATGATATGCTCTGCTACGAAAAACTCTCACGGCAACCTATTGTTCATGATCTATTAGAACCTTTCTTAATCTTAAGAATGATCGAAGTATGGTTGAAATTATTTTCTTAAAGTGTTTTTTATTTAAAAAAAAATATTGTAATGATATTTTTTTTATTATTTTAAAATAATTTCTGACATTAGTATATCAAAATTAATTAAAAATATCAAAAACACTCAATTTAAAATAAAAACTAATTTTTTTTTAAAACACTTTTAAAATACAATAACAAATAATCACTACATGTTAATATGAGAATATAAATCTTCCTTGAATATGGTAAGCTTCAGACCCCCACTTCCGAGTAGAAATTTTACTGGACAAATGTACATTTAAATTAGTTTCCAGATGTATTTGTATAGCTTACCAATATGTCCTATTTTTTATATTTTATTTTTATATCATGCTATTTATGTAATTATCCTTGCACTTATATCGTTACACAAAGTGATGAGATAAACTCAAAATATCGCGGTTGAATTTTAGGCTAGTAATTCAAAATAACTTGAGATTATGAGCGAAATGATTTTTTTTTTATAATGATACGAAATATACTGATTTTAGATGGAATAAAATAAAATTGATAAAATTAATATAATTTTCTTAAGATATACATTAAATTATATGTCTCTCCACTCACCTGTTACCTATTAATATCCCGTTTGGCATTGTAGTATAACTGGTATTTAATAAAAAAATAATTTTTTTTTATCTTAAATGAAATTATTTTGATGTTTTTAGATTATTTTGATATGCTGTTGTTGAAAATAATTTTTAAAAAATAAAAAAAATATCATTTTGATGTATTTCTAAATAAAAAACACTTTAAAAAACAACCACAATCATTCTCTCAAATACATCATAAATATAAAAGAGTTGAGAGGTCAACTCACCCTCTTCATTATTCATAATTTTGCATTTTCTTTTCATTTAATTTTTTTAAAATTTATTTTTTAATATTTATTTGATTTTAAATTCATCTCAATAAAATATTTTAATTTATTTTTTACAATGTTATGGTAACCTCAAATAGATATATAATAATATTTTGTTTGTGTTTCGTTTGTTATAATAAAAAATAATTTAAAAAATATTTTTTTTTCTTTTTCTGTAAGTTGGTGAATCACATAGCTTAGTTTGTAAGTTTTATAGGTTGGGTTTATTTTTATCCTGGGCTTAAACTGAATTTCTTAGGCTTATGCATTTTGGACCATTATTAGCCCTTTTTGAGTGCGACGTCGTTTAGGATTCCTCCCAAAGATGCGTTTCTCGTGGATAAAATATTTAAATATTTTTTCTACCAAAACTAGATGAATAATAATAATAATATCAAAAATATAATAATAGAATGATGTGAGTACAATGTGTTGATAAATTAGTTGTGGTCATAGAGTTGAAGGCAATGAAATGATTGAGTCCTAGGGCATGTCATGCAACTTCCTGTAGATTTTAAATTCGAGTCAAAATCTTAAATAGCTGAAATTTTATTCATTTAACTTAGATTTGTAAAAGCATCTAAAAAAAATGGGTTTTCTCGAATTCAAAAATAAAATAAAATAATTGAATAATATTATGAGTGATTTACGGTATTTAAAATAGATATTTTTCAATATATTAAATTTAAAGGTAAAGTATAAAATATTTTATATCATTGATAATTTAGGTAGTTTATGCCAAAGTTTCAATTTTTTTGAAAATGATTTAATTTCAAGATATTTGAAGAGGGTTATAACAATTTATCCTAAAAAGAAAATGTTTATGAAGAAAAAAGTTTCAAGAAAGGCATTTTAGACCAATTTGTAGTTTATATATAGATTATTACCATTCTCATCTGCAATTATATATTTGGGATATCTCCAATCTGTCCTTGTTACAGATGTTCTTGAGCTATCCACCTTTCAAACATGGCAAAACATTCTGCAGGCTTGTGCTCGGGAGCAGTGTGCCCTCCACCCTACAGATTAGCCAAACAATTAAGTTTGCTTATAAGAGATTTCCAGGCAATAAAAATGGAAAGTTTACAAATCCCATACCTTCACTGTCGCAAATGTCAATTGCCTAGAGTAAATCCTCGTGTAACTGCACACGCATGCTCAACGTAAACATCCATACCATTCATTTTCTTCATTTAATAGACACTTTTAACAGGAAAATTAAGAGCTAGAGGAGTTACTGAATCCCAGAAAAATGATCGAAACTGATATTCAATTGAAGAACATACCCAGCAACTTGACCTTGAAGGTGCCATGGATGCCAGTCATCGACAATAGAGTAGTTTAAAGATCTTATCCATGCTTGAGTTCCCAAAAATGGTGCCAGCATGTCATGATCGCCACTATTCAATCAATACAAGGATGACAGACTATTTCAACCAAACTATATAGTGTCATAATAATAACAACAATAATAATAGAAAAAAACAACACCAAACAACCTGTAGATTAATCTGCGGTAACCTTTTATCCCAAGCTCGTTATGATACCTAATGCTGCTCTTGATTTCCTTAGTATAAGGTAATTTATAATCGCATCTTTTCCACTCCTTTATACTTCCCTGCATCAAAAAAGGATTACGTTATTCTCTTGCTGATTTCTTGCTAGCTACTTGCTAGTTAAAATTCTTATAACCACTCTCTGTTACCAAGTGTAAAACAAAAGGATAGATGATAAAAATACTTGGCTTCTTACTGGAATTCATAACAAAGTGCTTATAAATAGGCATTATATAATGCATAATGAACCCATTAACTCACATCACAATTAACCCACTAACCTATGATTCTAGCAATACAATCACCACTTTCTTAGCCACCTAAGCACATTCCTAAAGACTAGGTCTATTATGACTAAATCAACATAAAACAAATAATTAAATAAAACAATGAATTAAATAAATAAACTTTATTACTCTCCCTTAAACTGTAATATGCAGATAACAATTTAAGATAAACCATCCTTCTGCAGTACTCTTAATTACTGTCGATCGCTAACACATTCCAAGTAAACCACGCAATTTCACAAATACAGCAAGTTTAAAAGGTTTGGTTTGTATATCTACAACTTGATCTTTGCTTTTGCAATATACCATATTGATCATGCCATCATTACAGAGATCTCGCAAGAAATATATCTCACATCAATATGTTTGCTTCTTCCATGTAACACTAGATTTTTGGAGAGTTTGACAGTTCAGTTGTTATCACAAAATACTCCTGTAGCCTCAATTTGCTGAAACTATAGTTCTTCAAGGATTCTTCTTTATCCAAATAGTTTGACAAGCACAGGCTATGACATCAATAAATTCAACTTCTATGGTGGATAAAGTAATAATTTGTTGCTTTTTCGAAGATCATGAAACAACACCTATGCCCAACATAAAAACAAAACCTGAGGTACTTCTCCTGTCATCTTGATCACCTGCATAATCACTATCAGTAAACCCAATCAGCTCCATCTTTTCACCTTTCTTGTAGAACAACCCAAAATCCTTAGTTCCTTGCAAGTAACGAATGATCCTTTTAGTTGTTATCAAGTGCATTTCTGTTGGATTCTCATATACCTGCTGATTAGGCTTCCAGAATACATAATGTCAGGTCTTGTAGCATATGCATAGGCTATGCACCCAAAATTATGAAGTAATCAACAACGGGTTTCCTCTCACTCAAAGCTTCCTCAGATGTCATGTTATGAAAAGAAAACATAGGGTTTCTATTTAGCACATGAATGCTCTAATTTACAACTTCCGGCCAAAAATTCTTTGGGATTTTTCCTTTTGCGAAGACTACTCACCATGTTGAGGATTGTTCTGTTTTTTCCTTTTAGACACACCATTATGCTGTGGTGTATAGCTAGTTGTGAGTTCCTTTCAAATGTCACGCTCTCCATAAAAAGCTTCAAATTCCCTTGAACAATATTCTCCACCATGGTCGATTTGGAGGGTCTTAATGGGCTTCCCTGCTTCATTTTCCACATGAGCTTTAAAGCTTATAAACATATAAAAAGCTTTTGTCTTATGCTGTAAAAAATAAACCCAAGTTTTTAATAAAATCATCAATGAAGGTGATTAAGTACTTTTTGACTCCATTTAAAGATGGACTAATCGGTCCACAAATATCAAAATGTAGGTATGCTTTGCTCTCCATGATTTGCCTTGAGGGAATTGAGAATGATGTTGTTTGCTAACAACACATTCTTCACATGTTTGAAAAGGAATATCAATTTCTGGAAGTCCTTTCACCATATTTTTCTGTTGAAGTGTCCTTAGGCCACCAAAATTAAAGAGGCCGTAATGAAAATGCCAAAGCCACGAGGAATTCTTAATTTCAGCCATGAAACAAGGCTGAGATATCACAATTTCTAATGGAAACAACCTATTTGAACTCATTTTCACTACAACAATTGCCCCTCTCAAAAGATCACAAATCTCACATACACCATTCTGTAAAATTATCACATACCATTTCTCTTGTAATTAACCAGCACTCATTAAATTGGTTTTTAAATCAGGCATATAAAGGGCATTAAAAATTGTTTCTACAAAACCATTCTTGGTTTTAATTTCAATATCACCCTTTCCCAATGCATTCACAGTACAGTTATCACCAAAACTTACTGTAGAATTAAAATCTTCGTTTAAGTAAATAAAAGAAGACTTACACCCACACATGTGATTGCTGCAACCCGTATCCACAAACCAAATTTCAGACCTCTACTTCTGCTCCCGAGACCCCTGCTTCTACTCCTAAGTAGTCTCCACAGCCATTAATAGAGTTTCTTCTTCCCTTTGTCCAGCAAAATGTGATAGTTCACCTTTGTCATTGGGCATCCTGGCATAGCATTCAGATCGATAATGCCCAAACTTGTAACATCTAAAACATTCAACCTTGGACTTGTCAACTGGTTGAATTCATCCTCTGCCTTTGTTTTGCCCTTCAACACCCTTGAAATGTCCCTTGTCTTCTCCTCTGTCTCTGCCAAAATTGAAGCATTTTTTGTTCATGAACAAGCAGGGAGCTCTGCAGTTCATCATGGAAGAGTTTTTCAACATCCTTTGACTCTTCGATTGAACAAGCCACATAATCAAATTTGGGTGCTAGTGAACGTAAAATGTTTTCAACAATCACATTATCGTCCATCTTCTCACTATGGAACCTCATCTTGTTGCATATATCCATCATCCTAGCACAGTAATTGGTGACTGGTTCCCTAATTTGCATTTGTAGGGTTTCAAAATCCTAACGTTGATCCTTGATGTTTCAGCTTTATGGAGTCCCATATGTCTTTGGAAGTTTCTTTGCTAAGAATGGTTTCTTAGATGGGACGATCGATGGCTTGAAATAAGTAATTTTTTGCCTTCAAATCCTTAAGTTTTCTCCATTCCAGCTCTGCCTTTTGAGCGTCTGTCAAGATTGTAGATGGTTCAAGAGCTTCAATTCTAGCTTCAACAATTGGCCAATATTCTTTTGACCGAAAAAAATTCCCCATTAACATGCTCCAATGGTCATAGTGACCATCGAATCGTTGGTTAGTTGCTTGCACAAAGGTGGATTCTGTTGCCATTTACGTTCTTTGTGATTATGTGAAGTGAGTGACGAAAATAGTTGAAAATTTTGGTTTCTCAAGTTAGGGATTTTTGGCTCTCTCATCTAGTCACGATTTGGGAACGGTTAGGTTTATGGGTTTCTCTCATCTGCTCATGATAGAAATTGCAGGAATTAGGGTTGCTTTCATGAATTTGGGGAATTTGGGGATTTTTAGTTCTCTCTCTCATTTGTTGAAATGTGGGCAATTCAATTTTGGATTTTTGGTTCGCTCTCTCATATGCTTACAAAACGGATTTAGGGATTTTAGGGGTGTTTTTGGCTCCGATACCACTGTTACTAAGTGTAAAACAAAAGGATAGATGATAAAAATACTTGGTTGCTTACTGGGAAAAATAACAAAGTGCCTATAAAAAGGCATTACATTATCATAATGAACCCACATCACAATTAATTCATTAACCCATGATTCTATCAACACAATCACCATTTTACCATTGTCTTAGCCACCTAAACACATTCCTAAAATCTAGATTTATTATAACTAAATCAATATAAAATAAATAATTAAATAAATTAATGAATTAAATAAATAAGCTTTAACACTCTCAAATCTGAATCCCATACCTCTCGCACATGGAGTGCTTTGCGCACGTTATCGTCATTTGCCCAATAAATAAGGAGAAGACTGATGTAAGACTGTAAGCATCAAGGACAGTTTTCAAAATGAGGGAAGGACCAAAAACAAACTTGTATATAAACACACAATAAAAGAACATTACGTTGAGTATTTGTTTCCTTGTTGATCTTCTGTCAACATTCTATAACATAATATTGTGATGTGGTGACAAACAGGGTTATATATGATCGAGTTTTTGAATATTATTCTGTCTGTTTTCATAATTACTTTTCTTGTCTATTAGAGGAAGAAGAAAGGGAATTACACGGCATCCGATGGTAGGAAGATCAGGAATGAAATGGAGGAATTCTTGAGGGTTCTCATTGAGATATCTTTTTTTGCCTAACATCTCTATCGGACGTGGGGCATCACTGGGACACTTGCGTTCCAAAACATGAGACTCATCAATTTCTGAGATGCACTGAGAAAGCAGATGACTCCATTTGCATTAACAATGAGTTCCAAGGAAAACATGAAGGGGATTTGCAGAATATCTAAGTACCTTGTGAAAAGCCTCTACATTTCTCAAACAATCTACATTGCTCGGTTTTATGGTTTTATATTCTCCTGCACAACTTTTCTTCAGCGACTGAAACAATTTGTAACGCTTGTTAGACATCACTGAGAGCTAGTAAGGAGGATTCTATAACACCAGATAGATCAAGATCACCTCATAGAGTTCATCAGAAATAAGTCCCATTCCATGAGCAAATGGAATCTTCGAGTTGTAATCAAAAGTGGGATCAGTAAAAGGGTTCCCAAGTATGTATCCCTGTGACCACACAAATGAACCAACAGATACACCAGCAAATCTTCGATGCACGCATGCAATTTAAGTTCTTGTTCTCTCTGTTTTTCTTTTAAAGTACATGTAGTGCAGTTATTTATCTAACAAATTGATAAAATCCAATTTAAAGTTAAACAAGAAAAATTTCAGAATCTATTTTAATTGTTTAGTTCTACTCTATCAAATATAATTATCAATCTCATGGTTAGATCAAACTGAAATTTTATTATGAGTCTCCAGACATATTGTTATATAAGAAAAAAATTCAGATCAAAGGCAATCTTTTTGTACGATAAAAAATTGAATAATGGAATATGTAATTATAACCTTGACATTTATTAATGGTTTGATGCCGTCATTGTTCCCTGCACACATTAAAAGTCATATGTGACTCTGTATTCAAACTAAATTGAAACATAATTAAGTTAAAAATGCCTCGTAGCTGTTTCTTGCGCGTTTTGTGCTGATACAAGAAATAAGAAAATGAAAGCAGGTCCTGTCATTTCGAAACCCTGACAGATCACTTTGCTATCATACCATTAGAAATATTCTGAACAATTGCTGGAACGATCATGCCGGAATAGGAGTCGCCAGCAATGTAAATTGGATTTGCGAGGAACTCTTGGTGATCCGCTAGCCACTATGCAATGTAATCAAGACAAGATAATTAAAATAAACTCACAGATTCTACCATTCAGCAGTAAGACGGATCAGAAAGTTACCTTTCGAAGAAATTGCTCAGCATGCGAGACTTGTTTGAAGTCGCTTCTCTGAACAGCAAGAGGGGTTCTCGCGTAGGAGAATCCAGTGCCGACAGGCAAATCTAAAAATATTATGCTGGAAACCTGAAATTGAATCACAAACGCAGCCATCCATAAGAATAATATTTTAGAAACTGCACTTTCTTATCTAGCAATTCCTGCTTGGTGCAAAAGGTAATATCACCTGTGTCCATGAGTATGGATTCAAAACCAATGTAGGTAAGCTTCCATTGTATTCCTTTACCTCAAAATTTACCGGACCTTTGAATATAAAACATCGGAAATTCATTAAACTTCAACGATCTGGATAAACTCAACATAAGAGTGATTTTCCATTTGAAGTGCAGTGATATATAGGTAATTAAGTGAGCTGCTGGCGCTTCTCTTACCGATTTCTAAAACAAGAGCACCCAAGGCAGAGCAGCCGGGGCCACCAGTTAGCCAAAGCAAGAGAGGGTCATCTTTAGAATTTCTCTGGGACTTGATGAAGTAGTAGAAGAGCTGCGCATCCTCCGCCTCATCCACTCCAACATATCTGATAACTCCACACACCCACCATTACTTGAAGGTAATTTTGATCAAAGTTTTTGAGTCTATGAATGAGTATGGAGTAGTAAAACCGGTAAAGGTGAAGGTCCAAAGGTTACCCGGTTTCAAGGTGGAAGGGAAGCGGCCCCTTGAGCCCAGGAAGAAACTCAACAATGGAGCGGGCGGCAGCAAGCTGTAACCAAACCTGTAATAACAAGAGAAAAGGGAGGCATTGTTTCGCCATTGATTTTGATATCGATGTTGTTTCTTGAGCTATACCTTCAACTATTTAAAATAAACTTTCTTCTTCTTCTTCTTCTTCCCAGATCAACATTTTAACACGGTTGTTTGATGTCTTATCCAGACTTCATTATTATATTCCCATTCTCTGAGTTGCCGGAATTATTTTTCAAACACTTGGCTAAACTGACCGAATCTTTTCTAAATTTACATTTATTTAAGATTTAATTAACGTAATTTTAAATTCAGATGATATTTATGACACAATATTTTGTGTTTAATAATAATATAAAATAAAATAATTTTACATAAAAAACTAAAATATCTTCGAATAATCAGAAAATATAAACCAATCCATGAAAAAATTAAATGATCCATGAGAATAAAACTTAATTTTTAAAGATGCAAAATAGTAATTATATTATTACAATTTATAATAATTTATGTTTAACTTATAAGGTATAACTCTTTTTTTAATGTATATATTATTGAATTTATTTTCAAATATTTTGAATCCCTAAAAATATATGCTGATGTTGAATTGAATTTTTAAGATTTTTCATTTTTAAAACAATTTAAAAAACAATATATAAGATTTTTAATGATAAAATATCTAATACGTCCACAATTTTTTAAACATGGAGCAATTTATTAATTACACTGACACTGTCTCGAGTCTTATCTCTTCCACTGCACTCAATCACTGAAGACGCTTGGCATTTTTCATGGAGTCTGAAAGCAACAGGCTACCGGCTACTTACTTCTTTAATTATTTGCCACATAAAAAACGTGGATGCGACATGTTATCTTGTGAATGATTGAGATATTTGATATGTTTTTTGAGGTTAATAATATTTATTATTATAATAATAATAATAATAATAATAATATGAGATGTGTTTGTTCTTGTTTATTCTTTTATTAAATTTTTGAGTTTTTTATTTTTCAAAATAAATTAATTATTTTTATTATTTTAATAGTACTAATAGTAATAATTTAAGGTATTATGATCTTGATAATAATAATTATATTATAAATTATCATGATAATAATTATTATAATTTATTATAATAATTATAGTGTTTATGATATAACTACTTATAGCTTCGATGATAACAATAATAATAACTTATAAAAATAACAAAAACAACAATAATAATTAAAATGATATTAATTAAAACAACATAATAATAATTATTATAATAATACTACAATAATAATCAAAATATTAACTATTTAACACCGCAAGTTCATCTTTAGAAGCCGTTCAGGGGGGGTGCATGTGGTCCCTTAAGATTTAAGAATAACATTGTTGTTGCTGATGATATTAAAGTTTAAAAAATATAATTTTATAAAAGGTATTTTTAACTGTAATTTCTAATTAAAATTAAAATGTTTGGTTATAATTATGGTTAAATTTGAAGTTTAATGAAATATATATATTATTTTTTAAATATTATAAATTAATAAAAATAACAATAAAATATAATTAATAATTCAATTAAAATTTATTAATTTCTGATATCTTAAAAAATATATAGAGAGATCCACACATATAAATATCAATTGAAAATTAAACCATGATCTAAAAGAGAAACAATAAATAATTAAAAAAATTCAACAGAGAAGAGTTCCCATTTCGTTATCCTTCTGCTCCCTTCTATCATTCTCAAATCTGAAGCAGCGGCGGCAAGAGGAGTAGCAATCTAATGAAGAAGATCGCGGTGGAAAAAACTGTTGTCTCTACTGGATGAACTACCTCCGCCCTTCTGTTAAACGTCGCCAGATCATCCCTGATGAAGAAGATCTCATGCTCAGCCTCCATCGTCTCCTAGGCAATCGATACTCACGCAGCTAGATTTTTTTATTTGGTTTCAACGTATATAATTTTTTGTTTTATATTTTAGTTCTTAATCTTTTATATTTTAGTTTAGTTTCAATCCCTTTAATTTTTTTGGTCTTTTTTTATTCGTATTTATATATCTATACTTTTAATTTTAACTTTTAATTTTTGTTACTAATTATTTTCATATTCAATACGGCTTGCATTAAAAAACAAAGTAAGTTTAACATTGGTGGCATGAAATAAAAGTGAAACTTTCTCTTATACATGTATAGTGAATGCTTAGTTGTTAGTTATCTATTATCTTTGTGTTTTTTTTTTTTTATCTATTTGTCTACGTGTGATTTGATATATTTTTAGTTTAAAGTGATTTTTATTGGAAAAGAAATTAAAATATTTTTTAAGATTTATTCTTGATATTATTATATTAAAAGTATTTCTGAATACTAAGATTAGATTAATTTGAGATTAAAAAAAATCTTAGTTCATTTTTTTATATATTTTAATGCGTTAATATTAAATAAATATTGAAAAATATAATTAGCCTAATATATTTTTAAGAAAAAATAATTGTTATCATTATTTTCAATACTTTATCCATAATAAAATTAATATATAAAAAAACTAAATAATCAAAGTTTTTTAGACAAACAGAAAAGAAAACAACACATTGTGTTTGATGGTATGATAATGTATTATAATGATAGTAATACTAATTTGTTTTCTTTCCTTTAATTTTTTTCTACAAAAATTTCATTTGTTATTTTTTATCAATTTTTTTCAATGTTGCTAATATTGTTTTGATCAATTTTTTTCAATGTTGCTAATATTGTTTTGGTTTTACTTTCAATAATAATAATAATAATAATAATAATAATAATGAGGATAATAATTCAAGTCATTTATCATTGTGTTGTATTTATTAAGAATTACGTTTTACAATTTCTCAACATATAATGTTTCAAATCTAATATCCCAGATTAATGATCTAAAAACATTTATAACTCAATCTTGTTTTTGATTTTTTATCTTATTTTTTTAAATTATATGACTTAATATTAAGTAATAGTACAAAAATATTAAACAAATTTTTTATTATAATCCAAGAGATTATAATAATTATATTCATAATGGTAATAGTACTATTGCACGACGTTACATGCATTACTTGAAAGGAGCGTAAGGAAGAAAACCATTAGCTTGTCCGACTGAAGTGCCAACAGTATTTTGCAGGAAAAAAATATATATAAAATGACCTAAACACCTATACAATCAACTCGTGGATTTTATCTTTTCCTATGGCATATCCATATTTGTATTGTTTAGAAACATTGAAAAACCAAAAATACCCCCACCGGCAACTCTTGGTTTTTGTTTTATTTGAGGATAATATGATTATTTTACTACTAACAACACTGTAAAAAATAAAAAATAATCATAAGTAGTCAATTGTTTGTTGTCTGGTGATAGAGGTAAAAACAACCCAAAAAAGACTCAGATACCCCTAAATAATCACAGAATGCCAACTGGTCTTTTAGTGATGATATTTTTGTTCATGCTTCGTGCCCCCACCATCCCCAGAGAGAGAGACGGTGATGGTAAAAGGGGTATTTATATCCGTAAAATTATAGCTAATTTTTGGGAGTCGTCATTTAGTATTAATATCATTAGGAAACCTAATAGTCTATGAGAGTTTAGGTAAGGTGACTTGTTGTGCAAGAGGAATACACATCACCCCCAACGCATCTTACCTAAAGTAAATTGCATTATTGTTTTTTTCTAAGTCAATTTTTTATTTGTTGGTCTTTTTTTAGACTCGAAGTAGATATCTCTTTGTAAGATAGTCTCTACCTCATTAACATTCATTAAAGATGAGTTATTTGTTTTCTACAAAAAATTGATTGATTGTTGTGCTAAATATTTAATTGACTGATAATAAAACTATAATTGATAAAAATACCCCCAAAGATGAGTTATTTGCTTTATGCTATAAATTGTTTGATTGCTGTAAATTTCTAATTTTTTTTATTTATTATTATTATGATTGAAGTCAAAATTAAAAAAAAATATTAACAACGTAAAAATATATTTTTTGATTTAAAAAATAAAAGAAAATAATTCAGGGACTATGAGCAATAGAGAAATGAGGATTGGCTGCATGACCACTTGATCCTACACTACCAAGTCGAATTAAAATATATGCAATTTGAATAATTTCTTGCAATATATTTAATAGGATACTATTCTTTTAATTAAAGAAAATGAAAAAAAATTCAACACTTGTCATTTAGATTTGTGGGTCTGCCGCCGCTAAATAAGATAAGTTTTTATCCAAAATCTATTTAAGTCAAATTAAAATAATTATAATTTTTTATTTTATTATTGAATCAATTATTGTCACTGCTAGAAATGTTGAATAAATTTATTTATTGAATAAATTCAACACTTGTCATTTATTATTTTATTATTAATTGTATAATTCATTTTTGTTTCTTAGTTAAGGTAATAAACCTTTCAATGTTGCAATGCAAACTTGATAATCATTAATTTAATTTAAAGAAAATAAAGTTGCAAACTTAAAGCTCACATATACAACTCTTTTCGCCAATTAAAATATTCAATATTGATACGCATAGAATTGTATGTATCTCCCATAGAATTTCTAGAATCTTGGATTTCAGATCTCCCATAGAATTTCTAGAATCTTGGATTTCAGATCAGAAACTTTGATCTTCTTAATGATTTCAAACCTTTGCTACGGAGAACACAAATAAAAATTAGAGGTGAATCACCTCTAACCATAGATGTTTGTTTCGTTCCATTTTGATTAAAATGGTCAAAACGCTTTGTACGTGTTAAAAAAATAAGACAAAATAGTATTGTTTTTATCTCGATTTAAATTCTGGTTTGTTCTGGATTTTTGGGTCAAATATCAGCCAAAACATTCTGGTTTTATGTTGTCTATTCCGTTTCGGCCAAATAGTGTTTTTTAAATAATAAATACATTTACATTATCAATCATATTTTTTTAGTCCGACTGTTAGATTGAGATAAAATTTTATGAGGAGTTTCTTAATATATTTATATATATCATGTTAAAATTTAAGAGGAAAAATTTCAGTGCTATTATATAATGTAATGACCTTGTGAGATTGATGATGACATTCTCATTGCATGATTGTAATTTTGATTAAATTCATTTTAAATATGTGTGAAGATATTAAAATTTATAAACCAATATAAATTAATGTTTAAAGCTTACCCTATTTCAAGGTGAAAGGGAAGATGCCTTGAAAATGGACGAAAATGATCAAATACGAGTCTATTTGGTCGCAAAATAACCAGGCCTATAAAATGTGGTGAAGAAGTAATTGCAAATTTGCAAGAGTAAAATGCCCTATGCTCTCTTAGATTAATTGGCTGCCTTTTCTGCGTAGACTTTCAGCAGACAATGGTGAATCCAAAGTTAAATGAACGGGGCCAATTGAGCTATACAAAAAAGGAAATAAAATAAAATAAAATCTCCAAAAACTTTGAAAGATTTCCAAGAACATTTTCATTGTTTAGTGGGAGTTTCACATGAAGGCATTCAAAGTTTTCTTAAAGAAGACATTTAAGATGTCGATTGAAGCCACATGATACAATATAATTTTAGACTTATTTATTTATTTATTATATTATTGATATTGTATATATTACAGCCTTTTAAAGATATATTTAACATCCTTCATGCTCTATGTTGCAACGACGATTTTTTTCGTGCTTCGCGCCCCGCCATCCCTAGAGGTTTGGAGAGATAACGGTGTGTGGTGAAAAAAGAGGTTGTTTTATAGCCGTAAAAATTACGACAATAATTATAAGAAGTCGCCACCTAGTATTAAGGTCACTAGGAACCTAATGGTCTGCGAGAGTCTTGCATAAGGGGACTTGTTGTGCAAGGGGAAGACGCGTCACCCCCAGTGCACCCTACCTAAGGTAAGCTACATTGTTGTTTGATTGTTTTTTTTCTAAGTTAAAAATATTTACATTGCATTTTCAAAAAAATATTTTTTTTTGTATGCGAGTGTACTTTACAATGTAATTTTACACCGCAGTTAAAAACTTTTTTTTTTCATATATATATATATATACGGATGTATTTTACAATGTAATTTTACACCGCAAATAAAAAAAATCTTTTTATTCGTGGTTGTACCTTACAATATAAATTTACATTGTGAAAGCTAAAACAAAATAATTATTATATTATTTTTAATATTTTGGCCGAATACCAATGGATAATTGTAAATTGGTTACGATATCCAAATTTTGCTCAAAATACGTGAAAGATGCAACATATATTTTTTTTAATGAAAAATATGCATGGGAAAACCTTGGAATTCAGCCGTATGCATGAAAACAATATATTTTTTAAATGCATATTTTTGTTTTTTTTAAATTTAAAAAAAATTAAAAAAATTCGGGCAGGCCTGGCCTAACTAAATGGGTCGGCCAAAGTGGGCCAAGGGCCAACACTGCTGGGCTAGGCTGGGCTGAGAGCAGCCTAGCCCCAAGATTTTCTTTCTTTGTTTCTTTGTCTGTTTTTTTTTTTAAAAAGACAAAAAAATTAAAAAACACACACAACACAAAACACGTGAACAGTGCAGTGATCTGCACTGTTCTACGTGAACAGTAGCTTGGTCGGCTGACCACGACGAGAGGGTCACCTGCCACTGCAACCGTGTAGAGAAGGTCGAGGTAGTTGTCCCTGCGGTGGTGGTGTTGAAAATTATGGCCCGTGGTGGCCGGGAGGAGGGCTGGAAGTGGCTGGTCTGTTGCTGCCTCACCCTGCTGCTTTGTTCTGCTGCTGCTGTGAAGGTCACCGGAGTTGGAGAAGAAGGCTGGGTGGTTACAGGTTTTGCCAGAGCTGAGGAGGAGCTGCTGGCGTGGTGGTCGATGGGAGCTGAAAGAGTTAGAGCTGCAACTGGTTTTCTAGAGAGAGAACATCACTGCCAAGCGGGAGAGAGAGAGAGGACTGCAACGGGCTGTGAGGGAGATGGCTGCCGGAGTGATAGCGTTGGAGAAGAAGAGCTGGGGGTGACGGAGGTGTGGCTGTCGGTGGTGAAAGTTTTTATCCACGGCGCCCCTACAATTTCCAGTGCTCGTCATCCCCGTTGTCTGCAAATGCTGTGTGTTTAACGATGATGTACTCTGTTTCCAGTATTATTTCATCCTCATTTCTGTTTTTTCTCTTCCGTGATTGTCCCAGAATTTTCTCCTGTTTTCACACCAGTTTTCACCCGTCTATCATTTCATTCCCCCCAGGTTTTTTTCGTCTCCTCCTCCTCTGCAATTTGTTTTTTTAGTTTTTCCCCCTTCTTTGCAATTTGTTTTTTTTTTTTTTCAGTTTCCCCCTCCTCCTCTGCAATTTGTTTTTTTTTTTTTTCAGTTTCCCCCCCTTATGATAGTGTTTTCTCTCCTTATTTATAGGGCAAGAAGGCATGGTGTATGGCATGGGGGAAGTGTCCAAAGTATGGGGGATTGAGGAATGGTGTTGTAGAGGGAGTGGTGGCAGCATGGCTGCTAGTATGGCCAAGCATGTTGCCGGCAGAAGTTTGGTTGTTGTTGTTGTTGTTTTTTTTTTTTTTTTTTTTTTTTTAATTTTGAAATAAATAGGTTGTGACAAAAAAAAGTTTTTCGATGGAAAAAACTAGGAATAATGATGTTTTTTTGTTCAATTTTGGCTTCTGATTTCACCAGAAAAAGTTTCGTCACCGAAACTTCAATCGTCTCAATTTAACCCAAATTAGGCTTCCAAACTTAATTTCTCACTAATTAAGCCTTTAATCAAATTTATTTGACCCATTTAAAGTATAATTACGCTCTTGCGCTTAATTAAATCCTTCAATTGGGCTCTCAATTAATTCTGAAGAGTTTCGTCACTGAAAATCTCAATCTTCTCAATTTAACCCAGATTAAGCTTTTAAACTTAATTTCTCACCAATTAAGCCCTTAATAAAATTAATTTGACTCATTTAAAGTATAATTAAGCTCTTGCACTTAATTAAATCCTTCAATTGAGCTCTTAATTAATTCCGAAGCATAATTACACTTTACAGTTGGCCGGCGATTAAATCGAATTGGCCCATAAAAATATAATTATATCTTTTGACTTAATTTTTATGTATATTTATCCAATAATAAATTATTTTAGCCTCGAATATGCATTTTTCTTTATTTTTGGGAAAAAAGAGGTACAACCGAGCTTTCAAAAACGTCAAAAATTTTCACATTAATTTTTTTGCCGACACCAGCCCCTTTTATTTTGTTTTTATTAGTTTTTGGTATATTTTGGGGAATCACCCAAAAATTGGGTGATGACACTCTGCATGCTCTACTAGGGATAGTCATTTTTAATTCAGTTCAGTTTTTATCTATAAAAACAATCAAATAAAAAATTAAAAAAAATGAAACTGAACCGAAATAGATTTAAATCGACCAGTTTCAATTTAGTTCATTTTTTTTTAACTAAACAACCCAAATATAGTTTTGGTTTTTTAGGGTTTTTTTTTTTTATTACTTTAGCCAAGTTTTTTTCTTCTCTAATTTCACCAAAATAAAACCAGGCCAAAAACTTGAAACCGAACCTGAAGAGTAAAAAAAATTGCCATATATTTTTTTATTTGAGCTGATTAGATTCATTTTACTGGTTTTAGCCTTAAAAATTCAAAACAAATCGAATTGGAAGTTTTTTTTTTTTTAAAATCTAATTGGTTTAATCGTTATTTTAATGGTTTGGTTTTTCTTGATTAATTATTTTTTGGTTTTCTTGGTTTAATTAGTTTTTTTGCTCACCCCCGTGCTTTACCCAATTCTCATGCCTTTCCTATTATTCTTGTATAATCTAAATTTTGATTTATATATGTTACATTATTTAGTTTCTAATAAATATTTTTATGTGTTATCATCTTTTTTTTTTAAATGTTTTATAGCTTTATTTAGTACCCCTTGGACAAATATAATAGAACAACTAACATTCTAGTAGGTATCTTAGTGGTAATAGCTTAAGACTAAGAGGTTTGTTTCTTCTATGATCTCAGTTTCAAGCTCTATAGTTATTAATATGATGACCACTATAGATTTACATAATTCTTAATTTTAGGATCTGTGAAATTAGTCAAAATATATGAAAACTAGTCTAGATATTCACATTAATAAAAAAAAAAAAAAACTTTATGTCCTTCATAAGCATTGCTCCAATGGATTTACTATTTAGTAGAACATTACTTTAAGAAAATAATATTTTATAATGTTAAAAAGTATTTTTACATAAAAGAGAAATATTGATAACTAAATATGATTTTTTTTTAAATAATATTGTATATCCTCAAATTTATTTGTATATAAGATAAAAATATTTCACTATTTATTATTTTATTTTTCTTGTTCAAATAACTTTCAAAAACATATAAAGAACTTCAACAAATTATTTTTCAAACCTATTAAAAATTTACAAAACTAGTTTTACTGTTCTCGATTAGAAATTAATTATTAATTTATTTTATGATTCTATTTTTGAAATGGAGTACTGATTTTTTTTTAAACAACTTATTTTCTCAGTACATTACATTTCCTTGGAATCCATTCAGAAATGATAGGAATTAATTACAAACCAAGGGCCTGGAAAATGTGAGTGATTTTCTAGGATTTAAATTACTTTGGAAATATATACCTTTTTTTTTGTAATATATATTATTTTTCAATATGCTTCCAAACATATTTAGTGTATACTTATTTGATTTATCAAGTCATCATTTTACGTTTTTTTATTATTAAAAAGTTATTTTTTTATGCCAAGATTTAGTTTAGGTTAATGTTTAAATTAATCCAAAAATACTCTTTTTCATAAAAAAATAAATAAAGCCTATTGGTTTTTGATGTTTGGAACATTGGATTCAATGGCTTAATTTCTTGGATCAATTTTCTTTTGTTAAACGTTTTTTGATTTAGGATTTGATTGAGAGTATAATTAAGATTATTTTTTGTTCAGAAAAGTATTAGGATAATTTTTTTTAAACAAATATTTTTTATATTAATACATCAAAATAATTTAAAAGAACAAAAAAACTTAATTTTAAATAAAAAATAAAAACAAAAAAAAATTCATATTGTTTTAAAATTTTTTTTGAAACGCAATGCCAAACATGCACTTACTCTTTTTTTTTATATACTTTTATTTTGTTCATTTTTTTTAAAAAACTATTTTGAAACACAACGCCAAACAAATACTTACTTTTTTTTTTTTATATATATATTTTTATTTTGCTCAATTTTTTTTAAAACTTTTTTGAAACACCATGTCAATTACTCCTTTTTTTTCCTTTTACTTTTATTTTCTAAGAGGTTATTCGATTCACTCTTTTTTTTTTTTTTTATATATATATATACTTTTATTTTGTTGGAGGTTATTCGATTTTCTTTCTTTGGTCATTTTTATACTTTTCTTTTGTTGGAGGTTATTCGATTTACCCCATGGAAGAATGGATTATGCTTCACCCTTAGGGACCTAACTGATAAAAAAACTAATTTGAGACCTATATTGAAAAGATCTCTATCGTAATTCTGCAGTTGTCTTAATTTTTGAGTTAAGTGAAAGCTTCCTCTGCTATAAAATATATCTTCCCTTCCTTCTTTTTTCTTTCCAAGACCATACAAATCTTCAAGCTCTTTCCACAAAAAAAAAAACTCTTATCTTCTCCCCCTGTTTGATCTTTTCTCGAGAAAATGGGTGGAGACAAGCCTTCTTCAAAAGGGAAAGGAGCAGCAGAATATGGAGTTGAGTCCCACGCATCGGTCAATGCAGAAGTAGAAGTTCTTGTTGAATATGATGCTATTTTTCAAGATCATGTACCAATTGTGTCGTATTACAACGACCGTATCACACCTGTCCTTGATGCAGTGGACAGGTTGAGGCAACTCCAGGTAATGAAAGAAGGAATACAACTGCCAACCATTGTTGTTGTTGGCGATCAATCTTCAGGCAAATCCAGTGTTCTTGAATCACTGGCTTGTATCAATCTTCCTCGTGGCGATGGAATTTGCACTAGAGTGCCTCTCATTGTGAGGCTTAAACATCACCCATTTCTTGTACCAGAGATTTTTTTGCAGTACAACGACAAAACAGTGCCTACTGATGAAGCCCATATTGCTGATGCCATCAATCTTGCTACAGATGAGATTGCAGGGAGTGGTAAGGGCATATCTGACTCTGAATTAACTCTTGTAGTGAAAAAGAATGGTGTTCCTGATCTCACACTTGTCGATCTCCCTGGAATCACAAGAGTTCCTGTTCATGGCCAGCCTGAGAATATCTACGAGCAGATAGCAGGTATTATAATGAGGTATATAAGTCCTGATGAGAGTGTTATCCTTAATGTTCTATCTGCGAGTGTTGATTTTTCCACATGTGAATCCATAATGATGTCTCAGAAAGTCGACAAGAAAGGTGAGAGGACTATTGCTGTGGTTACAAAAGTTGATAAATCACCTGAGGGGTTACTAGAGAAGGTCACTAGAAATGATGTGAATATAGGCCTTGGTTATGTGTGTGTTAGAAATCGTATTGGGAATGAGTCTTACGAGGATGCAAGGAAGGAAGAAGCTGCACTGTTTGCAACACATCATCTCTTGTCCAAGATTGATAAATCTACAGTGGGTATTCAAGTTTTGGCACAGAAACTGGTGCAAATTCAGGCTAATATTATAGCCAAGTGTTTGCCTGAAATCGTCGGAAAGATCAATGAGAGGTTTAATGCGAGTGTTTCAGAGCTGAATACGATGCCTAGGAAGTTGTTGTCAGTTGCTGAAGTCATGGCAGTTTTCATGGGCATTATTGCATCTTCCAAGGAGTCTCTGATGAAAATCCTTGTACGAGGGGAAAATTATGAATACCCAAATCAAAAACATATGCACTGCACTGCTAGATTGGTTGAAATGCTCAATGAATACTCAGCTGAACTTCACAAGTGCTCTGACCATACAAAAAACTTCATGGTAAATGAGATTGAGGTTTTGCAGGAAACAAAAGGGATTGAATTGCCCAATATCCTTCCGCACACTGCCTTCCTTACCATCCTGAAACAAAAGGTTGAAGAAATATCAAAACTACCAAGAGATTTTGTTGAAAAAGTGTGGAATTACATTGAAGATGTGGTCACTTCAGTTTTGAATTATCACTCGGAGAACTATCCCCAACTTCAGTTATTTATCAGACGAGGGGCCAAAAAAGTTGTAGGTAAAATGAAAGACCGGTCCATTGACTGGGTAACAGAGAACGTTCAGATGGAGAAGGGGGCGGATTACACCTGTAATCCAGGATATATGAAGGAGTGCAACGCGCTCATGGCACAGCAGCAAAAATTCATCGACAACATCGTGCTTGAATGTTGTTACCAAGTAAAGATTGAAGGCTTTGGAGATGTTGAAGTTGGACATCTGAGGGCGGACAAGCTTATTCTGCCTCAAGCTTTCGACTTGAAGATGAGGGTGATTGCTTACTGGAACGTTGTCTTGATGAGGATGGTCGACAATATGGCCCTGCATATGCAGCTCAGCATCCGAAATCTTGTCAGCAGGGAAATTGAAAAGGATATTGTTAATAATGAGTTGGTAGGTAGTCCTGGTGGTGTGATAGAAAGAATGTTAGAGGAACCTCCATCTGTTGCTAGTAAGCGTGAGAGGCTGAACACAAGTATCAAGTTGTTGAGGGAGTCTCAAGAGGTGCTGGCAAATATCATAGACAAAATTGAAAGTGGTGGTCATTAGGGCTTCACTGATTATGGAGCTTGTAATACTTTTCCAGTTTCTTTTAGTTACTAGATTAGTTCTATTATGGTGCTTTTTATCTAGTATGTGCTTTTGGTTTGCTAATTAAGCTAATATATTATATGAATGTGTTACGTCCAGTGTGAGATCAGGTGATTTGGGTAATTGAGTCTGCAAAATGGGACTTCTTTTGTGCTTCATATTTCTCTATCTAATCTGATAATATCTGTGTGTAAACCCTTCAAATATTTTAAAACAGAGTCCATACCCTTCTGTGTTTTGCTTGCCATCTTCTCAATTTCAGTATTTGGTGGTGTCATATTTTTGAAGAACTGAAGGTGGTAAGATTCAAATACGTGACGGTTGGGTCAATAAGATTTTGATATCATATTAAAATAACTATCTCATCTGAAAGTTTAAACTGTTAGATAGACCTATAATATAATTGATATTATTCTGTAACATCAGAAATGGCAGGATTTTGGCTACCACTTTCTTCGACGGATTGAGACATGGACGAATCCTAAACTTGAATCACTTCAGCACCAGAATCTTCTGTTTTATGAGAAGACTTAGCTCCTTCATATATAAATATTGTTTCCTGTTCTACAGCTGCCTCTCCGCTCAACATTTGTTGGAGCAGAAGGATTGTCTGAAGCATATCTTACCTCATCAAATTCTGTTTTTACAGGCACAATATGTTTCCACTAATGCACTCACTCCCTTTGTTACTGAGCTGACTACTTTTACGAGAAGGAGATGGACCGGTGGGTGAGAGAAGCATGGAAATTCACTTGGACTGAAATATGAACAGTTCATGTATTCCAAACCAAGAACAAAGAAAAGAAATATAAGCTGCGAAATAATTTAGAGAAACAATGGAACCTTTTCTAGTTCAAAAATCTTAATTATTTCCACTGAAGGTTCTTGCTTTGTTCATCACACTTCAATAAACAAAAAAGAGATGCGATGATCAGTATTTCCTGACTCCATGGTTGTCAAAATCATGATTTTGACACGACACGGAAGGGGTTTCGAAAACTCGGATCGTAAGATCGGATCGTAAAATCGTACTTGAATTTTTCCGTATAAAACTCGTAAAATCACAGTTAAAATCGTGGAGGTAGAAAAATCATAAAATCGTAAGTAAAATATTTCTAAATGCAATACAACATAATTATGACCATAAAATATCATTAATTAAGGTTCATACATGATTCAAAATAATTTAAAAATATATTACAAAACAATTATGTCCATAGAATTTCATTAGGTAAAAACTAATAAATTTAAAATAAATATTTTGTTGGTGTGCTATATAAATTAAAATCAGTCTTATGACCATCATTTTTCTCATTATTTTTAATCATTCATCAAAAACATTATTATTGAAAGGATTATCAGTATTAATACTGATATCAACACTGAAATTGATACTAGCTCCAACTCCAACAAATTATTTTGATATCGGGACATGAAAATAATTTAAAAATATAAAAAACTTTAAAGTAAAAAATAAAAAAAATAGTTTTTTTAAAATTTAAATATAAATTTTAAGAGTGATTTTGAGTTAATATTATATATATATATATAGGGGGCAGGGCATGGCCTATGACATGGGGGAGGGGGGGCCAGGGCATGGCCTTGTTGATTTTCAAATTTTTAAAGTATCGTAAAATCAGACCGATCTGGTCCGATTTTACAATTCTATATGATTTTGACCCAAAACAATATTTTTTTTCAAGTTGACATAATTTATTAAATTGACTCATAAAATCATATGATTTTACTAATCAACTCATGATTTTAATAACCATACCTGACTCTTGAGCATACGAAATGGACCTGTGACAGCTTGTTCATACAGAGGCAAGCACAAAAGCAATGGGAACACAAGAAATTCTCAGTAAAAACGATACGACAAAGAAGACTGCGTGTTTTTATTGGACAAATTACAAGGTTATAAGCAAAGACACTTAAAAATGCATTAAATGAGTTTATTTTGAATATTTGTGCCAAAATAGATTTTAAGAAGGCAAGTGAACAGTATATTTTATTCAATTTAATTTATACATAAGAGAGGTCCAATCCATCTACTTTATCGGATACATTAATTTTGGTTGTTAGAGGTTTATTTTTTTAATATACAATTTATTTTAACAAATATAATTTTTACTCTCATTATTAAATCAGAATAAAATTTTAATAAAAGTTTTTAATTAGAGTTTTTTTTTATTTTTTATTTTATACTGGTTTAAACTTTTAGATCAACATGATTTAAAAAAACCTTTATGATAAGGCCACGCAAGAATTGTATTAGTTTTCTATTTAATTTAGAATTTTTTTGTTATTTTTTGAGCTTGATTATGATATTTTACCTAGTATAAGTAAAGGTATTTAATTTATTTTTAAGATTTAAAAAAAATAAAAAAATAATTGATTATTTATAAATAAACTACTATTGGTTGTTTATAGAACTAGTTTGACTTATTAAAAAATTAACCAAGTTTCATGACATCTTTAATACTTTTTGTCCATGTATATTAATAGATATTGCGTGGGGATTTGATGTTTACAGTCTTGGTATTGGTATAAATTAATTATTTTCATAGTGTTTTATGAAATAAATATGAACCGTTGAATTACATAAAAAATATATTTTTATCATATATATTTTAAAATTAATTTGGCGATCAAAAGCACAAACTTTTGGAAGGAAAAAGAAAGAAAAATAATTAATTTATTAATGATTATTTTCAGCCTCTATTATAGAAAAAATCACAAAAAAATAAATGTTTGCCACGATAGGTTGTTGGTTTATTACTCAATTAAAGTATTTTTTTTCTTTCATTTCGAAATTCCATTTTATTAGTCAAAATTAACGTGGAAAGGAGGTTTCTTGGATCTTCCAAAATGAATCTGCTCGGATTTGAGACCTAAGCACTTGTAATCGAGTGATGTTTTTATTTATTTATTTATTTATTTTGAATTAGGGATATTTAGATCAATGAAAAGATGAAGATGCGTGGAGAGATTTTTCTAGACTACGTGTCATACAAAATTAATGTTTGATAGTATTGTTGAAATTATTTTTAAAAATGATTTTTATTTATAAATGTATTAAAATAATATATATTTGTTTTTAAAAATATTTTTGATATTAGTACATGATAATGGTCTAAAAATATAAAAAATATTTAATTTAAAGTAAAAGATAAAAATTAAAAATATTAAATTTTTTTTAAAATATTTTTGAAACGCAGTGCCAAATAGGATCAAAGAGTTTACAACTGACACAATTAAAAAAAAAAACACACAATAAAATCGCAAATAACAAAATTTGTTATAAGTCAAAACCTTCAAAAACTTATAATGTTATTATTATAAAGGAACATTCAAAATATTTAATTTAATTTATCAAATTTTACTTGCCAAAATAATATTACTACTTTGTACATAAAAAAAAAACCCTAATAAAATACTTAATAGAAAAATAAAATAGGAAAATTAATGCATTAAAATAAAAAAACTAGAAAAACCAATTAAAAAATAAAAAACTATAGAAAACTTATTTTCCCATAAAACTCCTTCATCAATTCGTGACATGTTAAATTTCTTTAACAAATTAGCTGCATATTTTTTCATGAAAAATAAAAATTCAATTAGGTCCTTGCTTCACCTGTGTGCCAAAAAAATATCTCATAAGATCAAGATCAGTATCTCCAACTGATTCATTATGCCTTTTGAATCTTGTATCAGGTGATTCATTACGCCCCAATTAAATAAATCATCCACATAAATACATTTAGGAAACTCATTTGCACCTTCTGATTTGACGTGAAAAGAAGGCTCATATGGACTTATTCTTGAATCCCTTTTCCTGAAAATTTTCGTCAATTTTGCTGTTCCTGGCTCTGGTGCTTCTGTCAAGCTCCATAAAGAGTCTTGTTGAGACGATACACCATCTTTTCTTGCCAGTTAATAGCCGATCCCAGTGGCTGCTTCACAAACATATCCTTAAGCTCCTCCTTTCAAAAATAATGATTTGACATCCATATGAAAAACTTGCAATTTCAAATAAGCTGGAAGTGCCGAAACAGTTCTTATGGTCTCCATGAGCAACCGGTGCGAACATCTCATTAAATCAACACAAGAGTTGGATCATTAATCTAATATTGAGATTATACGAGAATGATTATGTATTTGAAAAGTGTAAAATAAAGTGAAACTCAACTGAAAATGATATATTAAGTATTTTTAGACAATTAAGTGTTTTTGTGCATCTAATAAAGGATGAACCTTTAGTATTTAGAGAATAAAGGGTTATTTTTATTTTAGTGATGGGCTAAAATAGGAATGCTAAAAGGCATGAATACCATAAAGTAGCTTTTTACTTATATATGTGGTCATGGTCCCCAGATTACACATCCTGTTTTATTTTTAATCTGACATCCTATCATCAAAGTAAAAATAAAATTATGATAGAGAGAATTAAAAGGCTTTAAAAAAAACATGTTAATCTAGAAAGCTATCACTCGACTCTAAAGAATGACTTTTGAATATAGATTCAAGTATATTTTTATTTAATTATTTATATTTTCTTGATAATTCAACATAAATAATTGTTATGATATGAAATACAAGTCCTACCATTTGGAGCATGCCCATTTGCCACAAGTCTATCCTTGTGTTCATGAAAAGAACCATCTTCATATTATCTGGTGCTATATATAAACCCATTTCAAATCGATGATCTCCTTTTTGGTCTATCAACAAGCTGCCATGTGTTATTCTTTGACAATTCATCCATAGCTTTTTTGTCAAGCCCCCACTTTGTTGCCTCTTCATAATTCTGTGGACAAAAAAAATGTTGGAAACATTACTTGAGTTTATATATCTCTTGTAGAGAGAAAGAAGAGCTTGATGGTGCTACTCTTTACGAGCTTTGTGCTCATTCCAAATATGTTTGGACACAACCAGCTCTTTAGTGTTGGGCTTGTATAAACGATACTCTTTATTCTTTATTGTACTATGTTGGAAAGGTTGACTAGGTTTTGTCATGCAACCACTAGCCCACGAGTTAACCGGAAATGGTTTTAATCTTTTCGTTGAAATTTTTCATGTCTCATGCATTTTATAGTTAAATCACGTTTCGTTTCAGAAATATTTTTGAAAATATATATATATATATATATATATTTTTTTTTTTATATATATATTTTAAATAATTTTCATACACTGATATTAAAAACAATATTTAAAAAATTTAAAAAATAATTTAAAAAATAACTATAATTAACAAAACAAGCACTAAGAGGATGACAAATAAGTGGGACATGAGCTAAGAAGATGCGAAGTGCACTGTTGTGTCAATTCTGAGCAAATTGTGTCTACCAAATTTCTCAACTAGGCAACTTGAATCGGAGTAGATGGACGATACTCTAGTTTGTGTTTTTGGGGGTTGAACATTAATTACTGGACACAAATATAATAGACAGCTATGTATAATCCCCACCTATTTTGAAATTTATAACAAGGAGTTACTCAATCTTTTCCCTGCAATCAATTTTTGAGGAACATTATCTAATGCTTGCACACGCAGAGGCACTGCATGCAACCCTTTCTCTAGTATAAGAGGAGGACCATAGTTGGTGTACAGGCAATAAACTCCATCGTAAAAGTCGATACCCGCATCTCTCGAAACCCTATATATCTATAGCTTTTCTTTTCTTATGGAGTTGTTCTTGGTAATGCTTTCACTGTTATTGTACTATATTATCTTCAGCCTTTTTAGGTTAGGATACCGAAAGAAAGACCAATGTTGCTATTTGATAAGTTATGAGTGCCACAAAGCCGCTGATGACCAGATTCTTGATCCTAGAGCCTGTGCAAAAGTTATTTCACGAAACAAGAGTCTGGGAGTAGAGGAATACAAGTTTCTCTTAAAGACTATGGTGAGTTCTGGCATTGGTGAAGGAACTTATGCCCCAAAAAGTATCTTAGAAGGAAGAGAGGAATCTGCAACTATTGTGGATGAAATTTCGGAGATGGATGATATCATTTTCGATACTCTTGATAAGCTCTTTGCTAAGACAGGAGTTTCACCATCAGAAATCGACATTATTGTCTCCTCAGTCTCTCTGTTCGCACCAGCTCCCTCTCTAACATCTCGAGTGATAAACCGTTACAAGATGAGGGAGGACACCAAGGCATTCAATCTCTCTGGAATGGGCTGTAGTGCAAGTGTAGTAGCCGTGGATCTTGTCAAGCAATTGTTCCAGACATACGAGAATTCACTTGCTATTGTTATTAGTACAGAATCCATGAGTCCAAATTGGTATCCTGGAAAGGATAAGTCCATGATGCTCTCCAACATTCTATTTCGTATTGGGGGCTGCTCCATTCTCTTAACGAATCGCAGAAAATGGAAGAATAGAGCCCTCTTGGAATTGACCTGTTCTGTACGCACACATATCGGCTCTCATGATGAAGCATACTACAGTTGCTTCCAAATAGAAGATGACCTTGGCAAAAAGGGCTTTCGGCTGAACAAAGATCTACCTAAAGCTGGTGCTAGAGCTTTAGGCATTAACCTCCAAGTTCTTGTTCCTAAAGTTATGCCATTTTCAGTGATGCTCCGCTATTATATAATCTATTATGGAAACAAAATAATGAAGAGGTCAAGTCCTAAGGGTGCAGGACCTGGTTTGGATCTCAAGGCTGGAATCGACCACTTTTGTGTGCACCCTGGTGGCCGGGCCATCATTGATGAGGTTGGTCAGAGTTTAGCACTCAGCGATTATGATCTTGAACCAGCTAGAATGGCACTCTTTCGGTTTGGAAATACATCATCCGGAGGCCTGTGGTATGTTTTAGGTTACATGGAGGCCAAGAAAAGGCTCAAGAAGGGTGATAAAATTCTAATGATCAGCCTTGGGGCAGGTTTCAAGTGCAACAATTGTGTGTGGAAAGTTATGAAGGACTTGGACGACACAAATGTCTGGAAAGACTGCATAGATCAATACCCTCCAAAAACCTTTCCCAACACTTTCTCTAAGATCTTAAGTAGGATCAATGATGAAAGCTTGAATTTCGTCAGCCTTGAAGATTATCTACCATAACATAAAATATCCAGAAGTTATCATAAAAATATGGTTTGTGAAGTTTGATTGGATCAGTGATGGAAGCATTAATTTCGCCAGTCGTAAAGATTTCATGCAATAAGATAATACATCTAGTTATTTGCATAATTATATGGTCTCATGCTGGGGCCTTACATTAATCGATCTTCCTGTCAGCATCTCCCTGTGTGTTGCTCATAGTTTGGAAATAAGTTAAGGTATAATATTTTGTTTTAGAAAATATGTTGTTCTTGTAATAAGCTCCTATGAGCTGTGTAAAACAATACTTATGTATTGAACAAGCTTATATCATATCCCTTGTATCTGTACTAAGTTTACGTGATCTCTACACATGAACCTAGTTATTCACCCTTATCAAATGTCGTCGTCGGGAGCATTTAGATTTCCGAATGAATTATTACTATAGAATCTTGAAGTGTTTCTCCGTTTTGTTTCTTATGATCTTTACTAATCGAGATGTGCTCAACCTCCGTATTAGGTTTATGGGATCTTTGACGTGAAGTTAGTTGATGATTTTATATTTTGGTGTTCATATGATTATCTGATATACTTCCTCTTCTTGTTTTTTTTTTAGGAAAATTAATTTGACTATTCCAAGATTTGCCCACAATTTTATTCTCCACAGCGGTGGAAATCACATTTCACTTACCGTTGTTTATAATGTTTATAACACTTCATATATTGACTTGAGTCTGCGAAAAATAAGTCAACAAAAAGTTCATAAGAACTCGAGGATTACCAATGCATCTGACCTGATTAGCGAACAGCCTATAAAAGAACATTGCCATCAATGCTCGAGTTACAACATGTCTCAAAAAACTAACCAATTGTGCCCCACTTTTAAATACAATTCTAGTCACCATATCATCATTTAAATCTATTTCGTTAACACTTTTCTCTCCCCAACCACCATTTACACATAAAAACTCACTACTATGCTCATCTCCTCCCCCTCCCCATTGCCATAAGTTTTGCAGATTCCATCATTTCTGCAAATTTTCTTCTTGATATTGACATATAACAAATGTGCCAGCGCGCGCACACACACTAGCATTTTGATATATTTTCTTTTTAAAAATAACTTTAACCATGAGATATCTTGGTGAACGGTCGGTAAAAAGAGAAAATTGAGAAGGATTCCCCATTTTGTGTTATTAATACTAGGAAATCTGTCTTTATGATTTTTTTTAGAAAGGGCTAATTATTTTATAGAAAAGATAAAAAATACTTTACACATCTTATCTAAAGTAAGTTGTATTATTATTTGTTTTACAAAAGAAAGTTGTTGTATTATTTGTTTTACAAAAGAAATATGTTTGTTATGCTTGGGAATTATGTAAACTGACATATATTTTTATTATAAACTCAAACTAAATAGTGACTTTGTATTTGAGCTTGAAAACAATTTGATCTCTAATTTGATTAAAAAAGAATAAGAAGCATTAGACCCACAATGATGGTAAATTGTTGAAGGACATGAGTCCTTTCCATATTATAGAGATTCATAGTGGCTCAAAATCTAACTCTCATTCTCAATAAACTTATATGAGATCATATCGATCCAACCAACTCACTAGAAAAATAAAAAATATATATTCCAAATACAAAATAACTTGCACATATTAACATGATTATAAACATGTAATCACTATTTCAAATATTTTATAGCAAAAATTCAATGATAAAAGCCAAGAATGAATCATTTAATTCTCGGTTGAGTTCTTAAATTAAGTGACACCTTATATATCATTATTAACAAAACACATAATAAATGAAATAAATATATAATTGCCAACTCAAATACCTGATACTAAAAATACATATATAAGAGTCTAGAAAAAAACCCTCTAATGCTAGGTATAATTCTAATAAATGATGACAATTAACAACCTTTAAATCATGTAAATCTTCATTCCTGATATCTTTTGACTCAAATATATGGTACCGACATATTTTTATTTCTTTTAATCCTTCATTATCAAGTTTTTTACATGATCCAATAACGAAAAACTAGTAAGTAGATGATTTTACATTAAAACAATTGAATTTTTATATTTCATCCTTACATGGATCGTATATGTCATTCCATTAAATCCCTTGTACCATTCCCATTCCCATTCCCATTCCCATTCCCATTTCATTTTAATTTTTTCTTTTCTTTTATTTAAATACTTATTATAGCTTCACGCTAACACTATCAATTTTTCATCGTTAGTCTATCTCTTTTCATCTCGGGTTCCATTATTTGGTTTAGTTTTATTACCTTGTCCTACATTTACACAACAAACTCAACCTTTTTAATAAATAAGATACATTTTTTTAGGCTTATATATATGAATATACTGACTTTAGCACCAACATAGTTTGAACCTTAAGATAAAACTATTTGTAGTTATCAATATCATACCCTTAGACTTACTGAAATGGGTGTAAATATTATGTATTTGATGTATTTTTTGCTATGTTTAGAATATTGATATAACATGTCTCTTTCAACATATCAAATAGGTTTTCCAGTGATACTTTTAGAGTTATTTTTTTTGTTTGTTAATCTTCATATCTTTAAATGTAAACATATTCACTCCTCTACCATCATTGTCCATACAATTTGAGAAAAGGTTGGGGTTTTCATTGGAAGAATTTGTACCTGCTTCAAAGACAATCAAACCATGCCTCATTAGTGTACCGCCATTTTTTTTTTGAATGAATTACATGTTTCAATATTGTAACTTGAATGGTAATAACATATTTTAAGAAGTTGATAGTATTAAGGGTAAGGTGGATGAACTAGTTCTATTAGCTATAAGGACATGTTTTTTAAGCATTTTCTTTATTACAAGGTCTTTTACTATGTCTTAGTTTGATCACTTTGCTTAATCAAAGTAGTGAACCTAGCCATCTCGTTCCTTATCAGCTCTATTCTATGCGATTGTAACAACAAATCCACGATTCAGTAGCAACTCTCATCAATAAGTGCTGCTTGTTTCTCCTCCCTTAATCATAGTTTAATTCACATTCCATGGAGCAAGGGGTTATTTGCTTGCAGTATCCTCTCTCTGCACCACAACCCTCGCCTGTCGCAATATTCTTTGTCAACTGGACTGGTTAAATTACACAGAGTAATAATAGTATTGGTGTCCATTGCAGCAATACAATTTGTTTTATAAATATGGACCCATGTTAGGGCGCTGTTGAAAAATTGATTGTAAGGTTGTAGGTCACTAATCAAGGGGGATAAGAAGCTTTAATAGCAGGAAAAATTAGGTCAGCATTCATGGCCAAAGCTGCACGTCGATGGAACTTGAGAGTGATTTGATGTTTCTAAGTAGGATAACATAACAGTTATCAGATAACCTAATTAAGGCTTCGAAATGGGAGAAACCCAATTTATGGTTATGATGAAACATTATTAGAATCTAGAAAAGTGGGTGGGAAAGAGAGGATAATTTTTTTTTTCTCTCAATTTCTTTTTAGTAAGAAAAAATGATGAATTATATTGTGTTGATTGTGTTAGGGTTTTAGGGTTTTTTTTTTGAATTTTTTTAATATAACTTGAATAGTTCGTTATATTGAAAAATTAACATAGTATTTTGTTGTTATTTTCACATATCATGTCTTCATAGTTGGAATTTTGTGTTAATGTAGTGGTAAAATTATTAATAATGATAATGGTATCATATATCATAGATGAAATATAGAGTTATCTAGCTTGGGATTAGAGAGTTCATTTGATGAATTAAAAAATTACGTGTCAATGAATTGAGTGGAATTTGATCAAATTGGATGTTAATTTTACTTGGAGGATGTTGGGTGGGGGCCATTTGAGTTATATCAATGTATCCATAGTTAGTTATATAAGTTTTAATACAACAATTGGGTTGATCACCATAAATGGGCTACAAATATTAGAGCTCTATACGAAGGTCTTCGACTTCAAAGTTGACTCGAGTCTCAAGTTACAATCAAGGGACCACAAAATAATAATATATAGCAAGTTCCTCTGCAATAGTTAGTAATTCAATAAACCTAACATCGATTCAAGAAATGGTACATATATAACCTTTGTTGGGTATAGTAATGACTCTATATTGTTATGATGAATCTAAACCGAGTGGGGGGGGGGGGGATGATTTTCATGTCGAAATATAGTTGAGGAGAATGTGAAAGGTAAGCCAATAAACATGACAATAAGATAACATGTTCCTGAATTTAAAGATGCTAGTAAGTGTGCTCATATTATGAGCTTTAAGTCATAGGAATTCAAGATTAAGTATTGAATTAGAGGTTGAACAATGTTACACACCAAGGTTTGTTTAATGATACAGTTAAGTGCTGGCATATATAAAATTTACTTCAATACAAAATGCAATGCTCAGCCATAACTTATATATTTTTACAATGTTAACATAAACCATTATGGTAATGGTATTTGCATGTAGGATATCACAAGAATTTTGATTCATTTGAGATTTTAAAATTACAAGAGCCTCGTATATGTCATAATCCAATGGTTATACAAATCCACTATCAAATTGACTTTGATTTTATTGCTAATGTGATGTTGACCATTGTCAAAGATGATTAAGAATTAAAATTGCAACCATTCAAGTAACTATGTATGATAAATCATATAAAAAAACTTGGTTGGCTAAGCAAAAAAATATTAAAGAGGTTGTTTAGATTATTGGAGAATCCTTTTAAAATGCTTCATATAATACTATTAGCTCTAAAAGAATAAAATCCTAGTACATTTGTTAAGTGATATCATAAGACGGTATTGAGATTCTTAAAGCTAGGAGTGAAATTGATCAATATGATAAAAAAATTGTTTTATAGATGTTAACAATATGAACACTTTATATTATGTCTTACATATAAATGAATTTAATATAATAGTATCTAGTAAAAAAGTTATGGACATATGGTGTTCATTAGAGATAACACATGGAAAAAACCAACCATGTTAAAGAATCTAAAATTGACATGTTAGTTCATCAATATGAAATGTTCAAAATGTTACCTAATGAATCCATATCTAGCATGTTTATAAGAATAAAACCTATTACTAATAGTTTGGATGCTCTTGGTAGAATCAATGCTAAGACAAATTATGAGCAAAACTCTTATATCCCTATCAAAAACTAGAAAATAAAGGTGATGCCAAGTCGACAAGCCAAAGACCTCACTAAACTCTTATGGGGTGTTTGACACTACATATCAAAATCGCTTTTTTTTTATTATTTTAAATTAAAAATTTATGGTGTTTTTAGATCATTTTCATGTGATGATGTCAAAAATAATTTTTTTTTATATAAAAAATCATTTTGATACATTTATGAACGAAAATCACTTTCAAAAGCAACTACAACCACAACCACACTCCCAAATAGACACCTATTATATCAACTTGTTAGTTATTTGATGACATATGAGATTACTATATAAATAAAAAGAGCAATTAGAAAATCCAAAGAAGAATTTGGCATTTAAAATCGTTCATCAAAATGGTAATGAAGATATTGATATGGATCATCATAAAGGTAATGAGAAGGACATTGTTTTAATTATAAAATTTCCCAAAACTTTCTAAAAAAATGGAATAAAATATTCTTATACTTCAATAATGATAGAAACAAAAAATATCAGGCAATGAACTTTCAAGGTTCTATAAATGCTATAAAATAGGTCACACTAAAATAGAATCTCCATTTCTTCGAAATAAGAAGAATCACTATCATCACAAGAGAGAAATAAAACTTGAATGAAGTGATGATTCAGATGTAGGTTAAAATGATATATAGTGTTGCGACAAATAATTTTAAAATCGTAAAATTATGACTAAATTTTAAGGAGTTGCTACCTAATATTAAGATTACTATAAAAAATAATGGTTTGTGAGAGTATGAGTAAGGAGACTTCCCGTGCAAAGGAAAGATGTATCGTCTATGATGCACCTTACCTAAGATAAGTTACATTATTATTTGATTTTTTTCTAAGGCCCCGTTTATTTCCCGGAATTCACTTTCTGGGAAACCACTTTCCAAACTTTCCTGTGTTTGTTTGTCTTCCAGAAAGTTGGTCAACGAAAAACTCTTTCCGGTCAACGAAAAACACTTTCCAGTCAAAGAAGAATTTGGCTTGGTTTTCAGGAAAGTGTTTTTCCGGAAAATTTGGGCGGAAAACACTTTCCGGAAGTTGTGAAAAATTTAGAAATGTCATTATTTGCTAATTATATCAAATTTGATCCTCAAACTTTTGATTGCTATATATAATTTGTTTTGAATATTTATTTTTCAATTCCATCTCTTAAAATTTAATTTTTATATTAATTTTGATTCTTATTTTTATAATTGCTATTTGCTTTTTTCTTATCATTTTTTTATTGAAATTTTTTATCTATCAAATGTGGTCCTCATTTTTTTTTATTGTTACTTATTTTATTTGAAATAATTTATGAAATGTTAATTATTATTATTTTAATTTATTCACCTTTTATTTTTTAATTTTTTTTAGATTTGATCTCTATTATTTTGATTATTATTTATTTTATTTGAGATAATTTATGAAAATTTTTTTTTCAATTTCATTCTCATTAAACTTTTTAATTTGTAAGATTTGTTCCTCATTATTTTAATAAACTTGAAAAAAAATAATTTATTAATAAATTATTTTCCAAATCATTTTCCATAACATAAACAAACACTAGAAAGTGTTTTCTAGTTCATTTCCATAACACTGCCAAACATCGGAATTCACTTTCTAGGAATTCACTTTCCAGGAATTCATTTTCCCCGGAATTTGCTTTCCAAAAGGAAACCACTTTCCAGCAAACAAACGGGGCCTAAGTCAAATTTTCTATTTTTTGGTCTTTTTTAAGGCTTGAAGTACTTTATGGAGTCAAAAACTTAACCGTTCTAAGGTCTAAATTCTAAACACTCATTTAATATCCTCTTTTTTTTTTTTTTTCTATTTATAGGTGTACCATACAATATAATTTTATACCCTGATAGTTAAAACTTCCAAAAAAAGAACAAAATGATTGTAATTTTTTATATATATAATTAGACTGAACTCTAATGGATAATCATAAACTATGCTTTGAAACATGAGAATAGATTTTTTTTTTCTTATGATTTTTATTATATATTTGCTTATTTATTCTCTTCATAATTTGTTTTTTGTTGATAACAAAAGAGGGCAATACATATGAATTTAATTTTATTGCAAAAACATGGAAATTATGTTACAATAATATGTGCAAACATTTATGAGGAGAAAATAAATTATTTAATTTTCTTGATGCATAATTTGTTATTGAATATACAATCTTTTCAAATTTAGTTAGATTTTGCTAAATCTATAAGGTTTCTTATATATTGCATTGCACAAGATAGAGGGAGACATGTTTTTCATATCTTATTTATATATTAAATATTTTTTTCATTTAATATATTTATGTTTTTATATATATTTTGATGATAATAACTGTCATAACTCAATACCATTTTCTTTTAAAATGAAAAAATAACAATAAAAATAATACAAAATGAACAATGAAAATGAAAAAGACTAACAACTTGACAAGAGCACAAGGATTCCAAATACAAGAGCACAAGGATTCCAAATACAAGAGCACCGACATTTTTTTTTAATGAATTACATATTTCAATATTGTAACTTTAATGGAAATAACATTTTATCAAGTCGATAGTGTTAAGGGTAAGGTGGATGAACTAGGTCATAAAAGATAATGGTAATTTGACATGATCAGATCAATTATTGGTATAAATCTCCCAAAAATGGTGGTGTCTTTAAGGTAAAGATATTTGTTATTGTTGAAGGGGTGGGCGTTTTGGAACTAAAGTTCTTGGTTGTGGCCAAATTGATGGGTGTTCTATAATTGGCTGTTTTAAGGTGGCATGTCAATAATGGTAAAACTTAGGATATTGAGTTGTGATGGATAGGACGAAAGACTTGATAGAAAATAGAATGTAGTGATCATGTTGTTTTGAGAAGAAATAAGGATGAAAGGTATTATACAAGTTTCATATACTTTTACATGATCATAGAGGCAAGGGGTTATTTGCTTGCACTATCCTCTCTTCACCACAACCCTCGGCTGTCGCAATATTCTATGTGGTTAAATTACACAGACAAGACAGCAGCCAGCAATAATAGTACTGGTCTCCATTGCAGCGATACAATTTGGTTTATAAATATGGACCCAGTTGTGCGCTATTTTTTTGAAAGAATGACAGCGAGATTCTACTCAGATCAGAAAATCCAAAGTTTGCAACTGATCATATCACATATTTATGAAGCGGACATGCCATGTTAGTACGCTGTTGAAAGATCGATTGTAAGGTTGTAGGTCACTAATCAAGGGGGATAAGAAGCTTTAATAGCAGGAAAAATTAGGTCAGCATTCATGGCCGAAACAGGATGACCTGGGAGGGATTTGATGTTTCTAAGAAACCCAATTTAGTTTGAATATAAAAAATATTTCCATATTTGTTGTTTCAGTTGATTGCGAAAGGAAGAGCATGGATTATCATGTAGTGTGCGTAGGGGTGTGAGATATGCGAAATCTGAGAATCTAATTCATATTTAATTTACTGCAGCTCTTCTCTGAAAGTTATGAAGAGGGTGGACATGTTTACTTGTAAAGTTAGTAATTAATGGATAGTGAAATTGATTTACTATTAATTAATCTTTCTAGAACATTTCAATCTATACCCATCAATCATTTCTATGAATTTGAAGTTTAAACTCCTTTAGATTCTCTTTATACTTGCTTGTTTTTCTAGTAGGTAAATAATCACAGGTTGATCAACTATGATTGTACATTATTTTCTAGTGTAAATCATGCTTCTGAATTCTAAGCTATAAACTGTTAAGGAATCATCTTATCTAACAATTTAAGCTGATAGGTGAGATCCTAGAATATGATTTATATTATTCTCTAACTCACCCCTTCAAATGGAAGTCATTTGGGCTTGAAACTTGCAAAATCCCACATTATTTTATGCTTGATTTTTATCAAATAGAATGAGAGTGGTGAGATTTGAACTCATAACTACTGGGTCAACAAAGCTTTAATACCATATTATGATAATATTTTACTTAAAAATTTAAGTTGATAGGTGAGATCTCAGAATATAATTTATATTATTCTCTAACACAAACTATCTAGGAATCTTACATTTTGTAACTTCTTCCATAAACAAGTTATCCATTAAACATGCCATATTTTCCGTCCCCTCCATGATTAGTTACGTGCCACCATTAATTCTCCCTTCTCTCTTGCTATTTATGTTGGTTCTTATTATTCATTTTCTTATCAGATTCGAAGTCTCCATCCTCTATTTTGATGGTCAGGTTGTTATTTGTTTCATTAATAGCAAACTCTGGAACTTTTTATTTACCTTTTTCTTGTCATCATATACTTCTCTTCTTTTGTAATTCTAAAGTATATTTCCCCTTTTTCTTTGCGATAATTTGAGGCACTTCTTGCTGTTGTCTTCAATCACTCTTTTTATTGCACCTTTTCTATTGTTTTTAAACTTTGTATTTAGCCTCATCTGATTCCTTGTTGATTGGGATAGTGAGTTCGCTTCAGATGTTTATTCTCTAGACACATGTTCATTGACCTTAGTTATTGAACTAAACCTTTGTGGTTTCTATTTGTTTCAACCTTTTAATAAGCATTTTAATTTTGTATTCGTTGGAGATCTTATAATGTCTTCCCAATTACTTTTTTAGGATCATTTTATGAGTTAAAACTCTAAGATGTTAACCCTTTATTCATCATCAAGTCACAACCATTGAATGTAGTTTTTGAAATTAACTATATATTTTTAAATAAAACTTTCATTCTTGCATCCTAGCAACCATTTTTTTTCGTTTTGTTAGTGTTACATCTAAAAACAATTTGCTATCCAAAAGTTTCATTTTAGTTGTTAATTCTCTTTTGTTTAACCTAGATCTTATTATACCACTCAAGTTTGTCAATTCTATTTTTTTTATATTTATTATTAATACTTATAACCTTTTCGGAAATTTGCCTCTCATAGACTTTGTAGAGTTTGCACACATATATGTAGTATGACTAGAGGTAATGTGCCATTTACAATACCCTTTATTATCTTAGTATTTGTCATCCATAACAAAGTTTAACGCTTGGCTTTCTACCAACTAATAATGTTACAAATTTTTAGACCCCATGTACTGGAAATTATTTACACCCCTTTGGAATCAAATGCAAGAGTTTAGCACTTGATTATTGGCTAATGGACAAAAGCAGAGAATAAAAATATTTTTTCGAACCTTGTCTTTGTTCCTTTCTTCTTTTCTTATACCCTTTTTTTGCTGTCAAAATCATCAGGATTCTTAGACCAATTAGGAATTCTTTCTTTATCTAGGTTTAAATTTGGATAAATCCCTCATAATTTGCACTAAAAACTGATTTTGCTATTGCCGAGAAAATCCTTTTCCTCAAAAACATTTTGACCAAGGAAATTGCGAGTTGATTTTCTCCATCAAAACAATTTCAGGTCCTTCATTAAAGTTTTAAACCCACATTAGTAGATGAATTTAGGGTTTTGAATGGACTGATTTGGATATAAGAATCATAAGACACCTCTATTTTAATGTCTAGTATAAAAGAAGAAAATCTTGTCGTGAGAATGAATCTGACCCGAGATGTGCAAGTTTTATTTGGGAAACTAATTTTAATGTTTCAAGGATTTATCAGGATAAATATAGAACAATTTTAAAATTTGAGAAAAATTAAGTAGTTTCGTTGGAAAAGAGAGGGGGGGCTAGTTCACGAAACATCATAATAATTTTTGCTGCTCTATTGTCGCGAGAGGTTATATTTTCTTTCTTTTCGTAGAACTAGCAACATTTGTTTTATTAGTACTTTTTTTACCATAAGTTTAAGGTTGGATAAATCGCTTAAAATTTGCACTAAAAAAAAATTATTTAATTGCTACCGCGAAAATCCTTCTCTTCAAAATAGTTTTGACCAAGTAGATTGGGAGTCGATATCAGTGATCAAAACTATTTTTTATCACTTTGAATCCTTCATGAAAGTTGTAATCCTACATGTGTAGATGAATTTTGATTTTTGAATTTCCTGATTTGTATATCAGAATCGCAAGATATGTGTTAGAATGTCTAGTGTAAAAGCAGAAAAATCCCAAGTTCATAAAAATATTGTTGACCAAGCAGATTATGGGTCCATTTTGTCAATTAAAATGATTTTATCTCACTTTGTGTTCTTCATGAAAGTTGTATTAATGCATGAGTACATGAATTTGGAGTTTTGAATGGCCCTAGTTGGATATTAGAATCACAAGATATCTTCTCTTTAGGAATTTTAAATTATTATGTTCTATTAATTTATTATAGATACGGTCTTATATACATCGGCCTTTGAATTTATTGAACTCTTTGCCCGTAAACATATTCCATTATTCCTATAATGTATTTAGATATACCCTTCCTAGAGATAAATCCAATTCTAGGTTATTTAGGATTATTCTTTCATCCATATTCCTTGGTGTTGAACTCCCATAATTTAGTGATGTGGCCTTTAAACTTATTCAATTTCTTTTACCATAAAAGGACTTGTCTTGGTTCATTCTATGTTAAAATAAAGGGTTGTTCTTTAAATTGTGTTGTTTTGGCAACCTTACTCCTTTCTATTTTGGCATCCAATTTTAAATTGACTTCTTTTAATGCTTTTATCTTTTATTTATAGGATTTCTTATTTATGTTTTGTAATTTTCTTATATCATGTTGTAAAGATTATATCTCTCTTTTACACTCAATAACCTACATCCCTCTTCTTCATTTTTATTATTACCCTTTGAAAGATTGATTCCTCATTTCATTGTTAAAGAGAGACATCAACCAATCATCGTTTTCCCTAAGTTTTCTAGGAATTTTGATATTTTTAGTGTTATGGTTTCAAAAAAACACATTACATTGCTATTGTGGTCATTAGTTCTTTCAGGTTCTTTTATGTTTATCTTAATTAAGAGAACTTTGGATTTCAATGTATGATGTTCAATCTAATGCTAAGGATTTAAACTCCAACCTATTCTTATGATTTTATACTTACAGCTCTTAACTTGTAATTAAAGAAAAAGATGAGCTGAGCAAAAGAGAGAATTTTTTGTGTTAAATATGTTGTTGTACTTGTATTATTTTAATGTAAACATCTAGATTGTACAAGTAAGATATTTATACTATTTTGATACAATGATTTTGTAGAGTTTAAGAAAGGAAATTCCATGAAATCATGAAACTAAAATCTGATGTTGTTATTGCTAAAATATGCTACTCTGATTGCTTGATTCACTAAATATGTTCTTTAATTAGAAATATTTGTTGTTGGTTGGAAACAATTGTTATAGAATCCAATTGACCTGTTGTATTTACTCCACTTTATGCCATTGATTTACTGTATCAATTTTTTTTTTTATTCCAATTAGTTGTTGTTGACTGCATTTGGAAACAATTATTGTAGGATCCAATTGATTTGTTGTTTTGACTCCAATTGGTGTCGTTGGTCTACGAAAATGATGATTGTTGTTTATTTGTTGTTGTTTGATTTGTTGCATCTGAATATCTTCATTAACAATTCCATCAATTGTTAATTGATTGTTGTTGTATCTATTGATTTGATGTTGCATTTGTTTAATTTCATTGTTCTGTTACTTGATTTGTTGTATCTAAATTTCTTCATTAATAGTTGTCGCACGACGCTGTGCGGTGTCCCCCAATGGGGGGTCTTTTTGGTGTCTTGCAATGCAGTTATTGAGGAGTCCCACTTGGCTGTTGAGGATTGCTAGGAATACCCGGTTGCACTGATCTGGTCAGAGATTCAAAGGTAGGAGACTAGCTGCGTAAAGGAAATGTATTAGCACCCCTAGTACGTCTTACCTGAGGTAAGCTACATTGTCTATTTCGATGTGATTTGGAATGCTTCAACGGGTCGTATTTACTCACATGAAAAATGTTCCATTGAAAAAGGAATCGGTCACCGTTAAAAAAAATCTTGTGAATTTTATTGATTATTTCTAGATATGCAAATGCTAGCCTACCTATAGTTTCTTCATTTACTACCTAAAATTAACCATTAATCCCCATGAATTAATTTCACGATTGATCGATTCATAAAAAAATCGACCACCGCTCAGAATAATCCTGACAATTTCGATGGTTATTCCCGAATATATAAATGTTAGCCTACATGTAAATCCGACAATTACTAATTAACCACTAATTCTCATTAATTAATTTCATGATTTGTTTTAATATAAGCCAAATTTTCAAGGTTTAATAAACTTGTTATTAAATCTAAGATAAATTTTTGGAAAAAACACTTTGGCCATTGCAAATAAAACATATTTTATTATTTTACTTTATATTATTTTCTCTTTAACAAAACAACATAAAAATTAAATAAATAAAACATAACACACACACACATTCTCTTTTTCATTTCATTTTCATTACATTTTGTAAATAAAATACAACACACGCACACATTCTTTTTTCATTTCTTTTCCATTATATTTTACAAATAACAGTTAAACAACCATAAAAATTCAAATAAATACATAAACATAAACAAAATTTCAAAAAGGAACTTAGGAACAATGTTGGAATAGTGGTGGCAGCGGCAGGAACGCTGGTGGTGCGTCAGCCCACGTACCACTGTCAATGGCAGCGCGTGGAACCACGCGCGACCGTCGATTGAGCAGCTGGATAGGGGGCCTAACAGATCTGCCTCTTCTCTCACTTTCTCATTGGAGATGGCCTTCAACACGACCTGCAAAGCAAACAAACACTCAAAGCAAACAACAAACACACAACACAATCAATTTCACTTTTTTCTTCAGATTTGTTCTCTTCTTCTTCTGCTCTTGCTGACAAGGGTGTTCCCCAATGACTTGCAAACAAAACAAAAGCCACACAAACACAAGGAAAATCAGTCAGTTCTATCCTTCTTGGGTCTGTCCTTCTTGGGTCTGTTCAAATCCTTGGCTTCTCCTTCACATGGCTGGACTGCCATGGGTTAGGTTGAGGGGAGAGAAATTGGTCGGAAAAGCTATTTCCATGGACAAGGCTACGCCCATCGCTGATGGTGGCTGATAGTGGAGGATCAGATCTGGTGGTGGCCTGTTTTGCTTAGCTGATCTGTGGTCGACGGGGTTGTCAAAGGGAGCTGACGGAGAGGGAGAAGAAAAACAAGAGAAAGGCTGGTGTGGTGACTGGCCGGAGCTGTAAGCTTGAGGGTAGAGGCTGGTCAGAGTTGGTGGCCGGAGTTGCTGAACCGAGAGGGAGAGAGAGAGAGAATGATGGTTGCAAATTTTTAGAGAGAGAGAGATGAAGGGGAGAGAGAAAGCAACTACAGCTGTTGCTGCTGCTGCGCAAGCTGTCGGAGAGGGAAGGAAGAGTGGTCATGACTGGTGGTTGTGTGTGGATGATTTTGGTTTGTGAATTTTCGTTGTGTCTTCATCTACCACAAATTTTCAAACTCCTCTGCTCTGTTCATCTCCCCAGTTCTCCCCTGGTTTTTTCTCTCTGTTTTTACGTGAATTTCCTTCTCTTCATAAAATCTCCTTCTCTGTTTTTTCTTCCTTCTTGTTTCGTCTCCTTCCCCCTATTCTCCACCTCATGCTGTGAATTTATAGGTAGAGCACATGCAATTTGTGTGTGGTTGTTGCCTCTGAGTTGCAGAAGGCTGAGGTGTAAAGAGCCGTTGCAGCCCTGTGTTTCCTGCACTGTTTAGGCATCGTAACAGTGCAGAAACATGCAAATTTGATGGTATGAGGATAAAAGTATGATTTGGTCCTTAAACCTATAATTATTCTAATGCACCCTCAATTGGCTTTAAACTTAAGATTTTATGCAATTATACCCTCGTCTGAATTTCAATATCAGTCTTGACTTTGCGCATCTTTTTTTTTTTTATTTTGGTCCTTGATTTCTAATTTGCACGATTTAACCCCCAATCAACCATTAAACTCTCAATTTGTTCAATTTGGCCCTCGATTTCGCATAATTGGCTTGAAAATATTCAAATCGTTCTCCGAAAATTCCAATCTCATGAATTGAACCCGAATTAAATTCAAGAACTTGATTTCTGATTGTCTAAGTCCTTAATAAAATTAATTTAACCAATTTAAAGTATAATTAAGTCATCGCGTTTAATTAAATTCTTCAATTGGACCATAAATTAATTCTCAAACATAATTACACTTTTAAATTGGCCAACGATTAAATCGAATTAGCCCATAAAACTATAATTATATCTTTCAACTTAATTTTTACGCATATTTATTTGATAATAAATTACATTAGCCACAAATCTACGCTTTTCTTTGTTTCCGGGTATAAAAAAGTATGATTGAATCATTACGCTTTTATATTGGCCAGCGATTAATTTGCACTTTTAAATTAGCCAACGATTAAATCCAAATGGCCCATAAAAAAAACAATTATATCTTTTGACTTCATTTCTACGCAAATTTATCCGATAATAAATTATGTTGGCCTTGAATTTGTGTTTTCCTTCATTTCTAGGAACAAAAGAGGTACGATCAAGATCTCGAAAACATCCAAAATTCCCACCTTGACACCAACCGCTTTTATTTTATTTATTTTTCTTATTTTTGGATAAATTTGGGGAATAACCCGAAATTGGGTTATGAAAATAGTAATAATGTCTTTAAAATCTCACGAAGCTTTTTTTTATACATAAAAAATAAATTTAAACTTTAGGAGTGATGAAACAACATAAATGTTTTGAATGCAAAATAGAACTTAATAATACATGATTAAAGAATTTATAGTCATTGTATGATTCTTAATTTGATTATAACCAAGCACAGGGATTCTTTGATAGGAGAACATGTATTGATATATTTTTTGGTAATGAGGAATTGCAAACCTATTGGTTTACAAGCCTACAAATACAAGTGTACTGATTATCATCAACCAATTATCAATCCACAAGTTATTTTCCTATGGGATAAAAAGCCTATATAGTAGATGGGTTTTGAAAATCTTATAAACTTAGTTGAATACTAAGAGCAAATGTTATGGATTTGTTAAGTTGTTGTTTTTATAGTTATTAATGATGTTTTGCTCCTCTTTCAGCCAACCATGAGTTATCTAAAACATTATGGATAATTGCTTGTTAACCACCCATTTTCTTTATTATTTCTTTATTTCAATAATGCACCCCTAAAACTATTCATCTTCATTACCTTACATGCTTAAACTTGTTTTTTTTAAAAAAAAAACAAATCTAATTGTTATGAAGTCTTACGTATGACCTAGTTTATCTTTATTTTTTTCTAATCCAAACTTCATGACCCTTAATTTTTAAGTGTAATACCTACATGGTCCACCTACAACCAAACTTGTCTGTCTTTAAGTGTAACACTTACAAAGATCAGCTCATTAATAGATATATCTTATCATCGTTTAACCTGGACTACTTCATAACTTCTATGATTAACTATGTAACAGTTTCATATTGGAAAGTTCCCTTGAGAAGGGCCCTTTGGTCACTTAACAATTACTCGTATGGATTGGATGGTATTTTATATGATTTGTTAAATATTACAGAGTAGGGGTTTAATTTCTCCCTTGTATTCTTCTCTCTTAGGAGGAATACTTTATATATAGATATACATTATACATTTTCTTTATTCAACTAGGATACATTAATGTGTGTTTCTATAGGACTTTTATCTCTAGTGTTTATCCTTTTTATGTATGGAAAGTCCTAATACAATTAAGCTAATATTCCATTAACACTTCCCCTCAAGGTGGTGCGAAGATATCTTTTAAGCCTAACTTGTGTAGAGACTTATAAAGGACTTCTGCTAAAACTGCACGAGTTAGCATATCTGTGAGCTATGAATTTCATCGAACAAAAGGGATGTCTACTATCTTCATAAGAAACTTTTCTTTGATAAAGTGTTGATCTATTTCAATGTGCTTAGTTCGATCATGCTGAACCAGATTATTTACTATCTCTCATGAGACTTAGTTATCACAATATAGTAGCATAGGTTCCTTTGGTTCACAACCTATTTCAGAAAGTAAGATCTTAAGCCATATCAACTCACATATTCCATGTATCATCCCTCTATATTCTGCTTTTGCTGAAGACCTTGCAGTCACATTTTGTTTTTTGCTTCGCCATGTGACAAGATTTCTTGAAATAAATGTAAAGTAGCTAGAAGTGGATTGTCGGTCAGTGAGGTTTCCTGCCCAATCTGCATCAGTAAATCCCTTCACTTTTATATGTCCATACCTCTTAAAGTTAGTCCTTTTCCCAAAGCTCTCTTAAGGTAACTCAGAATTCTCATTACAGCTGCCATATGACCTTAGCTCGTAGAATGCATAATTTGACTTACCACACTCATAGCATAAGCAATGTTTAGGCGTGTGTGAGATAAATAAATCATTTTCCCTACTAATAATTGATATCTCTCTTTGTTTGTTGGTAACTAGTCTAGGTGAATGGATAGGTAGTGGTTCTGAACAATAGGAGACTTTATAGGTTTATATTCTAGCATACCATTTTCAGATAATAGATCCAGTATATACTTTCGCTATGACAGATATATACCGGTTTTTGTCCTTGCCACTTCAATTCCCATAAAATATTTCAGCCCTCCCAAGTCTTTCATTTCAAATTCAGAAGACAAATATTATTGTAGTCTTTTTATTTCATCAATGTCATCACCCATTACAATCATGTCATCTACATAAATAATGAGTAATGTAACTTTATCACTTTTGTGTTTGATGAATAAATTGTGGTCAAAGTTACCTTGGTGATAGCCAAATCATTTCATAACATCTGTGAACCTCCCAAGCCATGCTCTTGGTAATTGCTTTAAGCCATATAATGTTTTCTGTAATTTACACACCTTCCCACTAGATTGTGGTCCATTAAACCTAGGTGGGAGTTACATATAAACCTCTTCTTCCAATTCTCCATGGAGAAATGCATTTTTAACACCAAATTATTTTAAGGGCCAATTGAAGTTTGCTGCTAAAGACAATAGGACCCTAACGGTGTTTATTTTTGCAACTAGAGCAAATGGTTCCTGATAATCAATGTCGAATGATTGTGTGTACCCCTTTGCTACTAGTCTTGCCTTGTATCGATCAATTTTCCCATCACTCTATGTTTGAGGTTGAATATCCATTTGTAACCAACTATTTTTTTGTTCGAAAGGAGTGATACAATACTCCATGTTCTATTTTTGCGTACCACATCCATTTCAACTTCCATTGCCTCTGCCCATTTCGAGTTCTGTATGGCTACTTCAACTTTTGTTAGGTATTTTTATAGTCTCCATTTCTTGTACAAATGATTGGTGTTGTGGTGGCAATTTATTTGTAGAGACATACTTTGTGATGGTATAGCTAACTTTGATATTTGAGGAGTACCTGTCAAGTGACTTCCCTCAGTTGTCTTGGAGATAAAGAGTAACATAAAATGGGTAATAAAGGGGAAGGAGAAGAGTTTTCAGTGTCACTTACCTCATGAATATCCGGTCGATCTTGGAAATGGATTTGCGGAGAGGAAGGGGTTATTTCATTATACACTCATTATGCTTCTCCATTGCTGTTATCTCATGAATTGGACTCTTTTTTTTCCTTTCCCTATACTATCAGTTGTGTGTATACTAGCTTCCACTCCTTCCCCTATGTTAGACAGTTCAACTCCTTCCCCTATGTTGATTAATTCAGCTCCTTCCCCCGCGTGGGACTACTATTCTTCCCCTACATCAGCCTGTTCGGATGTTTAGGGAAGATCAATCTAGTTGTGGTCATCATTTTCCATTGGCTGCCCCTAAGGACTAGAGCTGGATGGATGTTTATGGAAAAAATATTATGTTTCAGAGAAGGTAACATCCATGCTGACATACAGCTGGTGAGAGGAAGGGTGGTAGCACCGGTATCCTTTTTGGTGAGGATTGAAGCCAAGAAAGATACATCACACGACACACGAATCCAGTTTTGTACGCTCAATTTTCTACAGGTGAACATAAGCTACACATCCAAACACATGAGATTCCAACTGTAGTAGGGAGGAGAGAGGAGAGTATTGAGTGAGAGTCTGCAAGGGGGTTTTGAAGGTAAGGACTTGGGATGGAATCTGATTTATGAGATACACAACATAGGTCATAACATTAACCCAATAATGTTGAAGGACATGGGCACCAATAAAAAGAGCTCTAGTAGTTTAGAGGATATGTCTATTTTTTCATTTTGCCACACCATTTTATTGTGGGGTGTGTGGGCATGTAGTCTAATAGAGGATACCATTAGTGTGTAAGAATTGCAAGAGTTTAGAGTTAAGATACTCTCCACCATTGTCTAATCGAATGGTTTTAACTAGAAGGGAGAACATAGTGCTCACCATGTGATAAAAAATTGGGAATATTTGGAGTACATCACTCTTGTTTCGCATAATGTATAACCATGTCATTCTAGTGCAATTGTCGACAAACGTGACAAACTATCGAATCCCAAATTTGGAAGTACTTGGGGTAGGTTCCCATACATCTGAGTGAATCAATTCAAATGGCTTTGTTGTTTTTTATTCAAGTTTATGGGATATGAAGTATGGTGGCTCTTGGCCAAGATACAAACATTACATTTAAAACTAGGATTTGGAATGTCATCAAATAGGGATGGAAATAATTTTTGTAAGTAATCGAAGGATGCATGACCCAGCTGATGATGCCACAACCAAATATTCTTTTGTTTGTTACCATTATGACTTTGAACATGATGAACATGACCTAAAGCCACATCATCTACATAGTATAACTCCTTCTTTTTAGTACCATGTCTAATGATTGCTCGAGTCCGGATATCCTAAAGTAAGCAAAACATAGGAAACATTAATACCACACAATCCAATTCTTCTGTTATTTGACAAACTAACAATAAATGATTTGAAAGTGTAGGAATAAGTAGACATTTATGCAGTGAAAAATTAGAAGTGAGAACAATTGTTCCTTCTCCCATGACTGGGGTAGACTCCTCATTTGCTGTCATGACTTTTTCCTTAAAAGGGGAAGTCATGTTTTGAAATAATGATTCGTTGTAAGTCAAGTGATATGTGGCACTTAAGTCAATGATCCAGCTTGTATCATGAACTCTAGATGTTGAAAGAACCACTCCAGTGTTACCTGTGGTTGAAGATGGTCAGTTGTTTGGTCTAATGGGCAAAGTTCACTCTTTTTCAGTTGGTTTCTTTGGCTGGTCGCCATGGCAGCAAAACTAGAAGGGTTTTTTTGTTAATTTTGTTTGGACTGGATGTTTATTACCTTTTGTTTTGCTTTGGTTTTTTTTTTTTCTAGGAACCAATCAGGGTAACCATGAATCTCAAAACAAGTGTCTTTGGTATAGCAATTTCCATTATAGTGGCTGCAACGTAGCTTCTCTTTCTCTTCTTCCTCAATAGCTTAGAGGTTACGTAATTTAAATGGGGTTTTGGAAATCATTTCCATTGATGAGCCTTCACTAGTTTTTTTTGTCCCCGTTATAGGGACTTGACGCTGAGTTTCTCGTCGTATTGTATTGAAGCACTCTTCAATACTTGGAATGGATTTTGTTCGAAGGAGATCACTACTTATCGAGTCAGATACTTCATCTAGTCCTACAAGAAAGTCATAGACTCGATCCTTTTGAATTTTTTCTTTTCTAATTTGAAGGTTTGCAGCACGTCATTTTAATTGGTTGCCGCTTATCAATTTCTTGCCACACATTGTTAAGTTCTACATAATATAAGTTGATTGGATGTCCTTCTTATTCTATTCTTGCGGCCTTGCATCATAGTTCATAAAATTGTGACTCGTCATCCCCATCATAGAAGTTTTGGGTGACACTATCCCAAATTTCTTTGGCTGATGACAAGTCTATGAATAAACCAATAAGGTGGGGTTCCATAGTTTTTGGCATCCTTCCTCTCACTATTGCGTCTTCAGTGCACCACTTTGAGTAACCAAGTTTCCTTCTTCTACTCTTGGATTTTTTCTAGTCAGGTAGCTGAGCTTGTTGAATCCAGTAACATGAAGTTCAATCATCCATGACTAGATTTTGAAGTTTGATTCATTTAGTTTGAATCCAAAAGGTTAGGTGTTTAGGTTTTGTGTTTTAGCATATATTGGTGTTTGGTTTGTAGGGATAATAAAGGTATTTGTTTCATCCATGAGTGGTCTTTTGTTTTAAGATCAATTCCCCGTGAAAGGTTAAGGTAGTGGTTGTTTAAAGTTTAAGAAAGAATTATTTTTCATTCTTGCTCTAATACCATGCTAAATATTACAGAGAAGGGGTTTAATTTCTCCCTTGTATTCTTCTATCTTAGGATGAATGTTTTATATATAGATATACATTACACACATTCCTTATTCAACTAGGATACATTAAAGTGTGTTTCTATAGGACTACTATCTCTGGTGTTTATCCTTTTTATGTATGGAAAGTCCTATTACAATTAAGCCAATATTCCGTTAACATGATTTCGTATGTAACAGTTTCATATTGGAAAGTCCCTTGAGAAGGGCCCCTTGGTAGTTGAAATGCTAGCTCATGTATTAGTTAGCTTAAAATATATTGGTTTAAGACTTGATGATTTTTTAATATTAAACTTTTTATCTTAGATTACTGGAAATTTTTATTTTCTTAGTGTCCAAACATTTTTGAAACTATCAAAGACTTCAGAAAAATGGTCTTTGTTATAAGATGCCAAATTAAGTGTGGTCACTTTTTTCTTAATGAACTAAAGCTAAAATCAAGAATTATACATGTTAAAAAAAATAATGAATTTATTGATTTCAAATTGAGTAAAAAAATTGAGATAAAAATTTTATTTCTAGGAAAAATAGATGTAAAATATTTCTTCCAGTTTGAAAGTTTTAGTAAGGAAAACTCAGTATTAACTAAATGCCAAAATTTATTTTAACATCACAAGGACTCCACGTAAAGTTATCTGAAACAAGATGTCAAACTCAATTCCAAATTAATCTAATACAAAAGGATTACATTGGGAATTAAAACTAAATTAGAAAAAATATATAGGATGACTATTGCAACCAATAATAGATTGTGTTTTTCTTCTATTTTGCATTGTCATTGTTTGTTTTAATATTTCTCTCATCTCTTATTGCCATATGTGTGCATGATTCCAAACATAATTTTATGGTTTATCAAGTGTTAAATTACGAGACTAAACCAAAATTGTTAAATGGGAAGCAAAATAATAAAAACAACAACAATCCAAATGAAAAAAAAGACCTCATTCAACAACAACAATAGCAACAATAATAATAAATCAATATGAATGGAAAATAATTTATAGGGTGCTTTAGAATTCACTAGATAAGAGGCCTATGATATACTTATAGCCGACCCAAATTGATTGTAACCTAAAAAAATTACTAAGTTGAAACAAACATTCCTATGAAAACACATCATTGACTCAATTATGTTAATACAATCAATTAACTCAAATAATACAAATAAAAATTACAATGATAATAAATAAAATGCCAAAAATTTAACAATGTAAAAAATGACAAAAAGAAAAAAACTATACTTGAACTCTTCTTTGTTAGCATGTTAAATTTGCAAATTGATCATTATTCTAGGATAACTATATCAAAACCAAATTAAATGATACTCTAAAGTTCAATTACCAAATAATCTTATATTGAAAGGTAAAATTGGAATTTATGAGAAAAAAACAACTTAAAAAATTCAAGTTAATTAAATTAGCTCACTAAGCTCACAGATATAGACACCAGATTGGTATAACTCTATTAAAATGAGATTAAAAAACAAATGCACAAAGATCAATTCTCAATTCTAAATATCGATCTTGCTTTCAGCATCTCCCTTTGTGTTGCGCATAGTCTGGATGTAAATTAAGGTATCATATGATTCCATATTTTGTTTTAAAAAATATGATGTTCTTGTAATAAGTTCCTATAAGCTGTGTAAAACAATAAGCTTATATCATATCCTATGTATCTGAACTAAGTTTAGGTGATCTCCACACATGAACCTAGTAATTCGCCATATGATCAAATGTCGTCGGGAACATTTAGATTTCCGATTGAATTATTACTATAGAATCTTGAAGTCTTTCTCCGTTTTGTTTCTTATGATCTTTCCGAATCGAGAGGAGCTCAACCTCTGTATTCGGTTTATGGGATCTTTGACGTGAAGTTAAATAATGATTTTATATTTTGGTGTTCATATGATTATCTGATTTTCTTGTTTTTCTCCTTTAGGAAAATTAATTTGGCAATAACAAGATTTGCCCACAATTTCTCCACAGCGGTGAAAATTACATTTCACTTTCGGTTGTTTATCATGTTTATAACACTTCATATTATACTATATACTAATTATACTATATACTAAAAGATATAATCATTCAGTTATTGTATATTGTGAGACAAATCACTATAAATTACAATAGTATTGCTCAGTTTTCAAATCATTTCGGGAGGTTTTGGTTCGTTCGGTTCACAAGTATATTGTTTTTTTTTTCAATTTTACACAGTAAAATAATTGTTTTGTCCCACGGAAAAGACAAAATAAAGGTGTTGGCTGGAGGGTCACTAGTTTATTGAATTTTTTATATTACTTTTCACAGTAAAATACTCATTTTATCCCTCAAAAAAGACAAAAATTAGTTCTGGGCGGGAGGGGTGCCACAGGAGTTTCATATTTTTTGAAAATGGCTGAATACTAATATAACTCATAATAAGATAAAATAGATGACTTGTGCACAGGGGTATACTAATAATTGACTATAATTGTTTATTATTTTTCTCGGAATACTATCGGCGCGTGTGGCACACCAGAACAACAATATTCGGCTGCATGCCCTGCTTGGACTGCGTATGAGGCTATTAAGGTGGAGAAAAATGGTCTTCCGATATCTCCGTCGATTCTCCCACTGTGTCCTCTTTCTCATGGAGTGGTGTGTGACCTCACACGGTGTACAGGTAAAAGCAAATGGGCAATTGAACCTTTTTTATCCCATTTTCTCTCTCCTACTACTTAAAATACATGTGAGCCCCCTAGTTTTATATCTTTTTTTATTTTGATCCCTTCTTTTTAATTGTACAATGTGGTTTTTATTTCTAATATGTAAGTTTAGATTTGTTTCAATTGTGTCATTCGATTGAAATTGATTATATATTGCATTTTTATTTCAGTTTTTATTCTTTAAATTTTCGGATTGCTTTTAAATCCCTTAATATATTCGGTACAGAATATATGAATTTTTCAGTTATGTCCTTTAATTGAAATTTATAATATATTTAGTTTTGATTTTGGTCCTTATACTTTTAATTTTTAATTATAATTCTTTTATTTTTTTTATATTTGTTAAATAGTCCCTAGTTTGGTCCATGTTTATATATATATATGTATATATATGTATGTATGTGCTCTTAGCTTTGGTTTTTAACTTTTATTATTTTATCTTTCGTAGTGGTTGTATTTTAAAAAAAAAATTGTTCTTAAATTTTAGTTTGTGTTCGTGATAATTTGAAAATTGATATTTCTATTTTTTTTTTCTTTGTTCTTTCTTTTGGTTTTTTTTATTATTATTTTCATGTGAAATGATTTTTTTTTGCTAATATTTTTTTCTTAACATTTTTTATTTTTTTTTATTTTTTTGTTAATATTGTTGAGTTTTTTTTTTTTTTTTGCACAGGGTAATTAAATAATTTTTATTATTTTCTCTTTTGTTCAGGTAATATTGTTTTTTGAAAAATTTATTCTTAAATTTTAATTTGTGTTTATAATCATTGGAAAATTAATTTTTTTTTCTCTTTGTTATTTCTTTTAGTTTTTTTATTTACAAGTCAAATGATTTTATTTAACTGATAATTTTTATTTTTGTTTTATCATTTATTTTATTTGTTTGTTTGTTTGTTTTTGTTAAAGTTTGTAGGCTTTTTTTAGTCTTTGAATTAATTTTGTTTTTTTCATTATTAATGCAATAATAATAATAATAATAATAATATTTTTTGTTTTTGTTTTTGTTCTTACTTACTCTTTTGTTAATTTTTTGTGTTTTTTTCTCAGGATAATTTAATAATTTTTATTGTTTTAGCAATATAGTTAGAGATAATTTTAGATATTAAGATTTCGATGATATTGTTGTTATAATAGGATATATTGATTTATTTTATTATATTAAACTTATATATATATATATATATAGATATATTAATGTCAACAATTATAAAAATCATCTGCACGACTCACAACGTAGTACTGGAATCAACTAGTATTAACTATATATTAACTTGAGTCTACGGGAAGCATTAACTATATATTAACTTGAGTCTACGGGAAGCAAGTCTGCAGCTGATTGTATCACATATTTATGAAGCGGACATGGCATGTTCGTACGCTCTCGAAAACTTGATTGTAAGGTTGGAGGTCACTAATCAAGGGGTATAAGAAGATTTAATAGCTGGAAAAATTAGGTCAGCATTCATGGCCAAAGCAGGATGACTTGAGAGAGATTTGAAGAGTTATGAAGAGGGTTGACATGTTTACTTGTCAAGTTAGCAATGAATGGACACTGAAATTGATTTATTATTAATTAATCTTTCTAAAACAATTCAATCTATACCCATTAATCATCTATATTAATTTGAATTTTAAGCTCCTTTAGATTCTCTTTATACTTACTCGTTTTGAATTTTACGGTTTATTAGAGCATTAATTTGCGAAACTAAGCCAAAATTGTTAAATGGGAAGCAAAATAAATCAACAAAAACAAGAATCTAAATTCTAAAAAAAAAAAATCTTATTCAACAACAAGAACAACGACATCGACAATAATAATAAGAAATTGATATGAATGGTTAAAAAAATTTTGGATGGTTTAGAATTAATTGGATAAGAGGTCTATGATATACCTCTAGCCAACCTAAATTGATTCTAACTTAAAAAAGATACAAACATTCCTATAAAAAAAATCATAGACTCAACAATGTTTAATAAGATCAATTAACTCAAATAATATAATTAAAAATTACAATGATAATAAATAAATGTGAAAAAATTTAAAATGTAAAAAATGACAAAAAATACTCAACTCAAATATTTCTAAGACAACATGTTGAACCCAATGTCAAACTGTTGCGCAATACATTTAAGTGCACATTGAATTCTCCACATGTTTTAAATTTGTTTTGTAATTATTCATAAATCATTTTAACATTTACCAAGTATTAATTTCAAATAAAAAAATCAAAAAGATTAAATAAAAAATAAAAGAAGGATGAAAATGAAAAAACAAAAATTAAGTTGGTTGACTACATTGTCTCCAACTTATATGCTTTAATTGTATTGAAAAGGAATCTTTTGATGCATCACTTTCATTTGAGAAGAAAAAGCTTCCAAAATAAGGCGACCACATACGGTGTGATGGTGATCATGATATTATAGTGGGATTTATTAGTTGCATCTCAACGTCATTTAATTAATGACCTATTGTTTGTACTATATTCTATATATGTATTTTTTTTTTCCCTTATTGGAAGACTATTGGGTCTCATAGGGAAGATGTCGGGTTAGTGGATGTATTTTGATATATCATAAAATTTTCTAATTAAATAATAGAAAAATATTATCTACACTTCATAAATTTAAGTTAAAATATATAAAATATTAAATTAAACAAGAATTTTTGTATTCAATAATAAAAAAAACACGCTATTTTTTCTAGTAAGAAGCAAATGATAAATTCACATAAACCATCTAACAGGTGGTCAGCTTCTAATAGCTTGAGACTAAGATATTTGTTCTCTCTATGGTCTCATATTTGAGTCTTATAGTTACTAATATAATGATCATTGGAAGCTTACATGGTCATTAACTTAAGACCTATGAACTTAAAGTGCGCGAAAACTAACCCGAACATCTATATTTATCAAAAAAAATTCACAACCAAATACCTTACCTCAGTTGTATTTTTTATTTCATGGAGATTTATTGTTATCGCTAACCATATATGATTCTTGTTCTTATAAATGCATCATACAAATATAATTTATTCATCTAAAATAGGAGAGGAGTAAAATAAAGATAAATTACAACAATCTATAGGTATTATGAGATTATAAAAACAAACTAAAAAATCGATTAGTATTTAAAAGAAATAAACTAAATAATTTAACAAATAAGAGGGGTGTCAATCAAAAGCTAAAATTAAAGGAATTATTAAAATTTTAGATTGTAAAAATCTCAATCTTTATAGCTTCCATATTTGCAATTACACGTATAAAATAGTATATTTTAAGACTTATTATTTTTTAATAAAAATAACAAAGTCTTAACATACTAAGGATAATATCCATTTAAGGATTGTATCACCCCCATGAGTTAATTATGTGATAAAAGAAAACACAAAAACAAACATTTAATTATTTATTATAAAAAATTACAAGTATCAATACCCTGACAAAATGACTTTTAAAAAGAACATATTATCACACCATTTACTTGTTAAATTAAGAAAACATACACATTCACACATGACATTCCGCACCTAGCAAACATTGATTCCAACCTTATCAAACCTCAAAAAACAAATCCTCTGTGACTTCATATCCCTCCAGGCTGCCATGCAATAGCATGGACCATAACACTTCAATAGCATGGACCCTAACACTTTTAGCATTCTATCGCAATTTACTTAAATATGATTAAAAATATTAGAGTTTATTTGAAATAAGAACTTTAATGCGTTATGTATTTGAAAATGACCTTCAATAATTGTGGGAGTGGGAGTCAGTTGAAAGTTGCTGAGACTATAGCCAATAAGCAGTGGCATATACTTGCATTGTGGATGTGTGACCTATCAAGGAACCATCTCATTTAATAATTTAAGTTAATAGATAAGGTTCTAGAATATGATTTATAATATTTTTTAACACATCTCTTTAAGTGAAAGATCTTTGGGTTTAAAACTTGCACAGACCCACACTACCTTGTACTTAATGGGAGTGGTGAGATTCGAACTCATGACCGTTAGGTCAACAAAGCTCCAATACTATGTTAATAAACAATCTTACCTAAAAATTTAAACTGATAGATAAAACTCTAAAATATGATTTATATTATTTTCTGACATGACCACTTCTATAAAATATGGTTACATGTGCTAGTGACAGGTGGATGAGTGTGACTTAATTGACCAAGTGTGCCTTATTTTCCTCTTCCTGCTTCACTGGTGGTGAGCCTCAATGCAATACACAGGAGGAGACCGGTATATGGAAAGATGGTTGTAAAATCTAGTGGAGAAGTTTGTGATGGTTGTAGCTAGGTTGTTTTTTTTTTTTTTTAGGGTTTAATTTGGCTAGAAAAAGGAAGTTATTATTGTGGAGGTAAGACAATGGTTATTCAGTGAGTTGTTGTCGTGAGAGGAGTTAGGTTTCAAATGGTGTATTATGCTAGAAGGGAAGGCTGTTTAGTCATATAAAGGTAGATAGGATTATGATCACTATAAGCATTTATGGTTGTGCTGAAACATTATTAGAAGCCAGAAATGTGGGTGGGAAAGAGAGGAGAATATGATTTGTTTTTCTTTTTTTTCCTCTCAATTTCTTTTGAGCAAGAAAAATCGATGAATTATATTGTGTTGACTGTGTTAGTGTAAGGGTTTTAAATCCGCATTGGTGTCGCAGATTTCTCTTAGTATGTGTGTTTGGGAATGTGTTTTCAATATATTTTTGAAAAAAAATAAAAAGTATTTTAATTTTTATTTTAAATTAAAAAAATTTGATGTTTTTGGATGATAATGATGTCAAAAATAATTTTTAAAAAATAAATATATATATATATATATTATATTGATATATTTCTAAACTAAAAATATTTTTAAAAATAACCGTAAACACATTTCTGAAATTATCCGAAGACATCAGAAAAATTGTCTTAGTTATAAGATGCCAAATTAAGTGTCTCTGACATTTTTCTTTTTATGAACTAAAGCCACATTCTTCATTTGTTGACAGCACTCTAGTTGTTTGCTTCATGATAATGTATCAACCGTACTTTCTCTCCCATGATATCGGTGCAATGATACAACGGCTGGGCGGAACTCAAATTTATAGCAATTTAATTTGAGGGTTCTATGAGCCTGGTAGATAGATATTATGATGGGAAACCCATTAAGAATAAATCAAGAATTATACATAATAAAAAATAACAATAATGAATTTATTAATTTTAAATTGAGTCAATTAGTTTAGATAAAAAAAATTTATCTTGGAAAAATAGAGGTATATATAATATTTCTTTCGGTTTGAAAGTTTTATTAAGACAAATTGAGCATTAACGCAATGCTAAATTTTATTTTAATATCACAAAGTCTCTATGTAAAGTTAGGATGTCAAACTCAATCCCAAATTAATCTAATGGGAAAGGATTGATTTGGGAATTAAAAATAAATAGAAAAATTATACAGGATGACTATTGCAACCCATAATAGATTGTGTTTTTCTTCAATTTTGTATTTTCATTGTATGTTTTAATATTTCTCCCATCTATCATTGCCATATGTGTTCATGATTCCAAACATAATTTTATGGTTTACCAAGTGTTAAATTGCGAAACTAAACCAGAATTGCTATATGGAAAGCAAAATATATTGACAAAAATAGGAATTCAATTAAAAAGAAAAAAGACCTCATTCAACAACAACAACAATAATAAAAAGTCAATATGAAAGGAAATTAATTTTTTGGGTGGTTTAGAATTCATTGAATAAGAGGCATATGCTTTATTGCTAGTCGACCCAAATTGATTCTAACCTAAACAAAATTACTAAGGCAATACAAACATTCCTATGAAAACAAGTCATTCACTCAATTATGTTTAATAAGATCATTTACCAAATATTAATTTTAAATCAAAAAAATAAAAATAAATAAATAAAAGAAGGATGAAAATGAAAAAACAAAAAGTAAGGTGGTTAGCTACATTGTCTCCACCTCATATGTTTTAATTGTATTGACAAGGAATCATTTGATGCATCCAAAATAAGGCGGCCACATGCTGTGTGATGGTGATCATAATATTATAGTGGGATTTATTAGTTGCATGTCAACGTCATTTAATTAATGAGCTATTATTTTGTACTATAGTCTATAGATTTACTTTTTCCTTTATTGGAAGACTATTGTGTCTAATAGGAAAGATGTAGGGTTAGTGGATGAATTTTCAATAAAAAAAAAAACATAAGTTATTTTTTCTAGTAAGAAGCAAAAGATAAATTCACGTAAACTATCTAGTAGGTGGTCTAGTGCTAACATCTTCAAATTAAAAGATTTATTCTCTCTGTAGTCTCAAGTTCGAACTCTGTAGTTGTTAATATGATTACTATTAAAATATTACATGATCATTAACTAATGACCTGTAAAATTAGTCGAGGTATACATAAGCTAACTCGGACATCCACGTTAATAAAAAAAAAGATAAATTAACAACCAAATACCGACTCTTGTTCTTAAAAATGCATCACGCATATAAAATTTATTCATCTAAAAATATGAGAAGAGAAAAATAAAGATAAATTACAGCAATCTATAGGTATTGTGAGATTATGAAAACAAACTAAAAATGGATTTGTAAAAAAATAAAGTAAATAATTTAAAAAATAAGAGAGGGCTGTCAATCAAAAGTTATAGATATTTAATGTGTTTCAAGAATTGTTGGAGTCGGTCGAAAGTTGTTGAGAGTATGACCAAGAAGCAGTGACATATACTTACATTTTATGAATGTGTGACCAATCCGATGAAGCCTGGTTACCTGTGCTAGTGACAGGTGAATGTGTATCAGGTAATGGACAAAGTGTGCTGTATTTCTTCTTCCTTGCCTTTTATTGGTGGGGAGCCTTAATGAAGGGCACAGGACGAGATCAATATAAGGAAAGGTGGCTGTAAAATCTAGTGGAAAAGCTTGTGATGGTCGGAGGTCGGTTGTTTTTTTTGTTTTATTTAGGGTTTAATTTGGCTAGAAAAAGGAATTTAATGTTGTGGAGGTAAGACAAGGGTTGTTCAGTGAGTTTTTTGTCGTGAGAGGAGCAAGATTTCGATTAGTCTATTATGGTAGAAAGGACGGTATGTTTAGTCATCTGTAGATAGATAGGATTATGATCACTACAAGACTTTTATGGTCATGATGAAACATTATTAGAATCCAGAAATGTGGGTGGGAAAGAGAGGAGAATGTAAGCTGTTGTCGTGAGAGGAGTTAGGTTTCAAATGGTGTATTATGCTAGAAGGGAAGGCTGTTTAGTCATTTAAAGGTAGATAGGATTATGATCACTATAAGCATTTATGGTTGTGCTGAAACATTATTAGAAGCCAGAAATGTGGGTGGGAAAGAGAGGAGAATATGATTTGTTTTTCTTTTTTTTCCTCTCAATTTCTTTTGAGCAAGAAAAATCGATGAATTATATTGTGTTGATTGTGTTAGGTTTTAAGGGTTTATTTATGATTTTTTTTTTAATATAACTTGATTTTTTTTATATAACTTGAATAGTTCATTATATTGAAAAATTAACCTAGTATTTTGTTGTGATTTTCATATAACATGTCTTTATAGTTGGAATTTTATGTTAATATACTGGTAACATTATTAATAATAATAATGGTATCATATACCATAGCGGAAGTAAAAAGTTAAATAGTTTGGGATTAGACAGTTCATTTGATGAATTGAAAAATTCTGTGTGAATAAATTGAGTGGAATTTGGTCAAATTCAATGTTAATATTACTTGGAGGATGCTGGGTGGGGGCCACTTGAGGTTTATATCAATGAATTCATTGATAGTGATATGAGTTTTAATACAACAGTTGGGTTGATCACCATAAATGGGCTACAAATATTAGAGCTTAACAAGAGTAGAAAATTTAAAGTACAAAGGTCTTCGACATCAAAGTTACTCGGGCCCCAAGTTACAATCAACTGACCACAAAATAATCATATATAGTAGGTTCATCTACAATAGTTAGTAATTCAATGAACCTAACATCGATTCAAGAAATGGTCATATAAAACCTTTGTTGGGTATGGTAATAACTCTATATTTTTATGATGAATCTAAACCAAGTGGTAGGGACAAAGAGAAAGGTGAGCCAATAGACCAAACAATGAGATAATACGTTCCTGAATTTGAAAATGCTACCAAGTGGGCTCATAATATAAGCCTCATAGGAATTCAGGATTAAGTATTGAATTGAAGGTTGAACACTGTCCAACCCCGGGTTGGTTTAACAATACAGTTAAGCGATGGCATATATAAAATTTACATCAATACAAAATGCAACGTTCAACCACAACTTATATGTAGTTACAATGTTAACATAAACCATTATGGTAATGGTATTTGTGTGTATGATATTGTCATAACCTAATTTTGGGTTATTCCTTCAAATCTACCCATAATAAAATAAACATAATAAAAATAAAATAAAAGGGGTTGATGTTGGTAGAAAAATCAATGTGGAAATTTTGGATGTTTTCGAGAATTTAAACTTATCTTTTTTGCCCAAAAATAGAGGAGAATACAGATTTAAGGCTAAAATAATTTATTATTGGATAAATTTGTGTAAAAATTAAGTCAAAATGCATAATTATATTTTTATGGGTCGATTTGATTTAATCATCGACCAATTTAAAGTGTAATTATGATTGAGAATTAATTTAGAGTCTAATTGAAGGATTTAATTAAGTGCAAGGACTTAATTATACTTTATAGTAGTCAAATTAATTTTATTAAGGGCTTAATCAATGAAAAATCAAGTTCTTGAGCTTAATTTGGGTTCAATTGAGAATATTGGAATTTTCGAAGACCGGATTGAATTTTTCCAAGCCAATTATGCAAAGTCAGGGGGCAAATTGAAGAAATTGAGAGTTTAATGGTCAATTAAGGGTCAAATCGAACAAATTATAAACCAAGGATCAAAAGCAAAAAAGGCGTGCAAAGCTAAGGTTGCTGTTGAAACTCTAACAAGATACAGTTGCATAAAATTAAAAATTTAAGCTAATTGGGGGTGTAATTAGAACAGTTACAAATTGAGAGACCAAATTAGATTTTTATTTCTCCCAAATCATCCAAAGACATTATTGCATTGTTCAATCTTTTGAATTGTGACTAAAGTGCAAGCACATCATTGCACCTTCAGGTGAAGAGACACCCCATCACTATAAGCAATGGGCAGCCAAAGGGTTGCCTCCTGCCTATAAATACCATGCATGCATGCACGCACAAAAGGGAAGAGAAAATTTAACAGTTATGAGGAGAGCAAGATTTTACGTGAGAAATTTACAAAACGTAGAAGGGAGTAAAATTTACAGGTGAAAGTATAAAATCTTATAGTTACGGGGAGAAAATTGTGTACAAAACATAAAATCTAAGGGAGACACTGGCCATGTAAAAAACTGAAAACAACAGCTCTCCCTCTTTCTCAACATCGGCAGTAACAGTCAGCAGCCCCCCTCTATCTCTCCCTCTCTCTCGTCTCCCTCAACAACTTTAGTAACTCCGACTACCAAGCACCAGTGGCGACCCACAGCACCCACAACCGTAGCTGGACCGGACAACTAGCCTTCCTCTGTAACGCCAACTCTCTCGCTCTCTCTAAAACTAGTTGCAGCCAACCCTCTCTCTTCTTCAACAGTAGCAGCTCCCAGCGAGCACAGCGGTTGTTCTCTTGGCATTGATGGCTCCTACCCAACACCAATAGCTCCCTAAAAGTCTCAGCCTTCTTCTCGAGCGTTGATAACATCAAGTAGCATCAATCCCTATAAAGGCCAGCCTTCCTTTCGGCAGCTTCTTCAACAAGCACAAACTAGCCTCCCTTACACCACCACCACAAAAAGAATCATCTCAGTCTCCTCTACATGGCAGTAGTGACAAGCACTCTAGTCGTCACCCTATAAAATTCCTCATTTCAGTGTTCACTATTTTGGTGAGCAGTAGGGAGAGATTCTTGTCCCACTGTTCTACAACCCATGCCCACTGATCACATGCAGAACACTAGGCTAGTCGAACTAGGGAAAGGGCCCAGCCCAGCCATCTAGGATGGGTGGGTCATTCAGCCCACCCGGGGTTGGTAGTTTAGCCCTAAATGATAGGCCTCTAGGCCTATAAAGGCTGGGCAGCCAACCCTCACAAGAAAAAATTAAAAAGACAAAATCTGCATTACAGAAAATTTCTAAAAAAAATATTATAAACAAATAAAATTGATTTGTTTTTATGCATACGACTGTATTCCAAGGTTTTTCCAATCATATTTTTTGAAGAAAAAAATATGTTGCATCTTTCTCATGTTTTGAAATGAAAATTGGATATCATAATCAGTATATGATTTGTTGCTACCCAAATTTTGACCCACTTATTTTTATGTTTTCGAAAAAAATAAAAAAAAATAAAAAAAGAGAAAAATCCAAAAATATCTTGTTACAGGGGAAAAATTGAACGAATTGAGAGTTTAATGGTCGATTGGGGGTTAAATCGCGAACATCAGGAACCAAGGACCGGAATAAAAAGATCGCGCAAAGCTAAGTTTGAGATTGAATTTTGGATGGGATATAATTGCATAAAATTACAAGTCTAAATCCAATTGGGTGCAATTAAAGAAATTATAAAGGACCAAATCATATGTTTTTTACCTTATAAAATTTTGGAAAATCTGCATCAAATAAGCATGCACTGTTCCGGCATGCATTTGCATTGAATTTTCAGGCGCGAGATCACAACAAAACAAATCAAATTTCCTTCCTATTCAATCGTGATTTTCTGCCTAAATTACCTCCATCAAAATCTTCTTCCTACTTCTCCTCCTGTTTTCCTAATTTTCCTTTAAATTGCTATCAATTTGCTTAGCTGTATTATACTACATTTAAACGTGATCACGGCCAAAAACTCGGGTCTTCTCTGCTATAAATAGCAGTGTGCACTGTGAAACAGAAGGGGGGGGCAGAGAGAGGAGTAAAGAACGCAGGAACAGGGGAAAAATAACTGGGAGAAAAGAAGGAAAATCTCACGTGAATTAGGGCATTATTCTCTGCCCTCGCGTCTGTTCTCTTTCACTCTCCCCCTCTGCCTTCATTTTCCATTCTTTTTCTCTTCTCTCTCTCTAGAATATACAGACCCGAAGTGCTCTCTCTCTCTCCCTCTCGGCCGAATCACCATCACCGACGACCACCTATATTACTCCCCAGCATCACCATTGTCTCTGCCATAAAGCCCCAGCAGCTCAGCCATCTTCTCTGTTGAAGAAAAACAGAGCAACCCGACGTAGACGCCACCAGCCCGCCAGTTTCAGAGGCTCCGTCCGGCGAACTCAGGCCTTCATTTCCGACGAGACAACGACCAGAAGAACCACCTAGATCTCCTCTACACAAAGGTGTTAACAGGTAAGCATTTCATCACTCTCGAAAATCTGCCATTCATACTGTTCATCTTTCTTATTTTTGCATACGGGGGAGTGAATCCATTCACTCCCCGGGTCGGGTCAAGTCGGGCCGGGTTTGGTACCTGGCCCGACCTCTAAAGGAACTGGGCTTCCAGCCCAGCCCGCCAATAAAATAATAAAAAAAAACAAAAAATAAAAAAATAAAATAAAAATATATAAAAAAAATTTTATAGAAAAAAATACTTTAAAAATTTTTTATTATTTTCTTGCATACGGCCAATACACTAGCATTTTTTTTAAAAAAAAATTGTTTTTGTTTAAAAAAAATATATATTATCTTGGGTTTTGAAGAGAAAAATATGTTTTAGCATTGATTTCAAAGAAAAAATCATTTCTTGCATTTTTGGATTTTACAACATGTTTGTAAAAATTCAAAGGGTATTGGCCAATATTCAAAAAAAATATAAAAAACTTTTTTGGTGATTTATATTATTCACTGTCGGTATTTGGATAAATAAATCCTAAGGGGTTAATATCCAAAATATTCGACGGGAATGATATGCTATTATTCACTATTGGTATTTGGATAAATAAATTCTAAAGGGTTTAATATCCAAAATATTCGACGGGAATGATAAGCTATTATTCACTGTTGGTATTTGGGTAAATAAATCCTAAAGGGGTTAATATCCAAAATATTCTGCAGGAATAATATGATATTATTCATTATCGTTGTTTGGATAATTAAATCCTAAGGGGTTAATATCCAAAATATTCGGTGGAGTAATATCCCATTTGCCATTTAATTAACATATGTTTTGAGTCATAACAGATCATAAGCAAACCAAACGTCAAGCAGCTTACCTTAGGTAGGGCGTACTAGGGGTGCTAAAACCTTCCCTTTACGCAACCAGTCCCTTACCCTAGAATCTCTGAAAGACCAGTTTTAGATTTCCTAGTAACCAAATACTAGGTGGCGACTCTCTTTTTCACGAAAATAAAGATTAGACCCCCGACAACTGAATTCTCCCCGCACGCGGGGAAGGTCGCCACGACGCCGCAAACCAAATCATTTTTGGGGTGCGACAGAATGGCGACTCCACTAGAGACTTTGGACTAAGCTTGATAATTGTGTTTGTTTATGATACCTTATTGTTTTTATTGTTAATATATGGATGGTTTATAGAAGCTTTAGCATGCATCTTTACTTCCTGTAATCATAATATGCCTTGTCACGCATCACTTTTATTATTTTGAGAGCACACACTAAACTTTAAGTTAAGTGGAGGACTAGCAGCTTACCTATGACTTGAGTCAAGGTTGAAGTTTGTGTAAACCCCAACTCTTTGCTGAGTGTTTAGACTGATAGTTATTGGTATACGTGCCATCCCACTATCTGCTAAACCCCCATATTGCCTTCACGAGGGAGATCACTTGGACAGCAAGAGACCCTCTTTAGAGACCAAGTAATAAACTTACCCTATGTCTCATGTAAAGGAACTAGAACCTATCGTTAGGATGTATGCTACATAATATCTTTTACATAAAAAGAAAAACCCTAAAAAAGCATTTTTGCCTAACAGGTCTTGTGAACGAAATGGCCACCACTACTAAACTTTCCATCATGGAATATGGGACAAATTCTGAATTATCACAATTGAATGAAGGAGACTGCCTTAAAAACGGTGCTATGAGACTATTACCAATCAGGAATCTGGATTGTATTGTAAATGAGGTGAACAAGTTAATGACCCATTTTCAGGATGTGGATAAGGACATATTTTTTAGAAAATATGGACGCCTGATGGAGATTGCGAAGGTAGAAGTTTTAAGCCCAGCGGTGCGAGCTCTAGTTCATTTTTGGGATCCTAACTACCGTTGTTTTTCTTTTGGGAGCATAGACCTATGTCCTACTATGGAGGAATACGGAATGTTGACTGAATTCCCGAATGATCTGTACAAAATTTATTTCCCTTTGAGATATGACAAAATCATCCCTGAACTGTCAAAGCTGCTCAGGATCCCCAGTTTAGAAAGGTTTTTAGAGAAGAAGGTTGCTGGTCTAAAATGGAAAACGCTGGAGTTTGAACTAGAACAGAGGTCCGGATCAAAGAAAGAGAGATTGATTGCCTTAGGCATATTTGGCCTTGTGTTGTTCCCAAGTCGGACAGGTATAATAAGCTTGGAAGCTACTGCTGCTTATGTGGAATATGAGAATACAAAAATTAACCTAGTGGCTTCTATTTTGGCTGAAACCATCATAACATTTAACCATTGTAGAAGAGCCGGGAAAGGAGCAATGAGATATTGCACGCAATTGCTATATATTTGGATGGTTAGCCAGATTGAAATAAAAAAGCCTGTTTTTAATAATTTTTGGTGGTTCAACCAAAAACCATTAAGGATAGTGGAGGAAGAAGAATGGGGAGATCTAGACAACCAAGGTTGGGTGGAAAAGCTAAAAGTTTTACCCAGTAGCATTTTCAAATGGAGAGCTCCTTGGGTCAAAACGGTGGATGTCCTAATGAGTTGCGGGCAAAGATGTTGGGTTCCATTGGTAGGGATTACCGGCTACGTGAGTTATGCTCTCGCCCTTGTGGTAAGGCAGCATGGAGGCATGCAATTTGTTCCAAGGACCATGGGAATTGCTCAGTTCTTTGGTTGGATCAAGGATCCCGTTTCAAGAGAGGTCTTGCGGATCATCAGGCAAGATTGGAGGCACCTCGTCTTGGTGGAAATAAAAGGTATGGGAGATCCTAGTGCAAGTGAAGGGTATGTAAGATGGAGGGACTTAACTGCTTCAACCGTGATTAGTAAAGAAGTCAAGCCCTCTCAAATTGAAGAAAAACCTATTAAGAGAAAAAGGGTTGGCAATGAAGAGGAATTGAGAAAACAGATAGAAAAACTCCAAATAGAATTAAGCAAAAGCAGAAAAGACAAGGCAGTATTAGAAGAAAGGGTGTCGGAAGGCAATAAGGGGAGAGCATTTTTAGATGAGCAAATACAGTCTAAAAATGTGAGATTAACCAAGCTCGAGTTAAAGTTGGGTGAGGAGAAGAATGTTAGGTTGGGAATGGAGAAAGAATTGACGGAGATGAGTCTGAAGTGGATGCAAAGTTGCTCCGAGCTCAGCGCATTGAAGACTAAAGATAATGAATGCCAAGAGAGCATAGAATATTACCAAGAGAAATTTGCAGAAGTTCAGTGCGAGTTGATGGATAGAATTGAAAGGTATGAAGATTTGTATAAGAAGCATGTAATGTCGGAAAGTCGTTCGACAGGGTCCGAGAAAGATGAAGCCATTGAAGCAGAGTTAGCCGTTAAGGAAGAGGAAATAAAAACTCTGAGAACAAAGCTCGATAAGGAGAGAGAAAAAGTGAAGCATTTGGAGAAGAAACTAGCAGTAATGGAAAAACACAAGGATCAAATCGATACCAATAATACTTCGTTAAACAGAATCAATATGTTGCTTATAGAGAAGATGACCAAGATGGATGAACAAATGGATAAAGTTGCTGGGCATGCTCGGGTCATTAGAATCAATGCACGAAATGTTGGAAGGGATATCATTCGCTACCGCCGAAGTCTAGCTGAGACCGACACCTTTTTGGAGAAAATCGAGAATCACGGTTTTGCCTTCCTACCTTTGGCCGAAGAGAAGTAGATTAATTTTTTTCTCCATGTTTTCAAAATTGTAGTAACTTATCAAGCATTAATGAAAAGGGCGTTAACCCATCTATTTTACAAAATCTGCCTCTTGGTGAATATGACTCAAGCATCGACTCGAAAGGCAGTACTCATAGCAAAACAATGTGACCAGAAACCCTATGTTCATGAGGCGGTGGCTATCAATCGTTCACAAGGGAAATGCATACATACCCATTATACAAAGCATTTTTATCATAATCATACATTATATTATGCACTCTCTCATGCATTTATGCATGCATCGTCGATCGAGAAACATTTGGGACCCATGACACCTGGAAGAAAGGATGAATAATTGCCGCAATTAGCCATCTATGCTCTGGAAGAAGTTACTGCTCATACATGTATTTGGAAGCTAACCGAAGGAGAGAAGTTCCAGAATTGAGAGATCCAGGATGCTCCATTGATTTTCAAAAAAAAAAAAAAAAACTGAAAGTAGAACTTCCACAACAACACCTACACTTCACACTGAAAATTAATGACCAAATTTTAAAGAATATATAATAGTTGTAGAAGAGGAAGAAAGGGATGAAACAACATTTAAGGAATTCACGAAATTAATAGAACAACATGGACAGGTGTGGAAACCTGCTAAGAAGGAACTTTAAACCATAAATATGGGTAATGAAGAAAGCCAGAAAGAACTCAGATAAGAACTCTGATCACACAGAAAGAAAGGACTCGACTACACAACTTGGAGATTACGTAGATGTTTTTGCTTGGATTCATGAGGATATACGTGGATTGGGTATCATAGTATACATGGTACCGCTAAAAGAAAAAAGAGGATGCAAGCCGATTAAGTAAAAGGTAAGAAGAACTCATCCAGAAGTTTAATCAAAGTAAAAGATGCAGGTCGATTTAAGCAAAATTAGAGTTTGTGGGGATTTTAGAGATTTAAAATTGTGCTGGCCCTAGAGATAATTTTCCGCTACCACATACAGACATGTTAGTAGACAATGCAGCTCATAGCTTCATGTATTCCCTTTATGGATGGGTTAACATGGTATAATCAAATAAAAATGGCACAAGAAGATGAGGAGAAGACAACCTTTGTGACACCATGAGGAACCTTCTGTTACAAAGTCATGCCATTTGGGTTTAAAATTTGTGGAGACCAAAGGGCTATGGTGACTTTATTTCACGATATGACACACAAAGAGATCGAAATATATGTGGATGACAAGGTTGCTAAATCTGGAGAAGAGGAGAATCACGTCCAGATATTGAAGAAATTGTTTGAAAGTTTAAGTTTGAGGTTTAACCCCGTGAAATGTCCATACGGTTTGAAATCTGGGAAGTTGTTAGGATTTGTGGTAAGTGACAAGAGGATAGAAGTAAAAAATAATAATAATAATAATAATAAAAATAATAATAAAGGCTATTCAAGCTATAAAAAAAATAAAAAAAATAAAATTGTCAATAAAGAATCCTAGGATTTGGAATGCAGAGTGTAAAGAGGCTTCTGAGAAAATCAAGCAGTTAAATCCACCCCTACTGGTCCAGCCGAATTGCAAGATGACAAGTTCTACTAGCCGAGTACGATATGCTATAGAAGATTATGAGTCATTAGACTTTGATCTTCCCGATGAAGATGTACTTTCAGGCGAAGAAGGGAAACCAGAATGGTGGACTATGTACTTGGATGTTGCTGTAAATGTATGTGGTGATGGAGCGGGTGAAATGATAATCTCTCCTGACAAGAAATAATATTCGTTTCCAACTAAGTTATAATTCAGGCACACTAACAACACTGCTGAGTATGAAGCCTGTATTCTTGGTTTAGAACCTGCATTAAGGTTGAAAGACATGTACGGAAACTCAATGGTAATTATTTGTCAAGGAAAAGGAAAATGACAAACCAAAGAAAAGAAATACCTTACTAAGAAATCTTGTCTAAACTAGTTGGAAAATTTGAGGAAATAGAGTTCACCCATCTAGGAAGGGAAGGAAACCAGTTTGTCGATGCCTTGGTCATACTAGCTTCTATGGCTAGAATAAACTTAGGACAAAACTTACAGCTGATACACATTGATATCAAAAAATAAACCAGCTCATTGCTGCTCAGTTGAAGGAGAAATAGATAGAAACCCTTGGTACTACGATAGCAAGAATTTCATCCAAAACCAGGCTTATCCCCTGGGGGCATCCAAAAAGAGAAGAAAACATTGAGGCAGTTAACGATGGATTTTTTTTACCTTGATGGGGAGGTTTTGTATAAGAAATCATCTGATGGGACTTTGCTAAGCTGCCCAGATAAGCTGCAAAAAAAAAAAAAAAGCGCTTCGGGAAGTCCAGGAAAGGATCCGCTCGACCCATACTAATAGGCATATGATGGCTAGAAAAATGCAGAGAACTGGTTATTTCTGGAGGACATTAGAGAGGGATCACATCAACTAGGTCCGCAAGTGTCATAAGTATCAAGTTCGTGGTGACAAAATGGATGCCCCTCCGGCTCCTATGTTTAACTTGATATCTCCGTGGCCTTTTTGCAATATGGAGAATTGATGTGATTGGGTCTATCAACCAAAAGCCAGCAATGATCATAGGTTTATTCTCGTGGCTATCAACTACTTCACAGGATGGGTAAAAGTTGGGTCATTTGCTCATGTAACGCAAAAGGTGTTGAAGAAATTTGTTTGATATGTCGATACGGACCACCGGAAAAGATCATAACTGATAATCCTCAAAACTTCAATGGAAGAATAATAATAGGACTCTGCGTTAAATGGAAAATCAAACAACCCCACACTTGGGGGCATGGTTAGATTTGGATAAAAGCAAAGATCATCGCAGATAGCCCATGATAGCAATACGCTTGCGTTGAATGGATAAATGATTTATGATAAATTTGAATGAGCCATCCAATCAGAGAAGCCTGCAAAGCTTTGGAGATTAGGCGAAGACCTCCTGTGATAATGGAACATCAGAGAAAGGTGACCTATGTCTCCAAAAGAGAAAAGCAGAATCTCAAGTGAACGAAACCACGGAAGAAAATATGAATTGAGGACAGGTGCTGTTTCGTTCCTCAAAATCACTTGTGACAACAAAACCGCCTTCATATAACACTTGGGTCGGTCACCCAGAAAAATGAGACCATGCTAGCCGGGACGGTCACCCAGAAAAATAAGACCACGCTAGCCGGGTCGGTCACCCAGAAAAATGAGATCACGCTAGCCGGGACGGTCACCCAGAAAAATGAGATCCTTTCTAACCATTAACCGGGTCGGTCACCCAGAAAAATGAGACCCTTCTAACCGGGTCGGTCACCCAGAAAAATGAGACCACGCTAACCGGGTCGGTCACCCAGAAAAATGAGACCCTTTCTAACCACTAACCGGGTCGGTCACCGGCGGGTCGGTCACCCAGAAAAATGAGACCCTTTCTAACCACTAACCGGGTCGGTCACCCAAAAAAATGAGACCTTTCTAACCGGGTCGGTCACCCAGAAAAATGAGACCCTTTCTAACTTTCTAACCGGTCGGTCACCCAGAAAAATGAGACCTTTCTAACCGGGTCGGTCACCCAGAAAAATGAGACCCTTTCTAACCACTAACCGGGTCGGTCACCCAGAAAAATGAGACCTTTCTAACACAAAAATGAGACCTTTCTAACTTTCTAACCGTCACCCAAAAAGAGACCCTTTCTAACTTTCTAACCGGTCACCCAAAAATGAGACCTTTCTAACCGGGTCGGTCACCCAGAAAAATGAGACCCTTTCTAACTTTCTAACCGGTCGGTCACCCAGAAAAATGAGACCTTTCTAACCGGGTCGGTCACCCAGAAAAATGAGACCCTTTCTAACCACTAACCGGGTCGGTCACCCAGAAAAATGAGACCTTTCTAACCGGGTCGGTCACCCAGAAAAATGAGACCCTTTCTAACTTTCTAACCGGGTCGGTCACCCAGAAAAATGAGACCTTTCTAACCGGGTCGGTCACCCAGAAAAAAGAGACCCTTTCTAACTTTCTAACCGGGTCGGTCACCCAGAAAAATGAGACCTTTCTAACCGGGTCGGTCACCCAGAAAAATGAGACCCTTTCTAACCACTAACCGGGTCGGTCACCCAGAAAAATGAGACCCTTTTAACCACTAACCGGGTGGGTCACCTAGAAAAATGAGACCCTTCTAACTCGGGTAGGTCACCTAGAAAAATGAGACCCTTCATATCTAACTTGGGTAGGTCACCCAGAACAACGAGACCCATATCCTTCATTCTGTTTTTCTTTACAACACTTACTATTTAAAGTCTTTTACAAGACTTTAGTCGTAAGCATTGTAAAGAGGGGGCATCTGTTGCTACCCAAATTTTGACCCACTTATTTTTATGTTTTCGAAAAAAATAAAAAAAAATAAAAAAAGAGGAAAATCCAAAAATATCTTGTTACAGGGGAAAAATTGAACGAATTGAGAGTTTAATGGTCGATTGGGGGTTAAATCGCGAACATCAGGAACCAAGGACCGGAATAAAAAGATCGCGCAAAGCTAAGTTTGAGACTGAATTTTGGATGGGATATAATTGCATAAAATTACAAGTCTAAATCCAATTGGGTGCAATTAAAGAAATTATAAAGGACCAAATCATATGTTTTTTACCTTTTAAAATTTTGGAAAATCTGCATCAAATAAGCATGCACTGTTCCGGCATGCATTTGCATTGAATTTTCAGGCGCGAGATCACAACAAAACAGATCAAATTTCCTTCTTATTCAATCGTGATTTTCTGCCTAAATTACCTCCATCAAAATCTTCTTCCTGCTTTTCCTCCTGTTTTCCTGATTTTCCTTTAAATTGCTATCAATTTGCTTAGCTGTATTATACTACATTTAAACGTGATCACGGCCAAAAACTCGGGTCTTCTCTGCTATAAATAGCAGTGTGCACTGTGAAACAGAAGGGGGGGCAGAGAGAGGAGTAAAGAACGCAGGAACAGGGGAAAAATAACTGGGAGAAAAGAAGGAAAATCTCACGTGAATTAGGGCATTATTCTCTGCCCTCGCGTCTGTTATCTTTCACTCTCCCCCTCTGCCTTCATTTTCCATTTTTTTTTCTCTTCTCTCTCTCTAGAATATACAGACCCGAAGTGCTCTCCCTCTCGGCCGAATCACCATCACCGACGACCACCTATATTACTCCCCAACATCACCATTGTCTCTGCCATAAAGCCCCAGCAGCTCAGCCATCTTCTCTGTTGAAGAAAAACATAGCAACCCGACGTAGACGCCACCAGCCCACCAGTTTCAGAAGCTCCGTCCAGCGAACTCAGGCCTCCATTTCCGACGAGACAACGACCAGAAGAACCACCTAGATCTCCTCTACACAAAGGTGTTAACAGGTAAGCATTTCGTCATACTCGAAAATCTGCCATTTATACTGTTCATCTTTCTTATTTTTGCATACGGGGGAGTGAATCCATTCACTCCCCGGGTCGGGTCAAGTCGGGCCGGGTTTGGTACCCGGCCCGACCTCTAAAGGAATTGGGCTTCCAGCCCAGCCCAGGCGGGCTGGAGCCCAGCCTGCCAATAAAATAAAAAAAAAAAACAAAAAATAAAAAAATAAAATAAAAATATATAAATTTTTTTTTATAGAAAAAAATACTTTAAAAAAAATTTATTATTTTCTTGCATACGGCCAATACACTAGCATTTTTTTAAAAAAAAATTTGTTTTTGTTTAAAAAAAATATATATTATCTTGGGTTTTGAAGAGAAAAATGTGTTTTAGCATTGATTTCAAAGAAAAAATCATTTCTTGCATTTTTGGATTTTACAACATGTTTGTAAAAATCCAAAGGGTATTGGCCAATATTCAAAAAAATATAAAAAACTTTTTTGGTGATTTATATTATTCACTGTCGGTATTTGGATAAATAAATCCTAAGGGGTTAATATCCAAAATATTCGACGGGAATGATATGCTATTATTCACTATTGGTATTTGGATAAATAAATCCTAAAGGGTTTAATATCCAAAATATTCGATGGGAATGATAAGCTATTATTCACTGTTGGTATTTGGGTAAATAAATCCTAAAGGGGTTAATATCCAAAATATTCTGCAGGAATAATATGATATTATTCACTATCGGTGTTTGGATAATTAAATCCTAAGGGGTTAATATCCAAAATATTCGGTGGAGTAATATCCCATTTGCCATTTAATTAACATATGTTTTGAGTCATAACAGATCATAAGCAAACCAAACGTCAAGCAACTTACCTTAGGTAGGGCATACTAGGGGTGCTAAAACCTTCCCTTTACGCAACCAGTCCCTTACCCTAGAATCTCTGAAAGACCAGTTTTAGGTTTTCTAGTAACCAAATACTAGGTGGCGACTCCCTTTTTCACGAAAATAAATATTAGACCCCCGACAACTGAATTCTCCCCGCACGCGGGGAAGGTCGCCACGACGCCGCAAACCAAATCATTTTTGGGGTGCGACATGATTATCCATTGGAATTTGGCTAAAATATCAAAATAATTTAACAATTATTTTATTTTGGCTATCGCAATGTAAAATTATATTGTAAAGTACACTCATAACCAATTTAAGAATATTTTTCCAAGCATGTTTTTCGTAAAAATATATATTTTGCATCTTTCTCATGTTTTGAAATGAAAATTGAATATGGTAACTGGTTTATGATTATCCATTGAAATTTGGCTAAAATATCAAAATGATTGAACAATTATTTTGTTTTATCTATCACGGTGTAAAATTACATTGTAAAGTACACTCGTAAATAGTTAGAAATGAGGTTTTCAAAATACAGTGTAAATTATTTTTGTTAAGTTTTCAACTCCTAATGAGGTAGAGACTCTCTCACGAAGAGAGATCTACCTTGAGATTTAGAAAATACCAATAATAAAAAAAATCAAACTTAGAAAAGCAATCAAACAACAATACAACTTACTTTAGGTAGGGTGCACTAAGGGTGATGCGTCTTCTTCTTGCACACCAAGTCCCCTTACCCAGACTCTTGCACACTAATAGGTTTCTTAGTGATGATAATATTAGATAGCAACTCCTAAGCATTATAGTCGTAATTTTACGGCTATAAAATAAACACCTTACTTTCATTGCGTATCATTTCTCTCCTCTAAGCGATGACGGGGCTTGAAACGCAGAAAAAAAAATCATTATGAAAGATATTACAAGAATTTTTAATCATTCTATATTTTAAAATTGCAAGAGACCCATATATGTCATAATCCAATGGTTATACAAATCCATCATTAAGTTGACTTTGATTTTATTGCTAATGTGATGTTGACAATTTTCAAAGATGAAAAAGAATTAAAATTGCAACTATTTAAGGAACTATGTATGATAAGTCATACAAAAGAAAAACTTGGTTGGCTATGCAAAAATATTATTAAAAGGGTTGTTTGGATTACTTGAGGAGCCTTTTCAAATGATTTATATAATAATATTAGGTTTAAAAGAATAAAATATAGTACATATCTTAAGTGATATCATAAGATGGTACTGAGATTCTTAAACCTAGGAGTGAAACTAATGGAAATGATAAAACTGTTTTATAGATGTTAACGATATAAACACTTTATATTATGCATTATGTATAAATGATTTTAATATAACAGTATCTAGTAAAAAGTTAGATACATATGGTATTCATTAAAGATAATACATGAAAAAACTAATCATGTTAAAGAATCTAAAATTGCATGTTAGTTTATCAAAATGAATTGTTCAAAATGCTACATAATGAATCCATAATTAGCATGTTTATAAGAATAACAACTATTACTATAGTTTGGATGCTCTTGGTAGGATCTATGCCAATACAAAAATTATGAGTAAAATTCAAAAAAAAAAAAAAGGTGATGGCAAGTTGAGAAGCCAAAAACCTCACTAAACCTAATAAAATTGCAAAATGATATCAACTTGTTATTTATATAATAATATGAGATCACTATATATATATATATATATATATATATATATATATATATATATATATAAAGAGCAATTGCAGAATCCAAAGTAGAATTTGGCAATAAAAATCGTTCATCAAAATGTTAATGATGATATTGATATAAATCATCATAAAAGTAATGAAAACAACATTGTTTTAATTAGAAAACTTTTCCAAGACTTTCTACAAAAAAGGGAATAAAATATTCTTATACTTTCAAGGTTCTATATATGCTATAAAATAGGTCACACTAAAATATAATCTCCATTTTTTAGAATAAAAAAATTCATCATCATCATAAGATAGAAAGAAATTTTGCATGAAGTGATGATTCTGATGCAAGTTAAAATGATATAAAATGTCGCGACAAATGGTTATATACAATTTTTAGAAGTTGTCAACTAGTATTAATATCACTACGAAATCTAATGGTCTACGAGAGTTTGATTGAGGAGACTTGTTGAGCAAAGAAAAAACTCATCACTCACTGTGTACCCTATCTGAGGTAAGCTGCATTGTTATTATTTGATTGTTTTTTTAGTCAAATTTTCTATTTTTTAGACTTTTCTAAGGCTAGAAGTAGATCTCTCTTTGTGAGCGAGTCTCTACTTTATGGGATCGAAAACATAATTGTTCTAAGATCTAAATTTTAAACACTTCATTTAATATCCTTTTTTACTATTTATAGGTATACCTTACAATATAATTTTACACCCTGATAGCTAAAACTTCTTAAAAAAAATGAACAAAATGATTGTAATTTTTTGATATTTTGGCTAAACTTTAATGGATAATCTAAACTATGCTTGGAAACATGAGAAAAGATGCTATATTTTTGTGAAAAATATGCTTGGAGAATTTTGAAATTCGATCGTATGCGTGAGAACAAAAATATGCATTTTTAGAGTTGGTGGCACAACCCCAATGGACCAAAACAACCTATCATTTTGGGGTTAGACTACCAGCTCGGGTGGGAAAAAATAGCCCACCCCCTTTAGAGGCCAAGCGCGCAACCCAGGTGGGTCACAGGAACCACCCCTTTTTAGGGGATGGGGTCACTAGCCCAAATGGGCCAAATGACCCATCCTTTTTTGGGTGGCCTAATTGGATATCGCGTCTACCCCTGACCACCACCCGCAATTCACCATGTGATTTGTAAAGAGTGAATTAAATCACATCCTACTGTTCACTTATGGTGAATAGTGTAAAGGAGTAGGGGGAGGGAGATAGAAGGTGCACCTGTCACTACCATCGTGTAAAGGAGGTCAAGCTGGTTCTGCTAGTGGTGGCATCGGGAATGGTGGCTTCTGGTAATGGTAAAAGGCAATGAAAATTTATAGATAAAAGAGAAAGGAGGCGACCTTGGTAGTTCTGTCACTGGAGAAGAGGAAATAATTGTCGTTGTCATTAGAAAAAATGAAATGGTTGCCGCTAATGCCAAGGAGTTGTTTTTGGTCTTGGTAGACATAGATGCAGGCTTTGCTGATGAAAATGAAAGCAAGTTGTTACTAGTTTTGAAATTGTGGCTACTAGCTAAGGATGAAGAAGCTAGGGTTGTGGCTAACGATGGAGAAGGAGAGGATTACAGTAGGCGAAAAAAAGGGAACTGAGATTGCCAATGTTGTGTAAGGAGAAGTTGATGTCTTATTGGCGATAAAGAAATTGATATTGTGCTCTTTTTCTTTTTCTCCTTTCCTTTCTATGTCCTCGTAGGTATTTATAGGGTTATGACAACCCTTTAGTTAACCATTGCATGCAGCAATGGTGTTTGTAAGTTGCTACAATGATAAAGATGAAGGTAGGCGCGCACTATTATGTATCAGTTCATAGAACACTGTATCTGCTGCCTGAAAATTCTACATGATGGTAGAAGTACAAATTGGTCCCTCAATTTATAATTTTTTTAATTACGCTCCAAATTAACCTTAAACTTTTAAATTTATACAATTTTATCCTCACCAAAACTTTAATAACAGCCTTAAATTTGCATGTCATTTTTACTTCGGTCCTTGCTCTCGGATTTAAGCAATTTGACCTTCAATTGACCATTAAACTATCAATTTTATTCAATTTCACCCCTAATTTTGACCAACTGAGTTGGTACAAATTAAATTTTGTCTTTGAAAATTCTAATCTTCTTAATTAAATTTGAATTAGGCTTTTAAAATTAATTTTTCATCAATTAAGCTTTAATAAAACTAATTTGACCAATTTAAAATATAATTAACTCCTTAAACTTGATTAAATCCTTCAATTAGACCCCAACTTAATTTCTAAATATAATTATACTTTAAATTTACCCATGATCAAATCATATTGACCTATGAAAAATATAATTATAACACTCAATTTAATTTTTATGCAGATTTATCCGATAATAAATCATTTTAACCTTGAATATGCATGTTTCTTTATTTTTGAGTATAATAGAGGCACGATCGGACTCTTGAATCCGTTCATAATTTTTAACTTGATTTTTTTTAACGAAGTCAACCTTTTTATTTTATTTTGTTGTTTTATTATTTTTTAGGGAATAATCTAGAAATGGATTATAACATAGAACATGCTACAAACATGTTCTTCAAAACAATTAAAACTGAAAATGGGGTACAATTTTAGGATGATAAACTTGACCTTTCTTATAATGAATTAAATGGTGCTTTGAATTTTTTATATGATGAATTTAAAAAGTTAGGTTCAAAATATAGTACATTGAAAAAGAACCATACATGCTTGAGTTCGATAAGTAATTTGGATGTTGATTTTACCAGGTGTAAGGTTGATCAAAAAAGGTAACAAGTAGTTTTTATTTTTATGGATGAAACAAACCTTGAAAGACTACAGACTTGCATTTGATTATGAACCTATTAAGTGTGACAACACTGATGAAATAAGTCAATCAAATAATCTTATCCATAATTCACTTAAAAAAACACTTAGAAGTAAGAAATCACTTCCTTAGGGATCACATGACTACATGAAACATTATTCTTGAGTTCGTGGGCACAAAACACTAGTTAGTAGATATTATTACAAATATTTTAAGTAAAGATTTCTTTTGCAAAATAAAAAGGAATTTAAGCTTTATCCATGCTAAAGATGTATGAGGTCTTATTTTTATGTATATACATATTGAAATAAATTGCATATGTTTAAGTGATTAAATGTATAGCTTCTTAGCATGGAATATTTTATCTACTAAAAACTTTAATTCCAATTTAGGTATTAAACAACCGGTCGACTAGTTCATTATTACTTGTGCAACTGTTTTTCTACTAGCTGAATAGTGATTTTTTTAAGATTTGATTTAGAGTTTGTGTTTTAATCTAAAAGTTGGACAAACAAGTATATTTTGACTCAAAACATTTTTGAAAAACATTTTTGGAAGAGAAAATTCATTAAAAAAATATTTTTATATGAACTAGTTAAGACAAAGCATTGGCGGTGAGATCAATGTCTAAATTTTTACCCCTTGATTTTTATTTTTATTTTTTTAACTTAACTTTTACATAAAGAGGCTTTATTTTTAATAGTAATGATTAAAAGAGAGTTTTAAGAAATCTTTAATTTGAGTCTTGACCGGTCAAACATTTACTTAAAAGTATAGATATATTTTTTAGTTTCAAACGGAAATCAAAACTCTAAACCCTAATTGGACTCTCCTCTCAAAATCCACTAAATTTCATTTAGTCAAACACATTTATAGATTATTTCCTGAATTTTAAAGAGTGATGGTACCCAAAAAAATCCAAGGGAAGTTGAATCAAATATCAAAAGGACTAATGATCAAACCTCTTATCAAGGTAATAATATAATATTTCCAAGTTCTTTTGCAAATAGGTCTATTTTTATTGGAAGAATATTAGGAAATGATCTATTTACTTATAGTATTGATAATATATTTGAAACTATAGATTGCAGTTCATTATTCTATATGAAGAAAGCAACATATCCAAAATTAATTAATATGTTCTTCCAAACCTGATAAACTAATATGGAATATGTGATCTTTAGTAGTTTGCAAGACAAACAAATTGTATTTAATCATGATACTCTAAGTGAAATATTGGATATAAGTAATGAAGGTCCTACAATGTTCGAAGTTAAAGTAACACCTATAATTGAGGGATTTGTCTATGATGATGTTGTTATATTCCATACTAGCACATATTATTTTGCTCATATAGCAAAAATTAAGATCCAAGACATGCTCTTAAAACCTCGGATTTTTCATAGGACTAGCATACATAGTTGTCCTAAAACTCTCGCCAGCAAGATTCAATTGCTATCCAGAACATTCTCTGGACAATACAATCCCTCACTCCAGTAGTAGAGTTATCTATAACTTTGCCAAGAGCATTGTCTATAGAAGAATTACAAGCTGGATACTGTCTTTCATTTTCAAACTTGTTCACTTACATGAACCGTTGCTCATTTGCGAGCCATCTGTGGTGACCACCGACCACAACGATCGGTCAGGCAAACATGCTCACAATTATGCTTTGATGACACAGAAATATTACCAAAACAAAGATCTGCAGATGGCAGAAGAGGAACAGGGTGCAGTAGAGGATTTACCTTACGGCATATATAGAAGTAGAGGATAATCACCTGTAACCCTGTCAGAAAAGATATAAGAAGCCGGTGAAGAAAATCATTCCAAGGAAAACAAAATAAAATATATAAGAAATTATTTTAGAAATTAGCTAAAACTAGCTAATCTCCACTTACAACGATCGATAAGGATAATTGTAAACCTTCACAACTTACGACAGTTATATTTTCTACAACGTTTCTAAGCTCTAACCCCAAAAGCCTTGTTCTTCCAGAAACTATTCATAAAAAGGCCCAAAAACAAAGTTCAAGAATGATGAACAGCAAGATAGTAAAGCCGAAAGGGGAAATAGGCCAGAAGTGACATGTTTTGGAGGGGAAAGTTATCCTAGATGTATGTTTTTTCCTAAGCTCTAGCCCAAAAGCTATGTTCTTACAGAAACTATACATAAAGATCACAAAAACTGTATGGATAACAAAACCAAATAACTGAAGAAAAGGCCCAAAAACATAGTTCAAGACAATGATGAACAGCAAGAGAGTAAAGCCGAAAGGGGAAATAGGCCAGAAGTGACAAGTTTTGGAGGGGAAAGTTATCCAAAATAGACCGTTTTTCTATATCAGACTGCCTACTGCCTATTGTGTCACACAGTGTTATCCAGATGTATGTTTTTTTCTAAGCTCTAGCCCAAAAGCTATGTTCTTACAGAAACTATTCATACAAAGATCACAAGGACCGTATGGATAACAAAACCAAATAACTGAAGAAAAGGCCCAAAAACATAGTTCAAGACAATGGTGACCGGCAAGATGGCAAAGCCGAAAGGGGGAATAGACCATAAATGACAAGTTTTGGATGGGAAAGTTATCCAAAATAGACCACTTTCCTATATCAGACTGCCTATTTTGTCAGAGTGTTATCCAATTGTATGTTTTTTCCTCAGTCAATAATCATTAACCAGACAATGAAATTAACATATCAATGATAAATCAGATGAGCGGAAATAGTGTGGTATCAGTACATAGCATTGCTAAAATGCATATACCACATTTTAAGTTAAAAAGAGAATGTAAGCAAACTATGTCACATGAAGCTTCAATTCTAAAAGGTACTTGATACAAAACTTTCAGAACATATATTAGACTACGATATGTCAAAAGCTAACAATAGCTTGCATAAAAAAGCTCTTCTTTATCCACATCTTAAAAGACAAAACAAACTTTTGATAGCAATTCATCCTTCTGTTGGAACACATTCTTCCATTGGAACACTTTCTTCAGAAGGAGAACGCTCTACAACTGGAACAGATTCTTCAGTAGGAGCATGTACTACAGCTGAAACGGATTCTTCAGCTGAAACACATTCTTTAGCTGGAACGGATTCATTAGCTGTACTGCAGTCCTCGGTGGCAACACATTCTGACATCTCTAACACCTTTCGTTTAACAGACATTTCCTTCAAGAAATTGAATTTATCCCCAACAACATGTAACTTGTCTCTCAGCAACTTAACAGTATTATCATGTCCTTCAAATTTTGGAATGCACTCTGCTTCAAATTCCTCAACCAACTTCTCAAGCATTACACGGTTTAGCCTTTCTTCTTCCTCTTGCTTCAAGCGCTGCTCCTCCAACTCCATGGTGCTCAAAACAAGGCCACCAGACACAGTATCCTTATATATCGGTTCTTCGGGTAGTTGGCATCTTGCTCTGTATTCAGAAAATGTCTTGTGTGACTCCTTCAACGCCTTTCTATAGCCCTCTAAAAGATTTCCCATCATATACAGTTCACGTTCAAGCCTATAAACCTCCAACTGACTCTTCCGCTGCTCTTCCATCTTGGCCTTCTGCAACTGCTGAATAAAGTTATCACGCTGCTGCAACTCATTACACAACACCTGTTGATGCATACTCAATTGCTGACATGACTGCTCCTTTTCCTCCATCATCATTCTGGCTTTTTCCATTATATTCTGCATCTCCTCCTCAAAACTATCAAAGTCCAAATACGGCTTTGCATCCCAATGCCCATCACTCCTCATCCTCTTATTACCAACATTAAGTGAGTGATGAGGTATATCACTCTCAAGATGTTCAATCACCCTCTTGCTTCCACCAACATTACCGAACATCAAACCACCTGGAATTGTCTCTGTATCAACCCTAGAAACAAGAAATTCCCTGGAAGATACATTATCATGAATTTGGACACCTGAACTGAAAGGAACCTGAGCTGCTCCCATTACCTCAAGAAGATTCTCAGAGCTTATGCCCTCCAAAATATTCCCTCTGGCTGCGATATTGAAACCAATATCATCTTCATCCTCCTTCCCTTCCTCCTCTTCTTCTCCTTCCTCTCCTCCCTTCCCCTCTTCCTGCTTCTTCCCCTCTTCCTCGCATTCCATTTCCATAACTTTACTAAAACCACATGGCTGCATATAATGCCCATCCATACTGATCTTTCCCCACTGACCCTGATCTTCTTCCTCTCTCCTCTCCTCTAAATCCATCACATCTCCATCACCGACATCCCCCCCCTGTTCCTTCCCTGCATTATCCATCCCTCCAAGACTCAACTCAATTCTGTGCTCCTCTAACACTGACGATTCACCCCTAAACTCCTCACCCATCTTCGCACCCTCCTCCATCATCGTACTCTGCTCCATCTTCGCACCCTCATCATCTTCACCATCCTTCACATCAATCCCCATTTTTAGACTCCCCTCCTTCAACAACTCTTCTCTCTGGCACTTTATCAAACACTGCAAATGCGACGCATAATAACAATTCCCTAAAATAGGTTCTGCATTCAACTCTTTCTCAACCATATACCAAATCATTCCAGCCCAATCCAATTTCTCAAAGTTCCCTTTTTTAATCAATTTAATCCAGTTCAATATATCTGGCGGCATCATGCAAGTATCCTCATGTAACAAAATCCAATTCGAAACCAACTCCTCTATAAACCCAATTGACTCCGCACTCTCCACAAACTCAGATACAGCATCTCCTACACTACTTTTATCTTTCTTCACCGGTAACTTCAAAGCACGACCTAAATCAGCACGATTGACCATGATCTTAACCTCATTCACATAGCTACCCCGCATCACAGGATTATAACCAGCAATCAATTGTGCAAGCAAATCAGCACGAATATTAGTATCAAATTGCAAATGTACAAATTCCCACAAACCCAACTTTTTTAAAAGGGTTTCATGTGAAGCGATATCGAGGATTTTGCTGGGTACAAAAGGGATTGGATTTAGGGTTTCGCTTAAAGTTTCAAGCTTTTTTTCAGATTTCTTAACCTGTACACGTCGTTTTAAGTTAGCCTTTCCGTCCAACCCCAGCACGACGGGAGGTGGGGGTAGTGGTGGTGGTGGAGAGAGAGAAATGGGTGAGGACTTCGAAGTCGTCATGGTTTTGGTTAGCTGGGTTAGGGTTTGGGATTAAAAGGGTTAGGGTTTTAGAGAATTGGGTATCGTCGTCGTCGTGTAATGTTTGTTGAATCTGATCTGGGTTTGTAATGTTAGGGTTTTGTGAGGGAGTATTTGGGTCTGGGGCTGGATCTTGAGGGAGAGATGGAGACGAAGCCATTGCAATTTAGTCGAGTTAGGCCTCTGATTTAGGTCTGTTGCTGCTGGTTTCTCTTTGTTTTGTCAATTTTTGGATAAATAAAGGAAGCACAAATTTAATTAACGATGAGGTAGACTGATTATTAGCATAGTATTGCGAGTGCATCAATTTTTTAAAGTATTTTTTATTTAGAAATATTTAAAAATATATATATTTTTAATATTGTATAATAAGATAATTAAGAAAATTAATTCTGAAATTAAATAATATAAATATTTCAAACTTTTGTTTCTTAAACATAAAAATAAAACAAACAACCTTAAAAAAATCAATTGAGAACCGTGCTCTTTCATGATTTTGATCATTCTATTTATACATCTAACACATTGAGAACATTTGAATTTTTATCACTCTTTTTTATTTTTATTTTTACACTAGTTTTTGTATTTTGAAATAAAATTATTGATGGGTTTTTTATAATGTGCAACGAATTCTTCTTTTCATTTTGGTCCAACAATTTAAATTATATTCAAGCTAATTTTCAGCTTTATTTTTTTATTTTTTGATTTTTTTCATATTAAATTGTTTTGGGAATTGTACTTTATCAAAAAAAAAATGATGTTATATATGACTATCTTAAATTTAATGTTTTTTTAACAATTTCAACCTTTAACGCTAGATATGTTAAAATTATAGGCTTCATTATTTTTTTTCTATAAATTTATTTGAATCTTATAAGTTATGTTACAAGTTTAATAGGTTCATCCAAGTTGACTTATAATATTTTTCTTTTATGTTGGGTTACTTTTTAAAAGTAATTTTTTTATTCAATATTTGATTTGTTGAAAATTAGGCTTTTTAATTTATTTTTTAATTTATTTTCTATATAATTATATCAATATCACAACCCAAGTCATAGATTTAACAATTTCATATGAGTTAACTTTTTTTATTCTTTTTTAACTTTATAATTTGTTTTAGTTGAATTTATAATTGTTTTCAATTTGGCATGAGTTGACTTTATTCATTTTTTTAGTCTTTTTTAATTGAATAGTTTTTTTAAAAAAAATTTCACACTCTGACAACTCAATCTTTTCTTTTTTATTTAGTTTCATTTTAAGAAAATATTTCAATATAAGTTTGTTTGAGGATTGAGATCTTTCTTTCTTTTTTTCAATTTGTTTTTCATTAAGCTATCTTAGTCTTATTGATTCATTTTATTTCTCCCAATTTCAACATGGAATATATTATAAATAGAGTTTTATAAAAATAAAAAAAAATGCTTTTAATGAAGTTATCTGGGTCTAATGATTCAAGTAATAAGTCTTACAATTAGTTTCGGTTGACTTGGGTTGTTTTTTTTCATTCATTGGATTTGTTAGAAATTGAGCTTCATAATTTTTATTTGTTTTTTATGGGTTAACTTAATCTAATAATCTAGGTTAAAGGCTTGACATGTTAACTCGAGTTAACCCAAATGGTTTTTTTTTCTTTGAACTTCATCTTTCTATATTGGATTCATTAGAAAGTGATGTTCTTGATTTATTTTGATTTTCTTTTTATAAAGTTATCATAATCCCATGACTCATGTCGTAAATTTAACGAGTTAACCTTAGACAATCTAATACTTCACAATCTCATTATGTAAAAACAAATATCATTCCATATATCATCATATCAATATTTTAAAAGGATATCATTCAATATTCATTATATTTTGAGTTTATGATTAAAACAGTTTTTATTAGAAAATACATTATCAATGCATTGATATAAAAAATTACATTAAAAATTTGAACTAACCTAAAATGCAACACATCGAAGACCAATGATCTATTTCCCTGTAATATCAAAGGGTGATGGCTTTGTATTTATTAATGTACATGGGCATTTAAAGGGTGTTTAAGAATATAATTGTGATTGCTTTTTAAGGTGTTTTTTACTTAAAATACATTAAAATAATATTTTTTTAAATCACTTTTTATACAAGCACATCAAAAATATCTAAAAAAACTAAACAAATTTTCATTTAAAGCAAAAATCAAAAATTTATTTTAAAAAAATTGGAGTGCTTCCTAGACATCCCTCTTATCTAAAAGCTAGATGCAAAGCTATTTATTTTGGGTTATTAGATTAGCAAACTTAAATTTTTGAGAGTTTTCAAAGTTTTCATACCAGTAGCATTTTTCTCTAAAAACCTTTCCAAGTTAGGGATTATGAGCAGCTTCGACAGTTCGGGGATGATTTTGTTATATCTCAAAGGAAAATAAATCCTATATAGATCGTTTGAAAACTCAGTCAACATCTCATATTCCTCCATAGTAGGACATAGGTTTATGCTCTTAAAAGAAAAACACAGGTAGTTTGGATCCCAAAAGTGAATTAGAGCTCGCACCATTAGGCTTAAAACTTCTACCTTCACAATCTCTACCAAGCATCTGTATTCTCTAAAAACCGCATACTTATCGACATTTTGGAAATGAGTCATTAACTTGTTCACCTCATTCATAATGCAATTCAGATTCTTGATTGGTGATAACCTCTTAGCATCGCTTTTAAGGTAGTCTCCTTTAGTCAATTGTGACAATTGAAAATTTTTCTCATATTCCATGGTAGAAAATTTAGCAATAGTGGCTGTCGCGACGGCGGTTTTTCACGCTTCGCGCCCCGCCGTTCCCCGGGGGTTTTGGGAGATAACGGCGCGCGGTGAAAATAGGATTGTTTCTTTTATAGCCGTAAAAATTACGACTATAAATATAAGGAGTCGCCACCTAGTATTAAGGTTACTAGGAACCTATTAGTTTGCGTGAGTCTGGATAAGGGGACTTGTTGTGCAAGGGGAAGACACATCACCCCCAGTGCACCCTCCCTAAGGTAGGCTGCATTGTCATTTGATTGTTTTTTTGTAGGTTTAATTGTTTTTTTACACTGCATAAAAACAATATTTATTTTTTATCTGCAGGTGTAATTTACGATGTAATTTTATACCGCAGTTAGAAAATCTTTTTTTTTTAGTTTTTATCTATGGATGTAATTTACGCTTTAAGTTTACACCGTAGTTAAAATCCTCTTTTCTTTTTTATCCATGGATGTATTTTACAATGTAAATTTACACCCTAATAGATAAAACAAAAATGGTTTTGATTATTTTTGATATTTTGGCCAAATTCCAATGGATAATCAAAAACCGGGTACGATATCCGATTTTTATTTTAAAACATGAGAAAGATGCAATATTTTTTTTACGAAAAATATGCTTGGAAAATATTAGAATTCGGCCGTACGCACGAAAATATTTTTTTGATTTTTTTGAAATTTTTTGCAATAATAATAATACTAAAAAAATTTAAAAAAAAATAATAAAATATTTTTTTATTTTTTAATGGGCTGGGCTGTCAGCCATAGTGTGCTGACAGCCGGCCTTAAGTGGACTGGGCTTCCAGCCTCACGGGCTGGAAGCCCAAAAAGGTCTTGGGCTGGGCTTCCAATCATCGCGGGCTGGAAGCCCATTTATGTTGGGCTGGGCTCGGAACTTGGATGGGTTGGTCAGCCCAGCCCATCCCAATTTAAAAAAAAATGATAAAAGGAAGAAGAACGTGAACAGTGCAGAATTACGCACTGTTCACGTTCATGAATAGTAAATGGCGACTTCGACGAGAGGACTACCTGAGGATGCAGCCGTGTAGAGGGGATCGAGGTGGTCTTTCCTGTCATTGTGGCGTTGGAAACGGAGGCCTGTGGTGGCCGAAGGAGGCGTTGGAAGTCGCTAGATTGCTGCTGGAATTCGCGGCTGTTGGTGCTGCTACTCTTCGCTGTTCATCCCGGAGAAGAAGGATGATGGCTGGGGAGATTCCGGTGCTGAGAAGAGGAGCTTGGTGTATGGGGAGCTGACCGGAGGAAGGAAAGAGAGGAGGTGGCCGACGCTGTCAACGGTGAAGAGAAAAACAGGAATCTGCAACTAAAGAGAGAGAGTCGTGGAACCAGAGAGAGAGAGGGTGGTGCTGACGAAAAAGAAGGTGATCTTTTGCTTCAAGTTTGTTGGGCGTGTTTTTTTTGGCCAAAATCACTGTAATTTGCCTAGAATCTCTTCCTCTTTTCTCTTTTTTTCTCGTTTCTCTTCCCAGTTTCTTTCTACGTTTTTTTCTTCTTTTTTCCCCCCCCATTCATGCAGTGTTCATGGCTGCCTTTTATAGAAGAACCTGGCCTGCTATGGTGGCTGGCTGGTCGACGGCGTGGTGGCTAGCGTGCCTGCAATGGTGGCTGGTCGGTGAAGGCAGTGAAGGCCTGTGCAAAAGACAGCAGCGGGTGCAGGTTTTTGATAAAGTGGAAATACACTTTGGTCCCTCAATTTATAATTGTTCTAATTGCACCCTCAATTGGATTTAAATTTGTAATTTTGTGCAATTGTGCCCTTATCCGAATTTCAACATTACCCTTGGGTTTGCGCGTCTTTTTCATTTTGGTCTCTCACTTTTGATTTATGCAATTTGGCCCTCAATTGACAATTAAACTCTTAATTGTCTTCAATTTGATCCCTGATTATGCCAAATTAGCTTGGAAAAATTCAATTGGGTCTCCAAAAATTCTGATTTTCTCAATTAAGCCCGAATTAAATTCAAGAATTCAATTTTTCATCAATTAAGCCCTTAATAAAATTAATTTAACCAATTTAAAGCATAATTAAGTCCTTGCACTTAATTAAATTCTTCAATTGGATCCTAAATTAATTCTCAAACATAATAATATTTTGAATTAGCCCATGATTAAATTAAATTGGCTTATAAAAAATATAATTATGATTTTTGACTTAATTTTTACCTAGAATTTGTATTTTCTCTCATTTTTGGGCATAAAAGAGATATGATCCGCCTCAAAAAATTTCCAAAATTTCCACCGTGATTTTTCTACCAACGCCGAACCCCTTTTATTTTATTTTTGTTATTTTTATTTTATTTCAGGGAGTAACCAAAAAATTAGGTTACGACAGTTGCCTCCCTCTTTACAATGCTTACGATAAAAGTCTTGTAAAAGATTTTAAATAGTAAGCGTTGTAAAGAAAAAGAGAATAGATTTATCAGACCAAGAAATGGTTGATCCATCCAAAGCGAAAATGAGGGTTGCAAAATGCACTCAGAAGGGAAATGATAGAATAGGGCTAGAAAGCGCACTACCTAAAAATTTGAGGCCTAAAGAGGACACTCAAAGGGTGGAAGATTAGGATGTTTGTGATTAGCGTAGGAAAATGGCCTCATTGTAATGGGTGACTACCTAGGTGAAAAAAATGAAAGGGGTGAAGATTTCGTGAAATGGAAAATAGGGCAAGAAAGCTCGTTATCTAGAACGCACGACTGAGGATTAGAAAACACACTAAAAAGATGAGAGAAAGTAGAGCTGGAAGGTGCACTAATTGATTTGATGGTCAAGAATTTGAACATGCACTCAAGGAGTGGGGAGATAAGGCTTGAAAGCGCACTATCTGGATTGATGGTCGAGGGTTGGAAAACATACTCGACGATGAAAGGAAAAATAGGGCTAGAAAGTACACTATTTTAATTGATAGTCGAGGGTTGGAAAACATACTCGATGATGAAGGGAAAAATAAGGCTGAAAAGCACACTATTTTAATTGATGCTCGAGGGTTGGAAACCAGAGTCGAAGGTGAAAGAAAAATAGGGCTGGAAAGCACACTATTTTAATTGATGATCGAGGGTTGGAAAACACACTCGAAGGTGAAAGGATAATAGGGCTGGAAAGCACACTATTTTAATTGATGACGAGGGTTGGAAAACGCACTCCAATATGAAGGGAAAATAGGGCTGGAAAGCACAATATTTTAGTTGATGACAAGGGTTGGAAAACGCACTCAAAGATGAAAGGAAAATAGGGCTGGAAAGCACACTATTTTAATTGATGGCGAGGGTTAGAAAATCCACTCGAATATGAAGGAAAATAGGGATGGAAAGCACAGTATTTTAGTTGATGGCGAAGGTTAGAAAACACACTCAAAGATGAAAGGGAAATAAGGTTGGAAAGCACACTATTTTAATTGATGGTGAGGGTTGGAAAACACACTCGAAGGTGAAAGGAAAATAGGGCTGGAAAGCACACTATTTTAATTGATGGCGAGGGTTGGAAAACGCACTCCAATATGAAGGAAAAATAAGGCTGGAAAGCACAGTATTTTAGTTGATGGCGAGGGTTGGAAAACGCACTCAAAGATGAAAGGAAAATAGGGCTGGAAAACACACTATTTTAATTGATGGCGAGGGTTGGAAAACGCACTCCAATATGAAGGAAAAATAGGGCTAGAAAACACACTATTTTAGCTGATGGTGAGGGTTGGAAAACGCACTCAAATAATAGGGCTGGAAAGCACACTATTTTAATTGATGACGGCTAGAAAAATCACCTATGTTCAAGGAAGAGACATGACTAAAAAAAATGCTATTTGAATTGCTTAATGACTGAAAGCACACTCAAATAAAGAAAGAAATAGGGTTAAAAAATGCTCTGTCTGTGTTTGTTGAAAGGCTCGCTAGCGCACTCAGGGATGTGAAAGTGGTAAAGGCTCGAAGGCGCACACAAAACAATGAGAGGAGGTTTGTAAATTACAATCCCTCCAAAACATTTATTAGATTTCTAATGGGGACGCAATGCATGACAACTCCTAAATTCAAGAAGGTTATAAGGCTGAAAAGCGCGCTCAAGGAAATGAAAGAGGTGAGAGCTTGCAAGCGTGCACAAAAGTGATGAAGGTTCGTAAATTACGATCCCTCCACAACATTGCTATATTCTTAATGGGAATGCAATGCATGATGATGCATGTATACTTATCTAAGAAATATAGGCCCCCCTTTCTTCTTCATGTCTTCCTTTACTGGGGTTTGGATCATTGGCTTTGATGGCTTCTCGCTTCTGCTTACTCGAGCCACAATTTAAGATTTTGACCACTGGAGATGATAGATTTTCATATCAACAGGCCCTCCTGAGTTTGATCTGGATTATTTGAACAGGATTGAAGGAGCCAGCTTCAATTGCATTTGTAGATTGCCTCCTAGTTTGGTCATGCCCCACAAGTGTTGGGCTTTAAGTGTAGTGTTTGCATGAAAAGGGTTGGTTATTTGCAAAGATTGTGTTTCATGTGGGAGTTTTGGAATTTCAAAGTCATTCCAAACACAAACTATTTTGATTGCCACAGTCAGGTCCCGCCACACCAGTGTTTTAGGCTTCAAGTGTTTCTAGGAAAGAGATGGTATTTGCAAAGATTTTTTATGTAAGATTTCTGGAATTTCAAAGCCATTCCAAGCACAAAAACCATTTTGATGTTTGTTTAAACAAACTTATTCTCGAAAGAATTCAAGTGATCTCATTATCAGGTTTTATGTTGATTTTGACAAGATCGTGAAATGATGCTTATTCGCATGTCTTGTATTTCAAAATAGCTTCGATCAGGTTTGGTGAAACATTTGTTATGGCTTATGTCACATGGAAAAGCATTGCATATTGATCCAGATTGCTTATATTTGATCAGAAAGGGCTTTATCAGGCTTGTAATGTAGGCTCAGGTTGCTGGCTATGAAGAAAAGATATTTGAAGGCTCAAAAGGTATTTGAGGGTTTTCTAAACTAAGGATTACTTAGTGCTCACTCTTGGAACTCTTTTTAGTCCTCATGATTGATTTTCTTGACATGCCTCCCAGCATTTTGTTTGTGCTTTTGCCTAGACATGCCTCCCAGTATTTGTTTGGGCATATCATGGGTTTTTAGTACTATCATGTTGACTCGATTTGTCGTAATGTACTAAAACTCCTTTTATGGCCCCCCAATTTACTTGGATATCTCTCAACATTCCCCTCATTATTTGTTTGGGCACCTCTTATCATTGAGAACCACTTTGTAATTGAGAGTTCTTCTCTCTTCGCACTTACCCCCTAGTGTAGGGTGTGATCATTGTCAGGGTTAATTATCAAGAAATAATTATCAGGCTCAAATAGGGACTGCAAGGGATATTTGAGACTTCTTGAAGACATATCAAAGATGGCCTCTCTTCATTTCAAAATACACGCATTTTGAATCGTTAAGCTTTGCTTTCCCATGCGAAATATTTTTTGAATTTTTGAATTATTTGTTTAGCTAAGCGCACAGCTTTATTATGCAGATTTTTGGGGGTATGAGATCACCCTTCAATGAAATCCTTTGAATTCCCAGAACACATTTGTTAAACAAAAATCAAATTGGCATTCCTTTTTGTACTAGACTTTGATTTGCCAAATATCTTAATGAAATTATGGGATCATGTATAATTTAGATGAAAGGATATAAGGAGCACTTGTGTTATAAAACGCATCATAAACACAAGAAAATATATGATCATTGAAAAGAAATGCTCGCTTAACAAGAAAAACCTTGTGGCGTTACGAGCAATATTGCCGACTAGTTAAAACATGAACATAGTGTGTGGACATGACCAAAATAAAAGGAAATCATCAAAGCAAACTTTATCTTCTGATATCGGCAACCTCCATTTTCAAAAGCTTTTGTCGATGTCATTTTAACAGTGCAAACACTTGGTACCCTATTTTCATGAAGCTTAACTGGGTGCAAGACCTAGATTTTCATCGAATGTTATCCACCCTGCTTTAATCAATTGCAGGAGCTTCTTCTTAAAAGCGCCACAAGTATGAATGCTATGCCCGACAGCTCTAGCATGGTATTTGCAGGTGAGATCAGGTTTGTACCAATCAGGGTAAGGTGGTTGCAAAGGTGCCTGAGATTCTGGAGCTACTTGCCCAATGCTTAGCAATTTTTGATACATCTCATTTAAAGACAATGGTAGCGGAGGTAGCTGTTCTTGGATTTTCTGGTAATTTCTTTTAGAGAAATTTTTAGGTGAATCTTTAACTTGAAGATTGATGTTGGCGATTTGAGATGAAGGGTTATTTTGGAATTGGCTTTTACTACCCTTGTAATTATCTTCAAAATGCTCTACATCTTTTCTTTTGCCTTCAAAGTCCCTTTTTTTCATAGGTGCAAAAATTCTACCACTTCTAATTTCTTGCTCTATTTGTTCCTCCACGACTACAACATCGGTGAATTGTTGTGCTAAACTACCCATCACATGCTCGTAATAGGGCGTTCTTAGCGTGTTGGCGAATAAAGTCACCATCTCTTTATCTAGAAGTGGGGGGTGCACCTGTGCAGCAAGATCTCTCCATCTCTGAACATATTCCCTTATGCTTTCTCTGTCCTTCTTCTCCTGGTTGGAAAAACTTGTTCTATCAAGAGCAATGTCCATGCTATACTTATATTGCTTATTGAAAGCATCTACCAGATCTTTCCAGCTAAGGATCCTGGTGTTGTCTAGTCTCATGTACCAATTTAAAGCTGCCCCACTCAAACTATATTGAAAAAAATGCATAAGTAATTTTTCATTATGCACTACTTCTGTCATTTTGTTACAGTATGACTTTAGGTGAGTGACAGGGCACTGTGTCCCAGTGTACTTGATAAATTCAGGAACACGAAATTTCTTTAGTATCACAACATTCGGAACTAGACACATATCGGCAGCATGCATTGGGTCATATAGGTTCACCCCTTTAATGGCCCTTATCCTTGCCTTCAACATAGCCATTTTGTCTTGATTGATACCCTCTGATGATGTTATGTCTGTCTGGGTTACGGCAGGTGTTGGCACTGCTGATTGTACAAAAGCTAGAGTTTGTTGCAGATCCTGAACCCTTTCTTCTACCACCTCTTCAAGGTGGTTTGTTGCTTATGTTGGAGCAGCCGCTGCGGATCTAGTCGAAGGACCCTCACTAGAGGCATTTCTCAGCGCTTGCTCGAATAAGCTGGTAAGGCGAGCCACACTATCTTTAAGAGAATCAAGTTCTTCTTGGAAATGAGCATCACGGCGTGCACATTCTTTGTCCTCCATATTTCTCTATTGGAGTCGAGTGGTAGGAGCTCTTCGAGGACCTATATTTCAATCTGATGATGATATGTTATGTATAGTGATGAATGCGTGCAAATGCAGATATATGTACATACACATTGACAAATTATCAGGGAGTTCGTACCTAAAGTCAAGTTCTAGGCCATTACATGAGGGGTAAGCTTTCTATCTGGTCTCAAAAGGTCTATGAACTGCTCAGTGACCGCCTCACGTGAAGGTGGTGTGAGGTTTTACAAGAAATGGTTGGGGCACAGTATGACCGCCATTAAGTAAACACACATATCATAGTTGGATGTTTCACGAATCTGAACCCCGACTGAAAGTCATGAGGCAGACCGCTAATCCCCACCTAACTTAAAATTGGGTTTATTCAGGAAATTAAAATGCATGATTAATTATTCAAATCCAAAGATATGCATGACTTGAAATTAAAATGCATGCTAAAGCAGTAACAATGCAAGTAAAAAACAAGAACTTAAAAATAACAATCAAATAAACAATGCTCAGTCCAGTAATGTCCCCAAAGTCGCCATCTGTCACGACGGCGGTTTTTCACGCTTCGCGCCCCGCCGTTCCCGGGGGTTTTGGGAGATAACGGCGCGCGGTGAAAATAGGGTTGTTTGTTTTATAGCCGTAAAAAATACGACTATAAATATAAGGAGTCGCCACCTAGTATTAAGGTTACTAGGAACCTATTAGTCTGCGTGAGTCTGGATAAGGGGACTTGTTGTGCAAGGGGAAGACGCATCACCCCCAGTGCACCCTACCTAAGGTAAGCTGCATCGTCATTTGATTGTTTTTTTTCTAAGTTAAATTGTTTTTTTACACTGCATAAAAACAATATTTATTTTTTATCTGCAGGTGTAATTTACGATGTAATTTTACACCGCAGTTAGAAAATCTTTTTTTTTTAGTTTTTATCTACGGATGTAATTTACGCTTTAAATTTACACCGTAGTTAAAATCCTCTTTTTTTTTTTATCCATGGATGTATTTTACAATGTAAATTTACACCCTAATAGATAAAACAAAAATGGTTTTGATTATTTTTGATATTTTGGCCTAATTCCAATGGATAATCATAAACCGGGTATGACATCCGATTTTTATTTTAAAACATGAGAAAGATGCAATATTTTTTTTACGAAAAATATGCTTGGAAAATATTGGATTTCGGCCGTATGCACGAAAACATATTTTTGATTTTTTTTGAAATTTTTTGCAATAACAATAGTAGTAAAAAAAATATGTTTTTTATTTTTTATTTTTTTATTTTTTTATTTTTTAATGGGCTGGGCTGTCAGCCACAGTGGGCTAACAGCCTCCCTTAAGTGGAATGGGTTTCCAGCCTCACGGGCTGGAAGCCCATAACTAGGCTGGGTTGGTCAGCCCAGCCCAACCCAATTTAAAAAAAAAACGATAAAAGGAAGAAGAACGTGAACAGTGCAGAATTACGCACTGTTCACGTTCATGAACAGTAAATGGCCGACTTCGACAAGAGGACTACCTGAGGATGCAGCCGTGTAGAGGGGATCGAGGTGGTCTTTCCTGTCATTGTGGCGTTGGAAACGGAGGCCTGTGGTGGCCGGAAGAGGCGTTGGAAGTCACCGGATTGCTGCTGGAATTCGCGGCTGTTGGTGTTGCTACTCTTCGCTGTTCGTCCTAGAGAAGAAGGATGATGGCTGGGGAGATTCTGGTGCTGAGAAGAGGAGCTTGGTGTATGGGGAGCTGACCGGAGGAAGGAAAGAGAGGAGGTGGCCGACGCTGTCAACGGTGAAGAGAGAAACGGGAATCTGCAACTAGAGAGAGAGAGTCGTGGAACCAGAGAGAGAGAGGGTGGTGCTGACGAAAAAGAAGGTGATCTTTTGCTTCAAGTTTGTTGGGCGTGTTTTTTTTTGCCAAAATCACTGTAATTTGCCTAGAATCTCTTCCTCTTTTCTCTGTTTTTCTCGTTTTTCTTCCCAGTTTCTTTCTGCGTTTTTTTCTTCTTTTTTCCCCCCCATTCATGCAGCGTTCATGGCTGCCTTTTATAGAAGAACCTGGCCTGCTATGGTGGCTGGCTGGTCGACGGCGTGGTGGCTAGCGTGCCTGCAATGGTGGCTGGTTGGCGGCCGTTCAGGCGGCTGGTGGGTGAAGGCAGTGAAGGCCTATGCAAAAGACAGCAGCAGGTGCAGGTTTTTGATAAAGTGAAAATACACTTTGGTCCCTCAATTTATAATTGTTCTAATTGCACCCTCAATTGGATTTAAATTTGTAATTTTGTGCAATTGTGCCCTTATCCGAATTTCAACATTACCCTTGGATTTGCGCGTCTTTTTCATTTTGGTCTCTCACTTTTGATTTATGCAATTTGGCCCTCAATTGACAATTAAACTCTTAATTGTCTTCAATTTGATCCCTGATTATGCCAAATTAGCTTGGAAAAATTCAATTGGGTCTCCAAAAATTCTGATTTTCTCAATTAAGCCCGAATTAAATTCAAGAATTCAATTTTTCATCAATTAAGCCCTTAATAAAATTAATTTAACCAATTTAAAGCATAATTAAGTCCTTGCACTTAATTAAATTCTTCAATTGGATCCTAAATTAATTCTCAAACATAATAATATTTTGAATTAGCCCATGATTAAATCAAATTGGCTTATAAAAAATATAATTATGATTTTTTACTTAATTTTTACCTTGAATTTGTATTTTCTCTCATTGTTGGGCATAAAAGAGATATGATTCGCCTAAAAAAATTTCCAAAATTTCCACCCTGATTTTTCTACCGACGCTAAACCCCTTTTATTTTATTTTTGTTATTTTTATTTTATTTCAGGGAGTAACCCAAAAATTGGGTTACGACAGTGGCCATTTCGTTCATAAGACTTGTAAGTCAAGATGCTTTTTAGGCTTTTTTTTATGCAAAAAGATATTATGGAGCATGCACCCTATGTATGGGTTTTAGTTCCTTTATGTTAGACATATGGTAGGTTTACTACTTAGTCTCTAAAGAGGATCTCTTGTCATCTTAGTAATCATCCTCATAAAAGCGATATGGGGGTTTAGTAGATAACAAGATAACTCGTAAATCAATTACTACTAGTCTAAGCACTCAGCAAAGAGTTAGGGTTTACACAAATTTAAACCTTGACTCAAGTCATAAGGTAAGTTGTTAGTCCTCTCCACTTAACTTAAAGTTTAATGTGTATGCCCCCATAAAAAATAATAAAGGTGATGCATGAAAGGATATAAAATATTTACTCATATTCGGTATACCATGTATGACACAATGTCTTATTTAAAAGTTTAAGTTGTTGGGTGAGGCTTCAAGATATAACTTATATTATTCTTTAACATTCTCGCTCAAGTGAAAGTCATTTGGGCTTAAAATTTACAAACAGGTACACCTTAACTTGTACTTGATTTTTATCAAATACAATAAGGGTGGTGAGATTCGAACTTGTGATTGTTGGGTCAACAAGGTTCTGATATCACGTCAAGGAACAATCTCATCTAAAACCTTAAGTTGTTAGGTAAGACTCCAAAATATAATTTATATTATTCTTTAATAGTAAAGTGTAATTTTTAAAATTATAAATGAAAAGTGAAACTATATGCAAACCTGAGGGTCAAAGTAATTTTCCCATCTTAAATTTCCAACTTAAGAAAACAAAACCCTAGTATTTGTTGGAATTGCTAACATAATGAATTTAGCCAACCTAATTATTAGTGACTGTTTAAAAGTATGGTTGTGATTGTTTTTGAAAGTGTTTTTCATTTAGAAATGTATCAAAATGATATTTTTTATTTTTTAAAAATAATTTTTGATATCACCACATAAAAATAATTTAAAAATACCAAAAAAAATTAACTTAAAATACAAAATAATAAAAATCAGATTCTTTTTCAAAAATACTTTTGAAACATAGTGAAGGCCTTTAACTTAAACATAAGTGCAAATTGTGGTTAGGTAGTTAAGCAAGCTAACACTCCGAAAATCTTTCAAATTTATAGTTCGAAGCATTGTTATCAATTTCGTTTTGTTTCAGTCAAAATGACAAAAACATTTTATACCATTTAAAAAACGACATAAAAAAGTGTTATTTTTATCTCAGTTTAAATTCCTGTCTATTTCGGCCAAACACCGTCTAAAATGTACCGGTTTCATTCTGTTTTTTCCAAATAGTATTTTTTTTTTAATAGTGAATAATTTTACAAAATCAATCATATCTCTTAATTTGACCGTTAGATTGAAATGAAATTTTACGAGGAATTTCTTGACATATTTATATATATTATGTTAAAATTTCAGAGAAATCAAATAATATCATGATTTTGCGAGATTGATGATAATATTCTCGTAATATTATACATATTCATAATTTTGTTCAGAAAAATTATTTTATTGTCTTTTTTTAGATTAAATTACATAATTTTAAATAATTTTATTATTGAATTAAAAAAATTAATTAATATATATATATATATATATATATATATATATATATATATTTGAATTTTGAAGTATGTCATAGTTAATATATATATATAGTTTAACTCTGAAATGACATACTTCAAAACTCAAATATTTTATTTCAATTAAAAAAATAAATCACAAATCAAAAAAGTAAAGACAAATTTGGTGAGAAGTGAAAGTTGCAAAACGTACAAGTTGTCGGGGATGAATCATAACCGTTGGTGTTTCTCTTGGATGGTTGGATTAGACAGCTGGTTTTTGTGGCTTGTGCATATGGTTAGAGGTTAGCTTCACTTATTAAACTTCTTTGATGAAATAATTAAGTAACAAAAAAAATTAAATGAGTCTCATCTTAGTTACAGGTGAATCGGATCATGGTTAACTTATGACTAGTAATCCAAGTCAAGTCATCTCCAAGCAATAGTGAGATCAATAACTATGGTTGCCACGCAGGCAGGGATTTTTTCGGGCGGTTTAGCAAGTTTTTTTTTTTTTTAAATTTTATTTCGAGTCTTGTTAATACATGTTTGTCATTTTTATATTATTTTATTTATTTATTGAGCTTCTAAAATATTTAATAAGTCTGAAAATTAGTTGAGATGCATATAAGCTGACTCGGATACCATGATTATAAAAAAAACCTATAATTACCACGTTAAACGAAAAAAAAGATAGAGAAAGTTTTTAATCTTTTCATTGAAGTTTTTTATCGGTTAAGAGTTTGGTTGAGTTATTATTTAAAATAATTTTTGTTTAAAAATGAATTAAAATAATTTTTTATTTTTTAAAAATTATTTTTGATATTATCATATTAAAATATCTAAGAATACTGAATTTTTTAATTTAAAATAAAAATATTTTTTTAAAAAAATTAAAACGTTGTGAAAAACAGTTCTCGACGTCGGCTGAGCATTAGCAAAGAATATTTCTAATGTAATGTTGTGTTGTGTCTCATCTCAGAGCTAATGGTGCCACTCAAAATCTTAACTCAGCAATGTGAATTGTGCTACGAAACAAATGGAATTTGGGAAGTATTCTAAGAATATTTTTTAAAAATTGATTTTTTAAAAATAAAATTTTAAATGTTTTTAAATTATTTTAACGATATTAAAAATATTTTTTAAAAAATAAATAAAATATTATTTTAATATATTTTTAAATAAAAAATAATGTAAAAAATAAGTCATTATCGTAATATCTTTAACTGTTTTCGGGGGTTGAACATTAAATATTGAGTACTCTTACAGTAGACGGCTATGAACGATCCCGTCTTATTTTGAAATTTCTAACAAGGACTTGCCCGACCCACCTTAAACTGCACTCGGCACAATTTTTGAGGAACATTATCTGATGCTTGCATGTGCATAGGCCTAGCATGTAGCCCTTTCTCTAGTATAAGATAAGGAGCGTAGTTGCTGCTCTGATCATAAACTCCCTCATAAAAGTCTCTTGAAACCCACTCTGTAGGCTTTCTTCTTTTCGTTATGGAGTTGTTATTGGCAGTGATTCCGCCATTATTGTGCTATGTCATCTTCAGCCTCTGTAAGATTGGATTCCAAAAGAGAGACCAGCGTTGCTATATGCTGAGCTATCAGTGTCATAAAGCCCCTGAGGACCAAAAGCTTGACACTGGATCCTGTGCTGATATTGTTACCCGAAACAAGAATCTGGGAATCGAGGAATACAGATTTCTTTTAAGGACTATGGTTAGTTCTGGCATCGGAGAAGAAACTTACTGCCCAAAAAATGTCATTGATGGAAGAGAGGAATCTGCAACTCATATGGATGCCGTTTCGGAGATGGATGGTATCATTTTTCAAACCCTTGATAAGCTCTTTGCTAAGACAGGGGTTTCTCCATCAGAAATCGACATTATTGTCTCTTCAGTCTCTTTGTTCTCGCCAGCTCCCTCTCTGACAGCTCGACTAATAAATCGTTACAGGATGAGGGAGGACGTAAAAGCATTTAATCTCTCTGGAATGGGTTGCAGCGCAAGTGTAGTAGCCATTGATTTAGTCAAGCAATTGTTCAGAACATGCAAGAACTCACTTGCAATCGTTGTGAGCACAGAATCCATGGGCCCGAATTGGTATTCTGGCAAAGACAAGTCCATGATGCTCTCCAACATTCTTTTTCGTACCGGGGGCTGCTCCATGCTCTTGACAAATAATAGAGCTTTGAAGAATAAAGCCCTCTTGGAATTGACTTGTTCTGTACGCACACATATCGGCTCCATTGATGAAGCATACAGAAGCTGCATCCAAGTCGAAGATGACCTGGGACACAAAGGCTTTCGGCTCACCAGAGACCTGCCTAAAGCCGGTGCTAAAGCCTTAGCCATGAATCTCCGAGTTCTTCTTCCGAAAGTTCTACCGCCGTTAGAAATGCTCCGCTATGTAATAACTTATTATCGAAACAAAATAATGAAGAGGTCAAGTCCTAAGGGTGCAGGACCTGGTTTGGATCTCAAGTCTGGAATCGATCACTTCTGTGTGCACCCTGGTGGGCGAGCAATTATTGATGAGGTTGGTAAGAGTTTAGCCCTCAGCGATTATGATCTTGAGCCAGCTAGAATGGCACTTTATCGGTTTGGAAATACATCATCCGGAGGCCTGTGGTATGTTTTAGGTTACATGGAGGCCAAGAAAAGGCTCAAGAAGGGCGATAAAATTCTAATGATCAGCCTTGGAGCAGGTTTTAAGTGCAACAATTGTGTGTGGAAAGTTTTGAAGGACTTGGACGACACGAATGTCTGGCAAGACTGCATAGATCATTACCCTCCAAGCACCATAGGCAACCCTTTCTCTGCGAAGTTTGATTGGATCAATGATGAAAGCATGGATTTCGCCAGGCGTGAAGATTACCTACCATTACTTAAGAAACACAGTCGTTAGAATAATTACTCTATGGTCTGCGAAGTTTGATTGCATCAGTGATATGAAAGTATGAATTCCGCCGGGCCGGCTATAAGATTACACGTACACCACAAGTTGATACATCCAGTTATTAATTAGCATAATTATATGGTCCCGTACTGGCCGGGGCTTTAAATTAATCAGTCTTAAGATCTACCTTCCTTTCAGCCTCTCCGTACTTGTGAGGTATAATACTGATGTTGACCATATTTTTGCAAAAAACAAAAAAAAAATATGGTCTTGTAATATGTTTCAATTAGCTATGTGAAAGAATACTTATGTATCGAATAAGCTTCTATCACGTCCTCTGTAACTGTACTAAGTTTTCGTGATCTCTACCAATAAACCTAGTTATTTACCCTTGTCATTACTCAACCTTCATGCATCAAATTTGGATTCTCGATTGAATTATCACGACAGAATATGAGCCCTTCTCCCCTTTTGTTTCTTATGATCTTTTCTTAATCGATCTGGCTCAACCTGTAAATGGTTTATGGGATCTCTTTGATGTGACTTTATCAGATGTGTCATGAAGAAATTTTTTTAAATCATTAGATAAAATTACATAATATAATCCATATTATTTTCCAGTAGGATGATTCTATGTTCTGATATGATTACACCGCTCATTGACACGTGGTTATTCCTTAGTTGATGCCTTTGATGTGTCTTGAATTGCTCACATGTATGCTATCTGGTTCTGTGTTCATGCTAGGCAACTTACAGGTTGGTGTTTTTCTAACCTAGTCAAGCTCCTCTGTTATTCCATTTGGTGCATGCCATTTTCCACTGCTGGTATAGTTTTTTGCCGCATTTCGAGATCTGACAAATTTGGAAACTGTTTATTTGTGGCACATTCCTAGACATACAAATCTTGCTCTAGATCATCTTTTTATGGTACAAGGTTGACTAGTCTTTCTTCTCTGACGCTGCACCTACTCTGAAAGATTTTACTTTCTCAGCTACAAGTTTTGTATGCTTCCATATCATTATGTTTCTCTTTTTAGCTACCCTTGATGGTGGTACGCATGTTCATCTAGCTTCTTTTTTTCTTTTATTAAGGTGGATTTTTTAGATAAATGATGCACATTTCAATTAGTTCTATAAATTCTGAATATGACTATATAAATCATTAATAATTATTATATTAATAATTATAGGGTTTAAACTTAACACTACAGAAAAAATAAACTTTTTAATTCTAAATTGTTATCACTAAACTATCTAATAAATGATTTTTTTTTAATCTTTTATCTTTATATGCTGTGAAGTTATGCTGAAGGAGACCACTTTAAAAGGGAACATTGAGAGGCTGATCACAAGTGACTCTTAAACATGTTTCCATACCTTCTGCCTTTGTGGTTTGTATACAAAGCCTTGGGTTAGGATTTCGGGACTGTTTGGGAGTTTGGTTGCAGTTATTTTTAAAGTGTTTTTCACTTAAAAATATATCAAAATAATATTTTTTATTTAAAAAAAATATTTTTGACATCAGCACATCAAAATGATCTAAAAACACAAAAAAAAACTTCATTTAAAGTGAAAAATAAAAATAAAAAAATTTCAATTTTTTTCATTAAGCTCTCATTTAGACTTTACCTTAACCCACCTAAATGAAATTAGATTTTTTTTTTTTAATTCCCGGTGTAGCCCTGCAGTTTAAATATATTTTTTTTAAGAAAATTATTTTTATTTTTTTATTTTAAATTATATATTTTTAAATCATTTTAATATAAAAAAAATAAAAATTAATTTCAACTATACTTTTAAATAGAGCAATATAAATCTCTCTCTCTCTTCAAAAACTAATGACAAATAATCAAATAATCTATAAACAAACCAAACCCACCACTAAAACTTGTTTTGACCATTGATTATCAAGTTATAAAACTCAGTCGATTCTTGTGAGTTGATCCAATTATTGAATGACTCATATTCTAGCGTGAGGCAGATTTTATTTTAAATTAAATTATTGGATTAAATTTGAGTGAGATTTTTTTTTAATAATTTCTGTTTACTTTTAATAAAAAAAATTTAAAAATAAAAATAAAATAATGATGTTATTTTAGAATTGAAATGAATCCAGATCTGATAATTATTTCGAAGGGTGTGTGTGTGTGTGTACAGATTTACAACGAGATTCTATTCAGTTTAGAGAAAGTGATATGTTTATGAACTGTACACGCCCCTGTTAGTTTGCTGTTTCAAAATTGACTGTAAGGATGCAGATCATTCATCAAGGGGATAAGATTCTTTAATAGCAGGATTAGATAGGTCACCTTTCATGGCCAATACTTGAGAGGGATTTTATGTTCTGTGCAGAGTAACTTGCGGTAATCAGAGAGCGTGATCTAGGGTTTGAAATGAAAGAAAACCAATTTAGTCTAATGTTTGAATCTATATATATATATATCATCAAGGGGATAAGATGCTTTAATAGCAGGATTAGATAGGTCAGCTTTCATGGCCAATACTTGAGAGGGATTTTGCGTTCTGTGCAGAATAACTTACGGTAATCAGAGAGCGTGATCTAGGGTTTGAAATGAAAGAAAACCAATTTAGTCTAACGTTTGAATATATATATATATATATATATATATATATATAGCAGTTCCTTAGTCTCCGATGCTTATAATAAATGCATGCAGATTGCAGATGTTAAAGATAATGAGAAACTTTAATCAAATTTAATGTAATGTAGTTTGTCTTTGAAAGATATGAAGAGAGTGGACAGGATACATGTTGATCCAGCATCTTCGATGGTTAAAGGTTGCTATTTTAATTTTAATTTTAAAATTAATTTCTTGATGATTAAAGAGAGAATTTTTTTTTTTGTTTGCTGCTAGCTATTAATTCAACCGGGCCGCTAATATTAAACTTCTTTATCCAAATATTTATTGAGAACATTAACGAATTATTTTTGTTAATATTTAACTAAAATTATTAACAATTAAAGTTTTTTTATCCAAATATTTATTTATTAATTTCTTATGATTAGCTAAAGTTTTTTTATCCAAATATTTACGGTGAACAACAACGAATTATCCCCTCTAATATTTTGGATATTAACTCTTTTAAGATTTTCTTTGCTCAAATATCAACAGTGAATAATAATGAATTACCCATGCTAATATTTTGGATATACATCCATTTAGGATTTCTTTACCCAAATATCAGCGGTGAATAATAATGAATTATCCCCGTCAATATTTTGGATATTAATCCCTTTAGGATTTATTTACCTAAATATCAGCGGTGACTAATAACAAATTATCCCCGCCAATATTTTGAATATCAATCCCTTTAGAATTTCTTTACTTAAATATCAATAATGAATAATAACGAATTATCCCTCTTATATCTTTTGGATATTAATCCCTTTAGGATTTCTTTATCCAAATATTAACAGTGAATAATAGATTTCTAAAAATAAGATTTTGATATTTTTGGAATATTGGTCAATACCCTTTAGATTGTACAAACATGTTGTAAAATCCAGAAATATGAGAAAACAATTTTTTTGTATTTACAAAATCCATGCTAAAACTTACTTTTCTTCTAAACTCTGAAATAATATTTTTTTTGGAAAAGAAATGTTCAAAATATGTTAGCTTATTAGTCGTATGCATGAAAACAAAATTATTTGAATTATTTTTTAAAAAAAAATATATTTTTATGCAACTTTTATATTTTTTTTTTCCTTGATGGGCTGACTGTCTAGACCTGATGGGCTGAGAGGCCCATCATTTGGGGTTGGATTGTAAGCCCCGGGTGGGTCAAACAGCCCTCCCATTTTTGTGGCTGGTTGGGCCTTGTCCCGGCCTAGCCTACCCACTGTTCTACCCATTAATTCACTACCTCGCACAAATAAAACGAAGATGAACAGTAAAAATGAGATTTTTTTAATGTAATGAATGACTTACATGTTAACACCTTTGGGCAGAGGAGGTCGAGGTGATTCTTCTTGTCATGGTGGTGTCAGAAATAGTGGTCTGTGGTAGCCAAAATAGGCGTCGGAAGGTGACAGGTTGTGCTTGCTGTCGTTGGGGTTGTTGTTGTTGTTGCTGCTTCACCGGAGGAGGTGGCTGGGCTGCTAGCGTGGAGGGGAGGCTTCTTGTTATGACTAGGTGATGCAAGGTAGTCAAAGTTGGTGGCTACTGAAGGAGATGAGAGAGACGTCGGCGTCTAATTTTAGTAAGAGAGAGAGAGTGGACTGACAAAGAGAAACGAAGGGGAGAGAAAGAACTGACACTGGAGATGAGGGAGATGAAGATTATCTCAGTTTTTACGTGAATTTTCCCTCCTTATTCTTTAATTTTTTTTCTTTGTTCTTTGTGATTTTCTTCTGCTTCCTCCCTATTGTCTTCTCTCCTTTCTTCTCTGCATGCAGGTTATTTTTATTTTTTATAGCAAGGGACAGCAACCCTTCGGTTGCCCATGGCGTGCAACGAGGGGTTGCTACCTCTACATTGCCAGGTAGCTACAATGGCATGTCTGACACTGTTCAGGTGACTGAAAAGTACAGGCACGCTTGCAAGTTTGCAAATGATTTGGGAAGATAAAAATACAATTTGGTCCCTCAATTTATAATTGCTCTAATTGCACTCTCAATTGGTTTTGAACTTTTAATTTTGTACAATTGTATCCCCGTTAGAATTTCAAAAGCATCCTTAGCTTTGCATGCCTTTTTTATTTTGGTCCTTAGTTTCTGATTTGTGCAATTTAACCTTTAATTGACCGTTAGACACTTAATTAGTTCAATTTGGCCCCTGACTTTGCATAATTGGCTTGGAAAAAATTCAATTCAGTCTCCCAAAATTCCAATATTCTCAATCTAACCTGTATTAAACTCAAGAATTTGATTTTTCATCTATTAAGCCCTTAATAAAATTAATTTGACCACTTTACAGTATAATTAAGTCCATGTACTTAATTAAATCCTTCAATTGGACCCTAAATTAATTCTCAAACATAATTACACTTTTAAATTGGTCAACGATTAAATCAAACTGGCCCATAAAAATATAATTATAGCTTTCGACTTAAATTTTACGCAGATTGATCTAATAACAAATTACTTTTGCCTTGAATTTGTGTTTTCCTCCATTTTTGGACATGAAAGAGGTATGATTGAGTTCTCGAAAACGTTCAAAATTTCCGCCTTGATTTTTCTACCTACACTAACCCCTTTTATTTTATTTTTCTTTATTTTTTGATAGATTTTTGGAATAACCCAAAATCAGGTTATGAGAATTAAGGAGAGATTTATTTTTGCTTGTGCTAGCTATTAATTCAAATCTTATGTTAAATTATGATAAATATAAGTAAGACTTAAAACAAGAGAATGAAGCTTATATATAAAATATTAATTCAAACCGAGGAAACCCCCCCCCCCCCAGCCTTTTGTTAACAACAAGAATGTTGAACACTCACATTCACTGCTTCTTATTCTTTTCATTTTTTTATTTATTTTAGAAATCACATAAAGTGAAGTCTATTACATCCCTGTAAATATTACACTTGAAACTATTTTATTTTTATTAGCATTTTCTTTTTATAAAAATCTTGATTTTGAACCTCTCCTCTATAATTAAAAATGAATTGTTTCTTTTCTCTGTACTGGGGTTTGAGTTTTTCTGTAAACACTTGTTACTCCCGCTATATATTATCCATCTATTAGACTTATAAGATATTTTAAAAGTTCAAAAATTAATTATGATTTGTATAAGCTGGTTCAAACATCTAATTACCAAAAAAAATGAATTTATGAATGCTGCAAACATAGTCACCATTATGTGGAAAATACAAGGTTGCTAGATCCCGTTTGGAATTGTATTCCAAATAGCATTTCAAAAATATTTGAGAGTTTTTTATTTAAAATTAGATTTTTTATATTTTAAAATTATTTTAATGTAAAAATATCAAAATTAATTTTAAAAAATTATATATTATTTTTTTATTGTAAAAGCACTTTATACAATAACTACTACTTGCATTTTCAAACACACAGCTTTGGAGAAGAAAATAATAAATGCTATTTTTTGAATTTTGATCCATTCTTTCTTTCCATGAGGTTGACTTATTTGTCACATGCAAGTTGCAAGTTGATTGTTTTTGCATGGCATTGACTAGAAGTTCTCTTTCAAGGAGACACTTCATTATTTCACATTACAATACTTCATGGGTTGGTTGTGAAGTTGACACGTAATTAATGAATCAAGATTTAAAAAAATATATATTATTTTTATTTTTATATTAATATATTAAAATGATTTAAAAATATTAAAAACTTAATTTAAAAAAAATCAAGTTTTTTCAACTTTATTTTTTTGAGTTCCCACCTGCTTGTGGTCACCACTCACTTGCCCACCGAGTACTGTACTCAGTCAACACAGGAAAGAATCACATATAAAGTCCACATGTTCAAAACTTTTATTGAAATATGAAGAAAAGGTTGACCAGACATTTCGTGCAATGAAATAGCAATTACTATGGGAGTAGTGTTTATATATATATATATATATATATATATATATATATATATATATATATATATATATATATATATTTTACGGGTAGATCAAACCCTAAAACTTTATAAATCACGTAAAAAGACATTTTAATTTGAGGAAAAATATGTTGTTGTCCGTAGTAGAAGCATGATAAGTAGTAGGTTTTATTATTAATTCTTACATTCTTTTACTTCTTCGACATTTTAGGTTCAAGACTTCAGATCAGCACTTACGAAAATTATCCACAATATTTTTATTTTTATTTTTATTTTTATGTATTGGAATGAATAAGGTCCATATAGGAGTTGCATTCAAAAAATCATTTTCAAAAGATTTAATTTGAATTAATGCATAAATTAGCTTATAAATATCTCTCGTCATAAAAAAAAAATTAATTATTCTTTTGAGAATTGACGTCTCGTAATATTGAAGCAATAGCATCGTGTTATATGGTAGGAAATCCTATTCTTTTAATTTCTAAACTTTTTATTGAATTCTCTAATTAAAGGCATCATTGTAATAAGATGCCAATTTTTAAGTGATGTTTTTTTTTTCATTTTTATGAACTAATTAAAGCATTCTCAACTTGCTCTTCGGTTCGGTAGAAGTTGGAAGTTAATCATAATCATGATCAGGCTGTCGTTTCAAAAGAGTTTTTAAGTAAAATTAAATAATTTTATTTCAAATTAAATATTTTTAATATTATTGTAATGTGTTGATGCTAAAAAAAATTAAAAAATTAAAAAAATATTTTAATAGATTTATAAATAAAAAATATTTTTATAAATAATATCGATTATATTTTCAGATACTAAAAAGTGATCGCTCTTACAACGTTAGTCTTGTGGACACACATAAATAGTTGGTGCTCACTCTTTAATCAACTTTGAAAAAAAAAGTATATAAAAATTATAATTCAGAACCCACAAAAAATATAAGAATATCTCTTTTGTATTTTATTAAAATATGTAGAAAGGATGAGTACTTGGATGCATCAATTCAATCTCACAATATATTTTTTTCCTAAAATATTTTATAAATGGCGTGATCATGAAAGTGGCCGGAGTGGTACTTATCGGTAGGGTGTCAACATCATTTAATTAATGGTATTTAATTTTGCTCTTATATCGCTATATACTAGCTAAATGCCCGCATTACGTTGCGGGCATAGTGTGGACGGAACAAATAATTTTTTTAACTATTAAGATTAAAATATAATATTTTAACATGTAAAGTTTGATATGCTGAAAGGGATGAACATCCTCAGTTATACTAACAGTAATATCGAAGTCTTAACTTCTAAAATTAGCATCATTATTACTTTCAAAACAATAAACATTATTCATCAAATTTGAGAAAGAAAGAAAAATATTAATAAAAAAACACGTTGGAACAAAAACTAAAATTATTATTATTATTATTAATATTAATATTCTGATTGCTTTAATAACAGGAAGAAAACAAAATTAAATCAATGGCTAAAAAAAAGCTTAAAAACATTAACAAAAGAGCAAATGAAAAAATAACATAAATGAAAAAAATAAAACGTATTGACTGGAAAAAAAATTATCTGACTTGAAAATTAAAAAAAATTATTATACTACGTTGCGGGATGAGAGAAATTGATAGGATATGTTGGTCCAAAATTAAAATATAATATTTATATATGCACAATTCAATATAATAAAACAAATATTCACACCCTACTATAAAAATAGTAACATCGAAGTCTTAACATCTAAAACTATCATTGCAGTTATTGTCAAAATAATAAAAAATATCAAATTATCATGAGAGAAAAAAATTAAAAAACATTAATAAAAGAGCAAGGAAGACAAATAACTAATTTTTTTCTTTTTCTTCTTCTTCTTCTTCTTATTATTATTGTTGTTGTTGTTGTTGTTGTTGTTGTTGTTGTTATGTTAATAATTAAAAAAAAACAAAAATAAATGAAAGATGAAAAAATCTAAATAATTTTAACAAAAGATAAAATAAAATAAAATAAAATAAAAATTATGAGGTAAAATTTTTTTACTTGACTTGAAAATAAAAAAAAAAACAATAAAAGAAATAAAAGAAAGAGAAAATTAAAAAAATCAAATAAATGATAAAACAAAAATAAAAATTACTAATTGGCCAAAAAATTACGTGACTTGAAAATTAAAAATAAACGGATCGTATATCGTTGCGGGCTGAGCAAATAATTTTTTATAATTATCGAGATTGAAGAAATTAATAGGATTTGCTAGTGCAAAATTAAAATATAATATCTATATATGTAAAATTTAATATAATAAAACAGATCACCACGTTCTATTATAAAAACAACAACATTGAAGTCTCAACATCTAAAATTATCATTGTTATTACTATCAAAACAATAAAAATTAGCAAATTGCCCCGAGAGAAAAAAAACTAAAAAACATTAATAAAACAGTAAGTAAGGAAAATCACTCAAATTATTATTATTATTATTACTATTATTATTATTATTATTATTATTATTGTATTAATAATTAAAAAACTAAAAAAATCATAATAATTTTAACAGAAAATCAAACAAAAATAAAATAAAATTATTAGGTAAAAAAATTTATTTGATTTGAAAATAATAATAATCGAACAATAAAAGAAATAAAAGAAAGAACAAATAAAATGAATAAAATAGACGATAAAACAAAAATATAAAATATTAACTGGAACAAAATCATCTGACTTGAAAATTAAAAAAATAGACCACACTACGTTAGGGGCTGAGCAAACAATTTTGATAATTGTTGGATGTGAAGTAATTTATAGATTTAAATTAAAATATAATATATGATAAAAAAAATCAAAATTATTAGATGAAAAAAATCATTTAACTTGAAAATTAAGAAAATTATACACCCTACATTGCGGGTTGAACAAATAAGTTTTATAAAATTTGCTGGATCAAAATTAAAATATAATATTTATATATACAAACTTTAATGTAATAAAATAGATTAATATACTCTAATATAACAATAGCAAAATCGGAGTCTTAACATCTAAAACTTATTATTGCTATTACTATATAAATTTTTTTTTATCAAATTATACCTAGAAAAAAAAACATAAAAAAATAGTAAGCAAAAAAAAAACAATTAAAACATTATTATTATTATTATTATTATTATTATTATTATTATTATTATTATTATGAAAGAATAAATAAATGAATGAAAGACTAAAAAAAATGTAAAAACTTCAACTAAAGATCAAACAAAAAAATAAAATAAAAATAAAAATTATTATTTTTATTACTGTCAAAACAATAAAAATTATCAAATTATCATGAGAAAAAAACCCTAAAAAACAACAACAAAGGAGTAAGCTAGAAAAACAATTAAATTATTATTATTATTATTATTATTATTATTATTATTATTATTATTATTATTATTATTATTTAATTTTTGTGTGTTAATAATGAAAGGAAAAAAAATGAAAGACTAAACAAATCCTAAAAACTTCAACAAAACACCAAACAAAAAAATAAAATGAAAATAAAAATTATCATTGTTATAACTATTAAAAGAATAAAAATTATCAAATTATCCCGAAAGGAAAAAAACCTAAAAAACATTAACAAAAGAGTAAGTAAGAAAAAAACTTGAAATTATTATTATTATTATGATGATGATGATGATGAAAAAAATAAAATAAATAAAAGACTAAAAAAATCATAAAAGCTTTAACAAAAGATCAAACAAAAAAATAAAATAAAAATTATCAGGTAAAAAAATTCATGGCATAAAAATAAAAAAAAACAAATAAAAAGCTAAAAGAAAGAACAAATGAAGAGAAAAAAAAACCACAAATATCAATTTGCAAATGATCATTGATACAAAATAAAATTTAAGAGCTATTTTTTTTTAAAAAATACCATACCAACAAAAAAGAAAATAACAAAAATTAAAAATCAAAGCTAAGCACACTTATATAAAGAGCTGGCATAGACATTAAATATAAAGGGATTAAAATCCAAAATTAAAAGTATAAGGGCCGAAATGAAAATCAAATATATTATCAATTTTAATCAAAGGATAAAACTGAAGAAATTGAAACTACTGTACCGAATAAATTCATCCTTTTCAATCCAATCCGGAAATTAAAAGATGGAGGACCGAATTGAAAAATGGACATTGATTTGATTCCAATCGAAGGACCTAATCGAACTAAATCAAAACTTATATAACAGAAATCAGGAACAGAAATGAAATTGAAAATGAAGGGACTGAAGTGCAAAAGGTAAAAATAAGGGGGACTCTCCTGCACTTTTACGCGCAGGAGAGAGAGAAACGTGGCCAGCGGCTTTAACCGGCCGCCGCCGCGTTCACGGACATGTTTAGGTGCAACGCGCCATCACAGGAGAAAGACCACGCGGAGGCGCATCTGGTGAGACTCTGGAATCTCGTCTCCGGCCACCTTACGACACCGCACGCGCCACCTAAACAGGACGTGGGGCGAAAAACCGGCTGGCACGTGCCATCCATACCCTGACAGCCATGGAAAGAAATAAAAAACATGAGGTCAATAACCTTCCTGCCCCTGTGCCCAAGCCACTGTTTTTGTCTTATTAGGGGTTAAAACCGTATTTAGCCAATTTCCAAAAATAAAAAAATAAGAAGTCCTGCGGGCCGCACCGGACTGGTCCAATCCGACATGTGTAATGACCACAGAGCCCCTGGGTCTGGCAGTGTTTTTTATCGTTTTCGAGGGGTAAAATCACTAATCCACTGTTCACAACCAGAAAAAACAAAAAAAAAGGCTCACATACACTTGCGAAGCACAGATCGAAAATGTCGACTTCCCAGTGCAACTGAGTGTGAAGCTACAATAACCCCCCCGATGCCTTTTAGTATACTAGATAATAATTAGTTAATTACCCGCACTACGTTGCGGGCCGGCTAAATATTTTTCATGATTGTTGAGATTGAAACAATTAATAGATTTTGCTAGTTCAAAAATAAAATATAATATCTATACATGCAAGGTTTGATATAATGAAACACATCACCACAACATATTATAACAACAACAACATCGAAGGCTTAACATCTAAAAATATCATTACAATTATTGCTAAAACAATAAAAATTATTGAATTATTCAGAGGAGAAAAAAACTTGAAAATATTAATAAAAGAGAAAGCAAGAAAAAAAACTAAAATTATTGTTGTTGTTGTTGTTGTTGTTGTTGTGTGAATAATAAAAAAATAAATTCAATAAAAGAATAAAAAAACCCCAAAAATTTTAACAAAACAAAAAAAATTAAAAAAAATTATTTGATATGAAATTAAAACAAAACTAATAAAAAAAACCAAAAGAAAAAACAAAGAAAAAAAAATAAGAAATATCAATTTTCAAGTGATCATAAACACAAACTAAAATTTAAAAACAAAGTTTTGGGAAAAAAAAATGTTATCTCAACAAAAGAAAAAATAATAAAAATAAAAAACCAAAACTAAAGGAGCACATGCATAGACATGGACAAAAATATGGACTATTTAATAACTATAAAAAAAATTAAAAGAATTAAAATTAAAAATTAAAATTATAAGGACCGAAACAAATATAAAAATATATTATCAATTTCAATCAAATGAAAAATATGAATAAAGTATAACATCTATACATGCAAGGTTTGATATAATGTAACACATGAATACTTCCTATTATAACAACTGGAACATTGAATCCTTAACATCTAAAAACATAATTAATATTACTTCTAAAATAATAAAAACTATAAAATTACCTTGACGAAAAAAATCAAAAACATTAAAAAAAGAGGAATCAAGAAAAAAAACTAAATTTATTATTTTTATTATGTTAATAATAGGAAAAAATCCATTGAAAGAAAAAAAAATCAATAACTATAACAAAAAAAAATAAACAAAAAAATAAAAAATATATAAGAAAAAAAAATTATTTGATGTCGAAATAAATAAAAATAAAAAAAAAGAAAAACAAAAGAAAAACAAAAAAAAAATCGTAAGTGAAAAAAAATAAAAAAAAAAGAAAAATAGGGAAAAAGAGAAAAGGAAACGCATGAAGGAGGATTCGAACCCCTGCCCTCCTTAAGAAAACAGGCGCCTATTTTCCACTGCACTAAAGGCCTTGGTTTGTATTGACTTGTGCAAGAATCGGTAATATACAGGAAAATAAGCGAACCAACGACCCGACCCGAACCGAACCGAAACTGAGCAATACTATTACAATCCACAGTGATTTATCTCACAATGAACAGTAACCGAACCCTGATCTCTTTTAGTATATTAGATAATATATGTGTGTGTGTGTGTGTGTGTGTGTGTGTGTATTTGTGTGTGTGTTGAAACTTTAAAGGAAATGAGCTTGAATTCTAGGCTTGGCTTGATTGGGTGTCCCCTTAAACTTTCTCGAAATGTAATGGTTAATTGCTATATTATTATACTACAATCTAAAACGAGTGGGATTTCTGCTGTAGAGAGAGGTTGTCATTGTTCACCCATGGCACTATGCATTTATTTTATAATTTATTTTGATCCTCAAAATTTTATTTTATGTGATTTCATCCTAATTGAATATCAATTGCTTTTGATTTTTTTTTTATTATGGATGGAATTAAAAGAAGAGGGACCATGATCAAAACAAAGTAAACATGGATGACATGCCATAAGATTTGAGAAAAATACAATTTGGTCCTTGGACTTTAAAATTAATACAAATTATACAGAATTTGTACCTTAAATTTTTCCAATTTAATCTTGAGATAAAAGTTCATATGTGTTATTTTTTATTCCTTGGTTGAGAGATAAGAGGGGGATGATACAAAATTTCAGTGGTAGAGAGAGAGAAACATCGTTGATATTGATTTAGATTATAAAATAATCAATATTTATGTTAAATAGCTTCTTTTGATGGGGGGTTTATATTAGATGTTTTTTTTTTGTTAAATAGCTTCTTTTGAGGGGGGGTTTATATTAGATGTTTTTTTTCTTTGTTCCTTTTGAAGTTCCCAATAAAACATATCTAAGCTCTCTTTTTTTTTCCAAGTTGATTTTCTACTATGGTTTTTTTAGGTGATTAATATATTTATCATGATCTCTAAGGTGTTTTTGGGTCTAAATAAGCTGGGAAATAATTTGTTGTGTCAAAAACCTGTAAGATCTAATTTTTCAACCACCATTGTGTTCAGAATTTAAAGAAATTAAAAGGACTTATCACCTGATTTTTGTTTTTTTTTTAAATAAAGGTTTGGTAAAGAGTGACTTTTTTTCTATTTTTTCATTAAACATTTTTAATGTCTTTTTGTCAAATTCTTTTTCTCTATATTTACATTAACACCTTTTTTCTTTTATATTTTATTTAGAGAGTCTTTTAAATGATAATTATTTTTTTATTATACATTTAATTTTTGAAGAAGTTTTTTTATTCATCTATATTTTTTTTTATCTTTTGAATATATGAAATTTATTTTTAAAAATAAGTATTTTTTATTTTCAGAATAATATTTATAGCATGTGTAGTCTTGTATAATATATTCTTTTTGTATTCAATCAACTTAATATGTGTGCCTATTTCTAATATTGTTTGGTTGAATATGATCTTATTTTAATAAAAGAATTTAGTGAACACAACTATGTAAATTTCCCATCTTACAAAAATTAAATATTTCATTTGTTTCTATATTTTTATTTATAATATGTGATTTTTTATTTTTTTTTATTTATTATAGCTAGTACTCAATTTATTTAGTTTCATGTATGTATAAACCTTTTGATTTTGACTTGGAATCTTTTTAACTAAAAAAATATGTCTAAAAAGTCTTTGTATAAAGTTTTTTTTTTTGTTGAAAAACAAATATCTAACCTACAATCAAGTGAGGTTCAAGTGTCTAAATACTATTTTATAACGTAGTTGTGACCATGAAAAATAATACTTACATTGATAACTAAAAAGTTGTATACAACAACAAAAATAGGTGTTCATATTACAGAAAAATGGTGTTCACAAAGTAAAGTAAGGTATGTATTTTTCAAGTGAGTATACAAGTATCAAGGAGATGGATTTTGAATAAAGCATTGTTTGGGCTACTTATTTTCTCCTTATTTTCTTTCTTATTTCCTTCTTTTTTTTACTACTTGGCCTCAGTTATGTCAGGGTTCCATGTTCTTAAAGGCTTATCTTTTTTGTTTTTTTCTTCTTCTCCAAATTTGACCTTAGTTGGGCTAATAGTGTTTGATTTGCCTGGGTTTTTCTCTTCCCATCTTCCTTTCTTTGTAAGTTGAGGAGAGGGAGGGGGGTTTAGTTAGGATAAACTCCACATGTAAATTAGGGTTTAGTTGAGTTTAAAAGCAACATGCCTCTTCTTCTTTTCTCCTTATCTAAGCCTGAGTTCGATTGGGCTTAGAGTTAGCCTATATATTCTCCCTTCAGTCTTTAGCAGGGACAAGCTAGGTTTGGTATGGAGCTCAAACATTACAAGAATTTTTTAATGTTTTGATGAAATATTCCTTTGATATTTATACACTTAGTCCATCAATATGAGTTTTACATATGAGCATATAGATTAAAATACATCATTAGAAAACTTACCATCAATGATTTATGGTCTATTAGTGAATTTATTGGTAATGTAATTAGCAATAGATTTACAGACAAAACATTTACGCTAAAAAATCATTCGGTGTATTTTGTTGGTATTTTCATCGGTAAATATGATATATTACCAACAAAAAATATTATATGTAAATCTATCATTGATATTCTTATTCATTGATATTTCTATCGATAAATATGACATATCATCCGCAAAACAACCATACATAATTCCATTAGTGATTTTTAATATTATTAATGGAATTAAACCAATTATAAGTAAACAATTGGAAATGACATTGCCAAAAATTATTTTCCAATTTTCTAAAATATACCAATAGACTTAATCCATCAATAAGATCATATATAATTATGTTAAAATATATTTTATCAGAAAAACCTATTAAACAGAATATAAAATAATAAAAATAAAATATTTATTACATACTTATAATTTTATAACTTCAAATACAATTCATCTAGAATAGAGAAGCTAGAGGAGAAAAAAGAGACAAGTTTTTACCATGATCGTGGAACCAATAAGAAGGAGCATATGTACCACTTATTTCTTATTTCAATTCCTTGTATAATTGATAAAGTTCAATTATCTTAACACTAGATCATTTTATCTTGGTAGTAAGTTAGGTCATTTAAGCTTTAACTCATTGGTTTAAAATTACCCAAACTTTATAGTTTAAGTGCTCAAAAGTGATTTCCTGGCTAATAGAAAGTCCTTAATTGTAATGTTTGAGATATTGTACACCTAAATTTTTTTAGTCCACTAGACAATTCAGCCTCAAACTAAAAATCCAAATTGGATTTTGGATGGGTCAAAAGATTGTCCTTGTATATCTTCTTCATTGAGTGTTATATGTTTCCTAAAAAAAATATCAAATTCAAAAAAGTAATAACTTAAAAAACAAAATTGTTGAAACCCAACATACCACAAAGTATTGAGCTTAGTAATTCACAAATTGTTGCACCTTTTTCTTGATGATCATCATTTCACATGTATTTTTATATAAAAAAAAAAAATTCATCAAACTTTGTTCATATATGAGATTCATAGCCTACAAGAGAAAACTATTATTAGTTAAAAATATTCATGCAAAACAAATAACAAATGGATGTAATAAAAAAGGATCCTATCATCTACTTCACATGCAAAATGAACTAAATGGATATTTCAATATACATGGTAATAAAATTATAAATTATCAGTTTTAGTCCTCTGCTATAGATTGTGATTGTTAGACAAAACTATTGGAGATTACATGCTAAATATATTCTACTCATGCAACCTCTGAGACATACAAAGGTGTGAAATCCTTCCAAATCACCATATCTTTCTTGCTTATAAACTCTCTTTTTTAGAATGTTATTTTACATCCCACACAAAAACTCATGCAACTTATATGGTATGAATGAATTAAAGGTTAATGAATGAAAAATAAAACTTTAGTTAATAATAGAAGATGTATCATTACTACATCTAGATTGAGAAACTATAAGGCTTATAAGTTGCATTGCAACATCAAATATCCATCTCAAATAGTTTGTAAATATTAATAAAATTATTCTTTTACAAAATTAAACAACAAGGAATTTTTTTGCTAGAATAGTTGAATAAATTAAATCTAACTCATAAAAGATTAATTGGCTCTATAGTTTATGAGATTTTGTTTTTTAAGATTGTATGATGTTAGAGAGGCTAAAATTTTACTGTAAAAGTTAAAGATACTTTGCTAAGGGTTTTTTTTAATATTTTATGAATGTCGATGAGGATGGATGTTGAGGTTATTCATAATGTTGAAACTAATATATATAAAGATGATAAAATTGATTTAATGGTGGCAGATGATGTGTTAGATGACGTAACTTTTCAATTCAAAAACATTTAAAGAATGGAGGTGGTGTAAAAAGAAAAAATGATATTGATAGGTATTTAGGTGATTATTTTCAGGATCCTAATAATTCTAAATTAAATATTTTGGGTTGGTGGAGGTGTAATGCTATAAAATACAAGATGTTTTATGTGTCACAACACATGTAACTATTCTGGTATTTGATAATTACTTTTAAAGGACAGTTGTATATTAGATCCATTTTAAAGCTTTTTATCTCTATAACCAGTGCAAACATTTATTTGTTGTCAAAATTAGTTGTGTTTAACATCTATTCCAATCAGCATGAAAACCATTATGAATTTTATTGAAAGCTTTAGATGACGAGGTGAGGTAATTTGTCTTACAAATTTTAATTTAGTTATCTTACAATATATTTTTTTACATATGTTTAATCTTACATTTTACTTTATTATTTTATAGATATTGTAAAAATTTGAAAATCTTAACTGATTGTAAATAGTATTGATGATATTGGTGCAATCCTAGAATATAATTGTTTTGGATGTTTAATTTACTTTACCTTGTTAATTCCCTTTAAAATTTTACACATTTCTTTTTCACTAGTTGAACTCTAATATGTCTTTAATTTACTAGTCTTTCTATACAAAATTATCCTTGATGGATATTTGGATATTTTGACTTTTATTGTTGCTGGAATTTTTGGATGATGTTAGTATTATTTTTTTTTTCTTAAACTATGTTGAATGTTTTTGCTCAATTTCCTCTAATCTGAATTTGTTAGTATTATATTTAATAATTTATAATTAGATGCTAATGTATATGCTAGTTAATGTTAATTTTTCTCATACGCCCCTTATTAATTTGAAGTGTCCAAATTTAATTATGTATTTTGAGGCTTGTATTACATTGATTTGCGTGGAAATAGAAAATTAGGCTCATGAAATTGTATTTTCGTAGCCTTCATTTACAAACATATCTCCACACATTAAAGATAGCAAGATGGAAGTATTTCAATTTCATTATACTATAATAAATGCCTGTTTGGTAATGCGGTCAAACTGTTTTTTTGTCAATTTTTTTTTTCATTTTAAATGAATTTTTTTTTTATGTTTTTAGATCATTTTGATATGTTAATGTCAAAAATAATTTTTTAAAAATTAAAAAAAAAATATTATTTTGATGTATTTTTAAACGAAAAGTATTTTGAAAAACAACCGCAACCACACTCTCAAACACCCCCTAAGCTTACAATAAAAAAGCTATCTATCTACTAATTGATTAAAAAACCTTACAACAAATTAAATCTGATAAGAAAAATTTAAAGCCCAATTTTGTATAAATCCATTTTTTTTAAAAAAAAAAACTTAAAAACTCAACAAGAAAAATTTGAATAATTTAATTAAAAAAGCCCACAAACCAAACCCAGTAAAAAAAATATAAGCACATTGATAGGAACACTTGAAGCCCATTTCTAATGGGATTAGATTTACAGGTTTTATAACAAAAAAAACTTAAATTAAACGAGCCGCACTCAATTTATGTTTGGTTCGGTTCGGTTCATATTTTCCAAAATCACTATAACTCGATATGGTTGGTTTTTTAATGTAGGACCAAACCCAACCTTGAACAACCCCATTCACAGGAGACATGCAACAAAGATTAAGGAAACCAAAAACTCAAAGACATCAATCACTTAGCAGTTAGCACAACCCTTCAACTCTTACCATCGTCAACACACCAACCCCTTCTCTCTCTGTCTGGTTCTTGGGCCTCTTCCTCACCCATCCAACGGTCACATTTCTATCTTCCACTTGAATAAAAAAAGCCTCAAATCCCTCTTCAAAACGGTTACTTTCCTTTCTCTTCAAATTCCCACTTCAAAACAGTTACTTTTCACATTTCATTTCCTCTCTAAATAGACCCTAAAATCCAGACTCTTCAACTATCCAGTGAAAGTTCTCATTTTCTACCTTGAAAACATGTCTGAAATCTGTTCTTTATCTATGTTTGTATTGATACTGCTAGTGGCTTTGTCACTGCCAAAGTGTTTGATGGGCCAAAGGGGTGTAGCACCAAGGGATCTATGGTGTGTTGCCAAGAACAATGCAGCTGATCAGGTACTGCAAGAAGCTATTGATTGGGCATGTGGAGCAGGTGGGGCTAATTGTGGGCCAATACAACAAGGAGGAGCTTGCTATGATTCTAATGATATACAGAGAACAGCTTCTTGGGCTTTTAATGATTATTACTTGAAGAATGGATTGACTGATGATGCTTGTTACTTTAGTAACACTGCTGCTCTCACTTCTTTGAATCCAAGTAACTAGATACTTTATATCTTTAAGTTAAATAGATTTTGGGTTTTGTTTCTTTTCTTGTTAGTTTCTTGATTTCTGGATCTGTAAGGTTTGAACTTTGGCTTGTTGTGGTTGGAGTTTTCTGCCTTTTTGTTATTGTATTGCTAATTCTTAATTGAACCTGGAGGTTTATATGTGTTTTTAGGTTTGGAAATTTTGGATCTTTCCTGTTGATTCTGTGTTTAATTTGTTAACGATTTGGTTATTAGTTACTTATATACTAACTTCTTTTGTTTCAGGTTTTGATAAATGCAAATTTCCTTCCAGGTAATGCACTAGAACTGGTAAATTACAGCATTGTGATTGCTTTCGTTTTGTGAATGCAGTTCTGTTTCGGCTCTAGGGAAAGTAAATTCTGTAAATGGCACTTGTGAAATCAAATTCTCCTTTTAAACACAAGCCAATATATTTGCTCTATATTTAGGTTCTGTTTGTTTCTTTGGAAAGTATTCTATGGAACTGAAAATGTAATGATCCTAAGGGAATCAAGATTATTTCCCGAGAAGTCTTCTAAACAAAACATGTTTATTGCAGCTGAAAAGATTAGTTTTGGCCAATAACTAGGGGCCCAAAATAACGCGCACTACATGGTTCAACATTTTGCAACTTCTTCAAATCCTCAATACACTTTGTTATTTGTTTTCTTAAGAGACATTATTGAGACATGTGGTGTGGATTCTGTAATGCAGCCTATCGGTGAATAATGGAAGCATCTCTGCGTCAACAGGAACAATACAGATGGGACGAGATAATGCAGATCTGAGCAGCAGTAGCATTAGGGTTGGTGGCACATGGTTTTTGCCCTTATTCACCAGTTTCGTATTTACATGGCTAATTCACTGACACTAGTGAAAGCGGGGCCCTTTTTTTGTTGAGAAGATTAGGCATTTATTACCACTCCTTGGCATAGCTTTGGTTTTGTAGGTTCCCAGAATCATCTTCCACTACTGCTATTAGCTCTGTATGTGAATCCATTTTCATCGAGAAAATCAAGTAAATTGAAGCTCTTGCTTTTCAAGTCTACTACTAGAGTTTTGGGATTCTTTGCCTATGCACACTTATGAACAAGGTCTTACAGCACTTTGAGAAATGAGCGTTTTAATTGAATTGATTTATACAATTCCATGGGTTATAAATTTTGAAGATTAATCCATTGGTATGAGGTTTGCTTTGTTTTCAATATTATTAAATTTGAGTTGCTTTTTTATATTATTCAATTAATCAAACTTATTAAAATCAGTTGATTTAATGATTTAGAGTCTCATTTTCTTTTTGTTTGTATAAAAATCCTAGTGTAGCTTGAACTTTTTTCATCTTATGTTCGAAAAATTTGAGCTTGACCCATGGTGTTGTAGTGACTACCGATATAAGATTATTCAGATTATTTTTTTAATTTATTTTTTCGAGTTGATTCTCGAATCAAATTTTAAAACCGTAATAGTAATAATAATAATAATAATAATAATTATATTTATATTTATTAAAATATTGAATTATGTCAACTTGTGTTGACTCTTCCAACAAGTGACCTAATTCTTGTTTTAGTTGACCGCTAAGTCAAGTTTTAAAACTATAATAATAATAAATTTTATCCTTACAATGTCTTGGGTCAACATAAGTTAAGCTTTCTAATCCGTAACTTGAACCTTGCCTAAGTAAACTTTTAAATCAAGTTTTTAAATTATAATAATAACCAATTTTATTATATATTGACCCTCTTGAAACATATCCTCAACCTTCCTCTAGGTTAACCCCTAAATCGAGCTTTAAAACAAGTCTCCCCAATTTTATTTTTATGTTGACTCGAGTCAATGATCAACTCTATTAATCACTCAGACCTTGTTTAGATCAACTCTCAAATCAAATTTTAAAATTATAATAATAACTATTTTTATTTTTATATTAACTTAGATTAACTTGACCATTGACTCAAGGCCTCAACTAATAATAATAATAATTACTTTTATCTTTAAATTATCTCAAGTGAACAAAGTTGAGATTGAGACTTTTAGAAGGGTATTTTATAAATAAAAATATAATAAATAGTTTCTAGAGACATGTTCCCTTGTATTTCCTGATTTAAAAAAACACAAATTCACTCTAAAAAGACTTGTTTTTATGTATTTGCCTTTATCTTTTCAACAAAACACTTTTCTGTCTTTATTATCTCTTAATCATTTAAGTTTAATAACAATAATCAAACACTCCCATGTATCTAAATGTTGATGCAAGCAACCCTTACCTTCTGCCATATCACTTGCTGCAAATTAACATGAGGTCATATTTACCTCTCATAGCTTCTCCCACATTATAAGCATGGCTAGCAATAATTTCTCATGGTGTTTAGAAAACTATATACTAAACCTAAGAAATTACAAGTCCTATCAAGTATTGAATTTTAAGTCAACATGTAATTTGAAGTGATTGGATTTGATTATATTATTTTATATGCTTAAACAAAATGAATTGATTTAGCAAATGCTTTACCCTTAAATCATTTTTCTATATATATATATAAACATTCTCTTTTGTTTGTCTATAGGCAATGCTTGTTCCTTTCCTTGTTCCCTAGATTGATCAAAACCATTCCTATCGTCGTCTTCTTTCTCGGATTCATTAGTTAGTACCTCTATGATTAAGAACTAGGCTCCATCGCCACCGGAGCAGGGGCTGGCCGAAAGGACTAGGAGGAGGATCATGGCTAGCTAGCTAGCTCCAGCCTTCAGTGCAATTCAAGGGAATAGGCCAATCTGAAAACGTAGAATTCAGTTTTCTTTTATTTTTATCGAAGCCAGTACATGTTGTGCTGGTCATGGGCTGGGTTATTGCTTCCTCAAACTATCCTCATCCTACCTCCTTAATTAATTTATTTTATTATAGATCAATCTGATTTGTTACTGGGCCTCAATCTTGTCGACTGAAAATTTTGATCTCATTCAAACAGTCGCCAGCCTAGTTCAGTATTTCCCAACAATTTCATATTCTTTACTAACCCCATTAAAATATATTTATTTTTTAATGGTTTTATATCGTTTTTAAAATACTAATATAGAAAATACCTGTAGACTTGATATGTGTGTCACTGAGCTGCAGCTCACCAAGAATTAGTGTCTTCTCATAAAAGGTTTGGAATTTAAGATGGTGCTGACAGCTGAAGTAGTGGCTACTAGAGCTTTTAGTTAGAAAAACAAAGTTGTGAAAGGGAGATTAATAGGTAAGAAGATCAGCTGGGAAGGCTTGATAATGGACAAAACTGAAAGAAAAGGCCCCCGGTATTCATGTCTCGATTAATCAAGAAGCTGCGTGCCTAGCTAGCTCTTTCAATTATTTGCATGTAGTCTTCATTTTTATCATTAAAAAATAATATAAATTATATTTTAAATTTTTATTTAATAGTTTAAACTTGAAATGAGATGGTTTTTTAATATTATATCATAGTATTGTTGATATAGTAATTATGAATTTGAATCTTATCATATTTATTTTATTTTATAAAAATTAAACACAAGATAATATGAGTCTTTGTAAATTTTAAATTTAAAAGGTTTTTATTTGAAAAAACATATTAAAAAATAATATAAATTATATTTTAAGATCTTATCTAAGAATTTAATCTAAACATCTAAGAACTTAATCTAAAGATGAGATAGATTCTATACATTATCTTTCAACGATTTACATTGAGAGCAGCAGACCCACCAAGCTAGCTACTTGTTCAAGGACTGGCGTGTCGTGGTGGCTAATTAAGCTATCTTGTTGTTATTTGCTTCTACCTCCAAGAAGCATGCTATATACAGGTGAAATACAAGGCCTAAGTGCTATCCACAAGAGTCTCAATGCCATGCTACACCGTTTCTATGCCTTTTCAGTTGTTTTTTTCCATAGATACAAAATCTTTTGATGCCTTGCCCACGCAGCATCATATCATGGGTTGACTTGCCGTTCTATATGCAGACATATCTTTCTTCTTCTTTACCTAAATCCCTATCTTCCTTAATTTGATTCGTCTTTATACTCATCTTGTTTTCTAAGCATATCCAAACTAGTAGGATTTGGCAAAATGGGCCATTTTCCTTTGTTTTATTCTGCTTTTCATCCTCCCTAAATGAAAAAAATCCCGATAGTCTAGCTTACGCAAACCAAAACATAAACTCTCCATTTTCCCCACTACTTCTCCATACAGTTTCACCCGATGCTGGTTAGTCAAATAGCAAATGATACTGGAAATAAATGGATGGCTAAGGATTTGGGACACTGAATTCAGACATGAAAGCTCTAGAGCAGAATTCTAGAGGCAAGGGTAGGCGGACATTGATGAGAAACGAGAGGAAATGAACTGGAACGTGCGGTTGGTCTGAAAACTCCGTACATTATGATCACATATCCAAATGAAACCCTATGCAGTTTGAAAAGTTTGCATGAGCCTTAGTTATTGGAAGAGATCTGGCCAAATAAAGAGGAAAGAATCAGGAGAACAAGTCTATGATGAAGTCCTATTCAACAAGACTTCCAAACAGGAAGATATACCTTGATATGACCTGACGAAATATATCACCTCATTAACCTTATATATATTATGGTGCAAACAAAATTGCAAAAAAAAAAGAAGAGAAACCTTTAATATAAGAAGTGCATTGTCTTCCCTCCTTTGAGAGAAGATAAAATATGGTAACTACTATCCATGAACTGTGGCATTCCATGCAATGTGCTTAGGAACAGAAAGAAGATTATAATATTGTTGGTTTTCATGAGCCATAGAAGAAACAGTAACAATGGTATATAATCCAAAATATTCAAGTCTAGCAGCAAATTAAGATTAGGAAACAGTCATACATAGTATTATAGAGTTGAGCCGAAAGAGCTCACTTAATAAACAAATAAGATTAATATAAAATGCCTGGAGAATCCATTTAAACTTTTTTGGGAAAAAAATGTTGAATTCAACCAGATGTTTTCTTCTCATAGGCCAAAGTATTCAGCTGAAATCATTTGAATTTCAGCTCCTTTCCTTTTCATCAGTTTGACAATCAATCACCCTGGTTGGTTCCATTGTACACTAAAATTAAAGGAAAAACAAGTAATTAGAAGAGTTATTGAGGAAATTTCAAAAATCTCAATGGAAGGAAACTCATTTTCTTCAGTCATTAAAGTTGAAGTACCTTGGACATGAACAAGATGTTCAACTCTATAATCAACTCTGAGAATTTGGAGAAGATGAGGGTGGCCTGACTGAGACAACATTTTGCTCATTCTCACTATGAATTCGTGCTGGAATGCTAAAACCGGTCAATCCCTCAGACGCAAACCTGCTGCTTAAAATCAAAGACTGATAAAGTTCCTGTGTTCTATGATGTTCTATGGATGCCATATGAAGATCATTCCATGCGCGAATGGAAATCGGAAAACTGGACTGAAGGGGCCCCCTCTGAGAAGATGCTGAGCCTTGGGCCAACAATGCTTGGTGTGGTGTCAATAGTGAGGGGTTAGATGTAAATCCTCCATCAACTCTATTATCTGCATTTGTGTCATTGCTCCAAGCCATCATTCTCTGAAAATTAGCATCAAACCCTACTGGAGCTGACCCTTCAAAAAGAGTCTGATCAGTAGAAGGTGTATGGGTTGTAACTTCCTGTGACTGCCCATGAAGTAGAACTTGGTCTTGGAAAGAGTGAAGGGATAGGTCAAGATCTTCAGTGTGGTTTGTGGTTCTTGAAATTACAGTAGGATAGCTTTGGAAGCTCATTGATGAGTTTGTGGAGCATGTCGGGAAGAAAGATCTCATGGTATCAGGAATGGCATCAGGGTCTATAGTTGGCTCAAGGAAAGATGAATCATTGCCTGGATTGTGATCAGTCAATTGCCTGTGGAGCTGGAAACTATAGCCAGATGATTCTGGTTCCTCTGCAATTCCCATTTCACTAGATCCAGCTTTCTGGTTTTCCTCCAAGTTCGCATTCATATTATTAGCTGTTGGTTGCCACGGCGGTAGCTCAGCAAGCATATCAATTGAATTCTTTGCTTTCTTGATAAGCCAATCGACAGCTTTGCTGGGTCTATCATAGCCTAGCCGGTCTTGAACATCATAAAATTGTATTGCAGTGTGTGCAGATAATCGAACCCGGCGGTCCCTAGGACCTTTGGCTGTGTAAACCTTGCTGTGCCGATCTTTACGCCCCGTGGACCTGACAATGTGGCCACCTTGGACCTGAATAATCTCTCCTCCGGTGTTCTTCATTTCCCGTCTGTCTATTTTTTACATGTTCAATGGTTTGGTGTAATGATTGTTTGTTAGGTACTACTTCTGTTTGGTTTGAATTTATGGCTTCCCCATATTGTTGCTGGTTTTGGAGAAGTTGAGGGTGCTTGGAAAGGCTGTGTATGCCTGAGCTATGCTCTTCTGTTTCTTCTGGTCTTGGTTGTATGATTTGGTGGATAGGATTCTGGGGACGCTGCTGATTTCTCTGGAAATCCAGATTCCTAATCTTTAGATTTTGCTCTCCTAAAAGATTTTTTGATTTCTCAAAGGTTTTCCAGGACACTAAATAAACTCCTTGCCTTGCATCCTTCTAATCTTAATTCTTCTGCTGTTGTCGCTTCCTGCTGCCACAAAACATAAAGCTGATACTCCTCCTGCTACTGTTGCTGATCCCAAAAACTACTGCCATTGCACCCCTCAGACTCCATACCCCAAGAACACCACTAAGTCCAAAATCCACACAACACAAGAAAAACAATCCTACCCAAAGAACTTGATTTTAGGTTTTTTTAATAAATCTATTACCAACTCATCTATCTTTGTCTCCACAGAGAGTAAGATGTCAGAGGAAAAATAGACTAGAATGGGGGTGAGTTTCTCTATGCAAGCTCAAAAATTTGTAAGCATAACAAAACAGGATTGAACCACCCAACAAAGAAGAAAAATGAAATATAAAGATTTAAAAAACTGCAACCGTGAAAGAATTGAGAGATACAGCTGTATGAGTTTTGCTCTTTACTACAGAGAGAAAAGTTAGGCAGCGGTAACACAAGATCAAAATCCTAATAACTTGTTCTATGGGAGCTCTTTTGATGCTTCTGAAAAGGGTGGCAGAGTTTGGTCAGAGAGGAGAATAAAGATATTTTGTCATCGCATGCAGCCCCACAAAACACTAATGTAACAGTAACATCTTAAGTTGAAAAAGAAAAAAAAAAACCCTATCTATCTCCCTATCTATCGTTCTAGCTCGCTCTCTCTCTCTCTCTCTCTCTCTCGCTCTGCTAGTTGCTGCTTTTTCTTAATGGCTTGTTAATCAGAATTTCTGCGTTATAATTAGAGCCATGAGTTATAAAGAGATGACTCCATTTGCCACCACTCTGACACACTGCTTTACAAGCTCTGATAATGATATCTAACAGCTTTTTTTCTGGTTTCTATCCAGTTGCATGCTTTATATTTCCACTATTTTTTTTTATCTCTTTAAAAATAGGACAGAGAGGATCAGGATAGAGAAGAACCAACTTAATTTTTATTTTAAAAATATTTTTTAAACATTTTAATCTTTATTCTCACATTCAAATTTTAAAATAATTTATTCTACTATTCAATATATTTAGAGAGATAATATAATGACTAATTAATCATAATTTACTTATATTATTTTCTTAGCTATTAACCATCATTTTCATTATGATTTTACCCTTTTAATATGATTTTCAAGAGTGAAGAAACTGTCATTTTAAGAAAATAAAAATAAAATTAATTATCATTTGATTTGAAAATAATTAGCTTTATATATATAAAGGGTAAACTATATTTTCCATGTTTTGCTATGTTTTTCTTCTAATTATGCAAGCAACTCTCTCTTGTCTTTTCTTTATTAATTTTTAAAAAATGCTATAAAAAAAAAATAAAAACATCCCACAAAGCACAAAGATTTGTACTGACTGTTCTAATGCTTGAAATTGTTTATGAAAATAGTTTTTTATTTAAAAATATATTAAAATATTTTTTTTAAAATAACATTAAAATATAAAAATAATTTTAAAATATATAAAAAAATTAATTTTTTTAAATACATTTCGGAAACAAATGCAAGTCAAGACTGTAAAAGCATGTCGTAAGGTGAAAACAAATTTTCTGACTGCTTGACAAAGTGTAGGTGGGGGGCCTAGTTTACGGGCTAATAAATTAAGTGCCATAAATATGAAAGTTATATAGCTTTCATGAGCAGTTTAACATTTGTTCATACGGCATTAATATTTTTATGAAGAAAATTTCTAGTTTTTTTTTAATTATTTTGATTTATTATTGTCAAAAATAAATCTTAAATATTTATTAATATATTTTAAATAAAAGGTTCTTCAGGAATTAGTTTATGATCTGTGTGATTGACTGCATCATAAAAACCGATAAGGGAAAAAGAAGAAGAGAATTCGGTCAATGTTACCGAAATAATTTTTATTTTATTTATTTTTAAATTCCTTTAATGATTTAGGTCTTAAAATTTTGATTTGTTGTAATTTTACAATTTTAACTAGAATTAATTATATATTTTATTCTTCATTTCGGCTCTTATTTCTTTAATTTTTTATTTAGTATTAATTCATTTGGGCTTTTTTGGTCTTTATTGGACAATGTTTAATTTCTTTTTTTTGTATTTATACATCTATGTCTTTAGTTTTTGTTTTTAATTTTTATCATTTTATTTTTTGTTGGGGCTTCATTTTTATTCGGTTTAGTTTTAAAATTTAAATTTATGTTGGTGATCATTTTAAAATTAATATTTCTTCCATTTTACCTTTGTTATTTTTTTAATTCTTTTTGTTATTTTTATCTGTTTTTCGAATCAAATAATTTTATACTCATAATATTTATTTAATTTTCTTTATTTTTGTTTGTTCTTTAGTTAAATTTTTTTTATTCTTCAAGATAATTTTATGGTTTCATTGTTTGAGCAATAATAATGAAAATTTTAGTGATTTTTTTATTTTCTTGCTTGCATTTTTGTATAAATATTTTGTTTTTTTTATTCTTTAGGGCAATTTAATGATTTTAATAGTTTGGGTAGTAATGGTGATAATAATTTTAGCTGTTATAATAATGATAATGATAGTAACATAACAATGAGTTTTCAATGATTTTAATATATATATATATATAGGTAGAAAATCAGTGATTTATCTGTATTTCTTAGTTATTATAGTTGTTTTCACAATTAATATTTTTTTATTGTATTTAATTTAAATTAGATTATGAAATAAATTAATCCTAACACAGTGAATTCGATGATTCAGGTATCCAAATCTTCTTGATTTTTTAGTTAAAATGATAATTTTATGCTAATTGTTTTGTTGAAACGTGTTAAATATATAAATTTAAATCGGTTTAAAATTTAGATATTTTATTGGCAACTAATGCTTCATATGAATTCTACATAACTTTATTGTTTTGCTCAAATTATAAAAAATAATCTCACTCTTTTACATTGAAAAAAAATATATTTTCACTATGTGAAGCGTAAGTAAATAACTAATACATACATACATACATACATACATACATACATACATATATATATATATATATATATATATAGACACACACACACACACATCACCTATAATAATTGGAGAATGAGGCCATCAGAAGTAGGCTGTAACTTTCATCTGGCTCTCAATGAACAGCAAGGTGCGCAACCCTCCAATCTTGACTGCACTAAGACAGCAGAGTGATACAAAAGCCTTAGAGAAGGTGTGACGTGACTAAAATGCTGCCCTTTTCCTTGTCACAAGGAAGTGCTTTCCCACCACATAAAAATGCCCACAGTCATTTTCTTCAATTATTTGAATGATAAGCAGCCGCCCTTCGCACCACATTATGACACCTGGACTTTATTTTATTTTATTACAGCGCCAGAAACCTGCCTTTGTCATTCTTTTCGGAAAGGGAGAAAGTACAACCCACGGATGCGCACATGCGTGCGTGCACACACATGTATAAAATACGTTATCATCTCCGCCCCACTTCTTGTCCTGTTATTTTATGAGATAAATACATTTCACGTTTCAAAATTATTCATATATTATTTCACCACAATACTAAATAAAAAATATTATTTTAAAAAACAAAAAGAATTGCAAGGATCTAAGCAGTAAGTTGCTGTAAAATAATAAACACGAGAAGAAAAGGGATGAAAAGGAGAGAGCCCGTGCACGGGGGGGAGTCTTTTTTCCAAAAGGGTTTCACGTAATGATAATAATAACCTAAAATCTTACCCATAAAGTGCAGGAATTGGTGCGAATGGTGTTAGAAATCGTGAAAGCAAAAGCAAATTATCAGAGAGTTGTGATATGAATGGAGTGACCTAATTGAAACTGGTATGTAATGTTATGAGCTTTGACAACTCGTGGCCTTGCAACGATCGATGCTTTTGTCAAAGGCCACTTATGGCTGGAAGGTACACGGTCCCATTATATCTTGAGGGCTCGATTCCTCAGCACATCGAAAATTAAAAGAATTTGACGAAATAATTAGTGGGTGTGGGGGTTAATTTATTTGGTAACCCCCCCCCCCCCTCCCCCCCCAAAATAAAATAAATAAATAAATAAATAAGTAGACTCCTCTGCCCTTTCTTGTTTATTGGATGCTTTGGCCTTCACTTCATCTGCAGAGGAACCACGGCCACTGATAAATACCAACCTTTTTCAACAATGACAAGTCAAGTCGTACAACTGAGAATTCTCCAACATTACACCTCTTCACGGGGTAAGCCAGCATAAACATGGGAGATAGGAGAATTCAAGAACGGCAAGTTCTTTCACAACAAACACTGATCTTCTCTGCTCCTACTCCTCTCTTCACATATTTTTCTCTTGTTCATAGTGTTCCCATGCTTTTCTTCTCCTATATTTATTAACTCAAGTGTCAAAAGGTCTTTTATTTTGATAGGGAACTTAATTTATAATAAAGTTTATGGAAGTCATCTTATTAACCATTAACCCACTAAAACAGTGATCAACCCAACTCACTCATGTGATCTAAGATCATGGTCATGAAAATCTTAATTGCCTAAAGTTTCATGGCTTTAATAGTGATGTTATATTTATGGAGTGCACAAAAGCTAGTTCATTTATATTTCAAAGATCACCATAAATTCTTTATGTGATTGATGACTGTCACGACGGCGATTTTTCTACGTGCTTCGCGCCCCGCCAAACGACGCGCGGTGAAAATGGGGTGTTTGTTTTATAGCCGTAAAATTTACGACTATAATTATGAGGGAGCCGCCACCTAGTATTAAGGTTACTAAGAACCTATTGGTCTGCGTGAGTCTGGGTAAAGGGACTTGTTATGCAAGGGGAAGACGCATCACCCTCAGTGCACCCTATCTAAGGTAAGTTGCATTGTCATTTGATTGTTTTTTTTCTAAGTTTAATTGTTTTTTACCCTGCATAAAAACAATATTTTTTTTTATCTGCGGGTGTAATTTACGATGTAATTTTACACCGCAGTTAGAAAATCTTTTTTTTTTAGTTTTTATCTACGGACGTAATTTACGCTTTAAATTTATACCGTAGTTAAAATCTCCTTTTTTTTATTCATGGATGTACTTTACAATGTAAATTTACACCCTAATAGATAAAACAAAAAAAAGGTTTTGATTATTTTTGATATTTTGGCCAAATTCCAACGGATAATCATAAACCGGTTACGATATCCAATTTTTATTTTAAAACATGAGAAAGATGCAATATTTTTTTTACAAAAAATATGCTTGGAAAATATTGGAATTCGGCCGTATGCACGAAAACAACACATTTTATATTTTTTTTTAAAATCCTTTTTTTTGTAATAAAAAAGTAGTAGGGAAAATAAAGATAAAAAAAATAAAAATAATAAAAAATATTTTTTTATTTTTTATTTTTTTATTTATTTTTTATTTTTTTAATGGGCTGGGCTGTCAGCACAGTTGTAATAATCACAAAAAAAAATGAATTTTATTTTTTTATTTTTTATTTTTTTATTTTTTTTTTGGCTGGGCTGTCAGCCACAATGGGCTGACAGCCAACCTTAGTGGGCTGGGCTTCCGGCCCATGAGGGCGGGAAGCCCAGAAGGCTGTGACGGGGCTTCAATATAGGTGGGCTGGAAGCCCACCTGGACTGAGAACATGGGCCGGGCATAAAAGCCCGGCCTGCTTATTCTGCCTCGGCCCGCACGCACGAATAGGGGACGAAGATTACATCCCGTTTCTGCATGCAGTTCCGAGGAAGACGATGAATAGTCTTTTTTTCAAATGTGGCGAAAGGCTTACCTGTTAGTACTATTGGGTAGAGGAGGTAGAGGTGATGATTCCTGTCGTGGTGGCGTCGCCAACGGTGGCCTGTGGTGGCTGGAGGAAGCTCCCGAAGCCGTCGAGGCTTACGTTGCAGCTACTGCAACGGTGGCTTTTGCTTCGCCTGAGATTATCACTTAGTTGTTGTCATCGAGGGGAGGTTAACGGTGGTGATAAGGGCAGTTTTGGGTGGTTAGATGGCCAGTAACGGTGGAGAGAGAGAGAGCACGACGGACTGGTTTTTAGAGAGAGGAAGCTTGCAAAACCGAGGGAAAGAGAGGAGAGAAAGATAGCTGATGGGCGAGAGGTTTCTGGGTTAAAAACTCTCTGCAAACTCTCCTTTTTCCCCCTTTGTTTTTCAGTTTTTTTTTGTCCCCCCATTTTTCCTCTGCCTTTTTTTTCGCCCTCGTTCCCGTCGTGCATGGCTGTTATTTATAGGAAATTTGGCCTGACACGGCGGCTGACTGGTCGGCGACGTGGTGGCCTGTTGGTGGGCTGTCGGCGGCGTAGTGGCTGGGCGGTGGGTGTTCAGGCGGCTGGTCAGTGAAGGCAGCGAAGGTGTCCAAAAGGCAGCAGCGGGTGCAGGCAGCTTTGGGAGGCCAAAATGCATTTTGGTCCTTCAATTTGTAATTGTTTTAATTGCACCCTCAATTAAATTTAAATTTGTAATTTTGTGCAATTGTGCCCTTGTCCGAATTTCAATATTACCCTTGACTTTGCGCGCCTTTTTCATTTTGGTCCCTTACTTCTGATTTATGCAATTTGGCCCTCAATTGACAATTAAACTCTCAATTGTCTTCAATTTGATCCCTAATTATGCCAAATTAGCTTGGAAAAATTCAATTGGGTCCCAAAAATTCTGATTTTCTCAATTAGGCCCAAATTAAATTCAAGAATTCAATTTTTCATCAATTAAGCCCCTAATAAAATTAATTTGATCAATTTAAAACATAATTAAGTCCTTGCACTTAATTAAATTCTTCAATTGGACCCCAAATTAATTCTCAAACATAATAATATTTTGAATTAGCCCATGATTAAATCAAATTGGCTTATAAAAAATATAATTATGATTTTTTACTTAATTTTTACCTTGAATTTGTATTTTCTCTTATTTTTTAGCATAAAAGAGATTCGATTCGGCTCATAAAATTTCCAAAACTTCCACCGTGATTTTTCTACCGACGCCAAACCCTTTTTATTTTATTTTTGTTATTTTTTATTTTATTTTGGGGAATCACCCAAAAATCGGATGATGACAATGACTAAGAAACTTTAGGACATGTGAGAGCAACTAATCTTTCCATGTTAGGAACAACAACTCATACAAATCTCTTAGAAAACATTCATTAGGTGAAAATGCTTAACAATGTTGTTATAGCTATACAACAACATTTCACCCTTCTATCCTCTCAATAACTGAGGACACATAAACAATTCTAGTATCCTAAAACAATATAATAGAATTATATGTAAGCAAGTAGGCATGAGGACACTTGTATCCCATATTTATGAAGGTATTAATCCTATTATAAGGAGCATTCCCAAGCTAGATTGTTTAAAAATCAAATTTAGTGATAAAAAACTAAAGCGTTAATAAATCCTTTCCATGAAAGTACCTATCTCTATTGATCTCTCTTCATGTTGTAAAAAAATATCCTAACACAAGTCGGGATTAATAACTATACAAGCTTTGAAGGGTGAACATTGCCCTTACCAATTATAAAACTCTCTATTTTATTACTAGGTGTTGCACACTCATCTCTTTAAATCTCATTTTAGAAAAAAATCAACTTAGACAACTAAGATGATTTTATAGACCTATAAAAGCATTTATATAGATAGATAGAGAGAGAGAGAGAGAAAGCGCTTATAATATAAGATAATATCACTATAGATAAAATTCTTTTGACAATATTCAATGTAGAAGGTGTGGTACTATATTTTAAAATCTAACTATATTCTTAACTTTGATGATAATAGAGTTAATCATATCTCTCACTTTAATATAAACATACCATCTAAAAAAACTATCACTAAGATCTTCATCATTACACACTAATAAGATGATAACACGAAAACAACAAATATATATATATATATATATATATATATATATATATATATATATATATTACTAAAATTGAAGTCGGATATATTACTAAAATTGAAGTCGGATTTCTGTCGAAATATTTTTCATAATATGTTGCTTTATTTATTTATCTTCACTATGCTAAAACCAAAAATCCTCTGTTGTTAGGCACGCGAGGACGGAAAGGTGAAGGGCTGGCGAGGTTTGTTGCAGTCCTAGAAAAGGACAATGGCAGAGAGAGAGAGAGAGAGAGAGAGAGAGAGGCGGGAGCTGATGACAGTTTGATTTATCAGATCCTTTAATGTTTTCATCTGTGAAAAATGTGAAAGCCACCAATCAGGGCGCGTGATCCAAGATAATAATTTTCTGTGTGTAGATTTCTGATTTATCCTTTTGAGAAAGAGAGAGAGAGAGAGCGAGGGAGGGAGAGACTGACTGATATTGCAATATTTATTATGGATGGTGCACCTTAGACCTTACAAAATCTGCTGCCAAGCTGTTATCGCTTTGGTTATTTGTCTTTACATGTTTATGTATTTTGCATTTATATTTGACAGCTTGAACTGTGTATTTGGCCATTTTATGAACTGCATGCGTTGTTCTTGTAGGGCACCCATAAGCTCTCTCTTTCTCTCTCCTTGTAGGGCAGCCAAAAAATCTCTCTCTCCTTTTATCATTTCTGTGGGTGTTTCATACAAAGAGCCCCACTTGAAGCATGAAAATGATATTTATAGGGCTGCAACACCATATCTATAGAAGGGGCTGGGAGCCTTATAGCCAATAGGAGCTATCTAAATGGGGGCTTAGACCAGTCGGCTTTCGGTATAGTCTTTCTCCATAGGATGATGAAGCAAGTAGCTCCCATTGGAAGACTTAATGGCTTTCCCATTGTAACCCCTTTTTTCTTTCCCTGAAAATAATGTTCATAAATACTTCATCAACTGCCTAGAAAACTCGATCCCTTTACGTCGAATGAATCATTAGAATATGAAACTAATTTAGAGTTTTCAAACTATGGATTCTTTCCCGGCCCCTGATCAAGTTTGTAAATTCCTATTTTGTTTTTTTATTTGAATTGGAACGTTTTGGTTTCGAAGTGTTTCGGCAAGTCGTTTCAGATTTATATTTTATATATATATAAAAAAAGTAAATATATTAATTCAAAAAAAATTATTTCAATTTCAAAAATAAAATTATTTAGAATTATATAATTTAATCTAAAAAATACACAATAAAATATTTTTTCTGAATAAAATTATAAACATGTATAATATTATAAAAATATTATCACTAATCTCGCAATTTCATTAAATTCCTCCCCGAAACCTCTTCTAATCTCGCAATTTCATTAAATTCCTCCCCGAAACCTCTTCTTAGTTCATGAAAACCTAGGCAAGCTAAATAGAATTAGGGCGCTCTCAAAACCTTTTGGAGGAATTTAGCTCACAACGAGGAGCCATAATACATGGTAAAGGCCTGTAATTGAGAGATCAATATAAAGACACACTCCTGCTCTCCTCAACAAAGCACCTTCTTTTAAACTATATTCTACGTTCGGCTACTTTTAGCCGACCACTATTTATTTATTTTTACCCTTTTTTTATTTTAATTATATAGATGAGATCTTCTGCTTTTGTTTATTTTCTATCACGAGGACTCAGTCTTTTATTCTCTTTTTGAGTGAGAGTTTTATATCTTTTGAAAATTAGAGTATTTGAATATGATCTTTAGAATTCTATAAATTAAATTAGATTATTAAGCAATATTAATCCTTTAAAATCTTCATTAGTAAAGCCCGTTTCTGAATTAAAAGAAAATAAATTGTTTTAGAAAACTTTAAGTTATGAAATTTAGATAGCTATATTTATATTTCAAGAAAAACTAGATATATATTGATAGAAAGAACATCTATAATCAAAACATTGAAAAACAAAATTAGATATTTTTTCTTGTAACTAATATAAAGAAATTAATTTGTTTTATATCAATTTAATACTGATAAAATTGATTTGTTTCTCCAATATATATATATTTTGATAATATAGTTTCACTGAAACTTATAGTATTCCTCAGATTTCAAGAGGTAGTTTGAATCCTTTTTTTATGCAAAACCATAGATTTTAGATATATTAACTGATTTTTTTGTTTGTATTTATACTCATAATTCATTAATATGAATTTTTCTAACGGGCTTATAAATAGAAATTCTATACTAGAAAAACTCTTGTTTGTGATTTATGGTCTATTGGTGATAATTTTATTAATGGAAAAAACACTAAAAAAATCTACCTGCTTTATGTTGTTGATATTTCCATGGATAAATATAATATATCATCAACAAAAAAAAAAATCAATGTCATTCTATTGGTGAATTTTTTTTTGTTTGTTTGGAATTTTTTCGGTGAATTTGACATATAACTATAAAACAGACCATCTATTATTCTATCGTTATGTAAATACTAATAGTAATATTTATAATTTTTTTTTACTCTCTAAAATATACCGATGGACTTAGGTTATTGGTAATCTCATTAATAATAATTTAGAATATTTTTTTTAAAAAAAAAATAAATCTATCAAGAAGAAATAGAAAATCAATGATATTTGAAATAACTCTTTTCGAACTTTCTAGAATATATTGACAAACTTAGACCATCGGTAACTCTATCAGTAATAATTTAAAAATATATTTTTAAAAAGTCTATTAAATAAAAATAGAAGAAATCAAATAATATAAAAATCAAATATTTATTAACAATTCAAAATTCAAATGCATTTAATCTAGAATAAAGGCTCTGGATGAGAAGGAGAAAACGAGTCTTTGTTATGACCATAGGGCGAATAAGAGGGAGTCGATGCATCAGCCATCTATGATCTTATTGAGATGTAGTGTTATTCTTCCAAGCCATCCTTGCACCAACTTGTCAGCTATATCCCATTCATATTTTTTTGTAGAAATTAAAATTTGTTAAATTTTTTTTATTAATATTAATAAATTAGTCGAATAAACATAAAAAAATATTTATGTTAATTGACAATTTCATCGTTGATGTTAAATTTCTAGCAAGCTTAATAAGAAAATTATGTTTATAGTAGTCTCAATAATTATAAACTTACATTGGAAGGTTGTTCTTCTTCATAACCCTAACATAACCGTTGTCTAAAAAAGAAGTGCAATTGTTGCGAAAAAGAAAAAAAGTTTGTCATTGTCGAAGGAGAAAAAGAAGGTGTTGTGTGTCATCGGAGAAAAAGAAGAAAAATATGTAATTGTCGTCGGAGACGAGCAATTGTTGTTGCTGCTACCACAGAGGAGAGAAAAGGGTTATTGATACGACTTGTTTAAAGGGAAAAAAAATAATCTGTGATTTAACTAAGTGTTCTCTCCTCTCTGTTTTTTTCTTTCTTTCATTCCTTTCTCTTTCTCCTATCTTTCGTTCTTGTTCTTTTCTCCCTACCAAAACTTTAATAGTAGCCTCAAATTTACTAGTCCTTTTTATTTGGATCCTTAATCTTAGATTTATACAATGTGACCCTCAATTGACCATTAAAGTTTTAATTTTCTTCAATTTCATCCTCTATCTCATCTAATTGACTTGGTAAAAATTATATTTGGTCTTTGAAAGTTCCAATCTTCTCAATTAATCCCGAATTAGGGTGTCAAACTTAAGTTTTTTTTTATCAATTAAGCCCTTAATTAAATTAATTTGATCAATTTAATGTATAATTAAGTCCTTGAACTTAATTAAATCCTTCTGTATTTTTCTTCATCTTTGGTCACAATAAAGGTATGATCGAACTCTCGAATCCGTCCAAATTTTTTCAACTTTATTTTTCCGCCACGCCAACCTCTTTTTATTTTATTTTTGTTTCAAGTAAGTTTTGGGAATAACCCATGAATGGGTTATTATCTTGGAGACTAGTAACTTACACATTAATAAATTAGTCGAATAAACATAAAAAAATATTTATGTTAATACTAACATTCTAAACCATGCAACCATGCATCAATCATAGGTTTTCATTTAAGATGTTTAGAAACCTTTATTGAAATAATAGAATTCTTATTGACAATTTCATCGTTGATGTTAAATTTCTAGCAAGCTTAATAAGAAAATTATGTTTATAGTAGTCTCAATAATTATAAACTTACATTGGAAGGTTGTTCTTCTTCATAACCCTAACACAACCGTTGTCTAAAAAAGAAGTGTAATTGTTGTTGTTCACGAAAAGGAAGAAAAAGTTGTTGTCCATTGTCGAAGGAGAAAAAGAAGGTGTTGTGTGTCATCGGAGAAGAAGAAGAAAAATGTGTAATTGTCATCGGAGACGAGCAATTGTTGTTGCTGCTACCACAGAGGAGAGGAAAGGGTTATTGATACGACTTGTTTAAAGGAAAAAAAAATAATATGTGATTTAACTAAGTGTTCTCTCCTCTCTTTTTTTGTATTTTTCTTTCATTCCTTTCTCTTTCTCCTATCTTTCGTTCTTGTTCTTTTCTCTGTCTTCCTATTCATTGCTAACTATTATGTGCAGATAATGGTGTTTATAGTCACCTTTTCTACTTCTACAATGATGAAGATGATGACGTGTATACACTGTTCAGATCAAAATACAAAACCTAGCCTGTAAAATCTATAGAATGACTCAATTTGTAATTTTTTTAATTACACTCTTAATTATCTTTAAATTTATAATTTTATACAATTTTGTCCCTACCAAAACTTTAATAGTAGCCTCAAATTTACTAGTCCTTTTTATTTGGATCCTTAATCTTAGATTTATACAATGTGACCCTCAATTGACCATTAAAGTTTTAATTTTCTTCAATTTCATCCTCTATCTCATCTAATTGACGTGGTAAAAATTATATTTGGTCTTTGAAAGTTCCAATCTTCTCAATTAATCCCGAATTAGGGTGTCAAACTTAAGTTTTTTTTTTATCAATTAAGCCCTTAATTAAATTAATTTGATCAATTTAATGTATAATTAAGTCCTTGAACTTAATTAAATCCTTTAATTATACCCTAAATTATTTTCTAAAATTAATGAAACTTATGGGGTGTTTGGGAGTGTGGTTGTGATTGCTTTTCAAAGTGCTTTTCGTGCCGAAATATATCAAAATGATATTTTTTTTATTTTTTAAAAATCATTGTTGACATCAGCATATCAAAATAATTTAAACGCACTAAAAAAAATTTCATTTAAAATGCAAAAAAAAAAAAAAAAGAAATTTGGCAAAACGCTTGTTGCACCGACGTGCCAAACAGGCACTTAATTTGATCCATGATTCAATCAAATTGATCTATTAAAATATAATTATATTTTTCGACTTAATTTATATGCATATTTATCATATAATCATTTATTTTAACCTTGAATCTGTATTTTTCTTCATCTTTGGTCACAATAAAGGTATGATCGAACTCTCGAATCCGTCCAAATTTTTTCAACTTGATTTTTCCGCCACGCCAACCTCTTTTTATTTTATTTTTGTTTCAAGTAAGTTTTGGGAATAACCCATGAATGGGTTATTATCTTGGAGACTAGTAACTTACACATTAAATAACTGACTTGATTCATTAGAGGTTAAGGGAGGCCCTTACGAATAAAAATATAGAAAGGAACCCAAATTTCGAGAGAGCTTTACATTTTATCTCTACTAGAACAGATCAATTGCAGACATGTTCTCGCACTATGTGTCTGTAAGATCTAAGTGATTCCTTTAACTATACAAAAACATATCCAAGAAACTCAAGTGGTGAAACGTAGCTCTACCAACGTTTGTCGCTAGGCAGTAAAACATTTAGGTTGATCATCCACCAGATCAAGTAGAGAAGTGTCGAGCAATGCTGATAGAGATATTCGACAACTCGCATGTTCTTGCGATCAACATCGGCTGCTGTTGCTGTTGCTGCTGCTGCCGATGCTGCTTTACAATATGGACGATTGATTGCGCATGGTTTCATGACCAATCAAAACGAGTCGACCCCATTAGTAAAAATTGTCCCTACATGCTGCTATGATTTCCAGTAACAAAGAGGAAAACGACATCACTTTATGATTATGGTTTGTTTTTCTGAGGAGTCTTAATTTCAGAACATGGGCGAAGGAGAAGGGATTTGGGATGCTGAGTTATGATGTCTGGTTGCTATCATATATATGTATGCACTGGAAGTAAAGATAAAAGAGTGTATTCTCCCATCTGTTACAGTTCACCAGTCGAAATGAAATAGTTAATTAACCATAATTTGGAAGAAGATTTACTTTGCAGAAAGTTTCATCAGAAGATGACAATTTTGACATGAAAAGAATTGTGTTCTTGATTCAAGTGAAATCTAAGGTAAATGATTAGCTAGTTGTGAGATTGTGAAAGAAATATTCTTTGAAATAGTACATATATATTATTATATATTTGTTTTGAATAAATCTATAACTGATAATTAAATATGTGAAGCCCATTGTATTGGTTGGATGCAAGCAGTAAATCATTACTTCTTCATATATATATATATATATATATAGATAGATATGTGGTTGTGTAATCTTTAAAATTATAACGTAACGAACAGTTACAATTATGATGATTCATTGCCTTACAAGCATCCAAAACTATATATAAAAACACGTACTCGATGAAGGCTTTTATTTAACTATGATACTTATAATTATTTAAAAAAAAATATAATATCCTTAAATTACTTGAAAGACACTGTATATCTGTTTAGTACTTGAAATTTCTTATATATAATTTAAGCATCTATTTGCAATTAAATTTGGAAGCTGTGGGATCTGAGATCACGGCAGAGCAATACATTTAGATGCCGGTGACTATGGCTTGAGCAAGTGGAGCAAGAGGGGGCTGTCTGCATCAAGACTCTCAACAATGCATGAAAATATTGGTTGTGTTCTTTTGAGTGCTTTTTAGTTAAAACTTTCCAATATTCTCTTGTTCTTTTCAAACTAATTACGGTCTCTTTTCTACACCAATCTTTTATTGTGGGCAAAGAAAAAAACAAGAGTTATACCCATTTCATTCTGTTTGTATCTTTTATAAGAACTTGAATAAAGAATTTATGATTCATACAACAGTTCTTGAATTCGAGTCATAATGTGCATCTTTTATAAAAATATAAAATAACTGAAGTTTTACTAGTTCACCTGCATCCACAAACTTATGTTAGTATAGGAGTGGATTTCCCCAAGTTCAAAAAAAAATATACCTAGGTAAGTCGAAAGATTTATGCTAAAAGCAAGCATTAAAATGATAATAAAATAATTTTATGGAGTTTCATACAATATTGGATATCGTGGGCTCCCCCGTACTTTTTAGAAAGAATTTTTTTTAGATGAGAGAAAATTTATCTCCACAAAATATATTTTGTTGGTTTAAATAAATAAATAAAATCTCAGTTATTTTAGATTTTTATAAAAAATACATATTCTAACTCAAATTTAAAACTTATTGTGCAAATCATAAGTTTTTTATCATCACGTCATGTACATTGAAGACGAATGAATATTATACCAATATAATTTGCATACAAATGGACTGTTAAAGAATAATGAATCTGCTTCACATGCTCAAGAATTATTTTTCCTTTTTTTAGTCGACACTAATTAAAATATATCTTCAAACCATCTCATATATCAATTTAAATTAACTTTTTCCCAAGAGAATCTTATGGATTAAATGTTGGTGGGCACATTGATAATTTTAACTTCAGTCAATCGTAATGGAAAAGTTTCATTTCATTTTTAATACCATGATCAAGTGATATCCTCAGACTCATGTACTTGACGACTTAAAATTAAATTATCAATCTTCTCAGCCCCTGTTTGGATGAGTAATTCTAACCACGTTTTATAAAAATTTAATTTTTTTTAAATTTAAATATTTTTTTATATTTTTAAATTATTTTGATATTTTGATATCAAAAATAATTTTTTAAAAATAAAAAAATATCATTTTGATGTATTTCAAAATAAAAAATACTTTGAAAAGCAACAAAAACGACATTCCCATATATCCTCTCAATCAAACAAAACTAGCCCACAAACCAATGAGGTCACTGCTTAGCCAATCACCCTTTTATAATTTATGTAACATTTTTTTATGTGATTATTTCATGAAAGTTATGTGTGAACCATGGGAGCATTCCAGTCGGAAAGTCATTCCCTCCTTTCATTGCCAATGGCTTGCCCTTCTCTCTCTCTCTCTCTCTCTGTGTCTCTTTCCATCTTGAGCTCTATCCGTCGAGGTGGAGTTGCTTGAGCTTCTAGTTCACGCAAGTTGCTCCATTTGATCTTTAGCTGGTTTTCCTTTTTGGGAATTGACCTTTACATTCTCATTTTCCTTCAAATAATTAAGAAAAGCTATGTTCTATTGATGAACACTTTTTTTTCCTCTTAATTTCTAGGGATCGGTCACTTCAACCGTCTTTGATGATTATATAGGCATCCGAAGCATGAATGAGATTGAAATTTGTTGTCTATATCATTCTTTTTAGTCTCTATCACAATGAGGAAAGAAGAAAATTTACAACTTAGAGTATGTTTGGGAGTGTGATTGCGGTTGCTTTTCAAAGTGTTTTTCGGAGCTCTTATTATTTAGGGTTTATAAAAGTGAATCTAGTTTATTTTTATGCTTAGATTTTGTTTTTGTTAAATGAATTAAAAAAATAAACAAAAATATAAATCAAAATAGATATCGTCAAATGGAGAAAGTTATCTACCGATTATCATAGCTTTTATTATTAACTTGAAATAATTTGATTGCGGATAAAGAAGTGTTTGGTTTTTGTTAAAACTTGAAGAATAAAAATCCAAATTAATTTTTTTTAGTATCTTTTAATGGTTTTAATATATTGATTTATGGTAGATTTAGTGATTGTTTAGAACTATGATTGAGATTTTTTTGAAAGTTATTTTTTTGTTCGTAAATATATTAAAATGATTTTTTATATTTTTTAAATTATTTTTTATATCAGCATATAAAAATTATCTAAAAAATAAAATTTTTTAATTTAAAATAAATTTTTTTTTTTTTTTTTCAAAAATATTTTTGAAATGCAATTCCAGCAACAGAGGTGTGATCAAGGTGAAAGAAAACTACCCCTAAAAGGCCGTGATCATTGGGCTGAGAAATTTGCATTCCATGGGCTCCTAGGAGGCTCTTTTATATTTTCAAAATATTTTAAGGCTTTGAGCCCAATATGTTTTATAGATAGTTCTTCTGTAAATTTATTACCTTTGAACCTACGATGATCCACTAAAGCATGGGCCGTATATGGCATCTAGACGGTAATCTCATTCCAATAAGCAGCCCACGTCTTAATAAAAAAGGAAAAAAAAAACAATAAGTTTGAAAGATTTAAAATTTATTTATTTTTCAAATGAATATATGAAATATTATTAAAATGTAACAAATATAATATTAAAATTAATTTTCTCTTTCAAAAACTATAAAATGCATTTTTATAATTGTAAAACATATATATTGTTAATATCATAGATTTATTTTCTTATAAATTTAATATCGGTTATTCTTCTTTTTCTTTAAGTTATTAAGTATAATAATAATAATAATTTTAGCTAAATTAACACAAATACAAAAATTTAAAATAAATATTATAAATTATCGTTTCAATTTTTTTAATGAAAAATGGGAATTCCACCCCATTTCTTATTTAACAAAAAAAAAATCAAATTGTATTAAGAAACTATCTCATCTAAAAATTTAACCTAATATGTGAGGTTCTAGAATATAATTTAATTATTCTCTAACATATCTTCTCAAATAAAAATCTTTTGAGTTTGGACTTGAAACTTGTACAGGACCACAATATCTTGAACTTAATTTTTATCAAATAGAATAAGTATAGTAAGATTCGAACTCGTGGTCATTGAGTCAACAAAACTCTGATACTATATTAAAGAATCATCCCATCTATAAAAATTAAACTAATAAAAAAATTAAAATATAATTTATATTATTTTCTAATAAATATTCACTTCATTGAGTTATCTCACTGCATTCACTTGGGTAGATTCCATAAAATGGGTTTCTCGAACAAAAAATAACTTTTGACAGGAAAAAAAAAATAATACGCTATGAAATAGGTCTGCAAGCCAATTTGAAAGTGTCTAATTGGGAGTATGGTTGTGGTTATTTTATAACGTGTTTTTCTTTTATAAATGTATTAAAATAATTTTTTTGATATATAAAAAAATTATTTTTAATATCAGCACATCAATATAATCTAAACATATTTTTTTTTTTTTAGATTGGAATGCCAGTTAGCTCGAGCTCGAGATTTCTTCGGACTGCTTGGATTTTCTAACCTTGTTGCCTGGCCACGTTGAACATCTGACTACCACTGTTCTTTCTTTTTGTCTCCTCCAACTCAGCAACTAAAAGGCTGAAAAATTTCACGATTGCCGGGAACTTCTCCCACCTTGGCACCTCAAAAATTGAACAAAATGAAATGAATTTCTAACTCCCTCCTTGAAAGTTGAATTTAAATCTCAAAAATTCCAAAAAAAAAAATTAAGACACCACGAAAAACTTAAACCCATCAAATTTTTTTATCATCCCTCCAAAATGAACTCATCTGTATGGATAAATATTCACTTCCTCTTTAGCCTCTCCATCTCACCAATTTGCATACCATCCCTCATTATCCCTCTCAAAATATTACCAAATGGAGGCCGTAAATGTTTGCGACGACAACAACGGCGACGGCGATGACAACAACCAAGAGAATAACCCTCCATTCTCTGTGAATGAAACCACCCCATTTCTGGAAACTGTGCGACCAGCCAAGAAAACCTTTAGAAGAAGGGTTAGGCAACCACTTGATGACATTACTCACCGCTTCAAAAACTCTGCCCTATCAAGTTTAGGGGAAGGGAACGGTTCTATTGCTGCATTGCCTCCTCTTGTTTCAGTGAGTGCATCAAATTCTAGGAAGAGAAAAGCATTCGAAGAGTAGTCATCCAAGTCACTGGGGATTGGTTTGATAGTTTACATGAGATGCTAGATACATATAGTTTTTTATTTTATTTTATTTTCATAGCATGTATATACTTGGGATTCTTCTGTTTAGTGGGCAAAAAAGGAAAAGATTTCATATGGGAATTGATTGGAAAAGTTATTATTTTTATCAGATAATATACTCCATGTATTATTGACATCAAACGTCAAGGGGGGATGATTTTCGCAATTACCAAGGATGAGATAATCATTTAGTAAGTTATATGGAGTGAATTGAAGACTCTTATTTTAATGAATTTGATTTTATTAACTTGTGAATAAATTTTGAAAGAAATTAAGCTCTGTATGTTGTTAGGTTGTCAAAATCAAGATTTTGACATGAATCAAAAATTATTTTTGAATTTGGATCGTAAAATCAGAATCGTAAAATTATATTTAAAATTTACTGTATAAAAATTATAAAATCACAATTAAAATCGTATAAGTAGAAAAATTTTAAAATGATAAATAAAATATTTTCAAATACACTATAATATAATTATGACCATAAAATTTTATTAGTTAATGTTTATACATGATTTAAAAAAAATTAAAAATACATAATAATTATTCGTTATATTAACATTTAAAAAATACTATTTTTTTATTATTTTAAAATGGGCTAGGCTTGTGAGGGGGGTATGAATTTTAGACAATTGATGGGATCATGAAATCGGATCATTATGGGTTTTGCATTAAATCAAAAAGAAGGAAAATCTAATACAATAATTAAAAAAAAATCAATTCACCAAGCTCATATCTTGAAGATCAACCATAAGAAATAAGATATTTTTATCTTTTAATATTAAGAAACTTATTAAATTATTAAATATTGGCATACATGAAACAGTCAATTATGTATTCCATCGTCATTGCTGTGCCCTCCCAAAATGGCCTCAGCAGGAATAAAATTAGGGCGAGAGTTTCCGCATTCACACTGCTTGAAGGCAGGCACGCACGTGCATGATGCGCACTCTTTCCCGCAAACATTGACGCAGTCGCTGTCGTTTTGGCAACGCCCCGCTTTCCTTGCCTCGGTTGTGGACAATAAGCCTGCAATTAATCACGACTCTTTCATCAGAATTATAAAGTTTAAGGATTTTATATACTGTAAAAATATATAATTTCAATAAATTTTATAGCGAATATGAAAGAGGATGAATACTAACTAAAATTTTGGACATATATATAAAAATTAATTATTGTTAATTTTCCGAAGTTTGAGTCCTAAAAGCTTTGGTATAACTTGTCTCGGATGTTCTGTTTCTTGAATTGAAACGAAATGTATCCGATATTTTAGATAAAATAAAATGGAATTTACAACTTTATCCAAAATAAATACTGAAAATATTAATTGTTTTCATTTTACGTAGAGCTATAAAAATAGAAGAGCATATATATAAAAATTAATTGTTTTTAATTGTCCAAAGTTGAAGTCCCAAAAGTTTTTTATAACTTGTTTTGGATGTTTTGTTTCTTAAATTGAAATGAAATGTATCCGTTATTCTAGACAGAACAAAACAGAATTTACAACTTTACCCAAAATAAATACTGAAAATATTAATTGTTTTCATTTTACATAGAGCTATAAAAATAGAAGATCATGTATATAAAAATTTAATTATTTTTAATTGTCCGAAGTTCGATTCGAGTCCCAAAAGTTTTGTTAAAACTTGTTTTAGATGTTTTGTTTCTTGAATTAAAACGAAATATATCTGTTATTCTAGACAGAATAAAATAGAAACTTTACCCAAAATAAATACTGAAAATAATAATTGTTTTCATTTTACGTAGAGCTATAAAACATGTTAAACAAACTAAAATATGGGGGAGAAAATCTTACAAGAAGCCATGGCCAGGACGATGAAGAGAATAGCGAGCTTATTTGACCTCATTGCAATAATGTTATCTTTGAGAAGTATCTTCTTTGAAGAAAATTGAAATTAGAAAAAATGATATTGGTTTTTGGTTACATTGTTTGATACGATTGAGTTTATATAATGGATACCGCTTAAATAATATATTTTTATATAGACATATGATTAAAACTTTACCAAATATTTATATATAAATATAATAAAAGGCTTACCAAAAACATATCAAAATAAATCCTTGAAATATAAATCTATTATAAATGGAATGCACAAAAAAAAAATCATTAATTTCCAAAAAAAAAAAAAAAGGAATCAAGATAAATATTATTGGAAAACAATCTTTTAAATAGTAAATATCCCTAAAAAGGGTAAAATTTATACCTAAATAATATAATATAAACGCATTAATTATCATAAATAAGAAAATAATTTGTTTCTCCATGTGCTTTAGAAAATATACTTATTATTTTGTATATTATAAAATTGCATCCAAAATACCCCTAATATATTTAAACCGATTACCTTAATATTAAGACCATCTTGGGTACAAAAATGGATTTTTTCAAATATCTTTAAACTTTTATATGGTCATTATAATTTATGATTATTACTTTATAGGTTTAATTCTTATAATTATTACTCTGGATGAACAATAATCGCATTAAAACAACAATAATAATAATAATAAAAAATATTATCAAAATTATTTTTGAAAAATTGATTCTTTAACAATAACAGAACTTCATATGAAAGAGGTTGAACATTAACACATGCATGGGTTGGTGGTTACTTAGAATTTACAGGAAATGGTAATAGTTCAAAGAATAATAATTAAAGTTTTTTTCCATATATAGCTATTGTCATAACTCAAATCCGAATAATATTTTTTTAAAAAGGACATTTCAACCAAAAAGGAAAAATATTTCAATAAAAAAAGTAAAATATTTTTTTAAAAAGTAGTATATTAAAAGAGAATTGAGAAAAAAAATGCAATTAGGAATAAATTTGTAAAACAAAAGGAGAAAATAGAAAGTAGCTAAAATTTTAAAATTAGAAAGACATTGACCAGATTGAAAAACAAGGAAAAATACAATGATCTATTTTGATGCAATCAACAATAAATCTAAAAAAACATTATTAAGAAAAATATTGAAATTTATCAAAAATTAAAAAATTAAAAAACCACGAACTAAAATAAAACATATGACACACTTAGGTGACCTTTAATAAAACCAAAACTTTCCTTTAAACAAAAATATAGTTGAGATTAAACCAACAAGACCAATACATCATGCCACCAATAAAAGATTTTAGAAATTCATCCTTGGCTATAATTACCTATAATTAGTGGTGAAATGTAAGAAAAAAACATAGAGTTAGAGACAGAAAAATACTATGATTTCAAAAAAAATTAATGTCGGTAGTCTCTTTTGATTTGACAAAAATAATAAAAACCCATTTATCTTCTCATCAAACCACATAATTAAAACCAATTTCAGCTTTATTTTAAATATTTTATATATAAAATTTTATAGGTTTAAGTAAACAAATAAAATTTCGACTATTACAAGTTCTTATAAAAAATACATATTCTAATTCAAACTCAAGATTTGATACACATATCACAAATCTTTTATCATCATACCATGACCTTTGAGAAATTTAAACATTCAATCACAACATATTAGTTATGAACATTATTTATAATCCGTAAGCATACAAATTTCAGCACCACTCATACTTACATAATCATCCAAAACATGACCATATTAGCTTTACACATCAAAGTTCAATCCTACAATGAATCTACTAACAAATATACATTCAATGCATCTTTATAATATAAAATCTCATAAATGTCAGCCTTAAAAGAGCCCCACTATGGCCAGCCACTTCTTGCCCTACCAAAACTTTTTGTTTAATTTTTTTCGTCTTATCCTTTATTCATGTATTTACGATCCAAAATTTACTATTAACTAACTCGATTTGCATGGCTATTTCAAAATCATATGAACCCTAAAATCTTAAACTTGAGGGTATGTTCCTTACCTTTGCTACTTTAAGTGATGTTCTCCTGTTCTAATTTCCAGCCTCCTCTCTTCCTCTCTTTTCTCTTAAGCTCTCTAACTCTCTAAGTTTAGTCACTTAATTTTTTTTATTAGATATAATCCTCCCAATAACATTCCTAGTTGATTTAGTCTTGAAGAAATTGAGAGAAAAAGAAAGAAAATGGGAGAAATTTTTATTTTTATTTTTTATTTTAATTTACTTAAACTAATATGGAACAATATGTTAGTAGATTTTTTGTAAAACTTTAAACTGATCTATGGTTGGATGAAAAATATGTTTGATACCATACAAATATATAACATGCTATCTTATGCTAAAATCTGAATTTTATTTAATATTTTATTTTCTTAAAACCATTAAATTAATTAATTAAATATTCCTATCCATAATCATGATAAATAATTCCTCTTCTTTTTCACCATTTTGAAGCAAAATCATGTGATTGTATGTGATGCTTATACTGCTACTGGATTTTTTCGCATGTAAAAAGTATACATTATTTTATTACAAACTTCATTTTTTTTTATTATTATTATCATGGTATAATTATTTTCACTGTAATTTATATATAAAAAAAAAATCCTTACTAAGTTACCTGATTAAGGAATTTAGACAATACATCACTCGGTAGACATTTCGCGTACTGATTTATTACTTTATTTCATCCAATATTAAGTATAATTTATTAACGGAAGTTAATCATGAATCAAGACTTTTCCTCCTAATGTATCATTTTTCAATTAATCTTTAGCGTAATTAACTTTGATTTATTGATTTTTAGGCTAGGGGTTTACACCAACTAAAGTATTATGCCTGTATTTGTTCCTCAAGTGATGAATAAACCATCTTAAGGCTTTTAAGTTTAGCTCCTCGAAGGTGTTCTGATTTGCTTTATTGGTGGCAATGACCTTTATATGGTTTCTATTGGCCATTTAACGCCATTTTTCCCGTGACCAATATCATTATTAGTGAAAGAACATTATTATAAAATAAATTATGTACAAGTTCATCAGGCAACAAACTCTCAAAAGGGTATGTCAGCTGTGATAAAATCCACCCTCTCACAATAAATTTGAAATTATAGCTTCTTTCCAAGTCAATATTTTGAAAAACAACCATTAATAATAAGAAACTTATATATTCTTTTATTCAACAAAATAGCCACGTAGATGAACAAGTGTTTCACATGGTATTGCCACTCTGTTCCATACTAGCATACATCATATGATCAATGTATGTCATTGACCAGACTAGCTAGCCCCTCCGAAAATGGCCTCGGCTGGGATAAGCTTTGGCTGAAAGTTTGCGCATTCACATGAATTGGTCTTGAGCTCGCAACTGCAATATGAGCATTTCCCACAAGCACCTGTGCAATCGCTGTCTTTGTGGCAACTCCCAGGTGTGGTTCTGGCTTCAGTTGTGGACAATAAGTCTGAAATTAATCAAGCGTCCGTTAATTATATTAAAATCATATAATAAAACGATATAAAAGAGAAAGTGAAATAATAGTACTTGGAATTATATTTAAAATCATGGTAAAATAGACAATTTATAATATTTTTCAAAATTCTTTGCTTTAAGAAAAAGAAATAAAAATAATAAAAATGATTCGATCTTACAGGATGTCATGACCAAGACCAAGAGTAGACAAGTGAGCCGACATGAAGCCATTGCAAGATTGTGTTTTTGACAAGGATGTTGCAATCCTCCCGATGATGCGATTTTCGTTGGGAATTGCTTGCCTGCCGTTATATTTATAGGTGAGATGCATGCACGTAAGAGGATAAAAATGCCATTAAATTTAATTTAATAAATTATAGAAAACTATCTCATTATAAAAAAATTTAATTTTTTTCCTAGTATAAGTTTAGAAACATTTAAAAATTGAAATGGAAAGGTGTTTATTTGCCTGAAATAGGGCACACAGTTTCATTATATTTTTAGTAGCTAAATGAATTGGGAATTGTATTTTAAATTTGAAAAGTCATATTAGTATAATATAATTTCTTTATTTGTATTTATTTTAATTCAAAATCCTATATGAAGTAACTAGTTTATGTTATATCATGATTAATAAATGCATATCAAGATAAAGTATCCATTATTAATATTCTTAATTATGCATATATTTCAATTAAAGAAATAACTGCAAGTTTCTTTTTATATGTGTATATTAAATAACAATACTCAGAAAAATTAATATCGTTTTCATGAATACTCTATTTTGAAATTTGTGGAATAGGATCTCCTACAAAGCAGTCTATGTTTAATAAGATGAGTAGTGTAGTTAAGTTTGTTTTTGAAAGTGTTTTTTTATTCGAAAATGCATCAAAATAATATTTTTTATTTTTTAATAAAATTATTTTTGATATCAGCACATGAAAATAATCTAAAAACACCAAAAAACTTAATATAAAGTAAAAAATAAATAATTTTTAATATTTTTTAAAAATACTTTTGAAACGCAGTGTCAAATAGAATATAAGTTGTGGGTATATGATTTTTGTTTGAAACTAAAATAAAATAGTCTGAATAGTTTAACTAAGAGTTTGTGGAATGTTGCTGATATCAAATGGAAGATCAGATGGTATGTTGGGATAATTTTATTTTGTTGTGTTGAATCAAAAGAGTATAGGCCTATAGGGGCAGTCGATTAGCATCTTTGGAACACATGTTGAAACTTCTTTCAAATTGGTGTAGAGTGGAAGGCCAACGCAAGTAATGTTTTTTATCTTGATTTCGATGTGTATTTTTTAATTTTTTCATTAATGAAAATAAAAATAAATTCAATAAAACGAGCTGCTAGGTTTACAAATATTGAAATTGTCCGTACTAGTACTATAGCATCGACGATTAAATTATTGATGGAAAAACTATTATTTCATTGGAATGGGCTTCAAGATCATTATGAATATATGAAAACGATTAAGGCTTGCTGAGAAAAGTTTAAGGTTAGATAAATAAATTTATATTTTAAATTAATATACATTTTCCTAAATTCAAAAAACCACAAAGTTTAAAGCCAATTTTTGTTTTTTTTAATTCAAGGAAACCTCATTCCCTGGAAAGCGTATTTTGTGCGGTCAGGTGAATGAATAGAACCCCGACCGTCTCAGGTTCTTATAAGAGATGCACGTCCTAACTTAAACTCGATACCTTTTGTGTAGATTTCAAGTTTTTTACTTCATGTTACGTCACTTGGGGACTTTAAAGCCAAATATTACATTGTTGTACACACACACACACAAAAAAAAAATCATTACTTTTTATAATTAACAATTTATCTAGAGTGTTATAAAATGTTTTTGGATTTTTTTTAACTCACTAATCAACGAGGAGCATTTGTCTGAGATTCATTGATGATTTCATCGCTTATATTTTTTCAAATTCCATTAGAGAATTATAAAATATTATATAGGTTTTGGACTCACCTATGAAATCAGTGACAATATTTATAAAATATTGGTGAGATTTTCTATCTGGAATTCCATTGATGATGATATTTGCAACCTAGTTGACAGGTTTGCCAAAGAATATTACACCGATATTACGTTGGTTGATCCGTTAGTGTTTTCAATAGCTAATAGAAATGCTGTCGATACAAATAAAATCCTCGATGATAAGCTAATTGATGACATTATTTCGATACCAATACTGTCGGCAAGTAAAATGTTGACAGATATCAAGCATAAATATTAATGGAAAGATTTTATATTCGGAAAGCTTGTAATAAATCGGAATATGAATATGGGATGTTGTAGATTGTGAAATTATATTTTTTTCTTTTCAAAAATAAGAATGGGCAAGCGTCTGGATACATTGCTAAGATCATAGAAAACGATCTCTTAGATTAGAAAATATATTAGTGTTTAAAGTTTTTATTTAATTTGTTGATTATAATCTCTAATTTCAATTTGAATATAGTAGTTTGAGTTTATCTTTACTCCATAATCTTTCTATATAAATAGGTTAGATCCTCTTTCTCATCTTGCTTGCTCCATTGAGGAGGAAATAGCCAAAGACATATCTAAAGATTTTTAATTATTGATTTTGTTTGTTCTAAATATGATATATTGATTTTGATTTAGTGCTTGAATTTGGATTTGGTGAAGAGATTCATGAGACCAATCTTAACAATTCCAAATCTAATCTTAATCAATCGAGAAAGAAGCCTTGTCAATGCTTAGAGCAGATACTGAATAGAATAAACAATGGATTCCTTCGACCAACGATGGATTATTTAAGTTTGAAGCATGATTGAGTGGTCTCAAGGAGCGTACCGTGCTATTAAAGAGTTTGAGATTTACCTTAAATTTTTTAAATTCAAATCAAGACGTGCTCAATTTATAAGAGTTTTGGATAATCAAGATTTTACTCATTTAACTCTTGCCCGATAAGAGTGTTCAAAAGGGAATAGTGATAGGTCCCAATCAAGCTATGATTATGTAATGCAGAATTTATTCTACTTCGGGTGAGAATTAACCTCAAGAATTGTATTTGAATGAAAATAAGTTGCCCCTCTCTGAATTCCTGAAGGGTCTTTTTATACAGGAAAGAAATTAACAACATTCCTAATTCTGAGATTGTATCCCTCAAAATCAAGCCACTACCTTCTACTGGCAATCAGTCACTTCGGCATTATTGAAAGTCAACTAACAAATAGACCTATTCTTAAGCACATAGACCTATTCTTAAGCACGCATGACTAACAAGTTAGACCACGTCCTTGGTCACATGTCCATGCGTGACAGCACCCAATTAATTGAAATACTTTGGGTTTTTTATTGCTACCCTTGCAGATCTTCGTGGGTTTTTACTGCTACACTTGCAGATCTTCGTGGTTCACTTCGTGGCTCATCAATACTCCCTCCTGTGACACAAACCTTGTCCTCAAGGTTGAAATTCAAGAACTTGTCGCGTAATTCCTGAGTGTTCTCCCATGTAGCATCATCACGTGGAAGCCGCTTCCATTGGATTAAACTCTCCTCAATAAATTTGGATCCACGTTTTACCCAGCGAGTATCTAACACACACTTCGGTTCTAAGAGCAATTCCCCATCATCTGCTACTGGAGGTAGGTCAGTGTGAGTAGTAATGTGATCTCCCACTGTTTTCTTTAAAAGAGAGACATGAAAAACGAGGTGAATGCGAGAGCTGGGTGGAAGATGGAGTTTGTAAGCAACATTTCCAATCTTTTCTTCCACGAGATAAGGCCCATAAAATCTGCTTGCAAGTTTTTGATAAGCTCGCTTAAATACTGACTGCTGACGATATGGATGTAGTTTGAGAAATACCCTATCACCAACTTGGAACTCAACATCTCTGCGTTTGGCATCAGCCTGTTGTTTCATACGATTATTTGCAGCATGAAGATTGCTCTTAAGTTGCTGAAGCAGAGCATCTCGCGAAGCTAAGTTCTTATTAACTTCATGTACTAGACTAAATCCTTCCTGATACTGAGGAATCGTTGGTGGTGGTCTTCCATAGAGAGCCTGGAATGGGGTCATACCTGTTGAGGCATGATAGGTGGTGTTGTACCAAAATTCAGCCCAAGGTAGAAATGAATACCACTTACGGTGTTGTTGGTAAGTAAAGCAACGTAAATATTGCTCAATGCAGCAATTGACAACCTTTGTTTGTCCGTCAGTTTGCGGATGGTAAGCTGAACTCATCTTCAATTTGGTGCCGGACAATTTAAAAAACTCTTGCCAAAAATGACTGATAAACACGGGGTCCCGATCACTCACAATCGACTGAGGCATGCCATGGAGCTTGACAATGCCAGTAATGAAAATTTCAACCACCATTTTAGCTGTATATGGGTGCGCCAGAGCCAAGAAATGAGCCGATTTACTCAATCTGTCAACAACAACCAGAATTGTAGTTTTGCCAGCTGAGGAGGGAAGACCATCAATAAAATCCATCGTGATGTCATCCCAAACTTGTCACGAAATTGGAAGAGGTTGCAAAAGACCTGCTGGTGATAGTGTGTCATTTTTAGTGCGTTGGTAGATTTTCACATTCTGCCACATACGTCTTCACTGCTTGGAACATGGAGAGCCAATAGAATTGTTGTGCCAACCGTTTGTAGGTACATAAGACACCAAAATGACCACCACTTGGAGAGTTATGGAATTCATGGAGCAACTGGGAAATTATTTGGGAATGTGGTGGCACCACCACCCGATTCTTGTAGCAGACCAACCCATTACGCCAGCTTTAGGGAGCCCCGGAATTTGCAGTAGCCTTGTTGCTGATTGTCAACATGTAAGGGTTGTCGCGAGCTTCATCTATGATTGCATCCCATAATGAAGTGTGAGAGACAGATAAATTATCCAGGCGTGGACTGCCCAGTACCCGTGAGAGAGCATCAGCTGCATTGTTATCTCGACCGGGTCTTTTTATACAGGAAAGAAATTAACAACATTCCTAATTCTGAGATCGTATCCCTCAGAATCAGGCCACTACCTTCTACGGGCAATCAACCACTTTGGCATTATTGAAAGTCAACTAACAAATAGACCTATTCTTGAGCACATAGACCTATTCTTAAGCACGCATGACTAACAAGTTAGACCACGTCCTTGGTCACAAGTCCATACGTGACAACACCCAATTAATTGAAATACTTTGGGTTTTTTACTGCTACCCTTGCAGATCTTCGTGGTTCACTTCGTGGCTCATCAAACAGGGTTTCTGGAATTCAAAAAAAAAAAATATCCCCCATCAGAATTTTAATTTACCATAGCTCGTTGGTGTTTGACCAATTGAAATTTAAAATTGGATTTTTTTTCTTGCAATACAAGTGGCAAATACAAAAGTTGTAATTTGTTATAAGATATTGTGAAAGTAATGTTCAAGAGCCTGAAAGGACATTTGAAACGTATAACATATGCTAGCCAATCTAATCTAGTAGAGTTTCCAAAGGTTATCTAATAATTAAAAAAACATTTTTCTTAAAATTTTGATGGCAAACAACATAATTCTTGGTCGATATTCATCCTAGATAATATTGGCCAGGAGAATCATCGTACATCCATCAAGCAACTTATGTATTAATTTATGATATAAAAATATGTGATGGGTGGGTGTTTTATCCCTTTGCACCACTTTGATAAGTAGTATACTTAGATGATAATTCATGCTACATTAAATCACTGTAAAATAATATTCAAATATTATTAATATATTTTGTGATAGAAGAAAATAAAATTTTATGGAGGTTCATATGATGTGATATAGTTAACCATGCAAGTCCAAAAACAACTTAAATGACTAATAAAAAACAAAAATGATATATTTATTTTAATTATTGAGATGACAACATTTCGAATTCATTTGAATTTAGTCAAATTGACTTAGATCAACTCAAGTTAATCTACTAAATCTCAAACTTAAATCATAAGACCCTGATAATCCTATAAAAATAACATAAAATAAATAGTTAGTTCAATTCCCAATTAAACCAACATTAAAGAATGAAATTGAAAATAAAATTTAATTTAAAAAATGAATTCAACCCGAGTTAATCTATCAAAATTAAATCATGAGATCAAAGTAACCATATAAAAAAAAAAAAACTAGATTATAAAGATCAGTTTTCTTTCTACTTGATGTTAAAGAAAACATTAATTTAAAATAAAAAAATCACTTGAGTCAACTTAAATTAATCAATCTATAACTCGATTTTGAATACCATAGATAAGAAAAAATAAATTCTTATTGATTTTAATGAAGCCCCTTTCCTCATCCTTACCCATGCAGGGAGGCCCTCTCTAGCTCGCCCGATCCTTGGTATTGCAACAGGATAAACAAATAAAATTTCCAACTTATTGTTTATAGAGTTTCATTATTTATCAGCATAATAAATTCGAAGACGTCCTTACTGAATAAAATAAACATACGAAACGATTTTTCTCGAGGCGAAGGGACACAGTCTATGGATCATGGTCGTGCTAGTGATATAGTGATCTATATATGTCTTCAATTATTAATGAAGATCATGCTTATCGAGTAGCATTGCATTCTTCATTAAATTAATATTTAAAAATATTTTATAAAAGCCAGCGTATATTTAATGTTAAAAGGGTGTTTGATAACGTGTTTTAAAGTATTTTTGAGAAAAAATAAAAAATATATATATTAAATTAAAAAATTTTGGTATTTTTAAGATTATTTTTATATATTAATATTAAAATAATTTTTTAAATTAAAAAAATATCATATTAATATATTTTTAAATAAAAAGATATTTTTAAAATCAACTTCTAATAAATCATAATAGGAAACGGTCACTAAAGTCAAGGGTTGAGCATGCACCGTATCTTTCCTTGGAGCTTGTTGGTTTTTGTTTCATACTCGTAAGTAATCCAAGAGGTCAACGATTAAAAGCTGGTGGTAAATTACATTACTCTGATATTATCTAAAACTATGATTATAATATATTAGTTATAACAAAAAAATTAAATTAAATTATCCATTAAGATCAAATATCTGACGAAATTAACGTAAAGCCACTAAACACCACATTTACAAAACAATGTCTATATAGAAGATATTAGACATCAATATTCAAATGTTTGATGCTTTTTTTTATTCAAAACCAACAGCATATTATCAGAATATTGAATAATGGGTTTTCTAAAACCTATCTTTTTCTTATATACTCCATCTATTATTATAAAAACAAATGGTTATGCAAATAGTAAAAATTTAACAACGCTGATATGAATATTAATTGTAGATTATGAATATTAATTGTAAATTATGTAAATATTAATTAGTTGGTTTGGCATAAGAAAAAAATTGTCACTCGTGTGTTTGTATAAAACTTTTGTATGTTTATATACAACGTTTCCTAATGATAAGTCTTCGTATAAAACTTTTGTATGTATATATATAGCGTTTCCCAATGACAAGTCTTCAAGAAGCATGGTATAATGATAAAATATTTGTGACCTGCACAGTAAATCTCAAATTCGAGTTAGAGCATGTAATTTTTATAAAAATCTGTGACAACTAGAATTTCACTTGTTTACCTGAGCACACAAAATATGATTTTCTGATGGTGGAGTTTTCTCGCATCCAAATTTTTCTTTTTTTTCCAATGATAAGTTTACATAGAAGATATGAACAAAAAATTAATTTTAAGTGGGCATGGATAATATTTATACAAATGAGATTATTTTGGGAATAAAAGAGTTTCTATATTTATTATTATTATTATTAATCAGGAGGAATATTTAGTCAAATCGCTAGCTTTATGATAACATAGTCTACTCTTGGTATAGTAATTCTCCTATTCAATTGAGATTTGAGAATGATAATTTCAGACGTGTGAAATTAAGTCCTCTCCATTTACGTATACCTATTTTTTTTTCTTTTTTGTTTTACTTGTGCTTCATATCATCATAACTGAAACGCTGTCTTGGATTAAACATTATCCCTGTTAAACAAAACTTGTTTTTTTTTAAAGAAATCATTATTATTGTGTCCCCTACTTAAAAGTAATTTTAGGGTCAAAACTAATAAAATATAAACTCTAATCTTTCCTTGGTCTTCTAAGTTTTAAACTGGATAATTACGGGGGGGGGGGGCTATTAAAATCTAAGAACCAAAGTTGCTGTTAATTACTACATGCCAAGTATATGTTAATACATGGATTGATATATCTTAGCTAATCATAGTCCGTATATATGGATGCGCATGCGCAAGCAAAGGTGCTACGACTACATTTAATTTTCTAAGTGGCTGTCTTCATCTCCCGAATTCTCCTCTCAAACCTATAAAACTCAACGCTGAAAGGCCAAAAGTCTATCTCCATTGCTAGCAAAACGCATTACTGACTAGACAACCACTCGGTCGATCAAGACTGAAGATCTTAAAATTAATCTGCATTAGAGAGTAAACTTTTAAAATTTGAAGGATCCTCAACCCTTACCATTATTTCACTCATTGGAAAAACTAGATAACTATTAGTACTGAATTGGACAAGCTCATATCTCATCAAACATTGGCTATGGAGAAAAATTCTTTCAGCTGGAATGAGAAATATTGGCATCATAGAAAGAAGACAAAGTCATTACGACCTTCGAGGATTCCACTTTGTTTAAATATAGACTCAGTAGAGAGCTCGAGAGTGTATATAAGGAGGTCTTTCATGATCGTTTGAAGCACTCGACTAGCTAGGGTTCATACTAGTTTTGGGAAACGAAGAGGAGAAATATTGATATTATGGCCAATTTGAAATTTTGGGTATGCCTTGTTTTGCTGTTTCTTACATTATCAATGACAGAAACTACATATCTTGATCAGCCTTACCTGGGGAGGAAGAACCTATCAAGGGTTTTGCATGAACTGCAGGAGAAATCAAAACAACTGGATGAGAAATTCGCAGATGATGAAGACGTGGTTCGAAGCCCTTACGAAACCAAACGAGTCAGTCCAGGAGGGCCAGACCCCAGACATCATTAAAATATCACTATAGGAATTCCATGCATGCTCTTTCTGATTCCGGCAGAGTAAGTAACCAGCTGCAAAACCAAAGGGAGACTAGTTTTAGTTTGTTTGTTTGTTTTATGATAATTAAGGTTTTGTTTGTGTCTGTGAATCTAATGCCAAATGTAATAAGAAAAATATTCTAGCTTTTGGCATCGAACACAATTGTTCATGAACTGAATAATCATGAGCTAAGATCAATATATCTGTGCTAAATTTCCTCCTTTTTTTTCCTTATCTCTACATTCTTCTACCTCTCTTGGATCAATATATTTTTTAGTAATTTCTTTTTTGGATAACACTTCATACATTGAAACCTAGTTCACTAACTTCTAATAATTAAATAGACTATCCATACTGGAACTTTTTATATTAAATTCTACTTGGGTCTCGTTGATATGAACTTGAGCACTACTATGACAGCGCAAAATTGAACCAGTACGTAATTAAAATTTAGCGTGAAGTATCATTTTTTATATAAAGGTGTAAAAAGAGCTTGAAATATACGGGAAAAGGACATTTTCTTGAGGATGCAATATTTAAACTTTATAACTATTATAATATGCACTTTTTTTCACAGCGAAACAGTGTAAAAGTGGTCCTCTGTGACTATAAAAAAGTCCTCAAGATTGGAAAACTTCAATTAGGTCACCAAAGCAAGTTCGATCATTTAGTTGAAAATGCTTACTGGCCTTACAATGTGTTCAGATCATGCTATCTCATATAGTGCCGCTCACATGTCTGAAAATGACAAGCTCTTCAACGCCTTACTTCTTGAACAGACAAGCTGATCAGTAGAACATGAATCCAAATTCCAGGCAAAGGAACCATGAGTGATCCTTGAACAATATAAAAATGAATTCTCTTGCAATGAAACATACTTGTATTCAAATCCAGGCATATTAGGATTTTATCTACCTGTTTGATTAATTTGAATTCTTTTTTATTTTTTTATTAGAGTAATTACTATGTAAATTTGAATATGAGAAGTTAGTAATTGAAGCTACTAATATATTTGATTGTATATGAGTTTCTAAAAAAAATGTCTTGAGTTGAAGCACATATATTTGAATAGAGCATCATATTTCAAGATGGATGTACTTGATGAAGGCAAAAAAAAAATGATTGCAAAGAATTTGTAGAGCAGGTGATTGGATATAATTGGCTGAATGGTGGGAGGCAAGGCTGATGGGGGGATGGTGAAGACCTCAAGGAGTTGGTACTTACAAAAAAAATTAAAATAAATAAGGTCCATTGAACTGCATCAAAAGAAAGGAAAAAAAAAACTTAAGCTTCTAAATTATCATTTAACTAGTCAATGAACTGTGCATTGTGGACAATTTCGCATATAAAATCCTTCAAAAAAATTTTATTATTATATCCAAGGATGTTAAGCAAAATCATGAATTTAATTTCATAAAACTACCTTTATCTTTTTTTAAATGATATTACAACCAGTTATTATTCATGTATGAGTCCTCAAGGGACCTGACATGGTGACAGAGGACTTGTGATCTGCTGATTTGCATGATAGGTCTCTAGTTCAAATCAGGGCGTGCACTTCTTGTAAGAGTCTGTAATAGTTAGGACTTTACTTACTAACCAGTGTCTACAAAATACATTTTCCAGGGATGAGGTTTCCTCACATACAAAAAAAAAATTATTCATGTATGAACGTGTTCATATTTAGAAATAATATGAATGCAACCTAACTATCCAATTTTGACCTTAGATACAGAAAAATCTTATGTCACCGAAAAAGGAGGGGAAAAAACACCTTTTCATTTAGAGAGGAAAAAAATATGGTTATGTTGAGGAAGCTTGAAGAAACATTTGTGAGATGACAGATGATGGAAGCGGGGTGTTATTATTATAAAGATAACCACAAACAAAGGTTAGAACCTTTAAATTGTTTCACTTGAGCACTTAGCACATAAAGTTAATCATTTGACGTGGACAAGATTATAATACAGATACATTTTGAGATTAAGCTCTAACTGGTTGAGTTCTTAAATGGATTTTGTCAAGATTCTCCACCTTTGGCATAAAAAATTACAGAGAATGAGAAATGGAATAATGGGACTGGTGTCCCCTCACAATTCAGAGAGCTACTATGAGTAATATATGTCTCAGAGTCAAATTAGTATGTGGCGAATCGATCAGAAAAGGAAAGGTTGCGAAAGCAAACATGTTTAATATTTCTTTTTCTCCTACCATGAAGACCAAATTATTGTACTTGACAGAATGTGTTCAGATGTTAGTGTAGGTCAAACTCTTCAGTGCAGATATGAAATTGTGGATAGTACCCTTATATTTATGGCCCATCACTGTCCAAGATTGCCCATTAAGCTGTTTAAAGTTGAAGGTGCTTTTATATTGCTTACTATGATCCTGCCTGTTGACAGTGGAAGAGGAAATTAGCAGTGAAAGTATCCATGAGCTTAAAGAGCTTATGATTTATGTATCTCCCCTAAGAACCTGAAATAGCCAGATTATTATTCACTCACTGACCCACAAAATACACTTTGGAAATGGTTTCCTCACATAAGAAAAAGAAAGAAAGCAGTGGGGAGTCATCTTTTTGTTAGTGGTTTAACGTAATGGAAGACTGACAAGCATCACAAGATTATCTTATTTCAGAGGAGATAGATTTCTGCTAAAGGGTATGTGTCTTTTTGGAGGACTTTCCATGATATACTAACCGTAAAGCAAAACATAGTGACTTGGTTTAGTTTTATCTCCACTAACTTCCACCTCCTCGTTTCTTAATTCTATAAATATATAGCAGCTAGCTCCTTCTTTGAGCTAGCTACAAGTCACCTGACTTCTATAAGTCCTATCTAGCTTCCCCTTTTGAAACCATCTTGGTATACTTTATCAATACCCGGATTAAGGATAGGGTTTGAATCCAATATCCTTTCTTTCAAACAGCTATACGTGCGTTAAATGGCTAACATTCAAAGTGCAACTAGAATTTCGGTTGCATTGTTGGCTGTGCATGATACTCGTGAGCTCTGAGGCGGCCCGAATCCACACATCGAAGGAGCTCAACAAACGCCTTCTCTTAAGTAAAGTACTAAATACCAAATCAAGAATCGGGTTTCATGGACGAATGATTTCCACATTGGAATTGGTTACTAATAGATTGTCACCTGCAGGACCAGATACTGAACATCATTCCCATCTTCTGGGAAAACATTAACAAAGCAGAAGCTATATATATATATAGTTACTGAAACGAGATGCTTTGTTTTGCATCCTTAAACTGCTATGTATGATCCAGCAACCAAGAACTTGCTTGAGTTGGATAAGCTTCTTTAGGGGCTCGAAAGGGCAGTGAAAGTAGCATGTTTCTGACGAAAGTTACATTGCTTAACGTGTAATTTACCTATTATGAACGAATTAGGTCATATATATCTGCTCTAGCATATCGCTCATATTCTCATGTGTGGTTTTTGGTTTCTGCATGCACCAGCATGTGTAGTTGCACCTCCAACAAGATTACATAGCTTTTCCTCTCTTTTTTTACTTCTATTTTTTATATCCTCGTTGTAGTATCTCAAATTTCTAAGAGATATAGAGGGATGATCAGAGAGCTAGTCTTTCCATCCTTCATTGGTGTGGAATCATCTTATTTTCTACACATATTCATTGTTAAAAAAACATGCTTTGAACTGTTAATTTATGTCCCACATGAAAACATGGGAAGAAAATAAATAAGTTTCCTATTTTCAGATACTCTCAATTATTAAATACCACAAAATGTATATAATTCTGTCAATTTCATTTTTCTAAGTTACATTTTCAACTTTTTTGTTTCAAAATTTCTTAGCGTGGTTATAATTTTGGACACTACTCTATTTTTATTGGACATTTATTTAATTTTTGAAATTACACTATAATTAATTTTTAAAATAATAAGATCTAAAGTTTTCATTCTATAAATTAAAAGTCCTCTGTGATATTTTTAATGGATCATGCATAAAAACCAAGATGAAAAGAGAAAAGAAAATGGAGGAAAGAAAATAGGGATTTTATTTAATTTTTGAAATTACACTATAATTAATTTTAAAGCCTTGTAGGTATGCATCAGCACGACGAGTTTTCTTACATGTGCTCATGTATTTTATATATGTTGAAGAATAATATAAATCATATTTCAGAACCTCACATAATATAGAATAATATAAATCATATTTTATGACCTCATTAATAGCTTAAGCTTTAAGATAAGATAGTTTCTTAATATGATATTAAAGATTTGTTAACCCAACGATCACGAGTTTAAATCTTATCATCTTCATTCTATTTGAGAAAAAAAATCAAGCACAGGATAGTGTGAACCTGCGCAAATTTCAAGATCAAAGGATTTTTACTTAAAGGGATAGTATTAGATAATAATATAAATCATATTCTATAGTTTCACCTAATAGTTTAAATTTTTAAGTGAGATGGTTTGTTAACAACATGTATCAAATACTTATGCTCTCTTGGTTCAATTTCATCATAATTCTCTAATATCTCTTCAGTTTAGATCTTGAATTTCTAATTTCGATTTAATCTCTATTTTTTTTCCCCAGCTTTACCTAATAAAAGTTCAATTGGAGAGAGATGACAAAAGATAGAGACAAAACGGCCCAATCGAGCAACCCAAAAACACAAGAGCTAAGATGTAGTTATACATAGATTTATAATTTTCAAAATATTACCATATATCATAAAATGAAGAGAAAAAAAAAGCTGTCCAACACTTTAAAGTCCAGGCAATAAAGAAAGTTGGTAAAAGAAATTTATATTGGATTTCATAATAATATATAAAAAAAAAAAATTGTTAGTATTTTTTTCCACTTCAGCCAACATTCATACATGTATACCACAAGCTTAAAAAGCCTTCTCTAGCTAATCTAGATGCCCGAAGCTTTTTCCTCAGGGCAATAGTGGTCGGAAAAGTAGATTTAATATATAAAATCACGAGAATTAAATAAACCATGATCTCCAGTACAAATCTACACACACACACACATGCACTATAGATTTTTTATGCTTCCATGATGATAGAGGCTGGATAGTTAAAACACTCACGTTGAGCTCCAATAGGAATAGCTGGCATTTAAACCTATGTATCCATATAGATATTCAGGGCAAATACAACGAGTTCCTTGCTATATGTCTTAGTTTTAGGCGATGGAAGAGCTTGCACCAAAGGAATGAGCCGAACCAGTGGCTATAACATTTTCAATACATTGTTCATTCGATATTTATGGCCTAGTGGCTTTTACTGTAAAAAATATTTAAAAAAATCATATCCTATAGAAAGCACAACTTACTTTTTGCTCTAAGAAATATAGAATAAAACATTTTATTATATATTGGAAAGCACAACTTATTTTTTTATACATAAAGTATATATTGAGTTTTCTATACCACATTGAAAAAATAAAATTTTTATTGAGTGTTTATATAATAAATTTTAAGATTAGATAGTAACCAATAAAGAAAGAATAGTGGGCTCACGCATATAAAATTAAGCTCAATAAGAGAAAAACTTTTGATTGCTCTCTTTACGCGCAAGGCAATGCTTATACATTTTGAATTTTTTATCTATAAATATCATGCATTTCTAGCTGTTTTTGCTGCCCTCTTTCGATGAAAAATAACTTGTTAGATCCTTAAAGATATCATGTTATAAGAGAAATATCTGTAAAGACACTGTCAATGCATGCCTCAAGTTTATTTATTATTGTTTCTGCTCTTTGAATTAGTTAATTAGCATTGTAGCAAAAAAAAAAATTAATTAAAACATTTTACATGAATTAATTGCTAGAAATTGAATTAAAAAAAAAATGACCTCATGGTTTCATGATGAAGGATGTTTGTTTTTTCATTAATTCCTGAGTTTAAACATTGAGATCAATACTTAAATGAATTTATAAAAAACTTTCAAATACACCAGATTAATATGAGAGAATTAATCTTGATCAACACATAATAATAAATCGATTTGAGAATATATTTTTCATCAAATTAAAAAAAAAAAAAGAAATTGAAGCCTCCCTTTCAATAAAGATTTTGTCCACATAATCTTGAAAAATATAATTACTTGATGACCACATATTAATAATAATTAAAAAATTCAACAAATAATTAACAGATACGTATCCTCACATTGACTTTCTCATAAACTAAAACGAAGTCATCCATTACATTGCTCTCTTTCATTTTGGGTTTCAAGAACTTCGGTGCATTTCTTCTTCTTCTTCTTCTTCTTCTTCTTCTTCTTCAAGTGCACCACATGAACCTCACTAGCTAGGGCAAGTCCATGAAGATCACACTGTATTACGCGGTGCCACGCCTTCCAGATTATTGAATAAATGGGGTAAAGCTGATACGAGAATAAAAGGCAGATCAAAGCATGAATTTTAAATTAGCCATCGCCAGAGCATGATAACTTGAATATTAGTACGGCGGTGCCCTATCATCTACCTCAGGGGAGCTTTATGAATGGAGTACTTATCATTATTCCATGAAAGGATTCGTTGTCATATTCTATCTGATTTGACTACCAAAGAATTATAACTTAGACAGGGGTGATGTGCCCAGCTATGGCTTTTACGATGAGTACAAGAAAGACGAACCCTAAAAAATTTGAAAGGTATTGATTTTTTTAATCAAAAGGGAAAATGTCTTTTTGCAGTTCCCAAATGATCATAATTAAGGTTATTGTAATTGGCCGAAAGCCTAAACTACAAGAGAAATCCACCAGCCTTGATAGGATTTCCATTAACATGGCTTATTCCCGTTTCATTGTGCTGAGTGGCGATGCAATGAAATTAATTAGTTTTTTGTGGATTTTGTTTTACAACAACATTTAATTATTGCACTGTAAACCTATTACAATTTGAACAGTTTTCATCATTATTTGTGTGGTGCATTTTTAATTTTGTTTTCTTTTTTAATTTAGTGTTTATAAAAAAATTTATTAGGTTTATTATATATGTGAGTTTAGATGTTGTGATTAAAAAAACAAAAAGAAGAACAGGTTACCGAGATCATAATCAGAAAATTGGTCTTCACTGATAGAATATTCTATTAGCGATTAAGTTATATTTTAGTTGATATATAAATTATCGATGGATTTCTCGATGAAAAAATGTCATCAGCGAGTTTCTCGTCATAGATGTCAAGTTCGTCGATAATTAACTTGATAAATTTACTTATCAATATAAACACTAATAGAAAATTCATGCCAAAAGAAATATTTGGCAACCATGTTTTTGTTGGTCAATCCATCGAAAAATATTATCAACAGATCAAGGATGGAATACTCGTCGATAATGGATCATACATCAATGACATTAAAATGTTGTTACTGGATTTGTTTGCTTGCATAAAAATAGTTCACAAGTCTTTTTAATTATCTCAAAAAAATAGGTCTACAATACCGATAGAATTACTGAAAAAGCTTAATCTATGTTTATGATTTCCTCTATATTTGAGAGAGAGAAAATTTTCAATAAATGCTTATTTGAATAGAACAATTTGACATTATAGAACAATATTAAATAAAAGAACACATTTTATATAATTAACTTAACTACAAAAACAATTGCAAAGTAATTATACATTAGAAAGAAGCTATTAACCTACCTATAAAATCAATTACAAATGTATTTATACATTAGAAAGAAGCTAGAGCTTCAAGTGAAGGGAGAGGGGCAGAAAAAATGCCCAATACGAGAATAGTAACCAATAAATAAAGAAAATGGGCTCGCGTATAAAGTGAAGTCCAATAAGAAAAACTTTTGATTGCCCTCTTTACACACAAGACAATGCTTATATATTTTGATTTTTTTTATCTATAAATATCATGCATTTCTAGTTGCATATAGTCTCATTAAATAAAAGATTTTTTTATGTCCAATGTGAATTGATCTTAATGGATTCCTCGTTATTGCCGAGAGGAGAAGGGTAGGGAAGACGGGATTGGAACCCGTGACATTTTGCACCCAAAACGGCTAAGCTGCGCTACATCCCTTTTAATATGGTACAGAACATTATCTAATTTTCCTCCTGGAGACAAATAAAATTAGGTTTTTGCTTCATCTTCGCATTCAGAACCTGTCTCGTACCTATCTCCTGCACGCTGCATCTCTACCAAGCCATATATTTTCAGATGATTGGAGAAAAAAGGTCAACTCTACAGTTAGAAGATCGATTTAGATAAATCATATACTATATCATCAAGAACCCTAGCAGCGAAAGAGACCATACGGTTAGGATACCTTTTTTTATGAAAAAACATGTGCATCAAGGCTCATCTAACTTCGACCCCATGTGCGCATTATAAGTTTTTGCGAAAGAACAAAAGGAACAAACCACAATATCATGACAGAAAGCAAACCCTTTGGCATGCGTGTTAACCTTTAACATTTATTCTTCCTCACTTATTTGTAATCTTCTTATTTGCTTTAAAAATCCAATTGTCATCCAATAAATGTAATGATGAGAAGCACAGATGACCAGACCTCCCCCTCATCATTTACGGAGAGACATTTTTTTTTTTATTCAATGAAATCTCACTTCTAGGAAAATATATTGAATTGATTCAGATAAACAAGTAAAATTTTGGTTGTTTTAGACTCTTATAAAGAATATATGTCATAACTCGAATTTAAAACTTATTGTATGGATCGCAAGTTTTCTATCATTTTATCATATTTCTTGGGGACTTAAAACTCCAAATATTTTATTTATTTATAAGATGGGTATCCCTAGATTCAAACCCAAAACTTACAAGACAGATCTTAAACTATTTGTTACCATGTCATACCCATTGGAGAGACATAAATATTGCTTAGCATAAAGAGAATGGAATGGGACATAAACACTAAGGTGAGAATCATATATAATAAAAACACAGAAGGCTCCATTGTATGATGTAGAAGACAACCTTGTTTGGATGGACTTTGTCGGTCTCCACATTCTCTCCACTACACATTGTCCCATCTGAATTACTTCGGTGTTAAATTTCGTCCTATAAATATGAAATTCTGCTTCCATGCAAACTACTACTTTCTTCTTTCGGAGCTCAAGCTACTAGCTAACTAGTACTGAAGAAAAGAGATAGCTCACTCTCTCCTTTCCAGACTTAGCTATACTCTTAACATAAACTATAGCACATGGCTACTAGAGTTGCTTCAACTCCTAGGGCAACGATACTTTTGTTAATGGTTTTATTCTCAGCAATCTTCTTGACTTCTCAGTCACGCATCCTCAGGGAAGATCAAGCCATGCAAGGAAATGTTAAAAGTAGCCGCAACCTTTTGCTTGAATTAGGTTTTGAACTCTCCAAACTTGAGCATTATCAAAGGCTGTCGGCTCATGGTGTTGATTCTGATAGACTTTCGCCAGGAGGACCGGATCCTCAGCATCATTAGTGACCCAGTTGTTTTACGGAGCTCTACCTTCAAGATAGATTATATCTGAGTTTGGAGTTTAATAACAATTTTGGAGCTCATTGAAATATTGTGTGGTTAATGTCCCCCCCCCCCCCCCCCTCCCTACTTCTGCGATGCCGACAAGCACATGGTTTTTCGTACGGAATTAAGTCCGGCGAAGACAGGCTCTCCGATCAATTTTCCTTTTGTTTATGTTAAATGTATGAAAAAACATGTGGAACTGGGTTGATTAATAAAACTTTAGCGAGATAAAACTACGTTGTTTTTTTCAATTGTAATGATCTTGATGAGACCAGAAAAGGAACCAAGTATTTAATTATCACTATGTTTTCCATCCACTCTATGAACCACATGTGTGTATTAATTGATAAAGTGATGCTGTATTTTTTTTTTCATGAAAGGTCAATAATTTAAATTAATATCTGGCCCACATTAATTTTACCACTTATAAATTAGCACACAATTTCTTTGGAAATTTAGTAGAAAATGTTTGTTTATAAATCATTTTCCTAATTAATAATCCTAATCGGCATGCATGTCTTGTTAATGAAAATGTTTATATATGATTTAAGTAATTTAATGAAATAAAAAATAAATGTATAAAATATATCAAGACAGAAGGAGGATTCTCACTCATTCTATGGCATTTGCAAATCTACAGACAATATGCGAACACATATATGGTATTGAATTGCTGGGTGTGATCCTTTCTTATTTACATACACAGGCAACATGAGGTTTTCATAGGATGATAATTAATGAATTACTTAGGGCATTCCAGTAGAAGTTTGGAAATACAGGTTTGTTATGGTGGGCTCATTGATTAGTTTATGGTTTTGGGCCAAGTTTACGTTTCGATTCAGATGTTAAAAGCCCAAAAAAACATTTAGATTATGGTATAAGAACGAAAATTGAAATATTAGATCGACTGACATTGAAAAGTGATGAAAAAAACTAGGGTTTTTTCCGGGTACTTCACCGTTTCATATGGAAAGTGAAGCAACTTATTTTTTATTTTTATTTTCATTTTCAAACTTCTTTTTTCTGCAATTGAATCCTTATATAGCCTAATTTAAAATTTGGGGTTTTTACACACGAGCTCTTTCTTTGATAACTTTTGAATCAATTCAATGTTGGCATGTCCAAGCACTAAAACATTTAATATCATTATTAATTTTATTTAAATTAATCAGATAAGTATTTCCAAGTTTTCTCCTTCAAAAATTATCTAATTATCAGTAAAACAAATAACCAAGCAATATATAGACTCACATATTACCTCGATCGCATAATTGACTAATAAAAAGAAAGTTATATTTTAAACCATCAATTAATAAAGCATGCTTAATAGTAAAAGAGTTCCCAACATCACTAGTACCTTTTCAATTTCCCTCGGTATCATCTATGATGTTTGATATTATTTTATTTAAAGAAAGTAAATTGGAACTTGTCACTGGTCATATGCCTTAAACATCCATCATCTAAACGCCACTTATCATTATTTTTCCGCAAGAAAAACTTGTATTTTTTTTTTTAATTTTGGTACTCATAATCTTTTTCATAGCATAATTTAACCTTTGTTTTTAATTTAATTTCTAAAAGGGTTTAAATTATAAATTAAAAGATCACGGATTGATTTTGATAAATTATATACTTTGATCATGTATGAAAGAGTTAAGGGCTAATATGAGTGTTTATTTCTTTTGATATTAAGAATCACTAGGATAAATTTAGCTAGTCCTTGATTTAGATTTTAATCAAATTTGAATTTAAAGAAAGGATGTATTTATTTGGTGTAGGATTATAAATTTTATATCATTAGGGATTATTGTATTATAAATATAGATACTAGTGAAAAAATTAAAAGGACAATGGAGAAAACACTAGGCAATAAAAGCCTTTAAAAGAATAAAAAGTTTGGCAACCATTGCAACGAGGTTAATTCAAGCCTCCACCTTGCATATCATAACCCTAGAGAGAAGAAAACTACATTTTCATTTTCAAACCCTAAAACCTTATCAAGTAAACAAAAAGTTCCAATCCCTTCAAGGTTTAAAATCACTCATTTATTCCTCTATGAAAACATAAACCTCTACCTAAACACTGAATGATAGCTCTCTCTCTTAATATGGTTTGGCATTGATATAAGCTTAAAAAGATCAATATTTATTTCAAGAAGGAGAGGATTGGATCTTGTTACCCAATTCACCATATCAAATTGCCAAAACTATCAGTTCTCACTTGATAACATAGTTTAAGGCTACTTTAAGATTAAACTCAGTAAGGTTATTATGCTATTATAGGTATTAATTTTTTATATATATATAATAAGTTGCCTCTATTTTTGCAAATAGGATAGGATAACAATAATAATATGAAAGAGAGAATGGTGTAGTTTAGATGAGATATGTCTTGTAAATAGCGATTTCATTTAGAAGAAGAAAAGAATTAACGTTACACTCTTTATCCAAACTAGTGACCTTTAGATTGAGAAAATATATATTGCATTTCATTGCTAAAGTAGAAGGAGGTAGGGGGTAAGGGGAGTGAAAAGAGCTCTCTCGTCACTACTTTCTTCTTTAAATAACAAAGAAATAAAAAATTAATACACATAGCAAAAAGTTTAAAAATTGTGTGCGTATGTGCACCTTTTGGTTTTTTTTACATGAAAATGCTATTACACTCACTCATTAAAAAAGCCAAAAAATACAAAAAAACTTCTTTCAATTTTTTACATAAAAAAAAACCCGAATCAAACCGAAATTGACCAGTTTAAACCAATTTTGGTTCAGTTTCAAAAAACTTTCTTTAGAATTTTGATTTGATTGTTTTTATAAATAAAAATCAAACCGAACCGAAAATGATCGCCCCTAACTACAATCAATAACTTTGCTTTGTATTTACCATAAAGATAATTGTCCTCAATACTAATCAAAAAATGACAATGTTGAAACTCGTCAATTGAAACACCAAATCCCTAAAATGCTCTCTAAAATATTGTCTTATTGTTATAAACCATTTTATGATCTCAAGTGATAGTCATTTCATAATTTAAATCTTTGATGACTAGTAGCATTCTAAGCAAATTTTGAAATGAATATTTGTGTGTATTGAACAATAACTCTAAAATTTTGTTATTTAGTCATTCATGTCTTTTAATATGAGAGGCCATGCCCACAATCCATCTCCATTCCAATGTAGCTTGGATTGTTAAAAAAAAAATCATACTTATATATATTTTTATAATTATCAACATCACCTCAATGATAAGATCTAAGTTAATTTAATGATTATGTTGTAAAATAAACGGGTTATGACAGACATATATATATATTTCTTTAAACTTTAAGATATTCCATGAATTAGATGTCTAATGATATCCTCACGTGAATACCATTTACTCATGGTTCTTGAATGCATTACAACTAAACATAAATTTTAGTTGAATAATAAATTTTGTACAATAATGAATTATTAATATGTCACACTTTTAAATTTTAACTGCAATAATACATTCAAACTTATTTTAAACTTATATCTAACCTTCAATTCATTAACTAATAAGCTTGTTTATAACTACTAGCCCAATCATTGTATATATATTTGTCATGCACACTCATAAACTTAAATTCAAAAATAAACTAAGTCATTTATTGATTTGTAGACTCAACTAACTCAACATTTTTCATCTTTCTCAACTCACCAATATGATGTTCATCTTCATCGTCATTTGGCTTGAATTCTCCATGGGAATATGAAGAAAATATCATATCTAAGTGAGGTTCAATATTAATAATTTCTTGTGGTAATGTTTGTGTTTTTGCATTACCACTAAGATAAATAATTTGCTCATGATTCTTTTGTGTCCTTTAAGTTTCACTAGGCACTTGGGTGAACCCAATACTGAAGGAGTTTCTCATCTAATTTTATTATTCAAGTAGAGCTCTAATATTTTAATCTCATTAATACTCACAAACTCAAACATTGATTTCACATTTCTAACACTATAGATGAGTACATCGATATAAGGAGCTTGACTAACCTTAATTTGCAATATCCTCTACGTAATGTCAATTTTTATTTCAAACATACTCTAGCCAAGTCAATAACATGATATTCTAAACAACTCTTTAAAAGATATACCCAATATAACATTTAGAAACTAATGACTTTCTTCATTATAAGTAATATCATTGTTGATCTTGATAATGGTATCATTATAGAAGTATATATTGTAAAATTACTAGATATTTATTGAACAACATGATAAACACACAAAACTAATTTATCAATATCATAGGGTTAATCAAGGTATATAATTGATCAACAATAACATAATTGATAAAAAAAAAACTAATTTCATAAGGTTTTCACCATCATATCAAAATTTATCAACTTAATTCATGTCTTTCACATTTAATTAGCTTATTTTACACCTGATTCAAAAAAATATCAATGTAACATAAAATAACCCTAATTGTAACCTCTATTCACTATCTACAGCAACCTAAAGTCATTGATTATCTTCAAAAACACAATTAAAATTCAGATCAATTTGTTTTATAACTAATTAACTTAATTAAAAAAAACCTTAGATTTGTCATAATATCTCTAATTCTAAATCCTAATATTTTCAAAATCAATGACTACCATAAATTAATATAAATTATATATAAAAAAAATGTTTGAATAAACCTCAAAGTGTTGAATTTGAGTGATGATTGATGAAGACAATGACAATAAAAAATAAAAGGCGATCCATGATTGAAAAAAATAAAACGAAGGATTAAAAAAATAGGGTGATTTCATGATGAATTTGATAATAGATATTAAAAGATGATGAGAATATACTTATTGTATAAAAAAGATAAAAGAAATAAAGATATTCTTAGAATTTAAATTAATAAAAGTCAAAGGTATTTTATCTATTATCTATAACTCGTATATTGTAAATATTGGATTTATTGTAAATAAAAAAACCTATGTTTTCCTGTTTTGTTTCTTGTCACGGCTACGAGGTTCTCACCTAAGTTTTGACTTGAGCAAAGCACAGCCGTTGTTAAGTTTGAATTTCGGCCTGGATTTTGCCACGTCAGCCCGATTAAACTTCTCCGAACCTGTAACCACCTTCCCGGAGCGTGCTAACCTTCGCGGTCTCCTAACCCCCCCCCCTTCCCTACAAATTCAGCGATTACATCGCACGCACCAGTCCCTACGTGAACGAACCTTTTAAAATTCCACAATCAAAACTCCGCGCCACTAAACTCTCTAATATGACCACTATCACGTGAGTCTCACGCAAAGGCCTCTCCCCTCCCTGATTCGCTAGTGTAACACACGTCGTTGGATACTGTGAGGGGTCTAACTTTCTTGAAAGTAGCTCTTAAATACACACGAATGCACACGCACCGTACACCTGTCAGATAAAGGAAAGGAAGTGAGGAGCTCTAGAGAGAGAAACAGTTTTCTAGAGAGAGAAAGTTTCTCGTTTTTCTTGCCCTTAAAGTTTTAGAGAGAGAAAGCCAAACCCAAAAGAAATCGAAGATCTCCACAAAATCAGAGCTCGAAACCCTAACCTTCACTCTATTTCTCTCTTTAGAAATCCCTCGCTCTCTCTCTGTGTATATTGCGCTGTATAGATATATGTTTCTGTATGTATAGGTCGTTGGATCGAGAAAAAGACACGATAAAGGTTCGTGCTTTAACCTAATTTCTTGTGCTTTCGTTCTGTTTTTTTTTTTTTTTTTTTCTTATTGAATTTCTAATTGTGTTGGGTTGATTTGGGAGTGAAATTGTGATTTTTTCTCTGGGGGTTGTGGTAATATAGGAAACCCTATTTTGGTGTTCGAGAGGAATTTTGAGGGGATTAGGGTTTTGAGAATGGGAGTTTTGAGGGAATTAGGGTTTTGAGAATGGGAGTTTTGAGGGAATTAGGGTTTTAAAAGAGGGATTGGGAGAAAGTTAGGGTTTTAAAGGGGAACGTTAGGGGTTTTGGGTGGTACATGTATGGCTTCTGGGAGTGTAGTAGAAGCAGGAAATGGAGAAGTTAGGGAGAAACAAAGATATACAGAGAGTAAGGTTTACACTCGAAAAGCCTTTAAAGGACCCAAAAAGAACAGCCTCACCAGCACCAACAATAACACCGCCACCACAACTACCACAGCCGATAACTATAACAGTAACACAAACTTAACCACCTCTAGCACCGCAGCCACTGGCGACAACAACGTCAGCACCACAACAACCACTGTCCCTGCAGCAACTGAAACCGCCACTGTTCCAACCACCACCTCCACTGTTGCAACTGATACTGTAGCTGCTCCAGCCACTTTCGCCACCACTGCAGCTGCAGCAGCAACAGCAACTTTGAATGCAACTGCTAATGAAACAAAGGACAGGGACAACAATAAGGAGTTGGTTGAAGTCCGAGAACCAGAAACTGTAGCGGTGGAGGACAACACGGATACATCCCAGCAAGTGCAACTGCCTGTTTCTCTAGATTCTGATTATTCCATCAGTCTAAATCGGCAGGAAATTCAAGAGGTGGCACCTAGTGTGAGAGAGAAAGTTGTGGAGAGGGGACAAGCTGTGGGTAATGGGGTGCTTCTGAAGGAAGGGCTGGGTAACAAGGTGAAGGTGGATTTGTTGTCACGGTCAAAGCAGGAGAAGAGGGAGCTCAGAAAGAAGTTGGAGAGTGAGCTTGCTTTGGTTAGGGGTTTGGTGAAGAGGATTGAGGCTAAAGAAATGCAGCTTGGTGTTGGTAGGTTGAGTAATTCACGGGTGGTGCTGGTGAAAGATAGGGTTGACAATAGATTGACGAGGGTTAATTCAGAAGTGGGATCAGTGGGTGCTCCCCGTGAGATTACTACTATTCCTACTCCTACTCCTAGGCAGTCTAGACCCTTGAATCAGCTTAGTATATCAGTGCTAGAGAATAGACAGGGTGCGGGTGAGTTTGTGGAGAAAGAGAAGAGGACACCAAAAGCAAATCAGTTTTATATGAATTCAGAGTTCTTGCTTGCAAAAGACAAGATTCCGCCAGCTGAGAGTAACAAGAAGTCGAAATTGACTGGTAAGAAGCAGGGGTCAGGGGAATCAGGATATGGGTTCGGGACAAGCACTAAGATTTTCAAGAATTGCAGTGCTTTGCTTGACAAACTGATGAAGCATAAGCATGGTTGGGTGTTTAATACTCCTGTTGATGCAAAGGGTCTTGGTTTGCACGATTACTTTACCATTATCAAACATCCAATGGACCTGGGCACAGTGAAATCCAGGCTGACTAAGAATTGGTACAAGTCCCCAGAAGAGTTTGCAGAGGATGTGAGACTTACATTTCACAATGCAATGAAGTATAACCCAAAAGGGCAAGATGTTCACGTAATGGCAGAGCAGTTATTGGATATATTTGAGACCAAGTGGGCTGTTATAAAGTCAGACTACGATCTTGAGATGAGGTTTGGTACCAGCTATGAGGTGGGTATTCCCACACCCACATCAAGAAAGGCTCCTCCATTTGTACCACCCCCACTTGATATGAGGAGGATTTTGAACAGATCAGAATCAATGACCTATCCTTCTATTGATACCAGATCCAAACTCATCACCACTACACCTTCTAGTAGAACTCCTGTTCCAAAGAAGCCCAAAGCAAAAGATCCACATAAGAGAGACATGACTTATGATGAGAAACAGAAGCTCAGTACAAACCTCCAGAGCTTACCTTCAGAGAAACTGGATAACATTGTACAGATAATAAAGAAGAGGAGTTCAGCACTGTCCCAACATGATGATGAAATAGAAGTGGATATTGATAGTGTTGATGTGGAGACTCTGTGGGAGCTGGATAGGTTTGTCACCAACTTTAAGAAGAGTTTAAGCAAGAATAAGAGAAAAGCTGAACTTGCCATTCAAGCTAGAACAGAGGCTCAGCAGAATGTGCTGCAGAAGGTAAAGCCTCTGACATTTTTTCTCAACGAGAAGCATTATTTTCTAAAAGGAATCTGTGATTGCTAAATTTCATCTGGTGATGTTTCTTTGCAGATCCCAGCATCAGTTGCGGTGGACGCACCAAAAGAAACAAAAGCAGGTAAAATTTCTCTGATTATTAGTATCAATTTCATAGTTTGGTTGTATTGTTTATTTGAAACATTGTGTCTTCTGTTGGCAGATGAAAGGAATGTCTCCACTTTGTCACCCGTTCAAGTGGAGAAACAGGGAGACAATAGAAGTAGGTCTAGTAGTTCAAGCAGCTCCAGCAGTGATTCTGGATCTTCTTCAAGTGGTATATCATCTCTTTTCTAATTTTGTAATTTATGTCACTGTTATGTCTCGTATGTTTGTTCTGGTGTTTGGTGAAGCCTTCTATTTATTTTTCTTTATCTGCATGATTATTGCAGACTCTGATAGTGACAACTCCTCAGCGTCTGGATCAGATGTAGGGAATTAATTGAGTACTGGAGTAGTTCAGGTGGGTACATATTCTCCTGTGGTTGGCTTGAAATGTTTGTTACTACTTTTATTTGTCAGTAACCTGTGCATTTTCCTGCCTCTTTTTTTGTACTCGCTGTTGATTATACAATATTTTACTCCACTTCTGCTATGTCACCTTATTGTCATATTAGCCTATGTCTTCAGTCTGGTCTGCAAACGTTACCTGCAATCTAGTAGCAACATTGATGATGATTGTACCTGCATAGAATTATTGTTGCTTAGGACTTGCAGGATGTGTAGGGACAACAGTCCTTATCTGTGATTTACTAGTGAAAAACTGAAAACATAATTCTAGGCACATTATAACATTATTTGATTGTCCTTGTATAGGGCCTCTCAGTGAACAAGAATGTGGTTGCTCAAGTCAGAGTGTAGTTTGGTGATTAACAGTTTATTGCTTAAAGTGTAGTCTAGTCATATGGGTAATGTAGCCTTGTTTAGTGCCTAGGTGGTTCCAAGTTCTGATACGTTTGTGTGGGGTTCCACTCATGGGTATGATTATCTTAAGGGCTGGGCATGGATTAAATGAGTAAAAAAGAATTGATTTGAGGACTTTGGGGCCTGGGAGAAAAAATAGGTTCAGATGACCATGCATCTGCTCTAATTTTGGCTGCCTAATGTAAATGTCTTGGCAGTAGAAATTGGTTTCTAAACAGTAGAGCACCTGTACTGCATAACCTCTAGCACACCAGGACAATATGGGTTGGAGTAGATCGTTGATCATTAGTGAATTTAAAATGTATTCTGTTTTGGATTGTTAGTTGGTTATATGACTACTGTGACTTACTTGGGATCAACTATGCTGGGGAATGCAGTGTTCTTTAGTCGCCCCCGTACCTTTTATGTCTTTGCTTTTGTTGTGGATTTATTTGAAACTTTGAAGCTGTTGCCTGATGCAATAATTAGAGCAGTCTTAATGGTGTGGTATATTCTGGATGGGTATGCGCTTGTGCAATGTTGTGCTCAAAACACTGAAGAGTAGGCAGGGGAATCTTGTCCATTCCTTCATCCCTTCCTAGGCTAGATTGTGTGTTCTGTTTAGGAGCTTGATCTACCTACGTGGAACATTTCCTGAATAGTTCTGAAATTCTGTAGCTGGAATCTTGGGATGTAAACAAATGGTTCGGAATTGTGGGATTATTTTGGCAAACAAGTAATAATTAGCAATGAAAGCAAATCAATGGCCATAATGCTAATTTGTGGGATCATTGATGATTTTAGAGTTATTTTTCTGTTGTATTTTGCCATCTCTGTGTAATCCCCAACTAAACTTGTGGTCGAAATTGCTTATATGCTTTCTGAATGAGTAAAAGTGAACCTGTAATTTAAACGGATGTTAGCGTACAGATTGGCATTGGTTTTTGTGGATGGTCTATGCTTGTATGAAATTGTAAATAAATTCCTCACCGTGGTTTCAAGCAGAACTATCCTCACCATTCCGCATTAGCTAGTTGATGAGAAATATTTATTACTTGTTATTGACTTTCTCTGAATTTATGTTTATTAAATAAAGAGGCACCAGTGGCTAATCTTTGCTTTCCTCTTTTCTGTGATAGATCTCAGAAATTTAGGGTAGATGGCTTTCCTCAAGTTGGTGATTTCACATATTCAAGATTGATTAGGAATCTGCCTTTGGTGTACAGTGAAGTTCTCAAGGCGACTGATCGTCCTGCCAGTGCAAAGTTGAGTCTCTTGTTGGAACTGGTTTCTTGAATCCTCATGTCGCTTATATGTGTAGTCTTGAATTTGTATAATACGCCCTAGAATTTGGTGATGATTAGATACAGTGGTTTGTTTTCCCCTTAGCGTTTGTACATGGCTAGCTACTCTTAGTCATTTTAGTTTTAGCCACCGCCCCGTTGATTTTGTGTTAGCAGATGCAGGATTCGTTGCTGTTATAGAAGAGATTCTCTGTGATTCAAGCTCATGAAGTTATAATGGCCAATAATTTTTCTAAAGATTGTTTGTGGTCGCGCGCAGATTATATGGCTCCACCTTTCCAGATGGCTCTCTTCCCTCGTTAACAGATGGCTCTCTTCCCTCGTTAACAGATGGCTCAACCTCATGGGCTCCAAAATTTTACAGGCTGTGGTGGATGAGACTCGAGATCTCAGACCGCCACCCCGCTGCAGGCTGTTTGACATCAAACTAAGTTGCGCGTTCTAATCACTGGAAGCAATACCAAACGGTAATTCCATGAACCAACCACTGAATCGATTCCATGTAGTAATTGGGAATGTGTGATTAAGGATGTTTTTTAAAGTGGATTTATTTAAAAATATATTAAAATTTCAGCACATGATTAAAAAAATAATTTAAAATAATGAATAAAAATAAGAAAATTCAATTTTTTTTTAAAAAAGTGCCTTCCAAACACCCCTTAATCTGAACTGAAAGCTCCAAACATTGTACACCAGTCACGCTCCTTAATCTGAACTGAAAGCTCTAAACATTGTAGACCAGTCACCCCAAGCTCCTTGAGCAGTAACCTACCCACTTCATGTCCAGAAATGCAAGATCAGCTCAAGCTCATGCTCTCTCCGACTCTTACAAGATGCTCATTAAACAAGAACCAGTTCTGGGGACCCAATGGGCCACAAACACCTCCCTCGTCAAGTGACACCAAATGATACCTCATTGGACCGTGCTTCGTCTCTGGCATCACTCGGTGCTCTTGTTGTTTCTACTAGTGACCCTTATCTCAAAATCCACATCTGAACATCTTTATTTTAGTGCTTATGAATTTGTGATAGTATGGTTTATTTGAGTCACTTCCATTGACCTATTTTCTAGAAGAAGAGATATTTTCATGGTATTTAGTGCAGGCATATAGCTTTGACAATATCTAGTTCATGTCAGTGGGACTGGGATTTGTTGCTTTCAATTTCATCAAGAGTTGGAAAATTAAGGATTCGCTTTCATTTGTTGATGGAATTTTCCCCATTTACAGTTTTAAAATTCCATTAGCTTGATTTTCTAGCAAAAGAAAAATGTCATCACTTTTGATTTATTGATTGAGATGTTGAATTGGTGGTTGGTGGTTGGGTTATTATGGTCATTTCAAGGTATACCCAAATTGTGAAAAATATATCAGTGGTTTACCATGACCAAGATTTATTGCTACAGTGGAAGTTTCATGATATTTTTGCAATTTATAGTTATCAAGGGATAAAATAATATTTTCACGAGGTTATTTGATATTATCAAATTAATTGGGGTTAAATTAGTTTTTTCTTGATTTTTAGCACAATTAAATAACTTCAAATATGCTTTTAAGAAATTTAAACCAGGGACTTTTATTCTTTTTAATTTTTTATCAAACATACCTCTAAAATTTAAATATATTTTAAATATAATTATTGGATATCCTTATTTTATCCCCTCACTCATTTACAATCCCCTCCAAAGTAATTAAAATAATTTTTTGTTTCTTAATTAATTAATTGACAAAAAAGTAGTATTTCAATAAAATTAACTGATTGCCAGGGGGGGGGACCGTAAAATTTTAAATGATTTTTTTGTGTTCTTAACTTAATTTAATGTTATATTTTATAAAATATATAAAAATATTATTTTATAATATATATATATATATATATATATATATATATACACACACACACACATATATGTGTGTGATGGACATCAATAAAAAAAAATATATGTCACATGCAAAGAAGACTGCACACGGGCAGTCAAACCTGATTTGTAGTGGCATCGAGTCCGCTTGCATGTAATCGAATTAAAATAACTAAAAATCTTATTAAATTAACATTTTTTTAATGAAAATAACCTGTAGGTCTAAAAGACCATATATTTACTCATTACCAAACTTAAAATTCAAGTTATTTAAAAGCTTCACACCAGTTCATACATTCTATACTTTTCTTCATTCTGCTTCTCTTTCCTGTATATTACTTTTACATTTATTAACTTATGCATGAGAGTATCTCATGTTCTGATAGAGGCTTGTGTTGTAGGAAAAATAAAACATATATTTAAGCCTACACATTTCAACCTAAGACATGGTCATGGAAAACCTAGTTAAAATATGAAGTTTTCACGACTTTATTAGATTTGATGATAAAGTATATGATATTTGTGTTCTATAAAGATTATTTTTATATTAAATATTAAAACAATATCAAATTAATAATTTTTATGAATGTTTTATATAAATTTGACATGACATTTATTAGAAAAAACAATTCTATTAAACAAATAATCAAGCCACTTAATTAAGATGGCTTAAAAGCGAAGCCGAGGGCACTTCGATCATAAAACTAAAAAAAAGAATGATTGAAACAAGAGAATGAGAAGAAAATGCACTTAGTCGCCTACTTTTATCATTATAATTATTAATCTAAGAATTGACTTCATGCAAAGCTCATAGTATGGGTTTAACCCAATTCAATTAATTTTTAATAAATAAATTAAAATAATATTGTTTTGATTTTCTTAACCAAACTAAATTTTAACTTATTCAGAATGAGTTTGAAATCAACGATATCAAATCTGATAAATGTGAAGCCCACGGTAAGAAACATAATAAACAATGTTTCATGCATGTGGTATTGATAAATAAATGAGTGAACTTTAAGGATAAGGTTTATGAGGTCACCGCATATTTTCACGTACATAGATTGATTGCAAGAAAGCGAAAGGCCACGAAAACGTGTTTGTCTCTGCTAATAAAGAAGCAGCGTGGGCATCATCCAAAGTGGGAAAAGAAATCATCAATGTTTTTAGAAGAAAACAAGTTACAGTATTAAAACGAAATCAAAGCTAACATCATAACGTATGATATTAGTTTCTTCCTCTCAAAGCAAGTCAAGAGACGAGAAGAGAAGGAAACAGAGAACATGTGCTGTGTAGACGGTGATTGCAGGCCTCTTGGCTTTCTTATAGGCCTTCCTTTTGCCTTTCTATCCCTCCTTATCTCCATTGTTGGCCTCGTCATTTGGATTGTCGGGTTTGTTCACTTTCTTTCACTACTTTTTATATCTTAGTTTCTTGATTTGTCACAGTTTTTTAGAGTCTTTATTGCATTTCAGTTTTTGGGCTTTCCGGGATTTCTTGAATCTGTGCTAGCTAGTCATTGTTTCCTTTTTGACAAATCGTGGCGGTTCTTTTGTTCTGTTTTCGTTCTGGGCATCATAGTTTGTTCTGTTTTAGTTTCTGGACATCATAGTCTGTTCTCTTTCTATAAATACCTTCGACTGCTTTTACCAGTGTATTTATACAAGGTTTAGTAATTTTGACAGTGTATGGGGTTTAAAATTTTTAATTCCATTTCAATTTCTGGGTATTTGAGATTTCTTGGTTCTATTTCAGCCTTTGGTGATTTTAATACAATAAGGATCTGGGTTTGGTCTATAGATTTTTTTTAATGTAATGTTGTATTGTACATTTGTATTTGAGAACTTAGATCTTCTGGCTGGTTTTCCAATCTTGGGTCTTGTGCAGGTTGCTGCTATCCTGTGTGTGCCCCTGTTGTTTTTGCGTGACAGTGGTAGTGGAACTGGCTCTGGAATTGATCAAGGCACCCATTCATGTCATGGAGTGGTTCACTTCTCAGATACCTTGTTGATTTTATGATTCTACTGACATACCTTGGCCATGTAGTAGTTTTCTCGGGTATTATTATTCTCAATACTCAATAGTGGCTTCTGTTTGTAGAATTGGATTCTTCATCTCTCTCTCTTTATGTTTTCTTGCTGGGCATTGAGTGGAGAGTGGGGAATTTTTCAGGGCGTGATTTATGAGATGATACATGTGCATATATGATATATTGATTTTCTGTGATTTTGGACTGATTTTGAATCTGGGTTCCAAGAATATGTTTCATGTTATCTTTTTGACTCCCATAATTAGTAGGAACTGGTGCTGATTATCATCCGTGGATAACAATTATTGCTGTAGAAATGCATCTGAATCTTAAGGGTTACAAGCAGAGTAGTTTTATTAATAGATTTGAAGCAGAAACTTGCTTGTGAGGTGTCCAATATGTTGCCTTTCTCATCTTTCTTGTGATCATCGAGCTTTTCAAGAACTTATCTTTCTGATAAACCATCTCCTTCTGTTCTTCACTCCACCAAGAACTAGCCACTAAATATTCATCCTCCAGAGCTTTTAAAGAGCAGTACAACTTTTTTTTTCTTTGAAAAATAGGGCGGAAAATTAAATTATTAATTGAAACAATAGGCAAACTCAAACTCCAAATATATTGCTAGAATATGTCAGACATCAATACTATATTTTAGTATTGAACACTAGATCTGACAAAGCAACAAAATTATTGAAGGAGCTCCCATTTGGTCCAATGGCTTTCTTTGCGAGTTGTTTAAGTGCTCGTATGTTCTCCCTCAGTTTCTCCCCCGAGTCTTGTGAAAGAACTTTATCCAAGCAATTTAACACTCCATGCTTTCTAAAGACTCCATCCTCAACCTGGAGACCAATCTTCCACGCATCTTCTACCATGCGTCCATTAAGCCTTTGATCGCCAAAAAACGGCCTACAAATCATGGGCACCCCTCCTGCTATACTCTCAAGCAATGAGTTCCATCCACAATGTGTTATAAACACCCCTACTGCTTTGTGAGCCAAGACTTCAAATTGAGGAGTCCATGGCACCAGAAGTCCCTGTGATGTGGTTCTTTCCAGGAATCCATCGGGCAAATGTTCCTTCGAATTGTCCTTCAGTGACCATAAAAATGGGACCCCACTTGTCTCTAAGGCCTCAGCCAGTGCCACAAGTTCATGCGGTGGTGGCGTTGTGACGGATCCGAAGCTCAGATATGCGACTGAAGCAAGTTTTTGCTTGTCAAGCCATGTTATGCAACCATATGTGTCTGCTACAGGTGGTGCTGGTGAAATCATATTGAAGGGTCCGATGTTGATAAATTTTTTGAATCTAGACTTCAAGTCCTTAGTTATGCTTGGGTCTAGCTCTTCAAATGAGTTAATGAACACTGCAGCTGCTTGCGGTAACGCTCTTCCCATTTTATGCAGCATGTTTGAAAAAAACGATTCTAAGTTTCCGAAGAGTACCCCTTCTGGCAAATCACGGATTCGAATTTTGGACATTCCTGGAATCAAACTTAGCAGTTCATCTTCATTATGCCCTGCCATTTACACAACTAGACTATAAGTTTCTCTCCGAAGAACCTAGGATCAATATTAACCAATGCATAATTTAAGCTGCTACGCAAGGTACTGGAATATGGTTTTGTATTGATATCTAACATATTCTAGCAATAAATTAAAATTAAAATTATTGTAATTGTAAGTACGTACCTCCAACTCCAAAAGTCTCCCTGATGAGATCGGTGTAAACATGAGCAGAAAGTGAGGCCGGTCCTGCAGTCCAAAAGGGCAGCCAAGCCACCCTTTTCTCCTCCGCCATCTCACCTGCGAACCAAAAGAAGGCATCACTCACCAAACAACTCACCTTTCTCCCTGTCTCTGACACAGCTGCATCCATGGCCTTCTTGAAGCTATCAGGAGCTGACTTCATGAACAGCTCAATGTGCTCCTGAGGCTTTCCGGAAAACACGTAGCCTTCAGGGACACCATCCCACACGTCACATGCTTTGATGTTCGTGTTTTGCTTGTAAATGGAGAAGATGGAGTTGTTGGACTGTTGGGTGCTGAAGAAGGAGAAGTGTGTGTTTGGGGAAGAAGTGGCGAGGCGATGGATGATGGCCAGTAACGGAGCGGCATGGGTGGAGAAAGGGAAGGCAAGGACGGCAACATGATCAGGGCCGGCGGCGGTTCGAGGCATTTTCAGGAGTAGTTGGTGCATGAGTAACCATGTTCATTGCATGGATTTATAGAGAATGAAGGACGAAGCGGGTTGTCTAAACGTAGCAGGACACACGGCTCTACATCGGGAGAAGTTTGACTGACAATATGTTGTCCATAAACAGTAATTGTGTCATTGAACCTCGCCACCATTTACTTCTTGAATTGTTTCATCATTGCTGGAAATGTTGTCACTTGGGTTCATTGACAACATGTTGTCAACTAATTACTATCACATGCATGCATCCCCCGGGCAGTTACAGTGTCAATGATGACCGGTGGTTGGCTTACTAATTCAATGGCAGGAGATGGCAGCTGAGGACGAAACACGCGTCAACCCCCAGGAGAGGGCCGCTGATGGTGCCACGAGTTTGTTTCCTAGTCGTTAAAGTTAGCCGAACTTGGTGGGTTGGGTTAGAAAATTTATCGTTTCAATATATTTCTAATTAAAAATAAATAAAAAAACAATCGTTTACAGGCTCAAGCCTGAGGATGAATCCTGATTTACGAATTACCTATTTCCTATTTTTATTCAAAATTAATTAATTTTATCAGCGCCCCATTTTTTTTTATTAATAACTAGGTTCTTAAAGCGTGGACTTCACGTGTATTGTTTTTTTTATTCTTTAATATATTTTTTGGATTATTTATTACAATATTTTAAATTGTATTTGAAAGAGTTGTTTTTATTTAATATAATGTGAATAGAACGTAAGAGTATATACATGAATAGAAAAAATTGTAGATTTTTATTTTAGAAAAAATATTTTAATTATAAAATTTTGTGTATTATAATATATTAACAAAAACTTTCCTCTAAAAAAGGGTTTCAATTTAATAATTTTATGAAGCTTGTTGTATATTTTAATATTATTGGTTTATCTTTAAGCATTTTTTAGAGTTTTTATATTGAAAACGAAGTGCTAATAATATAATATATAATTAATTTAAAAAATAGCTGAAAGAGTATCTCCAATCTCAATAATCCCATTGCCAAAACAATCTAAATTTACAATTGAAGAATCGTTCCTCGTTATTATTGCCCGCAGGCACACTGAATTAATATTTATATGAAAAAAAGAAACTAAAATCCCTACACCATCATCGAAGAGATGATCATCTGAAAAAATGAGTAAATTACAACATAATTAATTCCAGTTAAGCACTATCAGCTGAAGAGAGCTGCATATAGAAGCTGGTTCCAAGTATCAGGCAACCCAGGCAAACACCAGTGGCTGCAGTCATTGCCGCCATGGTTGCCGCTGTAATGCGAAGGATGTGCATCTTTCCGATACTGAGAAAGTAAGGTCACGTCTAACATGTAGACTGGTTTCTTAATCCTGCTCAGAACCTTGCTAACCACAACCCATTCCAGTGGTGGTCCTGCCGGGTAACTCGCCCCGAAGAAGGGTAGGGTCTCGCTAGCACAGGTCCTTGACGGCTCCATCCAATCCCTGCCCCTGTTTTAATGAGATTATTTATTAGAAAATAATATGAATTATGTATAATAATTAATTTTTTTGAAATAAGAGTTATTTAATATAATACGAGAGTTGTATTAATCTAACGATTACGAGTTCATTGACATCATTCAACGTAAGCTTTACACTCGAATTATGACATGAATGGCAAATGATTTTTCAAAAACCAAGATTAAAAACATAGTTACAAAAATTTAAAATTAATTAAGAGAAATTTGCTTACTCGTAATGAGTGGGAGAAATGTCCTGGAAGAAGACCTTGGTTCGAGAAGGATCAACGTTTCGGTTGACCCATCTAGCCCATGTGGTTAGTCCCTTGTAGAAAGCAATCAGACGGTTCATATCCTTGTGCAGTGTTTTCCCTTCTTGTATGTAATCCCATCTGCAAATTATAGAAATATTATACAAGCCAAGATGGGATTTCTTCTTCTTCTTTCATAAATAAAATAATGTGAAAACGACGATGAATAATTAGGGTTGAGCACGCACGGCTGAGATCTTCCAGTGTGAGTCCACCAATGCCAGGTGTTGAAGATCAGCATGTCCATGCCTAGCCATGCCCTACCATTGCGTATTGAATCGAGCTTCAAGACCCGTCCTGCCTTGGTATTGACAAGATCTACGAGGTATGGTGTTCGATAGAGTAGTATCTTGACTCCGTATTCCTGCTCAAAAAAGCACAGGCAAGCAAGACCTTTAATTTATAGCTCACTTTAATCTTTATTTTTTTCCAACAAATCCAAAAATATATCAATTTATAGCTCACTTTATTTTTATTTATTTTTAGAATCTGATAGTATGAATTATTGGAGGGTGTCAAGGGTTTTTTTTCTAACACAAAATAATATTTCAATATTTTTTATATTTATATATCAAAATCATCATAAGCACTAAGAAAACATGAATTTAATATTATTTTCAGATATAATATACTTTTAAAATGTATAAAAAACATAAAAACAATTGACTTGGTATATCAAAATCATCATCATAAGCACGACGAGACCATAAATTTAATACTCTAATATCAAATAAGATATGCTTTTAAAATGTATAATAAAACAAAAGTTTTTATTTTATTTTTTAATGTAGTATATTAAAATCATTATAAACTCTAAGAAAAACATAAATTAAATACATTTTCAAATAAAATATACTTTTTTTAAAGTTTCTATCAACCCTTCTGCAGGCCACACTTGAGGTTTCAAAAAGTCCACTGAGCTCCAAATATCTTCTTTTATCAGAAGAAAATAACAAAGCAAGAGACAAGGAAAAAACACAGAAATTTCTAACATGACAGCTATCTTTATAAAACAGTAGGGAAAATACAAAATCATCTATGCTGATAGATATTGGAGTAACTCCATGAATCATCCATGCTAGCTGTCATCATTAATTAAACCTTCAAATGACATTTACTGTTGAGTTTAGGGTTTAATATCTCACTTACAAATTTATATTATTTTTTAATATTTTTTTAAATAAAAATTTATTGGGCTTAGAACTTACACACAAGTTATCCAATAGAATAAGGGTTCTGAAATTCAAACTCGTAATTATTGGGTCAATAAAATTTTGATACCATATTAAGAAATTATCTCATCTAAAAATTTAAACTAGCTTAAATTATTAAATAAAATTTTATATTATAATTTATATTATTTTCTAATATTATCATTATCATCATGAATGTGATATGTTACATGCATAGATCATAAAAAGAGGAGAGATGTTAGAGTAATAATTACTTGGCTAGTGGGATTTCCTCAAAAGAAATATAAATGAAAGCTTTTTTTATTTAAAACTTGAACACATGTTCAAATTAATTTGTGTTTATTTTCTATCAAATAAAATGAAGATGGTGAGATTTTGATATCATATCAAGAAATCATCACATTTAAAAACTTAAATTATTAAATAAAATTATAAAATATGATTTAAATTATTTTTTAACACTTTCCCAAATCATAAAAATAGAAGAGATGTTGGAGTAATAATTACTTGGTTAGTGGGATTTCCTCGAAACAAAGATAATTGTCCATGAGCTAGCCCTCCCAATTGTAATTAGAGATCACTATAATTTTCATCTAGCTTTTGCAAAAACAGTTTGGAAGGCTCAAGGGCAAGATGATTTTGATTGCATGATGTGTACAACAATTTTAGCGACAGAATTTCGTTTGAAAATATAATTTGATATTTTTAAAGTAATATACGCTAAGAAACAAAAACTATTTTACTTTAAAAATAAAACTCATTAAATTTAACTATTTAAAATTTGAAACGTTTATTACACCTCAAGAAGAACATGTCTCCGGCAAATTCACAGAAAAAGCCCACCACCGCCACCAATCACGCTCCTCTTTTCATGCTGAAAACACCACGCCCTCAAACCGACTTAAAATAAAGTAGCAAAAACTGGGATTGGAAATAGAAGAAATTAATTGAAGCAATAAAAACATTTTTTACATAATTAGGGTATCCGAAAAAACTTGAGCTAAATTTAATTAAATTACCAGACTTTTATATTTATGCTCACACAAGTTTCAGCGTAAAAAAAAAAATTAAATCACTAATTTTATACGTTAATAATAAATATGAACCCTAAGAAAAAGTAAAACTAGGTGGGAGCATTTGTCTTATCCCAAGGGGGCAATAAAAACTTCACCATCTCAAAAGTCACAGAGAAAAAGACAAGACATGCATGCTGGTGAAGTGTGATTGATTGCTGAGAATTTAAAGTAAACTAGCAACTGAAATTCAAACACTTACCTCAAATGTAACAGAAGATAACCCATCTGTCTTAAACACAGTATACTTCGAGTTCGGCACCCATGAATGAATCAAACACGTTAAAGATATCCACTGGTTCAAACTCAGTGAGTCGCCTACAAACATGATCTTCTTCCCCCTCCATTTCTCCAAGAAATACAGCCCATTAAACCTGGATACATGACGCGTTACATGTTTTCCCACCAGTAGTAAACATGAGGGAGGGCACGAAAAAAGACAATAATGAAAAAAAAAACATGGTACCTGGGCAAATCACATGCAAAAGGTTGCCATCTAAACTTGAGATAGTAGTTGTCATGTCGGCCGTACTTTTGACAGTTGAATTGTGGATCTATGAACGGACAGTTTGAGTCATAGAGAGGATATTTTGGATCGAAAACCCATTTTCCTCTGAACCAGTTGCACTTGCTAGCTAGTTCTCTAGCATTGCTGCTGGCCCCGTTGCTGAAGTTGAAGCTCTGCGTGCTTAGTTTTGAAGCTTCTGCTGCTGTTTGGTAAGATAGAAACAGAAACAGAGAGAGAAACATGGGTTTGAAGACCAAGAAATCCATCTTGATTTAATTTTTTTTACCAGTGATTAGAAAATCTGTGCAGAGAAAAAGACCAGGAGTGAAGAAAAAGCTGTCATGGACAAGTGTTTATATAATGAATGAGAGAGAAGGAGCGGGGAAGAGGGGGGGGCTCTGAGTGGATGGTTTCACATGGAATGTGTCACACTATACTATAAATATTTTATTTGATTTCTGACAGGAAAAATAATAAATCTTTGGATGGATTCTTTTCACTGTAGCATGCGGGGATGGATACAATCCCCTTGGCTTTGAAAATTAGGAATCATAATGAATTTGAATCTAATATAATGGGGAAAAAATAAAAAGTTTCTTTTCTGGTAGATGACCTAATGAACTTTTTCGTTGTCTCTTTCTAGTAATTTCCTGGGGTATAAATTTTTTAAGAAAATATTTTTTATTTATTTATTATGATACTTTTCTAGGTTTTTTTATTTGAATATAACAATTCTTTCTTTTTTTTTCTATTTAATATTATTAGGGTTTTTAGTTTTTTTCTTCTATATAAAAAGATTGTGACAGTTTTTTAACAAGTTAAAAAGATGAAAAAATAAAATTAAATATTTAAGGAGTTTACTATGTTCATGGTTTTTACGAATTATATTCGAGTTGTGTTTGCTAATATGATAATCATATTAAATTTATTAATTTTAGAACTCGTAAAATTAGTTTAGACACGTATAAGTTGACCCGAATATCTATGTTAATAATAAAAAAAAAAAGTTTGACTTGTAATAAATTTTTATCCTTCACTTCAATATATGTCATTTGTTCTAAGCATTTTGTGTGTGAGGATGAAATTGGTATATAAAATATAATATATATTAGGTTATATATTAATGCTACACTGTGATTGACGGGACTATAGTTTTTTTTTTAATGTAAGAAGAGTATGAGAGAATTTTTTGGCATAGTTATTAAACTTAAATAAAATCATGCTCACAATTTAAAACATAAATAATTTATTACTAGTATTATTATCTTCATATCATATACATAATAATTGAAAAAAAAATATTATTAAAACTCAAATAAAAATTTATAAAATATCTAAGAACTAATCCAAAACTAAAGAATAAATGATTTTGACAAATCTTTTAAGTACTTCAACAATAAAAAATAAAAATTATAAGCAGTCTTATCACTTGACCTAGTTTTTATTTTTGTTCGCTTCTTGTTTTTTTAAAGTAATTATTTTTCAATATTCAAAAAATAGTTGTGTCAATTAAGACATGAACCCAGTGATCTCATGCATGAATGAATTCAACTATAGCAAAGTATATATATTTTTTTATACGAGAAAACTTATTCCTCAAAAAATATATTTTGTAAACTCAGATGAGCGAGTAAAATCTCGATTGTCCTAATTTTTTATAAAAAATAAATATTTTGTCTCGAACTCGATGTAGATCACACGTTTTTTATTATCACACCAACCCTAAAGATACAAAGTACAAGATTGTTATAGCAATGTGAAAATAGTAAGGGATCATAACTAACCACATTTATTTAATAAGATGTCACATTCCATATAAACTCGGACTTTATGTTGGCATTGAAGTCATTATAAAGTTGTTACTTAAACTATCAAGTTTCATTTTAATGTCAGATCTGCCTAACTTCTGTCCTAATTAACACATCATTGATGACCTCCCAGTATCCAATATTATTTGACTGCCATACGGTTTTGTAACTATAACACGAAATTGTTTTTTTTTTTTTTAATATTTTTAATATTAAAATAATATAAAAACATTAAAAAAACAATTTAAAATTAAAATATTAAAATATTTTAAAAAACAGTGTCTCACAATCACTCATCTCAATTACGATGAGGTGTGTTTAAGCTTTGTCGTTTTGGCAATGAATCCACCTTTGTTTTGCCAAAGAGAAAATTATGAACAAAGCATAATTTGGAGTAACAACTGAATTTAGGCCGAGTTCCAATTTTTTTTATATATAATTAGGTATTAAGCCAATTTACATGCATCACAATTAATCCATGAACTTATTTAATATCCTATAAAACAGATATGTATAGTGAAACTTGAATTTTAATGTAAAATAACAAATCTCTTTAACCATTAGATCAAGATCTCATTTGTTAATTTTATTAATTTTATTATTATTATTATTATTATTGGATGAATTAACTGGACATTATCATTTAATTATAATTTTCCAAGTCAAGAAAACCGGCCATTTTTGAGGTACTATTGCGTTCGTCAATGTACCCTACCAGACCGATATAAGAATTTCTTTTTGCAGCTTTTGGAATCGTACTCACGACTCTCAATCAGCCACCGCTATCCACTCGAATTTTCCAATCAGTGTAGGTAGTGAATTAAAAAAATAATATATAATGAGCTTTTTTAGAAAAACAAAAATAATAATAAATTAAATTAAATTAAATTTTGTTTTATATTGTATTGGTAGAGCTCATAATTGGTGCAATATATTGCGGCGATTATTGAGTGTAGAGAGAAATCTAAGGATCTTTAAATAAAAGTACACGTACGTGTAAAATTCGATGCTCTATGTATCCAGAATAAATATTTAAATTTTAAAAAATATATGTAAATTTAATGAAAAACCATTTGTTTTAATAAATAATCCACTAGACTACCAAAATTATACCACGTGACTCGTTGACAGTGATCGAGATTTCTTTGGGAAGTTGTTTTTATTTTAAAATAATATTTTTTTTATTTTTTAATATATACACGTCAAAATAATCTAAAAATATTAAAAAAAATTAAATTTAAAATAAAAATTAAAACACAGCTTAAAACATAGACTATAGAGAATATTTGAGAGTGTGATTGCAGTTGTTTTTAAAAGTATTTTTTGTTTAGAAATACATCAAAATAATATTTTTTTATTTTTAAAAAATTATTTTTAACATCAGCACATCAAAATAATCTAAAAACAATAAAAAAAAAATTATTTAAAAAAAATATTCAAATTTTAATCAAACAACAGTAGAACCGGGAATACCAAACGGGGCTAAATTGGCTGGTGACCCGCTTCTCTTGTTTGATTGTTTTTGATGGAAACAGTTCAATGTGGACTCCTTTTCCCTCGGGTTTTGAAAAGCTAGTTTTGTAGGGTCACTCAGTGAGTTGTCAACCATCGGGTTTCGTGTTTCCCCCTTCTGATTTTAAGGTTTTTTTTTTTTTTAAAATAACTCATGTATACATCGAAAATAGTTTTTTTTAATAATAAATCAATTTTAAGATTGTTTTTTTATTTTCTAAATTAGCTTAGATCACTCAATGAAATCAATTTTTAAAATGTAGATCTAAGATCTGATTTTTTTTCCCTTTCCATTTTGACCTACTCCTAGAATTATTAACTAAATTGTAAGGAATATCTTGTCGAATAAGTGCCTGTTTGGCCAAGTGGCTGAAACGTTGTTTGGTCAAATTTTGATTTTTTTTTTGTATTTTAAATGAATTTTTTTAGTATTTTTAGATCATTTTGATGTGCTAATGTCAAAATGATTTTTAAAAAATTAAAAAAATATTATTTTGATGTATTTATAAACAAAAAACACTTTGAAAAGCAACTACAACCACACTTCCACACACTTCTTAAATCGTGATTCTAGAAACAAAAAAGTGTCTAATTCTTTTTTCTATATAATCTTTTTAAATGAGTTGTTTTCTAAATCCGCCGTTCTATTTCTTGAAGAGTATGATTGTGATTGTGTTTTCAACGTGTTTTTACTCAAAAAATATATTAAAATAATTAATTTTGATTTTTTAAAAAATATTTTTTATATCAATACATTAATATAATCTAAAAATATTAAAATAAATCATTTAGAGTAAAAAAATAAATTCAAGAAGTATTTTTTCAGTGCTTCCCAAACACCCCCGAATCGCAAGCACACGTACAAACACAAACACACACTATGAATTGTGATTAGAAATACCAATGCATGTGTGTGTTTATATATATCCAATCCATAGCTAGGATGAACAATTAATTTTCGGTTTTTAATTTATAAAAAAAGGAAATTAAATGGAATTCATTTTCATATGTTTAGAATGGAGAGGCTAGCTGGCTTGCATAACGATCATGCTTGACCGGAAAGGAAGGGAGACACTCATACTATGGATTGTGATTAGAAATACCATGCATGGATCGGTGAGTGTTTAAAATCTTTTTTATTTATTTATTTTCTATTTGAATACATTAACGTCTGGAAGAAGAAGAAGAAGCAAAGGGCAGATAGTTTCACCAAATATTATTAATTTAATATGTGGAAGTTTTTTTTAATTGTTTCGGGTGAGGTGACTTATCTTAACATTCAAGCTTAATTATTGTGCTAATTAATGAATCATGTGTTCCCATAAAAAAAAAAACACAAGGTTTCAGAATTGAGATTGACCAAATATGGTGTCTTAATTATAAATATTAAAAATAATCCGGAATTAAACGGGTCACACAATATATAGTTTAGAGATTCTATCACTAATTTGCTACACATCCTATTAATTTTACCAAATATTCCAAAATGGTTTGAAATATTATGATGAAATTTCCAACAAAAACATAGAGAAAATATTGATTTTTTGGATTTGTTTTTGTTATAATCCTAAACCCAATAATTTCTTTCTCACAATAAACCCACAACCACAAATAGTGCAAAATTATATACAATAAACCTATATATAACAAAAGGCATAAGAGGTGATGTGTGTCCCTAACAATCTTAAGCCACAAATGTTGGAAAATCATCTAAAAAAATTAACTTATACAAATTTCAAAGATTTAGGTAGGGAATTTATGTAAATAGTACATAAAAATCATAAAAAAAATAATAGAAATGAATAATAAAAGATAATTGTAAGAAACCACTCAAATTCCGATTTAAATAAAAAAAGGATTAATAAGGTGAAGTATACTTGGTTTATCAGATGTTCTAAAGGTCAAGAGAGATGACGAAAGATGCTGAACCAAAAAATTTAAAAGTAATAGAAAAAGATATCCTCAAAATATTATATTTTGTTCTAGAAGTTGCACTTGATGTCTTGGCATGGAGATGGCATAAACTTGTTTTTTTTCTTTGTGTCATGGTTCAAGTCTCTCTGTGCATGTCAGTTATTCTTGTAATACTTTACCTGCTCACCAGACTTGCAAGATGTCTAATGGATTTAAGAATTAGTTGTGGTGCATATAAACTAACCCAGACACTCTGGTTATAAAAAAAAAAAAAAAAAAACTTATGCACTCATCTTCTCCATTTCAATAACCATTCATTCTCGGACCTTTTCTCTTTGTAAAACAAAATGATACTCATTAAATTACCCCTTGTTTTTTCAATTATAATACATTTAAATTATAAAATCATACTCAATTTTATGAATTGAAAAAATAAACGGAGTTTACCCCTATATCAAACAAACTCTAAAACACAAATCATATATTAACACAACAAAATTATAATTATAAAATAAGTAAAGTGGAGTGAAGCTATATAAGGAATGAAACCAAAGGAAAAAATTTAAGTATTTGGAGAGATGTTGGGTCGATCCTGATGGGGCATGGTGGTTGAATTGGTGGAGCTTATAGAGGTTTTAGTGAGAGGGTTCATTTGCTTCTTTTGAAAGAAAAAGATTAAATTTGTATTAGTTATTTTGTTTGAAATGTTGATATATAAGCAATACCAATAGAATTATCGATGAATTTTTTATTATTTTTAGTTCATTGTTGTTTGCGTCTAAGATTATTATCCAAAAATTCTCATCACATTTTTTGTCGGTAATTAAATTGTGATGGAATATTTTTTGAATAGAAAGAAAGAAACCAAGGTAAAATTAAAAAAAAATTATGTTGAGTATTGCTAATCTTATATAATTATCAAAATCCACTGCTTGAATCATAAATATGGATTTTATTAGTAACTCTCATAAACATGGCTTGTATTTTTTATATAAGTATGTGAGATTAGCATTAAAATGACATAAAACCGTAATTCACATCTACTTGAATTGCCATTTCATTAATTTATGTTATAGAAAAACCTATTAATACAAAATTAAATATTACATCATAGAAAAAATCAATCAATTATTATACCTTTAGCTTGTTCTTAGAAACTAACGGGCAACGTGTGATCATTTTAATAGAATTTATAAAAGAAAATATTCTTTCAAATCAATAAAAAAAATACCTCTTTAAGTACAAAATAATAATAATAATAATAATTAAGGCACATGTTGTGTATTATTGATTTAATTGAGTATTTTATACAGGTTAATTCATATAGTCAGGAGGTTAATTATATAGATTAGATTTAGATCAGAAAGGTTAGAGCCACATGGCAGGCAACGTGTTGCTGATGTTGCCCATTCGACAATCCTCATGTGCTCTCTATTTCACCGTACAATCACTATCTTCCTCCTTCTCTTCTTATTATTAGTGATTTTTCCGATTCTAATTAAAATTATTTTTAAAAATATTTCTCATTTAAAAATATATTAAAATATTTTTTATATTAAAATCTAAAAATTACCAAACATATTTAATATTTAATTTAAAATAAAAAAAATAATTTATTTTGAAAATCACTTTTAATATATGTGTGTGTGTGTGTGTATATATTATGGCATAGTACAATTCAATTCAAGGCAATGTAGTATTTGTTTAGAATTGTGGTTGTGGTTGTTTTTTAAAGTGTTTTTTTATTTATAAATATATTAAAATAAATTTTTTATTATTTTTTTTAATATCAACATATTAAAATGATCTAAAAAACTGATTTTTTAATTTAAAATTAAGAATAAAAATAATTTTTTTAAAAAATACTTTTAAAATAAAATATGAAACATCTCCATGATAAGAATACACAAGATAGACATTGGCTTAGATCCAGGTTGGTCGGAAACGGACATGGAGTGAGAATGACTTGACGTTTTCTATTTTGATGTGATCATTTCATGAATAATGCATTGATATTTCATGGTACTAAATACTAATAAAAAAAATATTTTTAAAAATAAAAAACCAAAATTGCACTTCCAACAACCCGTTTTGGCAATGTGGCTGGCTGAGTGTTGGATTAGATTTTGATTTTTTTTTGTATTTTTATATTATTTTAATGTATTAATATAAAAAATAAATTAAAAATATATATTATTTTAATATATTTATAAATAAAAAAATAATTTAAAAAGCCATCGTGACTACAATATCAAATAAGCTCTCAAGTTCACTTGAAAATGAATTTTAGGTTAGAATGGAATGTCAAATTAACAAAAAACATATAACAAAAAAATAAATACAAAATCAGAATTCTAAGAATTATAGCTAAACTATATAGAAAATTCTAATTAAATAACTTTAATATCAATAATAGTCTTTCAATAGTATATAACAATATTTAAATAATAAGATAATTTAACTAATAAAACTTAAATTAGATAAATATTCCAAACCTAATTAGGAAAAGAATCGAAAATAATTAGACAAAAATAACATCAAGAAACTAAGTCTCTAAAAAATAAAATTATTTAAAAATACCAAAAAACATATTTTCAATTAAGAAATTATTTAAAATAATACAAAAAATACAATTTCAAGTGCAAAAACAATTAAACCATAAATATCTCTCCATATAAGTTGTCTCATGGGGCCCCAATTCTACAAAGTCTCTTTCATCTTGCCTGTAATCACAAAATGAATGCCCACATCATATTGATAGCTACCCGCTCTATATTTGGAATTGTTTTATATTTTAATATGAGCAAATTCTAGTGATGGAATGGAATATTGGTGATTAAGAAACTTTCATAAAGTATTTTTAAATTTTTAAATCAACTATTTAATAATAATAATAATAATAATAATAAATTATATCTCTTAAACATCTTCATGATGGTATGTAGGACCCAATAGTTAAGAAAAAAATGTCTTGTGGGGTGTCAATAATGCCGCACCGAAAAGTAATTAGTAGCCATTTAGGGAAAGCCAATTACCCATCATGTCATGGGACTTTAAAAAATAAAATTTAATGTGATTTATTTATTATTAAAAAGAATATATATATATATATATATATATATATATATATATATATATATATATATATATGTGTGTGTGTGTGTGTGTGTGTGTGAGAGAGAGAGGGTGTAGATTTAATATTGAAAGCAATAATTTAATCTGGTTGGCAAGTGAATTTACTTTTCACATTATATTTGGAATTCACATTATATTTGGATTTTTAATTTAAAAAAAATCACAATAAATTAATATTTTATGAAATTTATTGAAAAATAATATATGTTTTTATCTTTTGAATTTTAGATGTCATATCAAATACACGTGGACGTCAATGGGCTTGAGCCCACCTATTAAATGAAGGCCAATTTCTATTTGGATTTTTGTGTTTTAACTTTCAATAATGCAATGATGTGATCTGAAAGTCAACCAGCTTTACAAGACAGATATGACAAAGCCCACTCACTTCTAGGTTAGCAGGCTTGCTCCATTTGCCTTTCAAATAGACAATTTATAAAAATTATAATTAAAAATACCAAAAAAAAAAGGAGTCAAGTCAATTTGATTAATCTATTAAGCAATATTCCCAAGTCAAGATGTGAGGATAAATTATTAAAAAAATTAAAATAAATCATGAAATTTAATTTTCAATGAACCACAATATTATATGATGAAATTGAGAGGAAAAAAAAAAGCAATTAAAAAAGAAAAAAAAGGAGGCCAATGGAAAAAAAAAATCAATGTTAAGGACTCGTGACCTAGACCATGAGAATTACATGTCGTCTTTGGAAAAAATCAATTCAATTTAGCCGGTGTTAAAATGTCAAAACTCACATCTTTAATCATGAAACCAAGATACTGTCATAAAAAATATACTAAAAAAAATTATAATGCCCAATTCCCAAGCAACTCTGTTTTGAACGATAATTTTTTTTTTAAATCAATTAAAAAACAATATGAGTCCACTTAGGTTAACCCGTTAAACATTATTTTCACGTCATAAAGCCAGAATAACCTAATAGAAAACAACAAAATAAGTCATGAAACTTAACTTTCAATTAATTCAATAGTAAATGATCAAACTAAAAAACAATAAGAAAAAAAACTTAATCCAATTGGATTAACCTTTCAAACCCACTATTCATGAAAGAGGAATAAACCAATAAAAAATAAATAAAAAATAAAATTAAAAATATATCAAACATTGATTTAAAAAAATCAGAGAAAAAAAAAACACTTGTACAAATAAGTTCAAAGTAAGGTTTGCATTGAAGATTGCTAGAGTGAAAACCTTATCTATTTTAATGTACTATTTTAGATCCATGACTTGGGTTTCGCCGCCGGTTATATATATTTTTTCAAATAAAAAAACTATACACACAAGTATTTTCAACATGTTTTTGTAATTAATAAAAAATAAATAAAAACCAAAAATTTAAGCATAAATGTAATCAAATAAATCAAGAATTGTGTCTTAATAAATAAATAAATCATAAACACAACCCATCATGGATGAACCCAATGTGTGAGGATTTTCCAACCAAATGTAAGAAATTAGAGAGAGAAATTGGAAGCATAATGATACGGGTGAGATCCATCACCAAGCAATCAGAGTTAGAAGAGATTCATATCCAGCTTTGCATGCATGAAAGCAGCATAAGATTTTGAAAACTTGAGCTTTGCTGTATCTCGGTTTAGAATTATCAGATGATTTAACGTGTTCTTAGCTTGTACTCGCTACCACAACATCTGTTGCCAATCCTTCACAGAGCTGTGTTCTGCCTGTTTTTGCATTAATAAGAACCAAGTTTCCAGACAAACAAATGTAGCAAATCCTGCAGCTCTTAAAACAACTGAAACTTCATGCAGCGAGGTTGTAAATTCTGTTTTAATTAGTGCTTTGTTTTTTCAATTAAAATAGAATATTTTGATTTTAGAATATTTCAGCATGATAGATATGTATATATATAGATATTAATTAAAAAAATAATTCAAATTGAAAACTAAAATTATTTAGAATTGTATAATTTAATTTAAAAATAAATAATAAAATATTTTTTTATAAACATTTATAATATTACGAGAATATCATCGTTAATCTTGCAAAATCATTACATTCTCTAATTGCTCTATAATTTTATCATAATATATATAATTATATCCAAAGAGTAATCATACAATTTCATCTCAATTTAATGATCGAATTAAGAGATATAATTAATATTATAAAATTATTTATCATTTAAAAAAATATTATTTGGCTACAACAGAGTAAACAAAACAAAACTAGACATTTCATCCGATATTTGTCCGAATAATCCAAAATGTACTAGGATTTAAACCTAGATAAAAACATTATTATTTTATCTTATTTTTTCAATTAGTATGAAATATTTCAAATATTTAGTTCAAAACAAAATGAAATTGACAAACCTATCATGGAGAAAGGAAAGAATCAGTTTCTTCAACTATCTGTTGTTCTGATTGGAACTCAAGGCATTCACAATACGCACTGGTCATACAAGTAGATAGAACTGGTATGTCCCAATGACGTGAAATCATAAAACAACTAAATATAACTTCACAAATTTCACCATTATAGAAGGCTATTTACCAGGGTTTTTTTTTTATTTTGTTTTTTTTTATCTATGCCGTTCACCGACTACCACACTCCGAAAGAAAACAGAGTAAGCAAAGAAAAGGAACAAGGGTGTGGACATCTGACACAACATCCTGATCACCCCATTCAACAATTATATAAACGTACAGGTGCGTTGCTAATACTAATTACCACTGGTTATCTACACAAGCTCCCATTCTGATTCAGAGGGGTGAGATGCGGATGTGTTGGATTCCTTCATAGACAGAGTTGTCATTAAACTTGTTTTACTCTCTTCCTGATTGGATTTTGGATCACTGTTGAACTGTACAGCAAGCTGCTCATATTCCTTCCTCACTGACCTCTTTCTTGAACCAAAAACATCCCGAATCTTCTTCTAAACAAGAATGTTCAGAGAAAAAACTTACAGAGAGAGAGAGAGCAAGAATGTTCATGATTGATTAAGTAAATGGGGCGAAGAGGTTACCTTGTATGGCTTGTTTTTGCCTTCACGATGAACATTATGAAGTTCATCTCCATTCATCAATATACAGGTTTCTTCAAGCCTAGCCTTGTGCATTTGTTGGATGATTTCCATATCCTCTTCAATGAGGGTACCTTCTTTGTCTGACTCTATGCCCCATTCATCTGAACTTCCAGCAAATTTAGACCAACATCAGTGAGTAAATAAAATAAGAAGAAAATAGAAAGAAAAAAAATCAGTTTTTATAAATCATATACACGGATTAAATAATTGATGGAGAAAACGGGATTTGGAAGATATAGATGCCTATATGGTATTGACTTGAGAAGCTATTGTTAGGCCAATACCCCAGCCCCAAGATGCCTGCATGAGCACTTTTTCTACGTTTAGGATTTGAGCAAACTTGATTGTTGAAAATTTTATATTTGTGGGTTTCTTCTGGCATCATGGCATGTACATAATTACAGGCCTGCTTGTTTTTGCGTTTCAAATGCATTTTTGAAATAATTAAAAAATATATATATTTATATCATTTTGATGTCATATATCAAAATAATTTTATTTTAAAAAAAATATTATTTTAGTACATTTCTATGCAAAAAAACATTTTGAAAAACATCCGCTACCACACTCCTAAACATCTCATAATTCAATGCTTGCATAGATGACTCAACATTCACTTAAAGAGTAATGATAACTTGAACTCTTTTCTCTCTTTCTATTTGTTTTTCCATTAAATGTTAGAAATTTAATTATAAAGAGAGACAAACTAATGTTAGTGATAAACTGTAGTGCAGCGAGGACATTCATATCAAGGCCAATGAGCATTTCAACAGAAGTAAACAGACAGCCAAAAGAAATCCACTTCCAGACACAATCAGAAGTAGAGATACAATGACGTCAATGTATCTACACTCTAGAACCAGCTCCCCTCTATTTCTGTAATAACATTGACCTCACAATTCCATATCAGAAAGTTGGGAGTCAAAGGTAGACACAGTAAGCCACAAATGTAAGAAAAATATGAGTTATCATAGCAAGTAGTCCTCCAGTCCCTCTAAAACTTTAAACCAAGTTTTCAGAATACCATTGTCTTATTTTCCCTTCCAACCACACCAAAACATACATTCTTTTACCATATAGCAGAGTACTTGTGTTTTCATGCAAGCTTGACCATATGAATGAACAAAATGCTCAATCCTAAATGACCCAAAAAGGGATTGCCCTTGTGCTACCCACCAATTAAGGAGCTAGTGTTAAAACTCACAACTTTCAGGCATGAAGGGCAAAGAAATTCAAAGTTTTAGCAAAGAAAGCAAGAATTTTATGCAATCTAGGTGAAACAAGTTTATCCCTTTTATCTATTTTCAGACGTAAGATCTTGAAGTTCAAAGGCTTTGGACATGATTGGCCACATGGCAAGATAGTTAGATATTAGCTACAACAGAAATTAAGGTATGTCGATAGATATAATCTATGGAATCACACTCAACCTTCCAATACTCGAGTGCACAAAAAAATGGACTAAATTAACCAAAATACAGTTTATATCAATCAATCCATTATGTTTGGAAATTCAAATGAGATAGTGCCAAGAAACTATGCCATGATTGACATTGGATAGTAAACTGATGTCAGGTTTTACAAAACTTATTTAATGTTTAAACTAGGTGTAATGGTCCTCATGTCTAATCCAAAACTTCAGGAAACAAAGAAAATGATCAAATGTGGATACAGGAAGATTTATGTAACCTTGCTGTAGTATTTTGTTGTACAGCTCTGCTGTAGTAGAAACTGACAGAAACAAATTGAAAATTGTGCTAACATCTAGGCTGATCAATTCTTCCATGAAAACACAACAGCTATATCTATAGAACAATAAAGTAACTTCTGTGCTAAAGAAAAAAGATACCAGAAAGAAAGATGATGAATATACACTATTTGGCAGTCTAGAGAGTGCACAGATTGATAGGTTGAAAAGAAAAAAAAGAGAATTTTGTTTCAAGTGCATAAATGCAACAGATGCATACCTGAATTAGACTACATGTATTTTTTACTGATTTCAATCAAGGTAAATTTTAAGTGCATAAGTGCAACAGAAGCATACCTGAATTAGAAACACAGTCCTCCTCATATGCAAATTTCTTAGTCCGCATATTCCCATTTGCAGAAAACTCTATCATAGAATCCAACCCATTGTTTAAACAAGCGCCTGTGGCTGTCAAAAAGAAAAGGAGAACATTCTAGAAGGATGGAATAAGCAAATAATGAATGGTGCAGGAAACTCACCACTTGATTCTTCTAATAGGTTGCCACAGGAGGGTCTTCTGTCTGTTCCTTCATGCCTGCCAGTTTCAGTAATATTACCCATCTCCAATGATGGTTTATAGAAAGAAATATCAAGCACGTGTTCCCTTGCATTTTCAATCGCATTGTTACTCTTTTCTATGGAGAAATGCTCTGTAACTTCAAAAGACCCTGGAGATATAAGTCTTGCATTCCAATCACAAGATGCTTCCAGATTTTGATCAGGAAGTTTAGAAATTGTTGAGTATCTGATCAGATGTTTATTTGAAGGGGTGGTGATCCCTGATGTCTCATTTGGAGAAACATTCTTGCAATTAGAGTTTTCATGCATACCCAGGCTTGATTCATTGGACAGAATTCCTCTACCATGTTGCCTTGAAATTCTTTTGACAGAAATTCTTTCACGTACTGTGAGACGGTCAGGACCGTTATCAGTAGTCACCTTTGAATCTCTGATCAACTGCTTCATATCATCAACCTTTCCACATGTTTCTTTCATACCATCATCTGGCTTCATATGAACCCCAACATCAGCTCCCAAATCTACAGGCAGCTTAGAGACCGCCCCATTTGCAGGATCCTCTGGATCTGGAGAGCACAAGTCTTGCATGACATCTGAATAGAATTTCCTCACATTATCACTAACAGTCTGCATCTGATTTTCCACATATTTAACTGCTTCCTGTCCAAAACAACAACATTAACCAAGCCTCAATCCCAAAGAATACAAGTAGCTAGAGGAAATAACTAGCTTTTGGTCAAGTCAATTACTCAATTCCCAGTGACAAATCAATCAAGCTATCAATAACTGGATGGAGACAATAAATTGGTAACTCCCGGAATGGAAACACACATCAAATATAAGAGTTCAAAGGAGATATCATCATCAATCTCTTTCCAAGGAAATAAAAAAAAAATGGTAAAGGCCAATCTCATAAAAAAGCCACAACAGTTATTGCTGGTCATTTGTATCCAGCTGCCAACCCGTCTCCCATCTCAGCAGTTGAGGGATACAGCCCTTAGACTGGCCTTGAGCTATAAGGTATTAGTTTCAAGTTACATTATGAAAAAGGAGCTACCTCGCACATAATTTCTTCAACTTCCAACAACCTAGCTTCAAATTTCTGATAAATATCACCAACCCATGTTATCCCTTTCAGGTCCATAGTGATCACAAATTTGCCCCGCAGCAACTGGTGTTAGACTTCTTCCAGTTTGTATCTTAATAGTATGATTGCAATCCTCTCCGCTTCTATTTTCTGCCGGAATTTAAACCAAAATTCAGTTGGTGAAAGAAAAAAAAATATGCTCCCAGCTCTTTTGCTTGCCTATTTTAATTTAACAGAAAAATAAAATATCTGCAGTCCCTAAGACTCTTCAGATAACCTCAATTTTCATTCATTAAAAGAAAGAAATATAATTACAACTACAGAAACAAATATCAGCACAAAAAAGAAAACTGCAGAAGCAAACTTTACATCAATAATTTAAAAGGTTTTTTTTTAATTGAAGCTAAAAATCAAAACTTTACATCAATAATTCATTGGACCGACACAAAAATTATATTAAATTCTTGGACCCACTTGAATAAACATTATCCATGTAAATCTATACGTTTAACACGCTTAAAAGTCCATAAATCCACTTGAAATTCAGTTATAACCCTTCAAGCAATTATTTGGACATAAAGAAGATAACTCAAAACGTGTAGTATCAAATAAGAATGCTTCTTGTGGGGTTCAAATCTCCCTTACAAAAAAAGTAGTAGACTAATAAACTGGTCTTCGATAAAAAAAAAAAATAGTTGTAAAATTAAATTAAATATAACAGTGCATCATACTTACCTAAAAAACCAAAATCAAAAAACAAGAGAGAAAAGAACCAAACTTCAAACCAAAGACAGAGCTTCATAAAAATTGATGATCAAAGAAAAGAAAACCTTTTTGAAGAAAAGCTGTTTTTTGAGTAACCCTTTCGACAAAGAGTAAAAAGAAGCATATAAGGATTATAAGTTTTGAGAATTAAAGGTATGGAGAGAACTTACTTGGCGTTCAAGGCCAGGTTAGTGATGCATAGAAGCCTAAACCACACCCCTCTCTTCCTTTTTTTTTCTGAATCAGAAACCAAAACCTCTTTGATCATCCATAGAAACACTTGAATAAATAAAACTCCATTTGAGCTTAAGACTTCAACAGAGTTTTATGTGGACCCAAAATTCTTTTCTCTCTCTTTATATATTGAAAACAAAAACAAAAGGGGAAAAGTAAAGGAATTAAAATTAGACATGAAAATAGAAAAGGTATTTACAATGGATCCTACGATTGCTTCTACTAACTTTCTTTGGTTTGGTGGGTCCATGATAATGATAGCTAGCAACTTGTAACTTAGTTGTGTGTCCTATGAATGTAATCCAACAAGATAGAGTTAGTTGGTACTTTGGATCCAGTTCGGCCTATTAGATAACCTTCTGTCGAGCCCAACTAAAGCTTAACAAATAAAAGAAACAAAAACAATGAAAATCAAATGAAAAGATTATAATGGTTGACATGCAAACTGATTTAATATATATATATATATATAATTAAATAAATAAATTTATAATTTTATCTAGTTATTAATCAATAGAAGTATGAAGAATGGAGTGAGTAGGAATTTAGAGTTTGGAACATATTTTTAAGAAAACAAAATGTAAAAACTTTGAGTGATTTCTATAATAGTTGGTTTTAAATGAGATTTTTAAAGTACCTGAAGATAACTAGCAAGGGATTTTTTCTATAAATAAGAAGGGAGACTTTTGGGAAACTTGAACTAGCAACAAATTAGGCTTTAATAGTTTAAACTTGCAAGCAAGAAATCTTGGAATATTTTAATGTAAATGTCCAATTCTTGGGAAGGTTGGTGTGACAAGTTTTTAGTTCTAAGCTTTAAATGATGGCATTGAGGATTGGGTTAACCAATTTGAAGGTTGATTTGTAAGGAGGAAGATAGCAACAACTTGTGATCAAAACTTTTGTTTTATTCTTAAATTTCAACTAGCACCCCCCTTCCCAAACTTTGTTGTGAATCGGATCTAAATTTTCTTTGGGGGTGTTTGGGAAGCCACCCAAAAGCGCTTTTGGGTGCTTTTGGTCCATTAAACTTTGTTGTGAATCGGATCTAAATTTTCTTTGTAAGGAAATCTTTCTATGATTAATAATAATAAGATCATTACTTGAAAAATAAAAACTATAGGGTTAACAAAATGATATTCTAATTTGGATACTTTTTAGCTACTTGCAAACACCGAGCGAGATTGAATCATTATTATCTTAGACAAGTGATCTGCATTTATAATAATGCCTTGAAAAACATTTTACCACATCCTCCACATGAATCTAACTAATCCGAGATGTAAGTAAGAAAACTCACTCGCCACAGAAGCACAGCCCCAAGATCTGTGATCCAACCATTTTTTAGCTGGAACATTATCAATAGAGCTTGAGGATTAATTTTACGGATATTGACTGCACATTAGCCCATTTATAATTAGGCTGCAGTTCGGAGGAGTTAAATCAATCTTAGCAGCATAACGAGGCCGGTAAGGTAACTCCACTTCCTGTAATATTTACAGCATACTTCACAAACATGATAGCCAGAAACTCAGTTGGATATCTATCTAAATTCTTGAAAACACCAATCAAATACAAGAATATTTTTTTTGAGGCATTTGATTATAAATATGTCAATTTTTAGTTCACATCAACCAGCTGCCTGAAAATCTCCAAAATCATCATCTTGTATATCTTGTGAGCTTTCATTGTCAGGCAGATGTTGTTCTTCTGCTTCATCCTTTGTCAAGCTTGGGGATTTTTCAGTAAAAGTTCCCTCAAGAATATTTTTTGTTGGCAAGTTTGATGGAGAATTCTGTACACTTGTAGCAGGTGAAAGCGGTGCAGGGGGGGGTGGAGGAGGTCTGATACTAAGCAAAGGTTCTTTTCGATCACTGTTCTCCTCCAGTGACAGATTGCTCAGACCCTGCTCAAAAATCTTGGACTTCACACAACCTCTAGGTTTCTATCATACCAGAAGAGTAAATTTCATTACAGACAGTAGGATGCATAACGTATCTATACATATTCAGGAAATGAGGATGCAAACAAGCTTACATTTTTCATTTGAAGTACAATAGTTTCCCCTTCTTTTAAACTGTAATCCACCGAGGAAGCTGATTGAAAATGCTGCTCCATCTCTTCCGCAGTTTTCTTCTTGTCCAGATATCTTTAATAGACAACATAAGAGCATGCCTATATTAATCAACTTTATGCAAGTGGGAATATTATCTCACATTGAATGCATAACAGTACAAATTACAAAGAATCTGTGGAGGTTTGATCCTTGTATTGAAAAGGTACATAATGCATTTATAGGTTTTAACATACTTCATGTGATCGTGCAGTGCTGCCTGGAAGTCATAAGCTTCTGCTCTTTCTCGAAATCCAATGCCAATAAATGCATGCCTAAGGCGACCACCTGCATGATTCCGAGAAACAAATTTAGAAACGAAATTGAAAATGAATCTGACTAAGGGAAAGGACAATAACACACACACACACACACACACACACACACACACACACACACAAGAATAGAGCATCAGATGAGGATTAACAGTTTTCAAAGGCAATAACATTGTTTATAAAAATAAAAAAAATGGAAAGAAAAGCTGGAAATATATCCAAGAAACATGAAACTGCTGACACATGATTTGGTCCAAGGAATGTCAACCCCCTACTTTCTCTCCCTTACTCTCGACTACCCTCCCTTTCTAAATCTTCCCCAAGACGTTCAATTTTCATAAGAATCAAAGTCTGTTGGTCAATATCAAAAAATCTGAATATCAGCAGATGACTGAGTGCGAAGATCTGTTGCATAATCATGAAGAAGTGAATAAGAACTCATTAAGTGCAGGTTTTTGGGTTCTTTCAGGACACCATATGAATAGAACATAAATGCATCAAGTTATATTTATTCCAGCCTGAAGAACAAATCTATCACCATAAAAGAGTGTTTCAAATAGAGTTTGCACACATTGGATTCTTTTTAGAAAAACAGATCACAACAATAGTACAGAAGTAGAGTCTTCAGTTGAATATAGAGCCTGAACCGAGAGGCAGGCATGGTAGCTCACCAATATTTTCCTCAATTCGAAGAACAAAATATCTGCAAAAGAAAAGAAGTCTATTTAAATACTCTCAAAACACAGTTATATGGGAATTCTGTTAGAAGCTAAGAACCAACCTCAGGTTAAATAGAATGAATTAACTTTATCCATATAGGGCATATTTCATTACTCTTACCACTAGAATCAGTGGTGCAACAAAGTTAAGCTTAAGATTCAGTGAGAAATGGGCTTAACCTGCTGCTATCAATTACAGGTTCCACTGGATGTAGCTCCCCATTTCTCAAAAATGCCCGGGCATATAATTCACCTATATAAATTAAATCAAAGCACAAGAGACAGCAAATTTCATCAAACAACGCCACTATATACCATTTTCTGCATTGTAGCGATTCAAAGATAATCTAACCTGTGGTTTTATCTTCAAGTCTGATAATGCACTCTTCGCCCTTGCTAATGACTTTCAAAGTCCCTTCCCAGGCCCATTTGTTAACATCCCATTCATCAGCCCTGGAGTACACTTCAAGAGATATAAATATCCGTACAATAGGTAAAAACAAGTTTAAGCAGTAGATACAGTCCATAGATTAACTAGCAATGGCATTATCTGAATGGCTACATTTGATTGCAGAAAAAAGCATGGGAAGGATATGATAAGGCTGGATTTTATAACAGGTTGTGTTTATGAAGGTGAATTTTGACATCATGTTTCTTTTAGAAATCAAACTCATTACTTGAATATAATTTTCCAAACCTACAATATCCATGCAAATAGTAAAATCTTTATAGTAATTTCAGATGCCTTGTTGTTCTTCTGTATATCTCTTTTTTCTGAACAGAAAGAAAAAATTCATTTTGTCAAAAATTCCTCTTTAAAAAACTCTTTGTGCAAGTATATCCTAATTTGGTCATGCATGCCAAATAAAGTCCATATCCTAATTAGGTTGATGGACACAATTTCTACAAGAGGATCTGAGCAGCAATACAAATTGAATAAATTAACTTCTGCTTAATTCAAAATAATAATAATAAGAAAACATGAATATTGTATGAAAGACATCATCTAGAAAATGTTTATGCATCATAATGACAAGTTGAGCAAAAACCTGTAAGAAGCAGCACTTTTCCTAGGAGGTATCTGCAGAAAAAAGAAATGAAAGTAGCTTAGCAACTGTTATCTAGTTTGAATTGGTTTGATCCGCAAAAAACTACATTACATGTGATTTTACATCACGAAGAAAATAAGTGGCAAATTATGGAATGCAGCTGATCTGTAAGTAGTGCGTAATCATTTGCCTCAATGACATAATACCATACTTTGGGTGGCTTAAAAAAAACAAAGAAAGAATTAAATAGAAACAAGAAAAGATCAATATTTGATGGACTTGCAGCTGACTTCCTACATATACAGCAGAGAGCAGAAAGTTAGCAAAAATGTTAAGATATCATAAATTTGAGTTAAATTAAAAGGCCTAAAAGATCATATCAAACATCTTAGACTTGCATAGATATCTGAACACGTAAACCTCCATACATCTGCAATAGTTACAAAGACTAGAAAACAGATACACACAAGAAATTAATGCCAGGGCAGCACTTTAAAACATGTATTAAAGAGCAATGGGAAAAACAGAAATCAAATACATAAAAGTAACATGACAATACGAACTATGAATCTTTTACTTCCAACAGAAGGACCAAGTCAGAGGACCAGTGCTTTAAGGAACAAAATGACTGTAAATTTTCAGATTCAAACAAATCAAGGAAGTTTGACTATATTTGGATTTTAACCACCCATAATTAACTCCCTTTTAGAGCCAAAATGCAAAGAACAGCAAAGAACAGGGAAAGGATGGCGGTCAATAACAAAGGCAGTAGATTGGAAAGAGGAGAAAATAGCCCTTTCCTTGGCCCTTAGTTATAATGATCCACAAGCATGTTATCAAACTGGAAATGCAAGTTTTTAAGATGCCCATGTAGCATTTAATTCTTCCCAACAATTAAAATTTTCTATAGCCAGATCTCTCTAAACCAGCCTCATTCCTTCAGGTATCAGCCAGTAATTACTTCTAGGTGCGCGATCTGCAGCTTCCATATTTTAGATACCACTTCTTATTTGACCATGATTATATCTGCCATGGTAATACCAATATTTCTATTACACATTTTTTATTGCAAAAGACAACGTGAATTCCCACTATCAGCATATCAACAACAGAAAATCACGAATAAAGACAGCCAAGGTTGTCTCTTCATAGATTTTGCCCAATCAATTATTAACACCATTAATACTCAGTCCACAATTACAAAAAGCAAGCACCTTTAAATCAATGATGTTTCTTTCAGAACAGTAATGAAATTCCCAAAAGCCCAACTGAGAACTTCTAAAACACAATTCACATAAATCTATCATATTTTCTTGCAACTCATCAGAAAAAAATGCTGCTGATCGCCACTTGTTCTGACGTATCAATTCTTGATTTGTAAGACATTTCTCAACAATAATGTTTTCGGACTAAAATGAGCAAACCCAGATCCAAATTCCCACCTTAGTTGACTACAACAACTCAAATCTAAGTTCTGCTCTCCTATCCATACAACAGAAAATCTAAATTTATTTGAAGGACAAGGTTTCTGGGAAAAGGAACAACCTTTCAAGGTTTGTTATGTACAAAAAAAAAATAAAAAACTCTAAAGATCATAAAATACCACAAATCTCAAAAAACATTTGCAAAATCACAAGAAAAATCTACTAAACATAAATCTAAAGACAGTACAGCACATGCACATAGATACACAGAGAGAGAGAGAGAAAGTCACCATATAAACATAACATTCAGAGACTTGAAAGAGAACAAGCTCTATAGCTTCAGTTTCTTCGCTCTCTATTTCATTCGGTGCCTTCTCTACTTTCTCCATGATCTCAAGAGAGAAAGATTATATCTTGATACAGAATCAACGGTAAGTTAAATGAAGATGTGAACTCACAGAGACAAAGTTTGGAACATTATGGGAATAGAGAAAAAAAAATAATACAGAGGGGTGTCTAAGAAACAAGGAATTGAGTTTCAAGAGGGAATTTGTCTCTCTGGATTTTCCCTTGCTTGTACAAAAACAAGCAGAGAACATAAGTTGTTAGTGTAGGTAATCTGCACCGTTGGATTGAGTTACTTTTAAGGTATCTGCATCATTAAGTCTTAGGTCAGATCGAGGGCTGTGGTTAAATATTAGACGGTCACGATGGAGTCAACATGGGAGTTTGGTGTAGTAGTTGCTTGATTTCTAAGAAAGCATCAGTTTATCCACTAAGAATTATCCGAAGTGGCCTGACCATGGAACTTGCTGGGTTTTTCTGTTTTTGTTTTTGTTATTGCATCCGGTATTTACGGCTTAGGTTGTTTGTTGTTTTATATTTTTTAAAAATTATTTTTTTATTATTTTGATATGTTTATATTAAAAATAATTTTAAAAATATATTATTTTTAAATAAAAAATAATATTCTGTATTTTTAAACAGCTTCCACGCAATTTTCTATCGAATATCCGTAGTTACATTCTCAAATGGTAAGCATTAAAGAGTTTAGTTTTTAATTTAATTTAATTTAATTTCCTTGCCAAACCTTGCAATAATGTAAATAATTACATAAATCAAGATGGTATTTGTGGTGACCTAAGAACTTTAGATTAAAGGTATCTTTGAAATTATAGTTTCAGTCATTTTTAAGTATTTTTTATTTAAAAATATATCAAAATAATATTTTTTTTATTTAAAAAAAAATATTTTTGATATCAACATATTAAAATGATGTAAAAATAATTTAAAATAAAAAAAATAAAAAATATTTTTAAAATAAACATCACTAAATATTTTAGCTCTTGTACCAAATTGAAAAGACAAGTTCAATAATCGAACTATCCAAAAACATTAATTGAATGTCATGTTAATAAATATATGAGTATCTAATCGGTTATATGTAATATTAATTTTATTTATATAAATGTATTAATTTTTAACATTTAATTATAGATATATTTGCAATAACTTTTTAATAATTATATACAAGACTGGTAGTTAACAAATAGTAAAAATATTTTCATATAAATATTCAATTACAATAATTTTTATAGTTAATTTTTTAATTATCCTTTTTATATTCTCATATATCCACATAAAAATCATGAATAAATGATTTTTCTATTTTAGTTAAATAAGGGTTTTCCTGAAGAAATAATCCCCCCTACTTAATTTAAATCATTTTAATTATTATAAATATTTATTTTAATTATTATATAATTAGGTAAAAAATTAAATTTAATAATTGCCTCACGGTATTGCTACATAAAATAAGAACAGGCCATGTAAACAAACCTAGGCCTTTTGCATTCAAAGCCAAGTATATGGGCTTGACTTACAAGCCCTAACGTTTTTTATTTATTCTATTCTATTTGTTTTTTAATTAGATTTTTATCTAATAGCCTATTTTTTATTTTGTAGTTTTTTAATTAAATTGTATTTGCACTGTGCATTTATAAGATAAAAAATCAGATGTACTTAAAAACCAAAGTAAATCTCCAAGATAATAAAATAAAATATATTGACAACCAATATAAAATATTTGTATTTATATCTATTTGTTTTTAATACCTACAATGCATAAACTATATTTTACTTTAGTTTTTAACTAGTTATTTGTTTGACGGATAATTTGTTTTACCAAAAACAAATATGCAAGCTTTTCAAATGTTTTTTTTTTATTATAAGTGTAATAAAAATACATAATTATTTACAGATTTATTAGTTAACATTTTTTTAATTCATTATATTAAAAACAAGCATTGTCTGTTCTCTTTACGGTAGACGAATTTTATATTATAAAAAAAATACATCTATAATCATGGTATTTTCTTCTTTTTTTTTATTTAAAATTAATTTAAATTCTTCTTTTTTTTATTTAAAATTAATTTAAAATCTTATGCTTAACGTAGGTTGGATAAATTAAGTAGTTTTAAACTATAGACATTACTGGCATAATTATGGTAGCGTAATTAGAAATAAGTTTGAAAATTATATTGATTGCTAATATTAGAAATATATTTTTAAAAATACAAAATATTATTTTAATATATTTCTATATAAAAATTACTTTAAAAAATAATGATAGATATTTTTTTATAATAATTATTTGGTCAATTTATTTAAATAGTAAATTTTGTTACAATGCCTCTAATGAAAATGAAACGTTCACATAAAAAGAGTTATCTTTAGAAACATGGATAGAAAAGGAAAGGAAATATAATTTCTTTTTGTGTCTATTTAAAATTATAATTAAGGTTATTTTTTAAAGTATTTTTTATTTAAAAATAATTTAAAAAATAATTTTAAAAAATAAATTATTTTTGACATCAGCACATCAAATTGATCTAAAAACACCAAAAAAATTTAAAAGTAAAGAATAAAAATAAAAATAAAATCATTTTTTCAAAAACACTTTTGAAATGCAATACTAAAAAGTAGCTATAAAAATATGGGATCCATGAAACAATTTCATGGTCAATCACATATTTTTAAGAGAGATTAGAATATAGCTCTCGAAATAATAAAAAATTCATGATATGATTTATAAATTAATTACATTAATTACATTCTTAACATTTATGAAAAGTCAGAAACAATAATCTCTTTGAAATAAAAGAGTACTATATAAATTCAAAGAGGTTGACCTATTACTTAAGAAAATATTTACTTTCTTGTTTGACTTTCTAAATTTAAATTTTAAAAACAACATTTTAAGAATATATTTATAATTTATTAAACAATCTTAATATTAAAAATAAAGAACTTTATTTATTGGTTCAAAAATACCTCTTTATTAACGCTAAACAATGCCTATTAATAAACTACTATATATAAAAAAAAAAGGCAAATATTCAAGTTGGGAGAAAAAGATTGAAGCCCCAAAATTAAAAAATAGCATAACTTAGAGAATCGTGAATAATATTTATAATTTTCTATTTAATTATATATATATCAAATTATTCTTATATTTTTTATTTTTTAAAAATAAATTTTGAAACATTAATTTTTTTTACAATGTCACCTTCGAAATAAAACTCAAAGTTATAAATGCGTTAAATATTATAATTTAAAAAATTTGTCACTTGAAAATAGATTATTTTTTTCTTTAAAATATCAAATTTATATAATAAAAAATCAATTTCACATTGTTTTAATAAAATATATTTTTTAAACGTACCTAAATACAAAAACGACGCACTGCAAACACTAATAAAGAAAATACCATAAAAAGATTGTAACTGAAAATTCACCGGAGTCACATGGATGACATGCCCCCAAAGACAAACCCCACACCGGGTCAGCAGAGACTTCACCTGGAAAGCAACTACGTACTGGTGATCATTTCTTGAAACTGACAAATGTCGTAAGACACCCACCTATTAATCCTCGAAGACCAAATGTCTCTGTAAGAATTTATATAAAAACAGTTGAGATTATGCAAGCCATAGCTTAATTATACACTTGCGTGTACGAGCGTTTGGTGTGTTGATTAGCTCATCTTCTCTTCTCTCCTTTTTCTTTTTACGTTCATTTCTCAGTCTTTGTTCATCTGCTCCATGGAGCTGCCAAGAACAGCTCCCAACTCTGGTGGTTTGAGAACTCGATATACTATTGAGACAAAGAACCTTTCTTACAAGCTATGCGGTCAAATTGATGGATTGAACTGGCTTTTCTGGAAGAAAACGGCGGGCGATAACCCGTACATTTTGAGGAATGTGAATTGTGAGGCAAGACCTGGGGAGATGATGGCAATTGCTGGTCCCAGTGGGGCAGGAAAGAGCACACTGCTGGAGGTTCTTGCTGGTGTAATTCCTCCTAACAGAGTTTCCGGTGAAGTTCTTGTAAATGGGCAGCCGATGAATGCAAGATACTTTCGGAGGTTATCGGGGTACGTGGCACAAGAAGAAGCTCTTTTCCCACTTCTAACAGTCAAGGAAACGCTCATGTACAGTGCTCGCCTGAGGTTGTCAGGCAGTTTCCATACAGCTGCAGCTAGGGTTCAAGAACTATTGAAGCAGCTTGGATTGGAGCACGTTGCCAATGTGAGAATTGGTAGTGAATCAAAAAGAGGCATTTCAGGTGGCGAGAAACGTAGAGTTTCTGTGGGTGTAGATCTAGTTCATGATCCGGCTGTTCTTTTAATTGATGAACCTACATCTGGATTGGATTCAGCATCAGCTCTTCATATAATTTTCTTGCTCAAATCTATGGCTATAAAGCAAGGTAAAACAATCGTGTTGACCATCCATCAACCTGGTTTCCGAATTCTCGAGCTGTTCGATAAGATTCTGCTGTTATCAAATGGAGCTGTTCACCATCATGGTTCCTTGCATCTCCTCGAACAGCGGCTTAGACTGGCTGGTCATTTCATTCCTAGGCAAGTTAATGTGCTTGAGTTCGCTATCGAAATGACAGGATCCCTGGCCATGGAAGAAAGTGAAGGAAGTGAAACAGAATATAGGGACGTAGCTCAAGATGACGAGCTTATCAGAAGAAATCCTAACCCATACAGCAATATTGAAGAAACTATATACGCCAATGGTCGATTCAAGGAGGTTTTAATACTGGGTCAGAGATTTTCCAAAATCATTTGCAGAACCAATCAGCTCTTTGCAGCAAGAATACTACAAGCAGTACTTGGTGGGGCTGTTCTTGGAACTGTATTCATGAATGCAACGAACGATTCAAAGAGACATAAACTCCAGACTCAAATCGGGTTCTTTGCCTACAGCCTCACCTTCTTGCTGTCACCCACAGCAGAAGGCTTGCCCATTTTCTTGAAAGAACGAAGAATTCTAGAGAGAGAAACCTCAAAAGGAGCTTATAGAGTTTCTTCTTACGTTGTATCAAGCACTCTTGTTTTCTTCCCGTTCCTTCTAGTTGTCGCCCTGCTCTACAGCACCTCAGTATACTGGCTCGTTGGATTGAGAAGAGCAATGGATGGATTTCTCTACTTTTCATTGGTGGTATGGATCGTTGTTTTGATGTCAAATTCATTTGTTGCATGTTTCAGTGCTCTTGTGCCAAATTTCATCATGGGGACCTCTCTGATTGCTGCCCTGGTGGGGTCGTTTTTCCTTTTTTCTGGGTATTTCATAGCGAAGGATGACATACCCAAGTACTGGATTTTCATGCATTATTTGAGCTTATTTAAGTACCCTTTTGAGTGCTTCATGATAAATGAATATGGTGGAGAGCAGGGCAAGAGGAAATGCTTGAAGAACATAGAAGGATACTGCTATCTGTACGGGAATGAGTTTCTGAAGCAACAAGGTGTGGAAGAATCAGATAAATGGAGTAATTTAGCAGTAATGACTGGTTTCGTTCTTGGATACAGGTTTCTTTGCTTTCTGATTCTGCTGTACAGATCATACAGAGCAAGAGTTTAAAATCTTTTCAGCAGTCAAATAAGAAAGCTCAGTCAAAGGAAGAACAGACGAGTATTGATGGAAGACGGTTTCCAGGAGAAGTCATTTTCTCTTGTTATTTTATTAAGTTTATAAAAATAAATATCATGCTTTTTTTATTGTTTTTGTTTTATTTCAGGTTTTCTAGTTTGTTTTTAGATTTATTTAAAGAGTTATAAATATATTAAAAAAACATATTACTTGAAAATAAAGGTTCAAATTAGGGTTTCTATGACTTTTTTCAGCATAATTATGTCTTTTTTGTGTCTATTTTTTTTGTTTATTTTCATTTGCGTTAATATAAACAATAAAACTAAGCAAAACAAATTAACAAACTTGGGGAAAAAATACTAATCAATTTCTAAACTTAATGAATATTTTTTTTTCAAAAAATCATTTTGTATAGGGGTGTTTGGATAGTAATAGAATTTGCTTTCCAAAATATTTTTTTTATTTAAAATATAATAAAATAATATTTTTTATCAATTTTTTTAATATTAATACATCAAAATAATTTTAAAAAAAAAAATACAGCAAAAAAATGGTGGTTGCATATGTTAAAGAATAATATAAATCATATTTTAGGGCTTCACTTACAAGCTTAAGCTTTTAGGTGAGATGGTTCCTTAACATGGTATCAGAGCTTTGTTAATCTTGCGGTCACGAGTTCGAATTTCACCACTCTTATTCTATTTGATAAAAAATAAGCACAAGGTAATGTGGGTCTGTGCAAGTTTCAAGTCCAAAGAGCTTTCACTTGAGAGGGTATGTTAAAAAATAATATAAATCATATTCTGGGACCTCACTTACAAACTTAAATTTTTAGGTGAGATGGTTCCTTAACAGCACACCATCAAACTAAAGAATAAATTCATATTCAAATATATGTGCTTTTGTTGGAAGGGTATTTCCTAAACTTTAAATCTTATTATAGTTCAAGTTGGAAATGCTTTCTTCAGATGCTTTGATAGAAATCATTCAGAACCATATTAAAATAATTTAAGATTTATTACATAATATTTCCTACAATTGTTTTATCTTTCTTGGAGATTTATAACTTTTAAATAAAATTAAAAATATCTAAGAATCCAAAAATAGATAAAAATAAATAATGAAATTAGAAAATCCAAAATTAAATAGAAAAAAACTAAAAAAAAAAAGACTATTTTTGACCTCATTTGGAAGTCTTTTGAACATCGCTAATAAACCTTTTTTAGTGCTTGTTTGAGAGTATAGTTGAAATTGTTTTTTAAAATATTTTTCGTTTAGAAATACATCAAAATGATATTTTATTTTATTTTTTAAAATTATTTTTGACATCAACACAAGAAAATGATCTAAACTTACTAAAAAAATAATTTAAAATAAAAAATTTAATTTTTTTTCAAATACACTTTAAACAAATAATGCCAAACAAGATCTTTTAAAACCGAGACTACAAAACCTCTTGGCAAAATTTGTGAAACATTTAGTTAAAGACCAGGTCTATACACATTTTAAGTTCTATAAAACATATATAAAAAAAATAATCTTGCTAGCATGTTTCATAGTAGAAAAAATAATTTATTACTGAAATAGTAACTTGCTAGATATCATCATCTTTTTTTTTTAAAAAAAAAAATATTATAATAATGATATATTGAATTGACAAAGACCAACTATTAAGCTATGAAATTAATAACTTAAGTGAAAAGATCATGATAACCTTATAAAAACAATTAAAACAAAAACATGAAGCTCAATTCTTAAATAATGAATGTTGGAGTACAAAATTACAAAAATAAAAAAATAAAAAAGAGTGGCTCAAGTGAACCTGGGTAAATTAACCAAACCTATATAGTGGTTTTTAAATGTGGGATAAACCCTATAGAAAACAAATTGAAAAAAATAATTAAAGTAAAATATCAAACAAACTCATTGATTAAGGATAAAATTAAAGAAAAAAAACCATTAAAAAAAATTACATAAAAAAATCCGAGTCAACTCAGTTTAACCTTGTAAACATGTAACAAAAGGCATGATAACTCTAAAAAAAGAAAGTAAAAAAATAAAATAAAGTCTAATTTCTAACAACACAATTGAAAAGAAAAACTATAAAAAAAAAAAAAAAAAACCCAAAAAACTGGGTAAACCCACCAAACCAATAGCATAGTTCAAGAGATTAGAACAAACCTATAGAAAAGAAATTGAGAAAAAAAATCATGAATTTCAATTCCCAATAAATCCAATATCAAACTATAAAATTAAATAAAAAACCTACAAAAATCAAAGTCTAACCCTAATGAATATTTCAAACTCACAACCTCGTTTATGAATACAAAACTACCCTATAAAAGAAAAAGAAAAAAAAACAAAAGAAATTATGAATCTAAATTTTTAATTAATCTAATATTAGATGATAAAATTAAAATTAAAAAATCTATTAAATCGAGTTAACCCAGCAAGCCCAAAAAGAGTGTCATGATATCAGAATTACCTCATAGAATTAAATTTGATAATAATCATCTATCAAATTCACCATTGAAGGATGAAATTAAAAAAGAAAATTGGTAAGAGAACAATAAAAAAATTAAGGGTCAAATTTGACACTTTCAAATACTTGACAGCCCACTTTGGATTTTAGAGAGTTACAGATATGGAAATCGAGGCGAGCAGAAAGAAAATAGAGAGACAAAAAAAAAAGAGCAAAAAATGGTTTGCCAAAGCCAAAGCAAAGCTTCTCCATCTACATATGCCACATGTGAAACCATTGCTCAGTTGACGTCTGCCATCAACATTTCAGTGTCACCAAACACTGGCTCTGTGCAATCGCAGACAGGTCAGTCTAGGAACTGAGGTCTGAAGAACCCTTAGCCTTAACCAGCTAGGAGAACTACCTCTACAAGACGAAGTTGCATTAGCCTCGAAAGAGTAGTTATACAGCTCCTTGTATTGTGATATCAATAATTTAATAGAAAAAAACAAAAGATCTTTCAAGTTTTCTGAATATCCCTCCAGTTTCTCTACTTCTGATCAGATTTTTCGGTTTATTAGGCATTAAACCACAGTTTCAGTTCATATTTCATCGGTTCGTATTAACTTCAACTACATGATTTACTTGTAACACGTACTCTTTCACCTTAAACTCTCAGTAATCCAGTTTTTGAACATAGAAGTAGGTCGATTTAGATTAAACAATTCACTTAAATCTATAGGATTTCAAGAGGGTTATCCATAAGATCAAACCTTCTTATGATACCAGACACTCAAATCTAGTTATAACCTGTTTGACAGGGACTCGGATTGCAGTGTGGGAAGACCAGAGCACAGCACTGCAGGGAAAACTGTGGTGAAAACTGCCTCAAACACTGCAGCAATGTCATCCAACATCTCTTGGTTTCTACTTTCATACCTTTTAACTTCAATTTGCATGCATTTTGAAGTGATCTTCTAAAGTTCATGTTTGAGTTTTCCACTTGTAATCTCCTTTTACCTCTCTTCTTTATGTCAGTTTGCAGATGCTAAAGTTATTTTAACTCTTCTTTTTCCTTGTATTTCCCCCCAAAGAAGTACACATTCTGTCAATCATATTCCATTTATTTCAAAAAAAAAAAAAATGAGACTGGTAACGAGTACTTGGAGCATATAATAACACAGAGGAGCTCTACAATGCTAAGCATGAAAAGAGACTTGGCAGCAAATGTAAATGTTTAATGTAGACAAAATACTTGCTCAATAACATTGCACTATATTAAACCCAAACTGCTGAAGTACAGAAGAGCAAAAGACTCTGTCAAACATATAAATGAAATAACTTCACAAAGAAATTATATTGAGATGATAGACATTATAATTATTACACCATGCTATCAATAATTTTCATTACAATAAGGATAGCACATCCAGCCATTTATCTTTTACGCAGCGATGAGACACGTGTAAATCTACAAATCTCGTTTTCATACAGAACAAGCCAAACATGCAAGGAATCAACTGCATCACAATCTTCTATGACAGGTAAGGTGATAATGAACATTATAAAAGAAGCAACCACAGCCGAAAATCACAGGCTCACCAGAGATCTCCAGAAGAGGATGACAAGGATGGCTGGAATAAAGCAGCCCTTCTCCTCTTACTCGAAAGTGTGGATTCTAGTGAGAATTCTTGTGAGGCAGAAAATTTGTCAAGTATAGATCTAAAGGCTTTGTGGATGGAGCCAGTGAGAAACTGGTGTACTTTGCTATCACCACTAAGACCTTCTTTGCAGCTGCTCATCACGAAAACATTCTTCATCCTGCCCTCCAAAGTCGCAATCTCTGCCCTCATTATTATCAGATTGAGATCATTAAGTGCTTTTCTCAAATCAGACAAAATTTCAGGCTTGTAATCGCAACATATAGATGCCCTGATTAAATAAGGAGCAGTGCATAAACCATCTTCTTCCTGTTCTACTCTCACTTCATCAATATCCAATGGCATGAGAAGACCTTCACCAGCTTCTGCTGCTTGGCTCTTCAGCTCCTTCATGTGGCTTATAACTTCAGCAAGCAATGATGCCTTGTCCATCTGAGTAATTCAAATTGATTAGTAATCCAGCTCAACAAGCCCGTAAGCTGGAATCATAACAAGATCAGAACAATCCATCTCTTACATAACCAAATAAGCCCATCAAAATACCAAGATTTATTTATCCATAGATAACATTGATTTATGACCAGTTTCAACCAAGAAGTAATGAGAACAGTTACAAGAGAATTATAGCAGAATAGAGTGTTTTTGGTAATAGAATTGCTTTTGGTAATAGAATTGCCAAGAACTAATTGATAACTAATCATTCTTATCATAAACAACTCAAGTACATTCACCTACAAAAGCAGCGAAATAAACTAAATAAATATTCCGATTCTTATATAAGCTAAATCCAAAGTTTCAAGATATCATTACTATCACCAGTGAATCATGCTCGTCCAGCAGTGACATCAATCAGAAACACAAGAAAAATCCATTCGCCACCTAAAAAAATTCGCTGACATTGAGCTTGAATTGTTATATAAGATTCTTGAAGAAATTCATAAATTCAAAAGTTATCAGCAGACCTTACAGACAATAAAATTAAGCAACTCGTGTTATCACAATAATTAAAAACCACTTTCAAGTACATTACCTAATCGTTCACGATATTTTGTTCTCAAGCTTTAAGAAACAGAATTCATTTAAAAAAAAAAAGAAGCTATAAGAACTATGATCCAATTCAACGCAAACTTTAACATGACCAAAACAAAAAACAGCAAATACCTTACTAGCACCAGGTACTAGGCTCCTAAGTGTGTCGAGATGTGCATTAATCCTGGCTCTACGCTTCCTCTCAGCCTCACTGTGATTCTTTAAAGCAGCAATGCTTCTCTCAACCGACACACCTTTCCTCTCCATTCTCACAGTAGCCTCCACAAGCTCTCCTCTTTCATTATCCAAAACCAAAGATGAAGTTGAACACGATCCGTTTCTTGTTTCGGCTTGTAACCCAGAATTCACTAAAAACACTTCACTCATTCCCTCACATGCAGAGGCCTGCACCCTTGCCGAGTTCCAAGGTTCCATGGCCAGTATAGGAAGACTAACAAGCTAGGGAAGGGTATTGATGTAATTGTCTGTTGATAATTCCAATAAGTGCCCCTCCCATTAAAACGCAGGGCAAAAGTTTGGTCTTTAGAATGTGGTCGTTGTTTTGCTTTGTTGTTTAAAGGAGAGGCAGGAAAGGGGCTAGTGGTGGTCCAAGTGGTGATATTTGAATAGTTGGTCGGACACTATTTCTTTTTCCATGGCACAAATCCATACAACAAACATCAGTTTTTTGAAATTCAAAATAATAAATTTGATAAAATAATATAATATAAAAATATCATTGTTGAAAGTGTTGTCTTGAATTTTTTTAAAAACACAATATTCAATAAAAATAAATAAATGAATAAAAAACTTCATAAATATATTTAAATTATGATAATAATATTAATATTGTTAAAAATATCTATATAAAACGAATCTAACATAAAAATGTTATAAAATATGAACAAAGTAAACCATATAAATAGCTCAAAGATAAATAAATTCTAATACTTTTAAATTACCAGTGTGTCCACTTCGTTCCTGTTTGTGAAATTATTAGGTGTCATTAGATTTTTCTTATCAAGATTGTTTTTACAGTACTAATGATGTAGTCATTAGAGCTTTGATGTGCTTTTAGGGTTTTTCTCTCTCTCTTATTTCTTCACAGATTACAAGAAGTATAAAGAGAGAGAAAAACATTAAAGACACACCAAAACTACTATTAAAAGGATCTCTACCATTAAAAAGATCTCAACAAGATAAATTTAATAACACCAAATATAATCATAAATAATTAATAAAGTAAGTTACATAGATTATCCAAAGTTGTCAAGACTTGTTTCTCTTTGGGTTGCTCATATTACTAGTCCAATCACCATTAGTGACCTTTCTTGGTATTTTTTAATTTGTTTTGTTTAAGTTTTTTAAATAGTAATAGTGGTGTCATCATCAGAATTTTGATATATTCTCAAAAAAAATTCTTTTCTCTTCCTCTCTCCTATCTTTTTTTTAATCTTATGTCTAGTAATTTTATAATTTACGAGAATAGCAAGTGATATTTGCATCTCACAAATCATATGTTATTTATGACTCTCTATTATGTTATTTTTTAATACTATTTTCACGATATGATATTTAGTGGTGCCAATAATTATATCAAGTATCATATAAGGATCTAATCCAATATGTTTAAATCAATAATTAAAAAATATGATAAACTATAATGATTCTTTTAAAACAATATGGATTCATAAAAACTATCTAAAAATTGATTAAAAAAAATCTTTAAAACTCAAAATGCTTTTATTACTATTTAATAAATATGGTTAACAAACATCAATAAATAAGAAAAAAAATTAAAATTTTAAAATTAAATAGAGAAATTAATACTGTTTATATTCTAAAATGTTTTTATATTCAATTCAGACACATTCGCTTCATTAATAAAGTGATATTTATTTTCTCTTTACAAGTATTATAAAATCCTGTACTTTTTTTTTAATATTATTATTGAAAGAAAAATCTCTTTTTTCACAACTTTAAATATTTATATTATTCTCTATGACACCTTTATTTTCTTTAAGCATATTTATGAATATGATTCATATTTTTCTATAATATACCCTCTTAAGTGAAATTTTTTTGCTTGAAACTTGTAAAGACTTATACTACTTTATACTATTAATTAATTTTAATTAAAAGAAATGATGAGATTATTGAAATTTGAACTCATAATCATTTGATAAATAAATATTTGTTAACAAGTTAAGAAACTATCTTAATTCAAAAGTTAAAACTATTAAATGCGACCACATAATATAATTTATATTATTTTTTAACAAATTTTACTTTAAATTCAAAAAGCTAACTAAAAATGATAAATCATAGAATAAATAATTATTCTAAGATTAGTTTTTAACATTGTGAGAAAGTATATTTATTCTGATGGTTGACTAAAGTCATATTACTCATGGCATTTGAAGAATAGAAAGGTATATGAAACTTAATATTACTTATGAGAAAGTTTTTTTACACACACGCGCGCGCGCGCGCGCACACACACACATATATATATGAGGTCAAAGAAGACAACAAAGTTTATGAATCAAATTAAAAAAGGGAGCATAGCCAAAAAACTACATAACAAGATTAACAAGAAGTAACCAAAAAACTACATAACAAGATTGACAAGAAGTAAATCACATGTGCAATTGAATTTAATTCCATATATAATTTGAATTCAATTGATAATCTAATTAAAATACTTATGTTTGAATTAAAATATTAAACCATATAATTTAATTCAATTATATTACTTAGAATACTTGAGAAAATTAATTAAATCAAGAATTTTCACTAATTTATAATTAAAAGCATTTCTTTTTTAAGAACTATTTTTTTTTTTTATTACAAGACCCTTATATTTATAATTTTCCAACTACTATCCTTGCAAAAAACTTATAAGATTTAATCAAAACAAAACAAAGATTTCAATTAAATTCTAATCAAATTAAAATTTATAAATTCTAAGAATTCAGGCTAATTATTGATTAAAAAAAAAGAAGTTTAGGCCGTAGTCCTTTTTTATTTTTTTTTATTAGATTAAGTAGCATAAATCAAATTCGTGCACTTTCTTTTTTTAAAAGTGCAAACAAATTGCTTTTAAAACCGTGTTTAAATAATTTTTCCTTCTTATAATTATTTTAGTTTAAATAGAAATAGAAACTTGTTTGGTGATACTCTAACTAATTAATTAAAAATAGGATAAACAAGGTCACTACTAGATTGGATAATATGAGCATATATAAAAATATGATTTTTATCCTCTGTAAATTATATAGTGTTTAAGTTATAGCCAGCAATGGACCTCCTCTCCCCAATTTATTTATTTATTTATTTTTATTCTATTTTTTCTACAAAAAAATAACAAACTCCCCTACTTATCACAAATCAAGCTTTCATCATCATAAATCCAAGTATCCAACTACTTTAACACTCATTTTGTCATCATCCTTGTTTTAGATCAATGTTTTTTTTGAAGATTCTTCACATCAAGCAAAATAACCTTTTTTTTATTATAACATATTTTAAAATGTTATTTTTTTGGTATTTTAAAGTAGTATATATAGTTTGTTTGTGTATTTATTTATTTTATAGTTTTTTTCCATAGAAGTTTATTGTATGATCTGTACATGTTAGGGTTTGTTGATGATTAAAAAAAAATATATAATTGTGTTTTAGTTTGATGAAATAAATATTGGCATATTTAATGAGCATGTTTCGTGTTTTGTCAATTTTATTAAAGATGAAAATTTAATTTGAGTTTTTATAGAAAATCGATAATGATTTAAGGGTATTATTAAAATAGATTGAAAAAGTTTTGAATTAAATCAATGATAGTTAATTCTGTGGAACCGATAATTTATTTAGTATAAATAAATAATTAATATATGTTATTGTCAATATTATATTTAAGTTTTATACAGGTAATAGATGATTGTCCTTGGATATATCGAGTGTCACTTGAAGGGTTGTGTAGGGTGAATTATTGTAATGGAGTTGAGTATTTTATTAAATCCATATTATCTAACCCGAATAAAATAGTGGAGAAATTATATATCCATATAAGAGGTGTAAAAATGAAAAAAGTTTTATCAATCTAGATGTTGTTAAGATGCATTTTCTATATATAAAAAATGTTTATAGAGAAATATTTGTATTGGTTTGCATATGAAGAATCATATATTCCTTACAAGACCATGATAAAAAGACAGTTGGCTCAACTTTTAATTATAACAACATGTTCGAAGTTGTAGATTATTATTGCAATCTTTATAGGAGTATAATTATGGATGCCATGGAATGAATTTAAGTGATACAGTGAAATGTTCGATCATAGATGAAGACCAAAAACAAACGTGGTTAGGTTTTTTTGTCTTTTAAAATATTCCAACGAATCATTCTAAGAGGTGCACAAATTATAGTAAATCATCAATTATTTCCTAGATGTTCACCATCAAATCAAATCATGAACTTAGAAAAACAAGTTACAATAAATAGGCGAAAAGTAATTTACCTAATTTTTTAATAATTTTTTAGACAATAATTTTGCTCTTATTCTATTTTAAAAAAAGAATTTGGGTTAACTGAGATTGACCATCTCCTTGCATCACAATTCTTTTTTAGATTGAATTTAAAATAATAATAATAATTATTTTATTCTTATATTAACTTAGATAATCCCAAATGGATTCTTTCAACTCATGACCCGAGTTTTGTACCACCAAGTCAAGTTGTAAAGTTACGATAATAATTATTTTTATTTTTATATTAACCCGAGTTGACTTTTTCAATTCATAATTTAGATATTTTTTTCAAGTCGATTCTTGAATCTAGTTTTAAAATTATAATAATTTTTATTTTTATTTTTATATTAACTTGTTTTATAAAGATTTAGATTTACGTCCTGTTATCAATCAACTCTCATTTGATAAAATAGAGAGTTTTATAATTTATAATTTGACAATATTTATTCATTTCGTTTAAGAAATTTAAAATTGAGAGTTTTTCACGGAATAGAAAATACAAATACTACCCAGATGCAAGAAGAAAATTGAAAAATAACGCAGCTCTGCTCTCAGCGACAAGTCGTGAGTCGACCACAAATGAAAAGTCAAAATACGTGTCGTTCACTTCTCGCAAGTCAAATCCAATTTTCTTCGGTCTACGTCCTCTCCATCTGAAAGTTACAAACGAATTCAATTCCCAAGCCAAATTTCTGTTACTTTGCGTGTAATTCTGTATTATAGAAATCCAAAATGATGGCGGAGGATCTGGGCATCGAAGCGAAAGAAACCGCTGTGCGCGAGGTGGCGAAGCTGTTACCGCTTCCAGAACTCTTGCAATCCATTGCTTCTATCAAAGCCGATTACATTACCCGCCAACAAGTAACTTCAATTCACTCTTTTGTTCTCTCAATTCTTTATGGATCTCAATTCACTTTTAAATTGCTATTATTTATGTATTTTTAGGCTAATGACGCGCAACTTAGTACAATGGTATCTGAGCAGGTACACTTTTTATAGATTTAATTAATTATTGCTTGTTGATTTTATTTTGTTTTGTTTTAAATTTTAAATAAGTTTGATAATGTGAAAGTGCAGGTGGAACAAGCACAATATGGATTGGAATCGCTGTCCTTATCGCACAAGACGATAAATCAGCTACGAGAGAACTTCATTTCTATTGAACAGTATGCTCTTGTTTTTTTAATGACAAATGCTTGTGCATTCCTTTTTAAAAATTTTATGGTTTGATTTAATATTTATAATAATTGATTTAATTGTGTGCTAGGTTATGTCAAGAATGTCAAACTTTGATAGAGAATCATGATCAGATAAAGCTACTTAGCAATGCAAGGAATAATCTTAATACTACCCTGAAGGTCGGTGCCATCTTTTCACCTCTTAGATTTTTTGAAGTCGTTGCTTGTGATTAGTGTGATAAATGAGAGTGTGTTATATTGAGTTGATATTATATTTGAGTTCTTATAAGCAGTATGTTCTGATGCCTGAAGCTTCTGCTAATATGAGCATGCTGATTTTATTATTTGCTCCACGGTTACTCTCTGGCTTACCTCTTGATTCTATGTAGGATGTTGAGGGTATGATGTCAATATCTGTTGAAGCAGCAGAGGCACAGGATTCGCTGAGTGATGATAGAGAAATTGTTAGTACTTATGAGGTAGAGCTGAATTCTTTATCTTTTTGAGTTGTAAGTTTCACACACACACACACACACACACACACACACACACTCCAATTCATGTACCTGTAGTTATAACTTGGTTGATTGCATTTTGTTGTTAATTTGTCGTAGAGGTTAACTGCACTTGATGGGAAGCGAAGGTTCGCATTAGCAGCTGCTTCATCTCACAAAGAGGAGGTTGGCAGATTAAGGTCTGTATCTTCAAGTTAATTTTTTGATGAAGCACACCAGATTACTGCTATTAAAGAGAATAAATAGCAACCTAAATTTTGGCTTAGCTATGAGCTCCTTTACATTTGTTTGATGTTGTTGCATGTAGCTGATAAAAACTACATGTGGTTATAAATATTTGGACCTCAAAGAAAAATGTTTAACCCCTTGTGATATCAACCTTCGAATTATATGTTAGAGATTGGAATTTGATGACAACCTCAATCCCCACCTCTCTATTATAACTATTTTCCAATCACGTATACTGAAATAAAAATTTCTAATGTTTGACACTTTGACTTTGGCTCAACCATGAAGCCATGTCTCACTTGGTAGTAATGTTGATGCAGAAGAACCTTTATAATTGATACATTTCTTTTCTCTCTTGGTTTGTATGTGATTTTAATAGTTTGAGGCTCTATGAATTGATTTCTTTTTATGTGCAATGATCAGAGAATATTTCGAAGAGGTAGATCGAACATGGGAAACCTTTGAGAAGACTTTATGGGGACACATTTCCAACTTCTTTAAACTTTCTAAAGAGAGGTACACCCCTTATTTTCTCTTGAAGTTTTGATAGTGGGTATATGAAAGGTTTGTCTAGTTCTTGGTGCCACATTTGACAAGGCCTTACTGATGTTCTCTAGGTCATCCTACCAGCACAAACTGTATGTTTAATCTGAGAAATCAATCAAAATAGTGTTGTGTAAATGTTTTATGGGTGGTGATAATAATTAGTTTGCCTTCTGATTAACAATTTGCAAAAGAAACCTTAACCACCTTTTTTTTCAATAGAAACACTACCCCAACTGGGAGCATTGAGGTTTGTTCGAAGTAAGCTGTAATGTTTTTTCAGTGAATGCTACATTCCTTGATAAAAGCCTTCTGTTCATCTGGTTTAAACACGTTAACTAAACCCACTTCCCTTAGTTGAGTGAGAGGTCTCACTTCAATCTGGGATATGGGCTGGGAGTAGAGAATTTGCCACCACAAACCTCCAGAGAACCAGCATTAAAAATCTTAATGAAGGAAAATGGAACCCATTCTGCTGATAATACCACAGAATCTATTTGTAGGCTTTCATCCTCAAAAGCAACCTCAAAGAGCTAAAATTATGTTACCTAGCATTATGTAGTTGATCCTAATGGCACGAGTAAATGCTGTATTGCCTGCTCATTAACAAATTTGAAAATGTTTGTTGATTAGACAAACACACGAATGAGAAAGAATTGAGTGACTGGGGTTGAAATTATTTTGCTTGATCCCTGATCCTTGTGGTAACCTGGAAATACAAAGCCAAATGATTGATCTTGAGGATTTAATGTATGCAGCAGATCTTCTATATAATATATAAATTGCTCATATAATTCTTTTTGTTTATTAGTTGTATTACTCTTTGCTATAGAACACAATATAGGTTTTATTGACCTTTAGCTTCTTCTCCATTTCTCAACTCTATTAATTATGCCTTTTCTTTCTACTTTCACAGTCCACAAACACTGGTTCGTGCTTTAAGGTATGTTTCTGACAAGCTTTTCAGGCTTCTCTCTTTTGTACTTAGGCTGCTGCATATCAAAATGTCCTCTCTTTCATGTTTTTGATGTACTTGTCATCTATTAGTGGCAAAACATTAGTTACTTGTTGAAGGTTCCAATAACGATGAGTTTTTGTATCATGTAAGATGATGATAGGAGGTCTGGTAACTAGAAATAGCATTCCGTTATAAGCCTTTTGTTTGTAACAGAATCCTTGCTATGATAAGAGTCCATTTTGTTTAGTCAACCATTACTAACATGATGAAGAGAGAGACCATGTTTTGAAAACGTTAGTTGCTTGTTTCTCTTTCAAATGGTTTGATATGGCTTTTGATTCAACAAATGATGGTGAAATAATGAAATGTGAAACTTTATATCTGGTATGTTGAAAATTTATGACAAGCTCATTTGTCTTAATTCAGTATATTTTGAAAGGCTACTGTATCCCCTTTTCGTTTTTCTAGGGTTGTTGAAATGCAAGAAATTCTTGATGAACAAATTGCTGAGGAGGCAGCTGAGGCTGAGGGAGGTGGTGCAATGGCAACTGTTGCAAATCCTCGCAGATCTGCCAAGTAACTTGAGTCTTGTCTTTTTGTGTCTATATTTTGCTTAAACTCTGAATTACTTTTTCCCCAATGATTTTGTTTTTATTTTATCCATTTGCATTTCATCCTGCATTAACCTTTGTTCCACAGAGTGAACATCACCAACTGAAAGTTTACTTGTGAACCACAGAAAATCTACCACTACAGCAGTTTCTTCAAAAAACCTCACGCAACAGAAGTTGAAGAATCAGGGGAAAGGTTTTAAGGATAAATGTTATGAGCATATAAGAAAGTCAGTTGAAGGACGGTTCAACAAGCTACTAACAGAGGTGTGCTTCTTTTGGATAATCTTTCACTCGATATAAAATTCACTTCTGATGCTTTATATGATCGATAATGGAATTTATTCATCAGCTTGTATTCGAAGACCTCAAAGCTGCCTTAGAAGAAGCTCGAAAAGTACGTACAAGTGATATCTCCAGTTTGTAACTATTTAATTTTCCCTGTTCCTTGAGATTGGAAAATTTTATGCTCTGTTTTTTATTTAAGTTAAATAATTTTCATTTGGTACACAAAGGTCATGAATAAAACGTCATGAGATATAATAAAGCTACGGTTATGAAATTTTAAGAGAATTTGAACGCTTAAAGGATTTTTTTTGTCCCCCGCACAGCAGTTTGTCTGTGTGTGCAAGCATGTGCATATGATTGCCTCTGTTCTTCTGCTTGTGCATGTTTTAACCATTGTGTTGGGAGTAGCACTCATTGCATTTGAAAAAGAAAATAGATAGAGTCGCATGCATTTCTGGATTTCATGTCTTCCACATTGTTATATTGCTATACTTTACTTTTGCTTTAAAGTGCTTTTGTTGCTACTTTTGGCCTTACTTTGGTTGTAAATGAGTTTTAGTTTATAATCTATCCAGAGCTGTCGTTACTGCGTCATATTGATCATTATTTTTTTTTTTTTGACATTTAGATTGGTGAAGAGCTTGGTGATATTTATGATTATGTAGCTCCATGTTTTCCCCCACGGTAAGGCCTTTGCTAAACCTGCTTCCTTTTGTTAATTTATCTGGACATATGCAGAATCCAGTTGTTTGGTTTGAGGGTCAAAGTTGCTCTCATTTATATTCATCACTCTCAACTATTGCACAATCTTTGTGCTACTCAATGCAATTCTTCTGAATGGAAGCCTCAGTATGCTTGGTGCTGCTCTCTCTCTCTGTGTTATGCTCTACCAGTCACCCTTAATGAAGTATCCATTTTTTGCCTTTGACTGTGAACTTTAGTTGCATGAACGCACTCTGCTATTTCTTCCCCAGAAACCTTTTCTGGAGTGAGCACCATCTTCTTGAAATAGGGTATAATGTGGTCTTAAGAACTATGGGATATTAAGTTGATCTTTGATGTATGCAGATATGAAATATTCCAACTCATGGTAAACCTCTATACCGAGAGGTTTATTCAGATGCTCAGATTGTTGAGTGACAGGGCAAATGAGTTATCAAATATAGAGATTTTAAAGGTATTCACCCGGTCAATAATTTGTTTGAAACATCTCATTTCATTCCTATAAGAGCGCCATATTGGAGGGTGACCCATTGTCCCTTTGTATGGTGCTTTCTGACTTTATGTACAATTTTCTTTTATGAGAGAAGAAAGTCGATTTTCTTTTACCCAGATCTCATTTGTTTTCACCCTAGGGTAAATATTAGATGATTTCTTTCATATAGATTAAGTGGTTTAATCTTGATTGTATACAACTAGGTAACTGGTTGGGTGGTTGAATATCAAGATAATCTGGTTGGACTTGGCGTTGATGAGTCTCTTGCTCAAGTCTGTTCTGAGAGTGGTGCCATGGATCCCCTCATGAATGCATATGTGGAGAGAATGCAAGCTACGACAAGGGTAATGATATAAGATCCCATAGCTCAACTGTGCTATTATGTATGGAATATGTATACTATTCAGCTTTGACCTTTTCTATTACACATCTGATGCTTTTACTCACATTTTTTTAGAAATGGTACTTAAATATCCTAGAAGCTGATAAGGTACAGCCACCAAAGAAAACAGATGATGGAAAGCTATATACACCAGCCGCTGTTGATCTGTTTAGGATCCTTGGGGAGCAAGTTCAGATTGTAAGGGATAATAGCACAGATGTCATGCTATACAGGATTTCTTTGGCTATAATTCAGGCAAGTGTAGATAAATTCAGGCAAAATAATAGCTTCATTTTTTTGTCACTTGGAATTGATTTCTAGGCTCGTTTGCATAAAAATTGGAAGAGAGTTTTTGATTGTATCTTGAAGAATATGGTAAAACGTGGAACAATCCAGTTCACTTAATTGTTTTCAGCAGTTTCCTACTTGATTCTTGCTTCTTTGCCTTGATAATAGGACTTCTGGCACCATAGGGATGACTGTTTTTATAGTGAATTTGTGCAATAGCATCTAGCTGTGCCTGCACTTGAGTGTGTATTTATGTTTCATACTAGTTACGCATAAGTCTGCCTTCCCTCTACTTTCTGACCATGTGCTTGATGTTATTTTCTGTATCCATCATTAAAATTTCTGTTACTTGTGTTCTATAGGTGATGATAGATTTTCAAGCTTCTGAAAGGAAGAGGTTTCAGGAACCTGCTTCAGAAATTGGTTTGGAACCTTTATGTGCAATGGTTAGTGGATCTTTTTATTTGTGTTTTATGCAGGTATTGTAATGGTCATGAGATAAGTGCCATTTTTGTTTGCCACTTGTTTTTGCAATGAACAGGTAAATAACAATCTGCGATGCTATGACCTTGCAATGGAGTTGAGTAGCAGCACCATAGAAGCACTGCCACAAAACTATGCTGAACAGGTTATTTATTGATTACTATCCTTTTATTTGCTTCTGCTTCATCCATGTTTTTTTCTTATTGGTAAAAATATACATGTGCTATCAGAAACTACATATTTGATTGCGGTTAGGAAATTGGAATGAAACCAAAAACTTAATGGGAATAAAGGAGTTGATGTTGGAGGGAAGGATACATTTATCTTCTGTTGTGGAGTGACAAAAGAAAGGACTAAAGTATTTTGTTGGCAAAAGGCACTTGTATATCATGTAAACTTATTTCTTTTGGAAAGGGAAATTTAGAAAATACTAAAAGAGTCTCTGTTCCTCTAACCCTGCCATGTTTCAGTGATTGAAATTGGCAGGTCTGGGAGGAAGGAACCTTTTCTTTCTGCCTTTTTCCTTGCCTGATCCCTGAGATTTTCTTAGATAAGTTTGTTGCCTGTAATTCTCTCATATTCATATTACCTATTCAGTGAGTTAGTGAGCTTTGCTTGAAATGATCTTAGTTCTGGCTGAATGTTTGAGAGAAAGGCACTCTCACCTAAGTGATTGTTATGGTGCTTCATTAACCTGGCTATGCATGCCAACTTCCAGAATAGAAAAGGTGGTGGTGGTTGGGAAAGGTCCCTTGATAAAGCAGTATTTGTTCTTTCTAATGGCTTGACTATTTTATAGGGGGTGGGTATTCTTTTTCTTGTTTCATTTCCCCCATTTCTTTTTTACTCCGCTTAGTATGAGTGCGTGAGCATGCCAATGTATAGAGTGCAGTGAATAAACACCTACAAATCACAACATTTTGTTCACTGCTGCTTGTAAAAATTGTTTCTTGCATTATTAGGATCCCTCTCTATCGATAACTAAATATATATAACACATTAAATGTCCAAATCTATCCCAAGATTTTCAGTTGCATTACTATATAATATTGATGAAAAAAACTATCATAATTGCATAGTTGAAAGTAAATATGTAGCTTAAATTTTCTTCTTTTTTCTCATGTTATGAAATTTATTATCCTCGTTACTTTTGCAGGTTAATTTTGAAGACACTTGCAAAGGCTTTCTAGAGGTTGCGAAGGTATAAACAAATAATGACAGGGGTTCCTCCTTTCTCTCTGCCTCTTTTGTTATATTCAAATATCCTTCAAACTTCTTACTGATTATTTATGATATCCTTATCTTATTTAATATTGATTTGGCATGAGGTATTTTCATGTCTGATAATTGACTCCAAGCATTATTCCACTATATTTGATGGTTGATGAAATCAAAGACCTACTTTATTTTCTGAATTTTGGCTCTGTGTTATCTAACTTGAAGCAGAAATCTTTTCTCAATTAATTAGTTGTTGTTGTGGAGATAAAAGTCTAGGGTTATGAGCAGTCGTGTGTGCATATTGATTTGGATTTGAAAACAGTAGAGATAGACAGTTTAGGACTTACAGTTATATGAGGCCTCTTTGATTTCTGTGTTTTTTGGTGGCAAGATAATGTTTGTGAAATATGTGCAGAAAGAAAACTGTGCATAAACCAAGAATTTACAATGGCCGCAGCAGGATAAAAAGATATTAAATGGATGAATAAATGGAAACTTGAACGTGTATAAACATGTTTTCATACCTTTTGTTGTACACACTGAATTTCCAACTGCACCCAATGGGTACTGCATGGAGCTTGGTCAAATGCAAATGCTATTTTCTTCTACAATCCTGATGTTTGTGTTGTTGTAGCCAGTGGCCTTGCTTAGCACATTTTTATGGATATTCTTTTAATGAGATGATGATTAAGCTGATGCACAATTTGCCCTTTGATGGTAGGAAGCTGTGCATCTAACCGTTAGGTTTATCTTTGAAGATCCTGGAGTGCAGGAATTAATTGTCAAGCTTTATCATAAAGGTAAAGCAATGTTCAGCTTTATCATACTCTATAATGTTAACTTAACAACTTGATATGTCATTTATGATATCTGTGTTAAATAATGAAAACCAGGCTGTCAAAATTTAAGTGCATGTTAACAGCCCAATACAATCACAATATGAGGTGGGACTACATAATAGATTTTGCAGGGCTAATTTTAGAAGGAAAATGTTTTAGTTTAATTCTAATATTTTAGTTTCCTTATGTTTCTACTTTCATTAGGGCTTTCCCATTCTATTTGTTTGGGTGCCTATAAATAAACACTACATGCAGACGTTCAGTTCTAAGTTTGAGTTTTTGAATAAAATAATTGAGTTTTCTTCAAGATAGAGTCTCTGTTTTATATCGGTGATCTTGTTGGTGTTTCTACACCATCCAGTGCTTAAATGAGTAATTGGCAGTGGTCAGAAAGGGCATGATACTACCCTGGGAATACAATGCAAAGGGAGAATATATCACTAATGGACGATCTTGAAAAAAATATTAATGAAATGTTTCGAGTTTAACAACTGAAAGAACTTATGTTGATTTTATAGAATATTTTCCAGAAGTGCTGAAAGATATTAACTCAGCCAATCATCTCAATGCATTTGACCCATCTAATGTTGCCTCTTAAGTATTTACCTCATATTTCAGAGTGGGCTGAAGGACAGGTCACCGAGTACCTAGTTGCTACTTTTGGTGATTATTTTACAGATGTAAAGATGTAAGTTTGCTCGTTTGTCACCTTTCTTCTTCTGCTTTATCCCTTTGGGTGACTTCTCGTGGTATGGGCTGCACTTACATTTGCATTGCAATTTGACTCATAGTTTCCACATACAAGTCCTTTTAGTTCACGCTGTAGTGCAGCTGGACACACATAATACACTCCATTTGCTTGTTGTTTGGGCTTTTCAGCAAAGAATTTTTCTTTGCGATTCCAAGGGAAAAGTTCAGGTTGATGATTTTTGTGAGGGAAAGTCCCAACTTTTATAGCCAAGGCTACTTGACAATCCATGGTGTGTGTGGCAAATTGAATCAGGCATGCATCCTGAGATTAAAAGCTGGGTTTTCAGCCTGCTAATGGAAGGGGAAGTGTTAGAGGAATATCACAAGGTTTTAAATAACATGGCGTGCTTTCAAGAAACTACCTTTTGTCCGAGAGATACTGGAAAATCTTGAAGGGCTTTGCACTAACAGATTAGATAAACCCATATGATTAAAATATTTTGTTTAGGTTTTCCTCTTATCTGGAAGTTGTTATCTCGAAATTTAAAACATGGATTTGTGTGTGTAAATTAGTTTAACTACTGGCAACCACACATGCTCATGCACAAACACGCACATGCATATGGCTTTATTGTTCTTGAATCATAGTTTGAACAAGAAAGGTTGCACTTATTAGTTTACTTTTTTACCTTAGGTATATTGAAGAAAGATCATTTAGGAGATTTGTTGAAGCTTGTATTGAGGAGACAGTGGTGGTTTATGTGGATCACCTTCTGACTCAGGTTTTATTTCAAATATAAAGCTGAACCTCTTATTTTCTTGGAAGATACTCCTGCATGTCCTCTCTCCCAGTGTCTTTCTATTTTAACATAATTTTCATTTGTAATGTGTTGTGATTATTGTAGAAAAACTACATCAAGGAAGATACAATAGAACGGATGAGGCTAGATGAAGAGGTTATTATGGACTTCTTCAGGGAGTATATTAGTGTGGCTGTAAGTAGCTGCTTCATGTAGAAAATAACCTGAACTATTCTATGGTTACTATTTTCACAAGCAATTTCTGTTGATATTACCAACATTTTCTATTATCTTTTTGTTCTTTATTAATGTTGATCAACTGACCTTTGCTTCAGAAAGTAGAAAGTAGAGTCAGGATACTGAGTGATCTGAAAGAACTTGCTTCAGGAGAGAGTTTGGATACCTTCACGCTCATCTATACTAATATTCTTGAGCACCAACCCGACTGCCCGGTAAATGTTGCTTAATATTTCTTTTTTTGTGTGATTATATTGGTCCGATAATTATTCTTCTTATACTGGGTCCTGCTGTGCACAACTGGATCACCAGTTTTCAATTGTATGATAGGCTAGGGTAAAATTAGGGGTCAGACTTCATTAATTTCTTGCAAAACCATGGGTGGGGGAATCAAATGCAGTATAAAGTCGTAAATGCCAAAATTTTGTGAACCTAGTATCTGATTGTACTGTCCTACCAAATTGCAGCCTGAAGTGGTTGAAAAGCTTGTTTCACTGCGAGAAGGCATACCACGAAAAGATGCGAAAGAGGTGCGTGCAACCCATGATATGGATGTAATGTATGACAGACACACACTTAACGACAACAAACCTCAAAGATTTCATATATTTCTCCGTTTTTAACATGGGAATTGCATGAGTGTGTTGCTGGTGCTTCTTTTTATCAGCAGTGGAGGGGGGGGGGGGGGGGTTCACAGGATTGGAGGAGCATTGGATATCTCCACTTGCATCATATACCATTAAACAAAAAAATTAATAATTATGAAGCTTATTTTCATGTTATTCCTTTCACAGGTTGTGCAAGAGTGCAAAGAGATTTATGAGAATTCACTTGTTGATGGAAACCCCGCGAAGGCTGGTTTTCTCTTTCCAAAGGTGAAGTGCTTGACAGCTTCCAAAGGATCTCTCTGGAGAAAACTCACTTAATTCCGGTGCCGATGTGGGGGGAAACAAAATTGCTGTGAAGGTAATCGTCTATAACCATCCATTGCAATGAACTGATGTATTCATTTTTGATTGATTATAAATTTTGAGCTTGTATTTTCTTCTCTAATCTATAAAAAGCCAACCTATTCTATTCTTTGTAATTATAGATAGCAATGACTTTAAAGTGTTGGTAAACTCAAGCCACTGTTTTGGACAAATAGAAAAGAGTAAAAAGTACTGGTATTTAGCTGCAATCAAATATTGCTAACCAAACAACAGTAATTCATTTCATTCCCACAAAAACAAAATCAGTCGAAACGTGAACTTCGTTGTTTTCGTTTTCTTGAACTACCAAGCTATAAACGTAATCATATGGTATTTTTGCCCTAATCCAGGGGTCAAATTGATGGGATTGGGTGGTCTGATGAGAGAGAACAAAACAATAAATTCCTGTGCTTGCTAGCTGCTACTCCTGCAGGTTCCAATTCATCACCATTCATTAAATTGGCTTGCACCTTTATTATTTGATTTTCGTTTTAAAAGTGTTTTTTTTAATTTATTTAATGTTTTTAGATTGTTTGGATATGCTGATATTGAAAATATTGTTTTTTTTTTTAAAAAAAACAATTATTTCTATGTATTTCTAAACAAGTAGCATTTTGAAGAAAAAAATACAATACCAATATACTTGTTTATGATCAACACTTTGAGATTTTAAATTGTTTATGAATAACATTTTGGGACTTTGAAATGGTAGGAGCCAACAGGTAGCAAGCACTAGCACAAGCACTAGCGCTGCCTCATGGATTCCATTGATTTATGTATTATGTCCGAACACGTGTGTCATTAGCGAGGAATTTAAGGAAACAAAACCTAACAAGCAGCCATTAGAGAAACAAGATATTAAAGTAGATATCCATTACTACCTGCCCCACTTGACTATTACTATCAAATCAAATGACCATTAAAATAAGTTTCTCATACTTTAAACTCAATATGGCTCTACCAATCTAGGAGTGGGGTGTCAAGAATGAATAATTTAACTAGCAAAGGCCACCTTGAATTTTATATAAAGCCACCCCCTTCTTTACCTTCGTCCCACCATAGGCAGCTTAAATTCTAATATCATCAACAAGAATGGAAAACTTCCTTCCATTGCTGTACAGAAACCCTAAAAGAAGCTCCAGGCAATCAAGCAAATACCTTGGAGTAAGGAGAAGAGCATGGGGGAGATACGCTGCAGAGATTCGCAATCCATATACCAAGGAGAGACGTTGGCTAGGCACATTTGACACTGCTGAGGAGGCTGCTTTAGCGTATGATCTACAATCCATCTCTTTTAGTGGCTTTGAAAGAGCCCGTACCAATTTTCACTACCCTTTTTTCGCGCTTCCCTCTACACCACAAGCAGTGCCCCCTCCTCCCCCACCACCACCAACGGCTGAGATGGAAAAGGGTGATCAACTTGGTATGGAAGATATGGGCACAGCACAAGATGATGAGTCTACTCTTATTGCTTCTATTTTACAAAGTTTTTGCCAGTCCACAAGCTGTTCTTTTCATCCACAAATTTAATTTTTTCTTCTTCTTAATAATCAACCACCTCCTTTCCGAAAAGATATCATGAAATCCAATTTGAGAGTTGAGAACGAAAGGTATAGAATATCAACAAGTGATCTTTTCACTTTCTTTTTCTTATTTCTACAGAGGGGCTGCATGTCATTGCTGAAATCAAGGTAGCCCTAACTTAATTTTCCAAGGAGAGCCACCGCTTTAAGGATATTGTAACTTCTCTTTCACCACCACACACATCTTAACAGGCTTCATTGCATCTATTTAAACGGACCTGAATCAAATTTAGATAAATGCCATTTTGTGAAGAAGTCAATAGCATGACTGGAAACTTAAAATTTAAGGCTTAATGATTTTCTTTTTTATCGTTTGTACATCAACCACTGAATTTACTCGCATGTGTGAAGGCTCTGGAGGAGGAGCACAACATTTAACCCCGCAAGTGTTAGTTAAAAGTGATGAGGAGTATTATTAGTATTAACTCTTAGATTTAACGATGAATTTATCTTTTTCATTTTCTTTATTTTGATCTCAAATTTATTTTGGATGATTACAATTTTTTAGAGACAAGCTAAACAATGATTTATTGAGCAACGATAAGATTAAAAGAACAATGACCAATGTGTGAAAGGTACAAATAAATGGTGGCGGGCTCGAAGTTTTAGTGGAAAGTTCACTTTAGTCTTTTAGACTTTCTAAATAATATCCATTCAATCCCTTTTTGTTTTAGCAAATCATTTTTTGGTACAAATATTTATTTTTATTATTTTTCAGGTCTGGTTTGAGAGTAGAGTGAGAGAGATCGCTAGAATTTGACTTTGAGAGGGAAAATCATCGTTTATGTCATTTTCGATCAAAATAAGTTCATGCAAGCAGAAGGTCCAATTGCCTAGGCCTAACACTCTTGGGCTTTTTTTGGCCTTTTTTTCATTTTATATTTAAGTTAAATAAAAGAAAGAAAAAGATTATTGGGCTCAACGAGTTTATAATCTGGATTGCAAGTTTGACAAATTAAGTAATAATTTATTTTTTTATTTTTTGTTGTCTAATGCATTTATTGTCCCTCAATTTAGAAATAAAATCACCCTTTGTTATCGTTTATCTTCTTTTTTTTTTTATTAAACTCGAAACTAAAAAAAAGACAATTTTATCATTTGATATCAATGATCTACTTTTACAATCTTAGTCCCATGTGCCTTTCTTGAATTTTTTTCTTTTAAAAATATATATCATATAAAAAAATTCCTACGTGTTTTATTGTTATATAATTAGATGTAAGATAATCTCTTGGATAAAAAAATTTATTGAATCCAATAATATGCATGACCTATGTCAGGAGTTTAGTTGGTTGAAACAAATTCACTTAGGTTATGTTTTTTTAATTGATTGTTTCTTTCTATCAAATTTATCCTTCAATGTTTAGTTAATTAGGGATTAAACATAGCAATTTATATTTTGCAAGATTATCCTCATGGGTTTCGTAGAGTAACTCAAGTTGACTCATGTAAATCCAATATATTTATGTCTCAATATTAAATAAAAATATTATCTAATATGCAAATGATTTTGAAATTATAATTAAAAACTTGTAATTGTTAAAGATTTCTTGCCCTGGCTTGCAACAAAGCACCGACCGATTCTATTGTTATTAAATTAAATAAAAAATATTATGAAATAAATAAAGTTATTAAACATAAAAGGATTTTTGACCTGTGTTGCGTGTTTAAATATCTTAATTTATATATATCTTTATATTTTTAGAGTTTAGTATTTGATTATCATTAACAAAAATATCATGTTTTATTAGCATAAATAATTGTTTGATTAAATAAAAAATTATTCAAAGAAACAAAGTTATAAACACAATTGGATAACATGGTTTGTGCTATGAGATAAATATATTAACTTAAATATATCTCTTAAGTTTTCCAATTTAATCTTTATTTATAATTAATGTATCAGCGTGAACAATTCTTGATTTATTTAATTATATGCATGTTTATTTTTATTTTATTTTTTGAATAAGTATTGTTTTTTTATGGCTACACTAGTTTTATGGCCAGAAAACTTGTATATTCATTTTTTCTAAAAAATAAAATTATTCAACTAATTCAGTATTAAACTTTAAGAGAACTTGAGTTTAAGTTGTCGAAATTCTAATTGCATTTCTCTTTTAAAAGCAAATGGGTTGTCATAAGTCCAAAGAGTAATGTGACCTAGCAAGTGTAACCAACCACTCTCATTCAAATAAGAAAATAACTATAGAAGTGTCATGAGATCATAGCTTTTCAAAAAAAAAAAAAAAAAAACCAATTCAAACAACTGAATTCAATTGTGTGATATCAATGAGCTTCTAATATATATGTATCAAATCAAATAATCCACAATACTTCAATTTATTCAATATTTTATTTTTCTCAAATTTTAATCAAAGACCCTAATAAAAAAAATTCAAATTAATACATCAAATCTTAATCGAGTCCAAATTAACTTTTATAATCAAATTTAAGGCTCCGTACCCGATGATAAAATGTGCATCAATTCTCATCCAATTAAGAAATCCTGACTCCTCTAATTTCCACATCAAGCTATCACTTATCTCCTCCTTTTTCTCCCCCATAAATGTATACCTATTCTTTGCTAATGCCTTTGGTAGTTGGTATTTTTCCCACTATTTAAACTAATTCCATATAAAACTTGGCAATCCTTGGTGTTTCCCTCTCAAATTTAGAGTTTTTTTTTTAAAAAAAATTCTCTACAATAACTCAAAATAAAATTATACGTGAGGATTGATATACTGATAAATAATTTTAAAATATATAATATTAATAGTAAATAATAAATCATTGATATATTATATAGGATATGTCAACATATAATATATAAAGTCATTTTGATGTAACATATATTAGCACATATAATGCTTTAATTTAAATGGTATTGCAAGAAAATATATTATAATACAAAATATGTTATATTACACAAAAAACCCTATATTATAAATTATATTGTAAAAATAGGATACTATGGAAAAGATGATGAATATTATTTTAATGTGATAAACCCTATAATATATATTTTATTGATCTAGATGAATGAATAAAATCTTGATTGTTCTAGATTTTCATAAAAAATACATGCTATATTTTAAACTTGAAATTTGCTATGATACTGCAACATATTATATTATATTGATCATTCAATCCATGGCTCTTCTCTGCTTGTCTCTTACCACCTTCTCCGATCTTATATTACCATTGAATTCTTCAAACTCCTAAAAATGGGATCGCATCTCTCTCTGTCCATGAATGAAGATTATTCTGACTTTAGAAAATTAATTAATTAGGTCTGAATACGCTACAATATTTCCTCTTCTCTAATGCATGGTCAACTGATTTTAGAAAATTAATTAACTAGGTCTGAATTCGTCCTCTTCCTCTTCCTCTTCCTCTTCTCTAATGCATGGTCAACTGTAGGAAACTAGGAATCGAAGTTGATCTGGTCATTTCTTACGTCAATGGTAGACCAACTCGAGTGTGATTTGTGGAATTAATTCCTCTCCCTTTTAATATCAAAAAATATATTCCAACGTTGTATTTACAACGTTAGCAGATAATGCAATTGATAACCATGCAACAAAAGGAAAGTGGGATTTTACGAATAATATTTTTAGGACAGAACAGAAAAAACATTTTAATAATTTATTTAGCACCTCTAATGTTTAATTGAAAAACTTTGAAAATTTAGAAATGTCATTATTTGTTGATTATATCAAATTTGATCCTCAAACTTTTGATTGCTATATATAATTTGTTTTGAATATTTATTTTTCAATTCCATCTCTTAAAATTTAATTTTTATATTAATTTTGGTTCTTATTTTATAATTGCTATTTGCTTTTTCTTATCATTTTTATTGAAATTTTTATCTATCGGTCCTCATTTTTTATTGTTACTTATTTTATTTGAAATAATTTATGAAATGTTAATTGTTATTATTTTAATTTATTCATCTCTATTATTTTGATTATTATTTATTTTATTTAGATAATTTATGAAATTATATTTTTTTCAATTTCATTCTCATTCAACTTTGTTTCTCATTATTTTAATAAAATCATTTTCCATAACATAAACAAGAAAGTGTTATTTGAATTCACTTTACATGCTAGGTGCTAGCTGTAGGACCTGTTTAATTTATTTTTTTATCGATAAAACGAGAGTAATTGTTTAATTGTCTGGCTGGTATTGTATTGATATTATTGTTTGAAGTGTTTTTTTATTCAAGATATATTAAAATAATATTTTTTTATTTTTTAAAAATAATTTTTAATATAGTACATGAAAATAAAAATGATATGAAAATATCAAAAAATATATAATTAAAAATAATTTTTTTATATATTTTTTAAAAATATTTTTAAAACTCAACGTAAAACAAGGCGTAAAGGTAGGAATAAGCCTTAAAAAATGAAAATCTGTATTTAACCGGTTATTAATAATTAATTCAGGCTGAACCAAATCAATTATTTTTTATATATATAAAAAGAGTTGAAAACCTTTCATTGGCACGGCCGGTGGTGAACACTGAGCACAAGTCAAACAAGCTAATAGAGGCAGCAATCAAGTTTAATTTTTTATTTAAAAATATTTTTGAATTTTAATTAAAAAAATCAATTGGGCTTTGACCTGGTAATGGAGCCTCTCAGATTAACTAAATCGAACTAATAAATCAACTCTAAATTAATTGTTCTTACACTTGGGTATTTAATCATAGCGTAGAATGAATTAGGCTAAGAACAAACATGTATGTGTGTGTGTGTGTATAGGTCGATCATATATATCCAGTAAAAAAATATTATATGTTCCACAATTAAATAATTTTAAATAAATCTACGTACATTGCACCACTGTTGAAAAAATGAAATAAAATGGGACGAGAAAGTTTATATCATGAGAACATTAACAACTATGTTCCAAACCCATCTTGTAAACAAGTTGGATTTATTCATTTATTTTATTTTATTTTATTACTTCCCAAACACAATCCTAAATACCTTCTAAAAAAGGATGAAAATCATTTACGTGCTTGCAATACTTTAAATATATATCCAATATAGGCTTTCCTTTTATAATTAGCATCAATCTCATCTCTTTTACCACAAATTAAAAATATATCTTCTTATCATCATATGTTCATGGACCGAGTAGTAGATCAGGAAGGATTTATCACCCCTTTAATGAAACACTTGCATTTATTTTTAATGTTTGTTTGGAAATTCAGAAATATAATTAAAATTATTTTCTAATATATATTTTTTAATATATCAAAATGATATTAATATAACAAAATAATTTAAAAACATAAAAAAATTATAATTAATTCAAAGTATATCTTTCTATCGCCGTATGTTCATTTGAGGACCGAATCACCCCTTCAACGAAAGACTCGCACTTATCTTTAGCATATGGTACGTACCTTTTCTCTTGCAAGGGCATTTGCAGCGGGGATGCTATCCCCGCATGCAAATACATAATAATGATTATTTGTTTTTTTTATTTATAATTACAAGCTGTAATGGGGATGCCATTTATGCATGTAAAAATGACATCCCCTCCCTAAGCTGCTACAAATAGCAGCTCAGGAGAGGAAGAGTTAAAATATTTCGGCCCCATTTAAGGCCCCTTTATATATATATATATATATATATATATATATATATATATATGTATGTATATATATATATATATGTATGTATTAAAAAAAATTATTTAAATTTACCTTAACAAGAGTAAAAAATTATATATAAAATTAATAATTATATTGTTGGAGTATTTTTTAAAAATAATTATTTAATTATATAACTTATTCCTATTAATTATATAATCAATGACATAATTAAACTACATATAAAATAATTCTATTATATTTAAAATAATATAAAAAAATAGCTCTCCAAAATAATTTTTATCATTAAAGCATATATCAACAAAAAAAACAAATATACACTATTTAAAAAATTATTTTAAAAATTTATCTCTCCAAAATAATTTTTACCATTAAAATTGATCTATGAACTCAAGAAAGCAGGGATCGGTCGCTTTGACTCTAATGCATGGAAGATCTATGCCACCATCTCATCAAGAATTGAATGCGTCCTGTGTATAATTAATTATGATGTTTCATGTCTCCCGCTGCATGAATACGTAAAAAAAAAGTCACTCTCTTCGTAGACGCTAACTAGCTAGAAACCACCCAAAATTTCAACCCTTCCATCTCGAGTTATAAGGTTAGTTTGCTAGTCTGTCTGAAAATAATAGCCTCAAAACAAAGAACTTTAACGCATGCAATATTCATTTTTGTGATCAAACTGGTATAGGATTTTCAGACCTATCCGTAAATCCATGTGTTACAGCAGCAGATCCATGGCATACAAGAGAGAAAGAAAGATAGACTATCCCTGAGCACGAACAGAAACTACTACCAGTGCTCAAGAAATTAATATTTTGTTTCTGTAGCTTGGTGTGACCAATAGATCTTTGAGCTTCTGAGATTCTTTATGATGAGGTGGAATTAATCTTGCCACCACTCCCATCGCTTACTGGTGGAGCCCGCTTCGCAAGAGTACTTACAGTAACTGCAGGAAGATTTTCCTGCACGCACGTCACACGAAATCTTAATAATTAGTACTGTAATACTGTTGAACTGATAATCATGCTACGCGAAGTTTATCTGCTGGATACGAGAAAATAAGTTAATTAATGGGTATTTATTTTTATTGATGATGAAGTATAATGTCATCGTAAACCAATACTGGGATTTTCACCAAGAAAATCTCAGAACTACTCCATTTGTTTAGCCCCAAACGGATGAGGAAAAAAGCTTAATATCGCAGCATTGATATGAGATGAAGTCACATTTTCACCAAGAAAATCCCAGAACTACTCCATTTGCTTAACCCAAAACAGATGAGAAATAAAGCTTGACGTCGCATTAATAAGCGACAAAGTCACATTTCACAGGTTAGATTAACAAGTTAGGGCAAAAATCGGGCTGGATTTGCTCAATGCGTGGGTGCATGGTGGGCTTTGTCCACTGATCACCTAGGCTTAATTTTAGCAGCAAGGGTTTCAAACTCTATACATGTAATTGGATAATTATATTTGTTCAGACATAGAGTTCGTGTTATGTAGTGTGTGTGTGTGAGAGAGAGAGAGATAGAAATAGAGAGACATTACAGAGTTATTTGTGGGAAGATATTCTTGGGAGCTTTCTTCTTCACGGGCTTTTTCATCCTCTAGTTTCTCTGAACTTGAATTTGATGAGATCATTTCTTGGATCTTACCTTGATGATCATCAATAATCAGTCCCAAACCCCTTAGAAGAGCATTATAGGCTTCAATAAAGAACGAAGTGAGGTAGGAACCCATTTTGATTCTTCTTCGTCTTCGTCTTCTCTGATCTAAGCTCAACCGCTCTAGTTATATAGTTTTTTTCAATGATTGTCTGGTGTGTGTATTGTATCTTGACGACAAAAGTACAAAACTGCTCTTATTTACGTGGAGGAAGGCACCTTTTTTATGACCAAATCTAATATGAAATGGTGTTTTTCTTACTGTGTTTCAAAAAAGTTTTGTAAAAAAATTAATTTTTATTTTATTTTAAATTAAAAAATTAATATTTTTATATTATTTTTATGTGTTGATATAAAAATAATTTTTAAAAAATAAAATAATATCATTTTAATATATTTTTAAATAAAAAAATATTTTTAAAAATAATTAAAAAAATATTTTTAATTTGCATGCAGGAGGAAATTGTGGGTATATGCTTATTATGTTTATGTATGTATGCTTTAAAATTTATAATATTATTTGATAATAATGAGTTATTAATATATTTCTATAGAGAATTGCGCATTAGAATATATCCATTTATAAATTATTTTGATTTAATATATCTGTGCATATAATTATGTAATTGAGATAATAGTATACAATAACCTTATATTATAAATCATATAAATATATAATAAAATTAGAATATCATAGAAAATAAATTTAATGTGGATGGTCACCAAAGACCAAGTAATTTAATAACTCAAATATTTAATTATTTTTTACTCCATGGTCAAATACCGAAAGATGACTTCCACTTGGGGTTATTTTCATAATAAAATCGGAAACTAATCCATTTGTACAATATTTGAAAGAAAGCATATTACCAGCAAACTATAATTAATCAGCATGGCACAAACAGGTTGACTTGTGAGGGCACCACAGAAAGTTGGGTGTGTAAACGGCAAGAGGCAGAGTTTGTTTTTTAAAATGATTTTATATGAAAATATTTTAAAATAATATTATTTTTTAAAATTTATTTTTGACATTGATGTCAAAATAATCTAAAAATATCCAAAAAAAATAAACTTAAAACAATAGATAAATAACTTTTAGAAATTAATGCATATCTTGTTATCCAAGGATTAATTCAACTTACGGCTCCCACCATGAAGAATTTGAAATAAAAAATTATGTTTTTTTATCAATAGAAATCTCAGTAAGATATGTCTTTTTTATTTTTATTAATTTGGATGTTCAGACTAGCTTGTCATACTTTAATTAATCTCATAGGTCCTGAAGCTAACGACCAGTGACTATCATATCAAGAACCACATAACTCGAACCTAAGACTACAAAAAAAAAAAAAACCTTTTAGTTCCAATCTTTCACTAGTAACCACCTACTAGATGGTTTACACGTCTTCTTCTTTTATTTAAGATAAATCTATGTGCATGTCTTCTTCAAAAGATATTTTTTGTGTAAAAAAAATATTTTTAATATCAGCACATGAAAATGATCTAAAAATACTAAAAAAATTAATTTAAAAAAAAACATTTAAAATGCAATATCAAACACTCTTAACAACAAATGGGTTGTCATAAATTCAAAGACTAGTGTGAGCTAGCTAGTGCAACCAATCATTCTCATTCCAGGGAGAAAATAATTATAGAAGTCTCATGGGACTAGTTCGCTTTATGTTCAAATCTTATAAGATATATCTGTCATTCCTGCAATGTCTTATCTATTTATTGGGTTTAAAGGATTTTCAGTTAGTTTGTGATATTGATCATTCAATCCATGGCTCTTCTCTGCTCGTCTCTTACCATCTTCTCCGATCACACAATACCATTGAACTCTTCAAACTCCTCAAACTGGGATCGCAGCCCTCTGTCCATGAATGAAGATTATTCTGACTTTAGAAAATTAATTAATTAGGTCTGAATACGCTACAGTATTTCCTCTTCCTCTTCTCCAATGCATGGTCAGCTGACTTTAGAAAATTAATTAATTAAGTCTGAATTCGTCTTCTTCCTCTTCTCTAATGCATGGTCAACTGTAGGAATCGAAGTTGATTTGGTCGTTTATTACGTCAATGGCAGACCAACTCGAGTTAATTCCTCTTACTTCAACTCTTTTAATATCAAAAAATATATTCCAACGCTGTATTTAGAGCCCCCTTGTTTTACTGGCTTCACTGCACTTTTCAATAAATTTAAATCTTTCTTATTTTTTTGTATTTTTAAATTACTTTAATATGATAATATTAAAAATAAATTTCATGTGGGAGAGATTTATAACGTTAGCAGAGAATGCAATTGATAACCATGCAACAAAAGGGAAAAGGGAAGGGAGATTTTACAAATAATATTTGTAGGAGATGAAAGGAGTTTAATTTATTTATTTTCTTGATAAAACGAGAGTAATTGATTAAGTGATGGTTTGGTATTATAGTGTAAGTTGTTATTAAAAGTGTTTTTTTAGAAATACATTAAAATAATTTTATTTATTTTTTAAAAATCATTTATGACATAAGCATATGAAAATTATATAAGAATATAATTTAAAAAAAATATTTTTAAATATTTTTAAAAACTCGACATCAAACAGGGCCTAAAGTAGGAAAATCTTGTATTTGCCCGGTTATTAATAATTAATACAGGCTGAACTAAATCAATTAATTTTTTTTATATAAAAAAGAGTTGAAAACCATTCATTGACACGGTGTGAAAACCGAGTACAAGTCAAACAAGTTAATAGATCAGTCAAGTTTAGTTTTTTATTTTAAAATAAATTGGATTTTGATTAAAATAAAATTAATGGGGTCTTGACCTGGTAATAGAACTTCTCAGATTAACTAAAGCGAACTAACAAGTCAACTCTAAATTAATTGTTTTTGCACTCGGGTATTTAATCATAGTGTAGAATGAATTATGGTAAAAACAAACATATATATATATATATATATAGCACTCGGGTATTTAATCATAGTGTAGAATGAATTATGGTAAAAACAAACATGTATATATATATATATATATATATAGGTCGGTCATATACATCCAGTAAGAAAATTTTATATGCTCCACAATTAAATAATTTAAAGAAATATATGTACATTATATAAAAAAAAATCATCTCACTTAGAAGTTCAAGCTATTAGATGAGACTTCAAAATATAATTTATATTATTTTCTAATACATATTCTCAAGTGAAAACATTTTGAGTTTGAAACTTGTACATTCTCGTATTATCTTGTGTTTAATTTTTTTATCAAATAAAATAAAGGTGGTAGGATTCAAATTCGTGACTGTTAGATCAATAAGGTTCTGATATCATATTAAGGAACCATCTTATCTAAAAATTTAAATTTTTAGATAAGATGATTTCTTGATAAATTCCACCGATGTTGAAAAAATAAAATGAAATGGGACGACAAAGTTTATAGCATGAGAACATTAACAACTATGTTCAAAACCCACCCTCTAAACAAGTTGGATTTATTTATTTTATTTTATTATTTTCATGAACAAGTTGCGTTTTTATTAAACCCAGTTTCCCTCCCTTTTTCTTTATTTTTGCGTCCCTCCCCCCTCTCCTTTTTCTCTGTCTTGGATCTGTATCTTGAATTTCATATTTTTCTTGATTTTTAATATTGAATAGATAGAATATAGGTATTCATGGAGTGACTCTATGGTTTTTAATTCTCTTAATAAAGATCTAGAAAGTATTTTTATCTGTTTGAAGATGTTTGAAAGTGGTGTCTCTTATGCTATATAAGTGGACGTTAAAAGTGTAGTTGAGGTTATTTTTAAAATTATTTTTTGTTTAGGAAAATATATTAAAATGATATTTTTTTTATTTTTTTTAAATTATTTTTGACATCAGTATATAAAAATGATCTCAAAAGATCAAAATTTTATAATAAAAAATCTTTTTTATTAAAATGCTTACCAAACATATCTCCAAACACCCCCTAAAAAGGGTTTAAAATCATTTGCATGCTTGCAATACTTTAAATATATGTCCATTATAGGCTTTCTCCTTTATAATTAGCATCAATCTAATCTCTTTTACCACAAATTAAAAATATATTTTCGTATCGCCATATGTTCATGGACCGAGTAGTAGATGAGGAGTACCTTGTTAGAGTATAGAAGATTGTGTATTATATAGTATTGAATTTGTACTCTAGAATATGAATAATGATATATGCTATGTGTATAAATAGAAATATAGGCATACAGTAAAGATATGCAAAACAAAATTAATAGTGCTGTTAAAATTTCAAATTTCATTCCTCCTCTCTTTTCTCTCCTCTCTCTTCCAATCTCTAAACACCTTTCTTCTTCCTTATAATTTCTCCAATTATCTGCAATCTCCCAATCCTTGCAGGCCTCATCACCCCTTTAATTTAACGAAACACTAGCACTTATTTTTAATGTATGTTTGGATATTCAGAAATATATTAAGATTATTTTCTAATGTTTTTTTTTAAATATATCAAAATAATATTTTTTTATTTTTAATATCAATATATAAAAATACTTTAAAAACATAAAAAAAAAATCCAAATATATCTGTGTATCGCCATATGTTCATGTACCGAGTACTAGATTTTGAGGACCTAATCACCCCTTCAACGAAAGTCTTGCACTTATCTTTAGTACATGGTACGTACATTTTCTCTTGTAAGACTTCAAGAAAGAAGGAATCGGTCGCTTTGACTCCATTAATGCATTGAAGATCTATGCCGCCATCTCATCAAGAGTTGAATGCGTGGCGTTTCATGACTCCCGATGCATGAATAGTTAAAAAAAAAAAAGTCACCCTTCGTGGACGCTAACTAGAAACCACCCAATATTTCAACCCTTCCATCTGGAGTTATAAGGTTAATTTGCTTGTCTGTCTGAAAATCATAGCCTCAAAACAAAGAACATTAACGCATGCAATATTCATTTATGTGATCAAACTGGTATAGGATTTTCAGACCTATCCGTAAATCCATGTGTTACAGCAGCAAATCCATGGCATACAAGAGAGAAAGAAAGATAGACTATCCCTGAGCACGAACAGAAACTACTACTAGTGCTCAAGAAATTAATATTTTGTTTCTGTAGCTTGGTGCGACCAATAGATCTTTGAGCTTCTGAGATTCTTTATGATGAGGTGGAATTAATCTTGCCACCACTCCCATCGCTTACTGGTGGAGTCCGCTTCGCAAGAGTACGTAAAGTAACTGCAGGAAGATTTTCCTGCACGTACATCACACGAAATCTTAATAATTAGTGCTGTAATTCTGTTGAACTGATAATCATTCTACACGAAGTTTATCTGCTGGATACGAGAAAATAAGTTAAATAATGGGTATCTCTTTTTATTGATGATGAAGTATAATGTCATCGTACACCAATACTGGGGTTTTCACCAAGAAAATCTCAGAACTACTACTCCATTTGTTTAGCCCAAAACAGATGAGAAAAAAAAGCTTAATAACGCAGCATTGATATGAGATGAAGTCACATTTCACAGGATAGATTCACAAGTTGCTAGGGCATAAATCTGGCTGGATTTGATCAATGCGTGGATGCATGGTGGACTTTGTCCACTGATCACCTAGGCTTAATTTTAGCAGCAAGGGATTCAAACTCTATACATGTAATCGGATAGTTATATGTGTTCAGACATAGAGTTCGTGTGATGTCGTGTGTGTGTGCGTGCGTGGGTGTGTGTGTGTGTGTGTGTGTGAGAGAGAGAGAGAGAGAGAGAGAGATTACAGAGTTATTTGTGGGAAGATATTCTGGGGAGCTTTCTTCTTCACAGGCTTTTTCATCCTCTAGTTTCTCTGAACTTGAAGTTGATGAGATCATTTCTTGGGTCTCACCTCGATGATGATCCATAATCAGTCCCCAACCCCTTAGAAGAGCAGTACAAGCTTCATTAAAGAAGGAAGAGAGATAAGAACCCATTTTGATGCTTCTTCTTCTCTGATTGATCTAAGCTCGACCGCTCTAGCTAGTTATACAGTTTTTTTTCAACGATTGTCCGGTGTGTGTATTGTATCTTGACGACAAAAGTACAAAACTGCCCCCCTTTTTGCCTGCTCTTATTTACGTGGATGCAGGCACCTTTTTTATGACCAAATCTAATATGAAATCCTTCAACGAGGCAATGGAAAATATTTTGATCTGCATGCATGCATGCACGACGAAATTGCGGGTATATGCCTCTTGTGTTTATATGTATGTATGCTTTAAAATTTGTAATATTATTTGATAATAATGAATTATTAATATATTTCTATAGAGAATTGCGCATTAGAATATATCCATTTATAAATTATTTTGATTTAATATATCAGTGCATATAATTATCTAATTGAGATAATAGTATACAATAATCTTATATTATAAATCATATAATCATATAATAAAATAAGAATATCATAGAAAATAAATTTAATGTGGATGTTCACCGAAGACCAAGTAATTTAATAACTCAAAATATTTGATTATTTTTTACTTCATGGTCAAATACCGAAAGATGACTTCCAGCTAGGGTATTCTCATAATAAAATCGGAAACTATAATTAATCAGCATGGCACAAACAGGTTGACCCGTGAGGGTACCACAGAAAGCTGGGTGTATAAACGGCCACAGTTTGTGTTTTAAAATATTTTTATATGAAAATATTTTAAATTAATATTATTTTTTAATATTTATTTTGATATTAATATATCAAAATAATCTGAAAATATTTAAAAATTAACTTAAAACAATAAATAAATAACTTTTAGAAATTAACATATTACTTGTTATGCAAGGATTAATTCAACTCACAGCTCTGATCATGAAGAATTTCACATAAAAAACTATTTTTTTATCATTAGAAATCTCAGAAAGCCACATGTTTTTTTTAATTAATATAGATATTCAAACCAGATTACGTGTATTTCGATTAATCTCATCAATTCTGAAATAATAATTATATAAATTTAATATTTAATTATCATCATATTAACAACATATAATTTAAATTTGAAACCTCGGAAAGCAAAATTTTTGGTTGGAAACCTTTACCATTGACTATATACTATATGGTTTACATGTATTGTTATTTTGTTTAAGATAAATCTACGTACATGTCTTCTTCTCTCATCAATGGTCAACAGCGGGAATCAAAGTTTTAAATTCGCCTAAAATTTTGATGATTATATATAATAATATATTGCTAATATTCAAATTAAACCAATGTCCTAAACAAGACAATTTACTAAACCACCTGCGGTTTACTGCTTAGAAAACATCATAGTCATGTGATTGTCTTTCATAGTCTTTTTCAAAAAAAATAATAATAATTCGGTGTTATTTGATCAGTACACACGTCACTTCCTGGGTTTGTCTAGATTACACGGTTAAAAGAGGAAAAAACATATTCATATATTTAATCTGTATAAAAATTTAAAGTTATTATATTTCAAGAAAATATTTATTTTTAAGTGTTTCAATTCTTTATATTTTAGTGAATAAAGAGGATAGCGAAAACAAAATTACTTTTATTATCAAAATTAATTGTTTTATTGACTGGAATTTTGTTGGTAATTGTTTTTCTGATAAAATAAAGACAGGAATCGTATGTCGGTCAAACACCGGTTAATAATTTTGTTTGTGGTGGTAATTTCATCGGTATTGGCTCATCAATAGAAATACTGATTGTAATACATTGGTTGTGATTCCATCAATATATTCTGTCGGTGGAGCCATCAAAATATATTATAGGTGATTTTATCATTAACATTCAACTGATAATTCTATCGGTGTCATTATGTCGATAAAGTTATCAGTAATAATAGTATTTTGAGTAATTTCTATCAAACTATCTAGAAAATACCGACAAAAAATTATGTATATAATTCATCACCGCTATTTTAATTTTCTTGAAAAAAAATAGAAAAATAATTTCAATAATATATTAAAAGTCAAAATATATTTTAAATTGGATGAAATTAATTTTAAACTCAAATATTTATTACAAATTATTAAATATTTATTGACCAGTAATGTATCATTGCATAAAAAGTGTGTGTGTAGGCTAGTTTATTCACCATTAATGTATCATTGCATACAAAGTAAGAATCATCTATAGAACTAAATATTTTTTTCTTCAACCATGGACAGGAAATATCCCATTATCTGCATAAAAATAATTAAAATCAATGATTTCTAACTAAATTACCCATACAAATATATGTTATCAATATTGATGAGTAACCTATACAACTTGGTTATTTGACAATGCATTTCAAAATTGTTTTTGAAAAGTTTTGTAAATTTTTTATTTTAAATTTTAAATTAAAAAATTAGTGTTTTTAAATCTTTTTGATATGTTTACGTTAAAAATAATTTTAAAAAAAATATTATTTTAATACATTTCTAAAACAATCATAACCATAATCTTAAATAGATTCGAATTCTTCATTGGCAAACCCATATAAAGAAGAATCTCCCGTAAAAATAATAATATCATCGTCAAGATTTACCTTGTGATCCCACTCCATAATTGTTATGGAGTCATAATATTTTATTGCCAATAACAATTCAGACAACTCATTGTATGAACTAAAAAGAAGATCAAACACCTTATGTTTTGCAGCTCGTGCCTTGTTTTGAGTGCAATTTCATTTCATCCTAAATGTTTGCAACTATCATAGAAAGGTTATTTGTAATAAGGGTTTGAAAAAACATTGGCAACAAATTTTTTATCAGCATAAATAGTTATGATGATTCAATTTAGATTCATTTTCAGTGCATAACACCCTTCTTTTTAGGTTTCAAAATCGACCAAGCATGGCTTCAAGAATGAAGAGAGTCATGCAGTAATTAAGAAAAGGGATCAGTAGCTTTGACTCCATTGTTTTTTTTCCTTAAGAAATCGATCGTAAGCTGGAAATCACTTGGAGGCTGTCACATTTCAGGAAAACATTTTGCTGGTGGAGTTCGACAGCAAGGTGGTCTGTTGGAAGAAATCATGGCTGAAAATGGGATGTGTGCTCCTCCATTTTCAGCTATGAATAGATAGATAGATAGATAGATAGAGAGAGAAAGAGAGAGAGAGAGAGAGAGAGAGTTTTAGAGAGAGCTAAACCAGGTGGAGAAGCAGCACAGGAGCCAAGATTAGAGAAACAAGGCCGAGAAGAGCACAACAAGAACAATCGTGTGCAACCCAAAGCTACCATTTACAGCATGCTTTTCAAACTCATTATTGCACCCTGTTTCTTATTGTGTTTTAAAGATGTATTTAAAAAAAAAATTGTACTTTTAAATTATTTTTTTATATTCTTATATTATTTAAATATGCTGGTTTTTTTAAAATAAAATTAAAAAATCATTTTAATGCATTTTCAAATGAAAAATATTTTCAAAAACAAAATCAATCACACTTTCGAACAAGTACTTCATCATACGGTTTAAAGCATGCTTTTCAAACAAATTCTTTCACCCTCTTTTTATTGCGTTTTAAAACATTTTAGAAAAAAAAATTATTTTTTATTTTTAATCTAAATATATATATATATATTAATATATTGTTATATCATTTTCATGTGTTAATATAAAAAAATTTAAAAAACATCATTTTAATATATTTTTTAATGAAAATACTTTTAAAAACAAAATCAACTATACTTTCAAACAGACACTTCACCAATAGGGTTTAACCATTCCAAAACTAGCAGTGACGTAACCAAAACTATGATGTCGTCATTGGTGCTATCATGATGTACACAACACATCATTAATTAGATCCCCCAATCAAGTTAGCGAGTCGCGAGCCCAACAATTTCAAACTAATTTTTAATTTAATTTAATCATTTTGTATTAAATTATGTTGTTTGATTGTAAAGATTTAGACTAGAAATCGTGGCTTCGAATTTTAAGATTAATGTTCATGGAGTTTCATCTAAGTGGGCAACAATGCTGAAGAAAAAAGTAGCACACATTAATCAAATTAGTGGGTGTTTGGCTCTGTAATAGCTTTTTTAGTTGAGGCTCACTGCATAGCCAAACTGTTTGGTAAAAGAAGGAACCACAGTTTTGCGACTTTGAGTCCCACCTAAAACTACGGTCTAACCGTGGTTTACTAAAAGCATCTGTAAGATGCTTTTCGACCTTAGCTGCAACATGAACTAACACACAGGGAACCAATGAATGCATGGAATTAATCAGAGATCAAACGACTATATTGCCTACTAGAATGTACTCTTTGTGCCATTAACATGGGATTTTTTTCAAGGCCACCAACAACTTCTTTCTCTTTTTCTTGCTTCCCCACCTATGAGCCGATGTTCTCTCTCTCTCTCTCCACAGTCATTGATAGCTCCCTCTCTCTTCATAGTCACCGGCAGCCCTCAAAGAGCACCACCATCACCCCTTTAGCATCGACAGCTTCTCCTCCACGCTAAAAGCTACGTCGTGACCTCTAGAAGCAGCAATAATAACAACAACCTTTCGATGCTCCTCCCAGCCACTATAGGCTATCATTTTCGATGCCACCATCATAGGAAATCATGTTGGTCTCCTCTACCCGGGGGCATCAGGAGGTGAGCCTTTCCCCGCTGTCAGCCAAACACCATGCTAGTGTTCACGTGTTACGTGAACAGTACAACGCATCATTTTCTCTTTGATAATTCTCTTAGGTCGGACCTGCTCTCAGCCCATTTCAAGTCCATCAGCATTGTACCTTTTGGCCAACCTTGGTTGTGCCAGCCCATTTAATTAGGTCAAGTCCAATCTGATTTTAAAAAAAAATATAAAAATCATATTTTTTTTTAAATCATGTAGATAGAGATTAGCCCTAATGAAAGAGAAAGGCAGTTGATTTCATTTCACTCCACAACCCTGTTATTTTTCGATTGATTATGGATCAGAAACTTACAATTGGATTTGATCTTAGAATTATATCTTTATAGCATGTAGATAGAGATCCGAAAACTCAGTATGAATGACAGATAGTGTTCCTAATGATATATAACCATATGTTGCTTCTCAATCAAATAGCAAGGGATCGCATAGACCTTCACGTATAGATTTAGTTTGTGATAGAATTGCAAGCAAATTGAATAAAGAATAAAAACAAGTATCTAATTTACTTGAATTATTAATTATATTTTATTATTATGATTATTAAATCTATAAAACTTAAAAAACAATATGTGTGTGTGGGCGCGCGCGCTTTAAAATAATTTTACAAGTTAACAACAATATTAAAAGCATAGAACTAAATACACAAAAATATTTTTCAATAAATACCTCGTGAATCTTCCAAGCTCAAGTATATTTCTCTATATTTTTAGGATATATATTTCTCCTTAATTCTTTTTTTATATATTAATAAACATATTCGAACATTGCATTCAATCTATTTTAGCCTGGTAAGCTTTGCATGAACTTTGGAGCGATGGATCCATCCTCTTTCGTTCTCCAGTCTCCAGGTCTGAAAAGACATGCACAAAAACTAGTAGGTTAACACGTGCGATGATCTGGAATTACACGTGTAGGGGGCTACTTTTTCCCAAATTTAAACAAGAGAAAAGGTGGGGAGCTTTTAGCTCGTGGGGCCCTCCAGCACGTGCCCCCACAAATTCTAAAAATCAAATATCTAAGCACGGTGCTGACAATATAAATTATTTTAATTTATAATTAAAAAATTAATATTTTTAAATTATTTTGACCTATTAATTTCTAAAATTATTATTTTTTAAATATAATGTGAAACAATTATTGCTTTGACCCGTTTGACATTGCGATCCAATCTGTTTTTTTTCTGTTTTTTGTTTTTTTTTTCATTTTTAAAACTAATATTTTAGTGTTTTTAGATCATTTTGATGTGCTGATATCAAAAATAATTTTTAAAAAATAAAAAATATTATTTTGATGCATTTCAGCATGAAAAACACTTTAAAAAGTAATATCAACCACACTTCCGAACATCCCCTTTGAAGTAACGAGTAGACTTCAATAAAATGGTTTGAATTTTTACCATCCTGGATGAATAAACGCTTGCACTTTTCTAAAAATCGACGCTATAAAGAGACTGTTTGTTGCGGTAAAAATCATATTTAATGATTTTAAATAAATAAAAAAATATATAATTTTTAACCAAAAAAATATTTTAAAAAATTAATTTCAAAGACTGTTTATTATATCTTTGGGTTTACTTTGCTTTTCAAAATATTTTTTATTTAGAAATGCATCAAATAATATTTTTTTATTTTTAAAAAAATTATTTTTAATATAAATATATGAAAATAATAAAAAAAACATGAAAAAAATTATTTTAAAATAAATATTTTTTTATTGTTTTCAAAAATATTTTTGAAAATGACTTTTGTTTAGCAATGCATCAAAATAAATTTTTTATTTTTTTAAAATTATTTTTGATATAACATGTCAAAATAATTTAAAAATATATATAAAAAAATTAATTTAAAATAAAAAATAAAAATAAATTTTTATTTTTTTTTAAATACTATCTCAAACACCTTAGAATATGTTGTATGCAGGTGAAGAACGGGCCCGTTTCTTAATAAAAAAAAATAAACTACGTTTTGTTTTTCTATTTAAATAAAACACACGCACGGGCACACATCGCAATTATGCCAAAGACACCATCACTCATGCCCTTTATCATACCCCCTCGGACCGAATATTTTATATGGCCAAACTTCAACTTTATACCAAAAGTACAAATATATCCCCTAATTATCTACGTGCTTAATATCTGATCCCTACACAAAATATTTAATCTTTCATTTTTATGTTAATTTACTGATAAAATTATTATATTGTTTTTATAAAATTATTTGTTATGTATGTATGTATGTATGTATGTATGTAAGAAAAATGATCATAAAATCCACCTCCTTATCCTGGTATTAACACATAAAAAAATATCACACCAATAAAATAGATACATGCATAACATTCATTTTTATGTTAATTTACTGATAAAATTTTTTATGTTAATTTACTGATAAAATTATTATATATTTTTTATAAAATTATTTTGTTATGTATGTATGTATATAAATTGATTTCAAGAGGCTTCATACATATTTTTATGCACTATTGTTTTCAAGAGGCTTGAAAACTCATAACTAGCGAAGACATCCCCTCTTTTTTAGGGCTTGTTTAGGTGTACATCTTGGGTTATTTTTTAAAATAATTTTTGTTTAGAAATATATTAAATAATATTTTTTATTTTTAAAAAATTATATTTAACATTGATATATCAAAATGTTATAAAAACACTAAAATTCTTTAATTTAAATAAAAAATTATTTTTTTTCAAAAATATTTTAAAATACATTGTTAAACAAGAAGTTATTATAGACGGTTGAAGTACAAAATCGTACCTCCTCTTTTCAAATATATTAAAATAATATTTTTCATTTTAAAAAAAATATTTTTAATATTAATATATAAAAATACTAAATCTTTTTAATTTAAATAATAACAATAATTTTTTTAAAAAATATTTTAAAATACATTGCTAAACAAGAACTTATTAGGGTCGGTTGAAGTACAAAATCATACCTCCTCTTTTCCGAAGCAGATGGTATCTCGAGGAAATAAAAATATTTGGATTGGCATTCGTTGACAATGTGCATGCATGTTGATGGATATTTGATAATCTCTAATTAGGTTAAGGGAATGCGGTTTTAATGTCACTTGCTTTGAAAGTTTTGTTTACTCTTAAATTAGGGCCAATTTACTTGATCAAGGGTTTTATATACTAATCAAGGTTAAGGAATTGAGATTTATGATAAACCAGTCAAGTTAATGGGCTAATAAATCAATTAATTATGATGACTTATGCAAGATAATTGGAAATTAGCAGACTTATATGTCCTTAAATATAATTAAGTTTTTGTTTAAGGACCAAATCGTTACCCCTTTAATAATACAAGGACAAGCTTGCACCTTGTCCTAGAAAATGTAATGACAGAAAAACGGTGTTTTGGGGGGGTCACGTCACTTTCCACGATGTAGCGCGAATGCTGTTTTTGACTGCGTTCGGGCAACGGGCACCTTCGGCTTCCTGTTCGGGCAACCTTATATCGTTCTCCTCTTAAGAGGAAACTATTATAAAATAAGAAGAAAAAAGAGTGTAATAAATTTACATAGATAAACGCACACTTTCACTCATTGAAGTTGAAGCTTAAAGGGAAAGTTATTTATTTATTTATTATTAGTGTCCTTTTTTCATTTCTGGTTGCTATTATTACAAAAAAGAAAGTAAAGTGAACTGAAAATGCTTTGAAAATTTCCGACTTGGTAATTGTTGTGGTGTTTTTTGTGGTCTTGTCATAAAGTTGTGACCTTTTCGAAGTGAGGTATAATGGGGTGTGAGAGATCAGGTTAGTTTTTAGAGGGAGATAATAATGGTGGGGCTGTTAGTGTTTATGTTATTTGTCACGGAGATGAAAGAGAAAATGGAATGTTAGGGGTTTTGTGGGTCTTGTTTTCTAATTTTTGGTTGGCTATGTAATGGTGAGTTGGGTTCTGGTTTGTTGCTGTTTGGATCTGAGGAGCTTGAAAGGTTAAAGTTAAGTGCTTTGGTAGTTATGGAGAGGAAAGTTGGGGACTTTCTTTTTGCGTGGTTGTTGATCTTGGCGTTGCTGATGCATCCAGCATGGCTGGTTTTGGGTAACATGGAAGGTGTGTTGTTTCTGTGCTCATTTATCGGTTTTGGTACTGTAGTTTTGTTGGATTTTTCTTTTTTGAAAAATTTGAGGAGCTCGGTGTCGATTTTTTTGGGCTATATTTGCTGATTTGTGAAAATGGGTCTTTGTTTTTGCTTTCATCAATTGTTTGGTGAGTGAAGGGTGAGTTTCTGTGTTTGAGTAAAGCACTTTGTTAATGGGTACTGGTGATCTCATTGAATTCTTCAATTTATTGCTTTTGATGGTGATTTTGCATGTGTGATGTAAATTTGAGGCAAAGGTTTTCGATCTTTCAGCGCGAGAGCTAAAGAATTTATGTTGGTTGTTACTGTTCGTACTTTTAAGAATTAAGATGATAGTTGAAACGACTTTGTGTGCACCTGAGAATTTACCTCTTATGACATTGCCTTTTTGTTCTCCATTTTAAAATCCATGTCGCAAGATGGATTCATCAAATGCTTTAAGAATTCGTACTTGCTTTGAGATACGTTTTGTTGTGGATGTATATCCTTCCATATACATTTGATAATGAATGGATGGTTACTGTGAGACGATTCCTGCCTTGCACATTTGGTGCATTTCTGCCTTAAAACCTATACTTTCATTTTTTGAAAAAATAATCTCATATTTTGGTACAGCGTTTCAAAAACTTTTTTATTTTTATTTTCTACTTTAAATTTATTTTAAATCACTTTTATGTTTTGATGTCAAAAATAATTTTTAAAAAATAAAAAAAACATCATTTGCATTCCTGAATGAAAAGCATTTTCAAAAGCAACCTTAACCATTTCCAAACAGGTATGAAATGTCCTGAAGCAAGGGTCAGCCACATTGTTCCCATATCTCTTTTGACTTATCTCTGTCAATAATGTGCCTGGACTAGTGTATTACTATCAGTTGTCAACCCCTAACTTAACTGGTTTGCTTGCATGAAAAAAGGTGATGCTTTGCATAGCCTGAGGAGCAATTTGAATGATCCAAACAATGTCCTGCAGAGTTGGGATCCTACCCTTGTCAATCCATGCACGTGGTTTCATGTCACATGTAACAATGATAATAGTGTTATACGAGTGTAAGCTTCCTTCCCTTCTGGTGTTCCTCAAGAACAAGCTTATGATGCAACTTCTTATAAACATATCAGATAGCTTTTAAGCTTTCCTGATGAATACAGCCTGTGATATTTCTTGTTTATTGCACAGTGATCTTGGAAATGCTGCTTTATCTGGTCAGCTTGTTCCACAGCTTGGCCTGCTTAAGAATTTGCAATACTTGTAAGTCCTGCTTTCTGACTGGGAATACATTTATCTAATTATGCTGTTAAATGGTGGAGTAATGGTGCTCTGCACAAGTTCTCTTGCTCTTGTAAAGGGGATTTTGAGGTGCAATATTACAGATCAAGTTGCATATAGAGATAAATAAATGTTCTCAAGCATTCATTTCTTTGTCGAAATGAATAATGTTGATTCCCCAGATTTTTTTTTATTCTGAAATTGTCAAAAAAAAAATTCTTTCTGGAAAAATATGATTTTGGAATCAGTGTATATACATTTAAGTGTAGAGTGTATTTCCATGTTGACCAGTTTAGCAATTCTTTTCCGCATTAAAAAATATTTTTGAATGAGATTAGTAATGCTAAGGTCTCAGGAAAAGAATGCAATGCTTTTCTGGCATGAAACTGTGTTCTTTTAGCTCTGGTCAGTGAGACTGAATGTGGCCAAATACATTCCACAACTGAAAATTTGTTTATAAGATGTATCAAAAACTAGCAGCACTGTTTCTGCTGCTTGATCTAGCAGAACAATATTAAATGCCTAGATTGTGATATTCATCTAAGATCCTGCATTAGCTCCATGCCTTGATGTTAAAGTTGGGTGTATGTAAATTAGATAGTATAATATAACAGCATCTCATGTGGATCAAGACCTGGAGAAATGTTTGGTAAAAGTTACAAAATAGCTTTTCGGAAACTGTTTCAAGCAAATTTAGCAATGGTTTATTTTGTCTTGAACAGATGAAAAAGGATATACTGCTTGATCTAGTTATGGAAAATTACCCTTGGCAGGTTGTTAAATCTTTTATCATGAATCTATGGTCGATGCATCTTTTCTCATCTTTAATTTTTCCTTGCATGATTCACCAAGCCAAATTGTTTACAACAGGGAACTCTACAGTAATAATATAAGTGGACAAATTCCTAGTGATCTTGGAAATTTGACTACACTGGTGAGCTTGGATCTTTACTTGAATAGTTTTAGTGGTCCCATTCCAGACACTTTGGGCAAGCTGTCAAAATTGCGATTCCTGTAAGTATGCTCCTATAATATTCAGTCTCATGAATATTGTGTAGTTTCCAAATCTTTATTATAACCCTATCTATTCTTGTACATTACTAGTCATGATTTTTGTTATGTGTACATTATTGTAATAGGATGACTAATGTTTGATTGAACGGTCATTTGAGCTATTAAAGTGCAAAAGAAAACAAAATGAAGTTATTAGTTGGCTCCTGATTCTATTGAACTGCCAGAATCTCTGAGCTATAGCCATCTCAAAGGAGTCATCAAATGAAAAATCACAGTTGCTTCATGTTAGACATGGACACAAGTGCTGTTAACCTGCATCTGCACATGTGTACCCAATTAATTGAAGTTATTAGTTGGCTCTTGGTTCTCTTGAACTGCCAGAATCACTGAGCTATAGCCATCTCAAAGGAGTCATCAAATGAAAAATCACAGTTGCTTCGTGTTAGACATGGACACAAGTGCTGTTAACCTGCATCTGCACGTGTGTACCCAATTAATTGTGCAATTCCTTTTTTCTCTTAATTGATTTTAGATCTTATTTATTTATTTTGGCATGTTTGGTGCAAGGATAGTCGGCTTAATAACAATAGTTTGACGGGGCCAATTCCAATGTCATTGACTAATATCTCAGCTCTTCAAGTACTGTGAGTGCCAAGTTATTTTCTACCTGTCATGAAGAATTATCTCTTGCTCTTTCAAAGTAATCATTTGCAATACAAGATTTTATTACTCTATTTTTTAAATTTTGAAATGCAGGGATCTTTCAAACAATCATCTCTCTGGAGTGGTTCCAGATAATGGTTCCTTCTCACTATTCACTCCCATAAGGTTTGATTATTGTCAGAGCATTGCCCTTAATGGACTGGTTTTGGAATCATTTCTGAAAAGCTATGTTTTCCCTTTCAGTTTTGCTAACAACTTGGATCTGTGTGGACCAGTAACTGGTCATCCCTGCCCAGGGTCTCCCCCATTTTCCCCCCCTCCTCCATTTGTCCAACCTCCTCCAATATCTTCACCAGGTAATCTGCTGGTCATTCTTAGTTTGAACTTACAAAGTGTAGAGCATCTCTTTTGGCATAGTTGGTCATCTTTTTTGGCATGCAAACTAGACCTGGGGTTTTATTTTCAAAGTTCATTGTCCTGGCATTGCATGGTCAATGTGAGCTGTTGTGCAGTCCAAGTTATGCATGCTGCTAAAAATACTCATGAATTTTGTGTCTGCATGATCTATCAATATGAAGGCTCATTTTATTTTTCCTGTTCGTTTCTCTCATTTTGCACTGGCTGGAATATTTAATACGTGATATAACAATACTTGAACAAAATTATAATGGTACACATTTTAACTGGTAGGTCTTAAATCAATTGAAAATGATTTAATTGTGGTTATAAAGCCAATTAGATTAATGCAGTGATATGCTAAGAAATTTATAATCTGATATGGATATTGTTGTCTAAAACATGTTTACACTTTCCTTGATATGGTTTTCTTTTTGTGGGCAAGTATATAATGGAAAACAAGCTGGAAGCTTCATCTCTTTTGTCTGCAAAGGCATCAAGGTTTCACCTGCCATAGGCAGAACTACCATTTCTTGATGTTTAAATTAGTGAAAATGAAATGTGATGTCTGACTTGATTAACTTTTGATTGATATTTGGTTTACAGTGAATAGTTTGTCTAGAATTTGATATCTTGTTATGCTACTTGTTTGGTTTTTTCCCCTTTCGCATCTTACTTCAGGAGGGAATAGTGCCACTGGAGCAATTGCTGGAGGAGTTGCAGCTGGTGCAGCCTTACTGTTTGCTGCCCCTGCATTAGCATTTGCTTGGTGGCATCGGAGGAAACCTCAAGAATTCTTCTTTGATGTGCCTGGTTAGTTTATTAACTGAAAACAGATTTTAGACTCTGGATGGTTTGATTAAATATGTTTATATTCCTTTGCAGCTGAAGAGGATCCTGAAGTTCATCTAGGTCAGCTTAAAAGGTTTTCTTTGCGAGAATTACAAGTGGCAACAGATACCTTTAGCAACAAAAACATTCTTGGTAGAGGAGGATTTGGTAAGGTTTACAAAGGACGTCTAGCAGATGGTTCATTGGTGGCTGTGAAAAGACTTAAAGAAGAGCGCACACCTGGAGGGGAGCTACAGTTTCAAACAGAAGTAGAGATGATAAGCATGGCTGTGCATCGGAATCTCCTCCGGTTACGAGGCTTTTGCATGACACCAACCGAAAGACTGCTTGTTTATCCCTACATGGCTAATGGAAGTGTTGCATCATGTTTGAGGGGTAAAGCTTGCTATCATTGGCATTTCCATTGATATTTTTACTGCCTAGACACTATTTTTTTCAATTATCAGATAGGTTTATCAGTCTCTGCCTTTTGATGCTACCTTTGTGCCCATCCATTATAGCGTTGTCATGATCATTTTATGGATGTGTTTTTTTAGAACGCCCACCTTCACAGCCTCCTCTAGACTGGCCAACACGAAAGCAAATTGCATTGGGATCAGCGAGGGGTCTATCTTATTTGCATGATCATTGTGACCCAAAGATTATTCATCGGGATGTTAAAGCTGCGAATATTTTGTTAGATGAGGAATTTGAGGCTGTTGTAGGGGATTTTGGGCTGGCAAAATTGATGGACTACAAGGATACTCATGTCACCACTGCTGTCCGTGGTACAATAGGACACATTGCTCCAGAGTACCTGTCTACTGGCAAATCATCTGAGAAAACCGATGTTTTTGGGTATGGAATCATGCTTCTGGAGCTAATTACTGGACAGAGGGCTTTTGACCTTGCCCGGCTGGCCAACGATGATGATGTCATGCTCCTTGATTGGGTATCCGCATTTCACTGTGCTCATATTTTATTTATTTTCCTGGCTAGTTATTGTGTAGTTGTGTTTGCACACACACACACATAAATATACACCTGATGCACTTGATATACTGTCTCAGGTAAAAGGACTTCTAAAGGAGAAAAAGTTAGAAATGCTAGTTGATCCTGATCTCCAAAACAAATATGTGGAAGCAGAGGTGGAGCAGCTAATCCAGGTTGCCCTGCTCTGCACTCAAGGCTCCCCATTGGAGCGGCCTAAGATGTCGGAAGTGGTGAGAATGCTTGAAGGTGATGGTTTAGCAGAGAGATGGGATGAGTGGCAAAAGGTAGAAGTTCTACGTCAGGAGGTGGAATTAGCCCCTCATCCTAACTCAGACTGGATTGTTGACTCGACAGAAAATCTACATGCAGTCGAATTATCTGGTCCGAGGTGACCCTGGCACAGCTACAAGAGAAGAATACTTTTTGTCATAATTCTATTACCTGTCTTTTCTTTCTTTTGATTTGATGAATGCAATCCCGATTTTAAACTCTTGTAAGTCCCCAGAATGCATTCTATTCATAACCCTTTGTGCATAAAATTGCTTTGTTCAATCTTTGTCCACCGCTAGCAAGTTCATGTCACGGTAGGCCTTGGTAAATTTTTCGAGCCAAACTACGTGAGAACACCCCTGTTAAACGTGGCAAACGATCCATCTCGGGGTTACTGAGCTCGTTACCGAGTTGGAAGCCTGGCTAATGAAGTTTATGATGTTCGTAACTTTGAATCTGAATGGGAGAGGGGCCGCGACTCGCGCAGCCCCCGCTAACACAAATTTTGACGTAGGCTCTCCCTCTAGGGGAGACCTTAGGCCAGCACCCCTCCTGAGTGCAATGGAGGTCACAAACCTAGACCATGGGCCTTCATGATCACCCATTGATCCCGTCCAGGTAAGTATGTTTAACGTGGCTGAGGCCTTCTAATTTATACTCACATTCCTTATGTCCTTTCTTGTGCCTTTTCGATGTGGGATTCCAGGCTACCTCGTGACATCACTTCTAATTTTAAATTGTGATATTTTGAAGAGAGAAAAATCCAGATTTCCATGATAATTATATTTTTATGCCATAATATGAAGTAGAGATGATTCACCAATGAATTATTTATTTCCTTAAAATTCATATAAAAAAAAAAAAAGCTTATGCTAAAGGCAAAAATATTTTTCACTTAAATTCATTTTACTTTTCACTACAATAATAAAATGACATTCTTGCCTTTCCCAAAAAAATGATTTGTCTCTTGTGTTATGGGTGTCATGGTCTTTTTCACATAGTGCCTTAATAATTAAAGAATTGTTTGAGGTATATTGTATTTTATTTTTGTTTTTTAAGTATAACATGATTGCCCTCAAAATAAAAATAAAAATATTATAGAATTAGCAAAAAAAAAGATTTATATGCCTTTTTATTTATTCATGTATAATAAATTGACTATTATACCACTCGAATAAAAAAAATCATAGGTTGAGAGGCTTTTCACTCAAGTTTTTTTTTGTAATTATTGTGATAATCAAGGGCATGTTCTTTTTTTTATTATTATTAAAAATTAGTTTATCCAAAAAAGCTTATGACGTCACTCACCAACTAATGGAAGATGCCCGTACACTTTGAGCAGCTTGTATGGGAATTTCAGGAGGCATAAAATTTTTGTATGTCATGTATGTGGATGCATTGCTGCATCCTCTTTCTTACAGTGAGGCTCATGTTAGAGGCAATATGGGGGTTTGTCATTAATTTGTCACATATAATATTTCTCAATTTATTCTTTTTGCTTTTAATTTCTAATTTTTTTATTATTTTTTGTAAAAGTTTTGATGATTTTTTATTTATTTTTTTCAATCCAAGTTTATGGTGTATTGTTTTTTTTTTTTTTTCTAATTTGATCCTTATTCTTTTTAATGTTAAATTTATTTTTTTCAATTTAACTCTCCAATCAAGAAATTGTTCTCCCTCTAATTTATTTTGATTCTCATTCTTTTAATTGTTATTTTTTTATTCAAATCCTTTTATCTAATTAATTTTCCCCTTGATTTTATCTTTTAACATTTGATTTGTTGCAAATTGAGTTTCATGTTTTTCCTATGTATGTTTTTAGTTTAATGATTTAGATCACGAGTTTGAAAAGTTAACAAGGGTCGATATTGTTTTTATTTCATTGCTTGGCATTAGTTTTTTTAAGAATTTTTTTTTTGTGATAATTGTTTTTATACGAGGTTTTCTCAATCTCATAACCCAACACATATTTTACAAGCTAACTTAAATTCACTCAACTATATAACCCAAGTTACATGACATGATAAACTTTTGGTTTCTAAAGACTTTGAGCAATTGTTGCTAACATTCTTTTCCATAATCATGCAAATGGTATAAACAAACAAAAATTAGCCCCATTATTTTTTCTTATTATTTTTATTATGATGTAGAAAGATACATAATTTATGACTTTTCAATTTACATCACCTGCATTTCATGAACAATTATCCAAATGAGCAGTACTTAATTTAATGTCAATGCTTTTACCTAAGAAATTAACTTGTAATGTGTGGTTCCATATTTAGGAACTTGTTTGGAGAAATCATACTGCCAAATGATTGCAAATCAATAATGAAAATGGATGTTTTATCTCCGTTGTTTTAATCCCCATAATATATATATATATATATATATATATATATATATATATATATATAGTTTTTTTTTATATAACAAAGGTGTCCGGACCAGTTTACACGCATCACAACTAATCCCTGAATTCATTGAATATCCTGCAAGTTCAATGAGCAGCAAAGCACCGCGAGATGAAAAACATGTATAATAAAACTTAAATTCTAATGTAAAATAAAGAAGCAAGTCCCTGCTTGCATGATAATTAGTCCTTGCTTCCTTAGGAGGTTGTGTGATGTGTAAAATGATGAAATTACTTAAATCATTGATGACATTGCCAGTAGATTTTGGGTTACTAGCACGTAGCTAAATCAGGTTACTGTCCCACGTTGCTCAATATTTACCACAGCCATGAAATAAAATCATATATAAAAAGGAAAAAATAATCTGCAAAACCAATGATGCTAACACATCCACATCCTTGGAACTCTTTCCTGGATGACATTCTCAAAATTGAATGTCAAAATTCAAGGAAATATGAATTCATTACCAGAAACAGAAGAAGGTTTCTGTACATCAACCCTAAACTTGACCAACACAAAATTTATTAACTTGTCCAAGATGGCTTCTCAACTACATCAAGTAATTGAAATTTCCTTATGATAAACTTCATTGAACATAATTGCAGATACGACTCCAGGGAATTAACCCCAATACAACTAATAATCTCACTCTACAAATAAAAATAAAAATGGCTCATACCATATTGCATCGATAACTGCATAGCAGCCAGTCAACTCGCCACATAACCAATGCACAGGACTCAACTTAAGGGTCGTAGGTGGAACGGGAATGATCTGTAGCAGAATGAGTACTGGATCCGAGATTTGAGTTTTGTGATGTAAACAGATTTGGGTATGAGAAGTATGGCTCATCTTCCATTGAAGGCAATCTCTGTGGCTGGTGACTAAAAGACCCTTGCTCAGCAACATGATTACTACGAGGAGAATCATAATCCACTTCAAGTTTCTCAGAGGAGGGAATATCCAACAACTCTGATGCCTGGTGGTCTTCATGACATCGATGGGAATCTTTATAGTTTGGAATGCTATCTGGGTCACCAAAAGATTGTTGATGAACAAAGTGTGGCATTTCAGTAGAGGTTGAATGATCAGGAGTATCCGCAAAAAAAGGGTTATCACTACCCTCAGGGAACTTCTCACTGTTTTTCTTGGTTAGCTCACTTATTCTTGCCTGTGCAAGAGTTGCTGCTGAGCGAGCTGCTGCTGCTGCACGTTCAGCAGACTCAGCTGCAGCTTGAGCAGCAGCTAAAACATCCTGAAGATCCACATTAGCCTCGGTTCTAGTCCTCATTACAGAGGGTGGTGAAGTGCTCGGTACTGCATGTTTAGCAGTCTCCACAGTGCCCTGCACAGCAGCTGAAACATTCTGAAGGTCCACACTGGCCTCACTTTTGGTCCTCAATGTAGAGGGTGGTGAAGTGCTTGGTATTGCTGAAAATGATGCAGAGGGTGGCGAAGTGCTTGGTATTGCTGAAAATGATGCAGAGGATAGTGAAGGTGGAGAAATGAAAGGAAGAAACTGTTTTTCTTCCCTGTCACTTACTGCAGTGCTTGAAATTTCATCTCTGGTAGCCGCTGACTTTTTTTCAATCACATTGTCATGTTCAGAATGAGGTTCTTGTGATAGATCTATGTGAGTCACAGAGTGATTTGATGACTCATGATCGATGTCAGGGTGTTGAGCAGCATGTGCTGGTGCCGAGGCAGCATTTGAACTTGGCCGAGGTGCCACCTTAGGGACTTCAGGAAAATCTAATGGATCAAAGTCTGTATCAGAATCAGGCTGCTCATGCTCGGCAAGATCAGCTGCATCCAATACTTCATCCTGCTTCTCTTTTGAAAGAGGCAACATATTGATATGTGTTGGATCAGCAGCAGGTGGTGGGTCATTGATATGTGTTGGGCTAGCAGGTGGTTCATCAGTGATATGTGTTGGACCATTCTGACAAAGAGAGAACACAAGTAAGACATGGAAAGATAACATGAATAAAGGCAGTTGCACCAAGCTACTTACCAACAAGTCTTCGTGCTTTTTTAAGAGCTCAGTCTCAGATGCAGCTGGGTCCCAGTCTAACCCATGCTCTTCAGCAATTTCCTTCAGAAGCTTCAGTTTTTTTTCAGGTGAAGGAGCGCGAACTGATAGGAGTTCTATTAGCTGCAGAATTTCAATTTATAGGAAAAATGTCAGAGGAAAGGGGCATCCGCATAAACATATACAAAAGGAACTTGTTTCAAGAAATAAATCAAGACGTGAGATAGAAATCCAAAACACCTGACGATTAACACCACAAGAAGGCATAAGCTCAGTTGCAGCAGCTACAAATTCCTTTCCATATTTGGAAGCAAATAGAATTTGAACCTGCAGCAGCTCAGGTAGATCTGCACATCTTGGAGCCACAAAACAGACACTGGATATTGCTTCTTTCAAGTCTAGAGGACATTCCCTGAAAAAGGAAAAAAATTACATTTGAAAAATACAATCGAAGAAAATGAGAGGAGATCTTAGCTCCAAGTTGATACTGAGATTCTTCAACTCATTTAAAACAGGTATAAATTTATTACATGCTGGATTAAACAAAAAAAATAACAGAGTGGCGCACAAATGTTGGCATTCATGAAATTGTATAACCATAAAGAAGTATTGTCAGGGAAGGAAACACAAGCAAACTGATTCCCCAGCTACATTGGAACTCCTATATGAAGAAGATAACTGATTAGATTAGATCCAACTTGGGGATTTATAAGAGGCACTCAGGAAATGCACTGTCTGCAAACCTATCATAGTATTGAATGATCTTATGACATCCCACGACCATAATGCCTCTGCCATATCACAATTAACATGTCATAGCGACTATAAGATAACTGTCACCAATGAACCTCCTAATTTTTTAACTTGCACGTTTGACCTGATTCTCACCTATAAGAGCTCACATTCTTAATCTAAAGCAATTATGTCAAATGACACATTTTGAAAAGGACCTAGAGTTTCTATGGTAAAGCAAAAATATAAAAGAACATTGACTGGCACTGCTCTCTCCAACACAAGTCTGGAAAGTAATCAGGATTTCTTCCTAGACCAAGAAATGGTGACTCTCAAGAGTTAGAGCTGGGCAGCCCAGAGGAGTAAAAAAGCATCCATCATTATGATGTAGTATGTTAAAACTTAAGAATGGTTAAAACATTAAAAACATCCATCCCAAGTTTATGCTTTTCTAGTCTTTTTGCATGTAGATATGGATAGCAGTATAGTTTGTTCATTGAGTACTTCCACCTTCCATTTCTTCAGCCTTTTGGTTCTCTGGTTTACTGGGAAGGTCAGTATTTTTTTTTAAGCTTGCTACTTGAAGAAAACACAAGCAATTATACCTATAAAGATGCACTGTTAACAAAACTATAAAATTCAGGTGCAAATGGAAATATCTCCAGTTCAGCACATCAAATATTAACAAAAACAAACTGTCTAAATTTATCCCTATTAGTTTCCGGTCCTAATTGCAAACGGCGCCATACATGAGACAAGAATCCAAAGGGAAGTGAATTAACAAACCAGGAGATATAAACATAGAGCAAGCCAGGTGATGTAATGAGAGGAATAACCTTTGTGTTTCAATAATCGGAAGGCGCACAGAAATAAGCTCACAGAATAATTCTATGATCTCTTGAGCAGCCATCATATTCTCCTCTCTTATTATGTGCTCTACCTGAAATGGAAATATCAACAACACCAAAAGATCATTCCTTCTGCAGGTACCTTGAAAGACTAAAAACAGCAAAGCTAGTTCATACGATAAAAGATGATTTTAATAAGCAAGTAGCAATACCCGAATGCGAGCAGTAGCTTCTTGACCAGTTTCAAGAAGCTTAGCAATGTCTCGCCGCATATGCTTTATCTGAATCTCTCTCCTGTTCCTCAACAACTTTATCCTAGGTATCGTCAATTTCAACAGGGTTTTACTGTATACGAGCAAAAGAAATTGAAAAAACAAGAATCCTCGTCAAAACTTTAGACCCCAAAAACAATGAGTAATCATAGCATATTATCAAAACATAATACTCAAAAAAGAGCACGAAGACTCTCAATGAATTCTATGTACTTTTGAATTAACAAAATATCTACAGCTCAAGAGACAAATACCCAAATCCTTAATTGTTATTATTATTTTTTGTTAATAACCAGTAAAACATGAAGAAAAAAAAAGTGGTGTGCAGTCCTTATTTCTTTAATTTATCCAAAGAACAACAAATTCAAATAGATTGTACACTGAATTTCATCACAGTTAAATTTTGAATTTTCTTATTACTAATATCGACATTTTCCCAGTAACCCAACAAAACCCAGAATTTCAAATCCAAAAAAAAAAACCCAAAAAGAGAAAAACAAAATAAAGGAAGATAGAAATCAATTACCATTTAGCGGCTTTAAAGCCTTTGTTGAAGAAGGAATCGATCATCGACATGATTTCTTATTTTGAATGAGAATATCAGAGATCAAATCAGTAATTATAACTGTAGAGAAAATGTTTCTGTTAGATAACATAACAAACAAAAAAAGAAAAAAATCTTGGATTTCAAAAGGGAAGAAGAGGTAGGGGATAAGGAATTATCAAATGATAAACAAAATACCTGCTCCACTAGCAAAGAGAAGACATCTACTTTAATTATTATTATTACACAAACGAGTTCTGTCGCTTTTATTTAGTATTTTCCTTAAGCTGTAAGATTTCTATGATTCTTGTGTAATAATCGTGTTTGCATATATTATTGGCGGAATATAAGGGTCTGTTTGGCGCAGTGATGTAATTATTATTTCACTATTTTTTTTGTGAATTAATTTTTTTACGTATTTTTGAATTGTTTTAATTTTTTAATATTAAAAATAAATTTAAAATAATATATATTATTTTAACATATTTTTAAATAAAAAAACAACACCACAGATACTATACCCGGTGATGATTCATGTGAGACCAAACACGGCTTTATGTCAGGACCTTCCGGTGAAGCTGCCTCGTCGGTGCAGTCCTTATATAATTTTTTTGCATCGTGGGTCTAAGCCCAAACTCTGCCCATGTAATGACACTAGAAGTAGAAAATAATAATATTATCAAGTCTTTGAACTTTTTTTATTTTTAATTTTAATCAATTGACTTGCTTATATTATAATAATATTATAGTTTATGAACAATCTATTTGAAATTTGTTGATGTATATGTTAAATCATGGTATAAACACCATAATTATATGTGTGTGTGTTGTCATTATAAATATGTAATATGAGTTATTTTTTTATTAAATTAAAATATTTTTCTTTAAGATATGATATGATAAGATAGGCCTAAAATATAATTGCTATTATTTTTTAATATACACCCTCGAGTTAAAGTTATTTGAGTTTGAAACTTACATAGAATTAAACTACCTTATTCTTGATTTTTTTATCAAATAGAATGGGGATGGTAAAATTCGAACTAGTAATTACGGAGTCAACAAAGCTATGATACCATATTAAATAATCATTCATCTAAAAATTAACCTGTTATGATAGATCCTAAAATATAATTTATATTATTTTTTAATAGTGTATACTAATACAAGCTTGTTTGGAAAACATTTGAAAAGTGATTTTTTTAAAAATAATTTATTTTTGATATTTTAATGTGATAATGTAAAAAATATATTTTAAAACATAAAAAATAATATTAATATATTTTTAAATAAAAAAATATTTTAAAACACAATCATAATTATATTTTTAAACATCTTTTATTTAAAATATCAAGAAAAATTACAAGACAAAACAAAGAGAAAAAAAAAAAAAAAGAACACATGCAGTCATCTCTGAAAACAAAGCAAAGCATGTGGGCATTGTGCTGAGAGCCACGACTCCCTTAATTCAAGTGGTTGCGAGAAGCTGCACCTGCTAAGGTGGCACAGTAAATCATTGACAACATGCACTACTTGTCAGTCCTTCCTACCTAGCATGAGACGTTTCACCCCTAAACAAGTCAACGGTTATCCATGAATTGATTTTTTAAAAATATATATTATATATTAAATAAAAAAATTAAATATTTATATATTATTTATCAAATTGTAATTATCTATTATTAATTAATATACATACACAAAAGCTTCTAAAATACTAGACATACAATAATTAAGGCATTGAAGACTCGAGGCTTTATAATATTCAATCATAATTAATTTAATAAATAAAAAGCTAACCATATCAAGAATCTATTGTAATTATATATACAATTTGTTGTATATTGCCGCCATGCAATTACTCCTTTATCATTTGGATTATAAAATCTTTTGTTTTAAGGGGTTTTATGGTCTTTTTCATTAAACAATTTGTCATTAAATAATTGTTTAAGGGTGTATTTATTTGTTCCATATTTTTATAATAGTAAAATGCAAGTTTACCCCTAAAGTCATCAAAATATTGAATTGTTGAAAAAGGATATTTTGTGTTTTATTTTTTTTTATGAACAATAAAAGAATGCATTGGCTACCAGAAAACAGACATGATAATTATGAGGCAATAATATTTTAGGTGTTTATAATTTTTATTAACAATGAACAAACCAATTTACCCTTAAAAACTTTTTTAAAAAGCTTAATCTTTGAGGGTATTTTGGTGTTTTTACAAGGATTTTTTTGTTAATGGAATTGACTTGGCAATTTTTTAAAAATGTTTGTTAATCAGAAAAATTATTTATATGTATTCCATGTTCGCCAATGATTTGGAAGTGTCAGTCTCATACAAGCAGTATTTGGAACACCATACGGTGGCAAAATATGATTATCTACCATCTCTCTGGATATATAATTATGTCCTCTTTTACGAAATATGACATGTGTCTATGTACAATGATTGAAGTGTCGTCAATGATTTATTATTTTTTTCTTTATCATCTATCTCTTAATTGTTAATATTCATACATGTCATTTTTTTTTATGGTTTGTACATTTAAGTCTTTGGTTTTTTAATTTCTTATTTTGCTCTAGTTTCTTCAACAAAATTTTGTTTTGTATCAATGTTATCTTTCAATTGGAGTTTGTTGTATTTTTATTTTTTTTATTTAAGTCCCTATTCTTTTATTTTTATATAGTTTCAGTTATTCTAAAACAATTTCAATTGTTTTCCTTCATATTTTTGTATTTATAGTCCTGGTTTTGGTTCTTGTCATTTTTTTATTGAATTTTTTTTTTAAATTTAATCATTCAATTTTAATTTATGTATATGATCTTTTTTTAAATTGACACTTCTTATTTTGATTTTGTATTTTTTTTTTCTCTATGCTCTCTTGTCAAAGTTTTTATTATTTTTATTTTATTCTTGTGCTTCAAATCAAATGTTTTTTTAATAGCAATAATATTTATTTTAATTTTATCCTTTTATTTTTTTATTTGCTCTTTTGACAAAAAATTGTATTTTATATTTTATCATTCGTAAATAATTTTATGATTTTTATTGTTTCAACAACAATAATAATAGTTGTAGTGGTTGTAATCATAATAATAATAGTAACATTCATAATAATAACAACAATAACAATTTATTATGATCGTTATAATGATTATGATATCAATAATTACGATATTGATAGTAATAATAATAACAATGATGATGATGATATCAATAATAATAAAAATTATAACTATGATATTGGCAATGATAATAATAATAATAATAATAATAATAATAGTGAATATGTCATGATAATAATAATGACAATTGTGGTACTAACAATAATATTAATAATTATTATTATGTTATAACAACAATTAAGATGATAAAAATAAAAATAATAGTAATATTAGGTGTAATTTTAGTGGTAATAACTATTAGAACAATATAGGCAACGATGATGATAATAATAATAATAATATAATAATAATATAATAATATCAATAATAATCAGGATACTAATTATTGACAGGAATGGTGGTAATAGTGTTAGTTGTTACGATAATGATAATTTAGCAATTATAAAAATAATGATGATAATAATAATTCATCATTTGATATTATATTTGTTAGGATTTGAGTTTTTCAATTTCTCCATGTATAGTATTTTAGATTTAATATCCCAGATTAATGGTTTGAAAAGTTTTTGTGACTTATTTTAATTTTATTATTTAACATTAATTTTTGAGAAAAAATCATCCAAGTTTTTTTTTAGATATATTAAGTAAATAAATTCATATCAAGTTAGATTTTATATATTTTATTAAAAAATTAAACAGAATAAGATTAAAAGTTAAAAATTATTATTTTATCCAAAATTTATAACATTATAATAAAAAAAACCATATTATTGTTTAACTTTTATTTTTTACTAAAATTATTATTGTTTAAGTTTCTATTTAAAAAAGATAAAACGAGTATGTTTTAGTAAAAACAAAAACTCATGTTCAAAATAAAACTCAACCGGTCTGCAACACTAAATTGACTGTCCATTTTCATAAATATGATTCAAATCCTCTTGCGACCCCCATAATTTATCACAAAAGAATTAACAAAAACTAAGCAGCGAGTTCAATATCACTTAAATCAAGCTGAGCAGCAATCTCCTCCAACTGTTTCTTGACACTCATATCAATCAACTTAGACCCTGAATTTCCATACCTTACTGTAAACCCAGCAACCAAACTTGAGTCGATCACTGGCTTAACCCTTACGTTCTTGGCTCCTGTCAATTTCTGCACTTGTTTTGCTATCTGCGCCATATGTTGCGACTCCAGAGGCACAACTGAGCTCACCACCGCAAGCTCGGTGTCCGTCAATCTATTGTAAACCATCTCAAATTCTTTCACTATATCTTTAACCAAATCAATCCTCTTTGCGTCTATCAGTATATTCACGAAGTTTACTGTGTGGGGTTGGAGAGTTGAGGACTTGGCAAACTCATCGACTACTTGTCGTTTCTTTTCCGTGCCTACTGTCGGGTTGGCAAAGAAACCATACACTGCTGGGTCTGAAAAGAGCTTGTCTACCTTGTCCATGTCAGACGAGGTAGCATCTAACGTGTTGTTGGATTTTGCCACGTCAGCTAGTGCTGCCGCGTAACTCCCTGCTGCTGTTGCTGACATTCTGGCCCCCGAGGCTGAGCCACCACGGTGGCGGCTGGTGGTCGTGGTGGACAGGTTGAGGGAAGGAAAAGTGGCCGAGAAGGAGAGGTTGAGAGGTTTGGGGGAGGTGAGGTTTGTTGGCAGCCTGGCTGACGGTGGGATTTTGGATTGGAGTGAAACGGCGGCATTTTGGAGTGCTGATGCCATGGTAACAGTGGCTGAGAGACGGAGGAGAGGGGCGGGGATTGTTTTGATTGGTGAAGTGTTTTTTTCCAGGAGAGATGAGGTTGGGCTTATCTTGCTAGCTTGAGAATAAGCCACTGAACTGGGTGCTTGAGGATAATGGAGTTGACATGTGGATCACGTTGATGGGCTAATAGAGATTGAGTGACCTATTTATTTTTGGTGGCGTGGCTTTATTATTATTATTATTATTATTATTATTATTTATTTATTATTATTATTATTACCAGCCTTTTGTGCTGGTCAGTTTGTCAATAATAATAATACGGACAAACTGATCAGCACAAAAGGCTGGTAATAATAGTAATAATAATAACGATTATGATTATAAAAAATATATATTTATTATGAATGATATTAAACTACGATTTTTTTTGTCATTTTTATTAGACACTATCAGGAACAATTTAAAAAAATAAATTGAAAAAGAAATAGAGATGTCTATATGAGAAATTTTTAATGATATTAATTAAATTTAAATATGCTATTTTATATATAAAAAATCAATAATCATTCTTTATCATCTAAACTCGAAGTTGTTTTGAACTAGCATGTCTTAGATTTTTAGATTTATCTCTTTAATTTGATTAAAATGGCTATTTTTTTCTATAAATTTTGGATTTGAATTTTTGTTTATATTATTCAAAATACTCTAAAAAATCCATGGAATATTTCTTCTTTTTCAAAATAAAAATAAAAATTAGTCAAGATTAAGTGAATATTTGGCTCTGCGGTTGAGGCTTATCACAAAGCCAAATCGTTTGGTAAAGGGATAAACCATAGTTTTTATAATTGTGAGACTCACAAAACTGAGGTTTAAATCTCAGTTTACAAAAACATCATTTTGATACTTTTCGCCCAAAACACATAGTACTCGCCATAGTTTTCATTCATGATGGAGAATGAACCAGGCAAATTGCAAGTTTAGTTGATAGCAACCCTTCCATCTCTCTTGGCATTAGCATCGGCATAACCACTGACCACCAACCGTCATTAGTGCCTGTAAGACCACCGCCAACTCCTTCTCTCTCTCGGTCATAGTTTTCTCTCTAAAAAACAACCATGAATGCAACCCTTTTTCTCATCAAGCAACAATAATCATCGCACGAGCATCAACAACTGCTCCTTTGGCATCGACAACCTTTTCTCTTCACCGGCAGCAATTGCACCAATTCAATCTTCCCCCACAGCTCCAACGTCAAGCAGCAGCAGCAGCAGCAGTAGCCTTTCAACGTTTCTCTCGGCCACTACTTTCAATGCCGCCATTGCTAGAAGAATCACTCCGGCCTTTTCTACCCAGAGACATCAGCAAGTGAGCCTCTCGTCACTGTCAATTGACCACCCTTCTACTGTTCACGTGTTACGTGAACACTGCAACATCCAATTTTTCTTTTTTTTTTAACTTTTGAACTAGACCTGCTCTCGGCCTAGTCCAAGTCCAGCAGAGTTGGGTCTTTGACCCAACTTGGCTGGGTCGACCCCTTTAGTTGAGTTAAGTCTAATATATTTTTTTTAAAATATAAAATTATATTTTTTAAAAATATATAGATAGAGATCAGTTCTAATGTAAGGAAAAGACCCATGACTTCGTTTCACTCCACAACCCTGTTGTTTTTTGATTGATTATGGATTAGAAAATTGAGAAGATCAGCGGAGTCATAGATATGATGCAAAGACTTGCAACTGGATTTGGTCTTGAAATTATATCTCTACAATATGTAGATAAAGATCCTAAAATTCAGTATGGATCATAAATGTTGTTCCAAATGATATTTTACTAGATGTTCCTCGATTAAATAGCAAGAGATTAAAGAGCCCTTTCACATATGTATTTAGCTCATGATAAAATTACAATTGTTTTGATGAGAGAATAAAAACAAGTGTCAATTTACTTGAATTATTAATTATATATTTTTTTATTTTTATTAAATCTACAATATTTAAAAATATTACACACACACACACATCAAAGTAATTTCATAAATTGACAATAATATAAAAACTATAATGATCAAATATACAAAACTGTTTTTTCATTAAATCTCAAACTCAACCATAATTTTAACCAAATATTTTAATTTTAGTTATAAATCAATTAAAAATATTTTTCATCAAATTATTATTTTTATACATCTACCATAATAAACAACCCCTGCGAGCTAACCAAAACACGTGTGAAAATTAACGGGGGAACAGAAACACTTGATTGCTGTAGGTGCACGCGCCATTTCAAGGAAGCAACTGCAGTAGCAGATACAAGAGCAAAACCCTTGCTTAAACCTCTCTTTCTTCTCTTCTCTAGCAAACGCCAAGGCATCGCCATACTCGGAAATTAAATAAATAATTAAAAAAAGATAAAAATGAACAGTCCAAACCGATCTTTTCACGACGACGACGATCAAGGCGAAGTTTTCCTTGATGATTCCGATATCATCCACGAAGTCGCCGTCGATGAAGAAGGTATGAATTAAATTATCATTATTTTATTATTCAAGTTATTGTTATTTGATATTAAAATTGATAAATAATATACGAATTTGTAGACCTTCCTGATGCGGATGACGAGGAGGAGGAGGAAACGGATGATTCTATGCACATATTTACCGGTCATACCAGTAGGGTTTTTTTTTAATCTCTTTTTGAAGTTTCCATCTTTTTTATAATGAAATTAATTACTCTTCAAAATAAAAAAAGAATCCAATTCTATTCTTTGAACTTAGAGAAGCATACGAATAAAATGAAACTAAAAACGAAAAAGTAATTATTATTTTTTTGCAATCAATTAAACGATTATGAAATCATAGCTAAATTGTGTGTGTGTTGGATTAAGTAAAGTAATGGAGAGTTTTTTTTTTTTTTTTTTGTATGCAGGTGAACTCTATACAGTTGCCTGCAGCCCAGCAGACCCTTTACTAGTGGCGACTGGTGGAGGAGATGACAAAGGGTTTCTTTGGAAGATTGGTATTGGAGATTGGGCGTCTGAGCTCAAAGGTATGATCTTTGTAGCCGTTGGAATATTTTCAGTTTAGTAAATGCTCCATATGTGGATTTGTTTTTTTATTGTTTATTAGTTGATTTCTGCTTATTGTCTTCTTTGTAGAACGATTGAGTACCTGCTTTTATTTTTTTCAATTAATGATGATCTCTAATTCACTGAAAAAAAAGGGTCTTAAGATTTTTTGTACTTTTTGCTGCTCTTGATACTTGCTATAGTGCCTGTCAATGAAGCGAGGTCTTTTTCTACCCCTATTTCTGTGGGTATTTATGTGTATGATTTTGATATTGTGTCCTTCTAAGTTAACGTTTTGGAAATTTTTTGACAGGTCATAAGGAATCTGTGTCTAGTTTAACATTTAGTAGTGATGGACAGTTGCTTGCATCTGGAGGGTTTGATGGGCTTGTTCAAATTTGGGATGCTTTGTCGGGAAACCTTAAATGTGTGCTTGACGGTCCTGATGAGGGCATTGAGGTGAATTTGCTTACTGAATTTACCGGCACCAATTTATTCTGTTTTATGTCTGAGTCTGGGTATCAACTTTGTGGTTTCTCAGTGGGTTAGATGGCATCCAAAAGGGCATCTGGTCTTGGCTGGTTCTGAGGACAAAAGTGTTTGGATGTGGAATGCTGACAAAGGTGTCTATCTTAATTCATTTGCAGGACATGAAGCAAGTGTTACCTGTGGTGATTTTACTCCTGATGGTATTAAACTACTCTTTTTTCTCTGTTTTTTTTTTAAGTCCTTTCGATTTAACTTGCATTGGATTTATTTCTTTCATCTTTTCTCTGCAACCTATCTGCCTGCCTCAGGTAAAACAATCTGTACTGGTTCTGATGATGCATCCTTGAGAATATGGAATCCAAAAAGTGGTGAAAACATACATGTTGTGAAAGGTATTCATTTAAAATGCATTTGGTCATTATCTAAAGCTGTATCCTGCTCTATTTCTTGTTTTGAAAAGGTTATTTATCTGGTCATTACATAAACTAGTTGGTTTTGAAGGCATCAATAAAGGACATATTCAACCTTTTACCTTCCCTTAATAAAAATTAAAGGAGCTTGCTTGTTGTTGTTGTTGTGTGGCATTGCTAACAACTCTGCTCTCCAGGCCATCCATATCACACTGATGGACTGACGTGCTTGGCATTGGGCTGTGATTCCACTCTTGCTATTACTGGTTCAAAGGACAACTCTGTCCATATTGTGAACATTACTACTGGAAGGGTTTGTTTTCTGCTTGCACTCAATAATGTTGTGGTTTATTTTTGTTATTGTCCTCAGTCTTGGGTAGATAACTTGGGTGTGTCCTATTTAATTGTTGTACCTTTGCCGTCAGTGCCTTTGGTTCCTTAACATGTTGTGCATTGGCATGCTCCTTTTAAGCCTTTTTTCTGGGTCATTATTGAGGTATCTGGAAACCCTTCTGTGATATAGTGGTAGGAATGAAAGAAAACATAATCTCCAATAAAATTTAAAGATGGATTTAATATTCAATCACTTATGCAACTACTGAAATACTAGCAGGATTTAGCATGATGGGTTTTATGATTTAGCATTTAAGGATTCTTTACACTGTCATAGAAATTCTGCTTGTGGGGTTAAAATTAAGTTATGGAATGAAATAAGAAGCATTATCATCCACGTTCTTACAAAAGGGCTGACATTGTTGTCTTTGGCACTGGAGAGATTAATGTCTGGAAGCTGAATGCCAGCTCAGAGGATTTGTAATCAGGGATATCTTGGTTCTGGTGTTTCTATCAGCATTTGGGTGGATTTTCAATATCTATCCTCTTTTTATGTTGTCATACCCTGGGACATTTTCTGTTTCTTTTTTTTTCTTTTTTTGTAATATTTGGATATACCTGCCAATGCAATTGGTTTTACATGCTTGCTTATATGATTTGATCAGATGGTAGCCTCTATAATAAACTTGTTCCCTGCAACAGGTGGTTAGTTCTCTGGTTTCTCACTCGGATTCAGTTGAATGTGTTGGGCTTGCACCAAGGTAGAAACAGCCCCCCCTCCCCTTTGTGTTTTGTGGGTGTGACAACAGGATTCTGGTAGGAACTGGGAGAAATCTGGAATACTTTAATGTTAAAAAAAAATATTAATGCAAACATCAGCTAGTTTTTGTTGGAGTTGAGAAAAGGTTGATTGTATGTTGCCAGGTTTACAACAAGCGAATAACATTTAATTTGGTGCCAAGCTTACAAGTAATAGTCTCTGCTTTTATCTGGAAGTTACCTTCAAACTGATACGTGTCTATTTTTTTATTGAAGTTTCTGGATTTGAGCTGTATATGACCATTGTTTATAAGTTGTGTTTTGCATATTTAAGTGTCAAATTCTGATAATCTTAAGCTCCTCCCAATATAAAAGAAAGCAGGTGGGGTGGGGTAAAAAAGATACAAATTTTGTCATATAACTTACCTTAACACTCTTGTATAATACCGTGTGCATGGCAGCTCCCCTTGGGCTGCTACGGGAGGCTTGGATCAAAAGCTTATCATCTGGGATCTGCAACATTCATTGCCCCGTGCCTCATGTGAACACAAGGTCCGTTTGAATTTTGTTTCTGTTTCATTTTAGTATCTGGCATAACTCAATTGATGACCAGTTTCATGTAGAAGCCCTCCGAAGAAATCATAATTTCTCAGTTCATAATGATCAAAGTTGCAATTAGCCCTTGAAACATTTTTTGTTTTGAAAAAGCAAGAAACACAAAGTTATTAAGATGAATCAACAAAAGCCATATTCACCGAAATTACCTCCACATATACAGCAGTTGTAACTGATCAACAGTTTAGTCATCGTCCAATGATGTTTTGGCTTATTGCAAAATTCCATATCTCACAAATTGAACTTCTGGACAGGATGGAGTTACATGTTTGGCGTGGCTTGGTGCATCCAGATTCGTAGCTACAGGTTGTGTGGATGGGAAAGTAAGACTGTGGGATAGTCTCTCTGGTGATTGCGTAAGAATATTTAGCGGCCACACTGATGCCATTCAATCCCTGTCTATATCTGCCCATCAAGATTATCTTGTGTCGGGTTCAAGTGATGGAACCGCAAGAGTGTTTGAGATTGCAGAGTTCAAGTAAGCAATAGTAGTGTATCAATACAATTACAAGGTGGTGTTCAGATCTGGAGAAAAATTAAAAGAATTTAGTGATGTATCAAATCCTGATTTCCTTTTTTTTTTTCTAAGAAAAAAAATGAAAAGTTGATAAGTTAAAACATGGGCTAGTTAATTAATTAATTAATTATCCTATGTATTGTACGAGAAAATGAATTATTTGAACCCTTATATATCAACATTTATCAACAAGTTATTTTATTGTTTTCAGGTCAGGTCGCGTTTGCTATTACAAATATAATTATTAGAATGGAGAATTTCTAAAGATATAAACGGTTGTTTTTAAGGATATTTGATGTGTTAATAAATTAAAGGGTCAAAATTAGTAAAATAATTTAATTATTACTAATGATTGAAGAGAGGGAAGTGTGTGTGTGTGTGTGTGTTTTGAAGGATAAGAAAGTCATGAGAAAGAAAAAATCTAAATGCTTGTAGTGTTAATTTTACCCTAAAAAAAGATTGAGTGTAATTATAAGTAGAGATAATTTAATTTGAATTTGATGAATGTTAACCTGACTTGAATAATATATATATATATATATATATATATATATATATATAAATGCTTGTAGTGTTAATTTTACCCTAAAAAAAGATTGAGTGTAATTATAAGTGGAGATAATTTAATTTGAATTTGATGAATGTTAACCTGACTTGAATAATATATATATATATAACAAAACTCGATATATAATTTATAAATATTTGATTTTTTGACTTGATGAATAATAAATAAAATATAAATATAAAAAATAAAATCCATCAATATTAATCGCCATTCCTAATCATAACACTCCCTTAAATCTCACACTGAAACGTTATAGCCAATTAACTTAGAGAGTGTTTGGGAGAGCTGTTGCTGTAGCTTTTCAAAGTGTGTTTCGTGTCGAAATACATTAAAATGATATTTTTTTATTTTTTAAAAATTATTTTTGATATCATCACATCAAAATGATCTAAAACATCATACCATGGGTTTTTAAAATGCAAAAAAAAAATAAAAATGAAAAGCTGCAAAACGCAACCGCTGCCGCGTGCCAAAAATGCTCTAATTTTTACTAACCTTAAGCATATCTCTACAGCTACAAGCCCTTAAAACTACAAATATTTAAATACAAGTAATAGAAAGTATATATTAAAAGAATAAAAACCATTTTTTTATATAAAAAAAAACAAGCCTCGAGTAAAAAAAAATCTTGGAAAAAATAAATTCAATAAATTATGCAAAAAATTATTAAAAAAGAGTTTAAAACTAGCATAGTCTACTATAGCTAATTAACCATGAATTATGGTACATACTAACCAGTCTCTTCACTCATGTTCCATATAGTTTGTTTTTCTTAACTCAATATGATAAATGTTATTTTTAAGGTATTCTATATGTAAAAAAAAATATTTTTTATTTTTTAAAGTTTATTTTAATATGACAAGTCAAATTAATCTAAAAATACACAAAATTTATTTAAAATTAAAAAATAAATTTTTAAAACACAAAAACAAATGAACTTTTCAAATGTTTCTCTCCTTTGTATTTTCCTGTCCATTTATTTTATTTTTTATGTAAATTATATTTCGAAATAAGTCATTTTTATTGCATAAAAAATGCAAACCAGAAAGTAAATACTAATAGACATTGAAAGGAGGACCCCCTTGAGACAGATTGAGAAGTGTGAGCTGAATTCAAAAGCAATATCTTTATTACGGGACTTAATTAAAATAAATATAAACGTTAAGGACTAAATAAGAGGTTTATTACAGTAAACACTATTTCCTGTACCAGCCTCTACTTCTAATAAATAGAACTGCGAAAACCTCTAAAGAAAAACCCTAGCCTCCTCCGTGCTTTACTTCCACCAAAAGCAGAGAAAGTCTCCATCTTTGGTTGAAAAACCCTAAACCCAAAAATGGTATCCTCTCTCTCTCTCTCCTTAGCAGTGCTTCAGATTTAGTTTTGGTTGAACTTTTTCTTTTTGGTTTTGCAGACAGTAGAAGCAGTGAATCCAAAAGCATACCCACTTGCAGATGCCCAGTTGACAATAACAATACTTGACCTTGTTCAACAAGCTGCTAATTACAAGCAACTCAAGAAGGGAGCCAATGAAGGTCAGCTTTGTCAAAAGTAGCAGTTGTATGGTTTTTTGTCTGCTAATATAAAATATGAGGTTTTAATAAAGTCTTGATTTTCAGCTACTAAGACACTTAACAGAGGTATCTCTGAGTTTGTTGTGATGGCTGCTGATACCGAACCGCTTGAGATTCTTCTCCATCTTCCTTTGCTTGCTGAAGACAAGGTTAGTTTTTTTTTTTTAAAAAAAAAAACTTTTTGTTGATTTTTTTTTTTATTTTTGCTTGTTCGAGTTCTTGTTGTTTTGGATGTGATTTCTTTGTTTGGTGAATTGGTTCGTTGTGTTTGTATTGATATTCAGAGAATGTAGAACAAAGTTCAGATTTATACTCGTCTTCAATCATACCAGCATCAATTCAGTCATCTGAATAATTTGATTACGGATGAATGGGTTTCAATGGATTCGATTATGGTTTTCTAATTTTTTTTTAGACCAAGCTATTCTGCTTTTGAATTTTATTATTCGGTCTTGAAGCTCCCATTCAATTGCTGAATCATTGTAGGATGATTGCCAAGTTTTGGCCGTGGTTAGTTGTAGAATTTCACACGACTTTGTTTTTTCTTCCCTTTTCTGGTCACAAAGGATAGATAAAGCAAATAACTAGCTAGGACAACCATGAGGGGCTCTACAATTGTAATGTCTAACTGCAAGTGATACACATAATTTGTTTGCTGGTCTGCTACTGAATTAGCTTCACAATAAATGTGCAGAATTTGTTAGACAGCCCCAGTCCTTGTTAGGAGTCTTAAACTGCATAAGAAAGAATAGCTGTTTGTAATAGCATCATCCCTGCCCAAAATCACTTCCAACACCATGCTAGAATCCACTTCGAGCATAACTTGTCTTAACCCAAGTTCCTAGCTATGTGTAATCCTTCATAAATACCCCACAATTTTGCCTTGAAAGAAGTATCTACAGGACTTGGTTCTTTGTCACATGATTAAAGTAGAAGTTGACTTCACAGAGCTTGGTTCATTGACTTGTGATAGGATATTTTGGATTTCAACTATTTTTTTTTCAACAATGAAACGTTTCTTGGGAATTATCCTCAAATACTCATTATTTCAAAGACATGAGATTGGATCCTAGAGCAGCCACAATTACCTACAGAGAAATGTTTTATGGGGATTTAGTTTTTTAAATTAATGCTCTTCTGTGCTTGGGCTCCTTTTCTTTTCATTTTGTAAATTACTTTGTGGAGGTACACAGTTAATTAACTTCTTTTTTTTTTAATTTAAATCGACAGAATGTGCCCTATGTATTTGTACCTTCAAAGCAAGCACTTGGCCGAGCATGTGGTGTCACAAGGCCTGTTATCGCTTGCTCTGTGACAACAAATGAGGGGAGTCAATTGAAAACCCAAATTCAACAACTCAAGGTATTTTGCTTTCTGTCTGTAACTGGAATTCATGTAGCGTTAACTTTGCTGAATTCAGCATATAATTCTTTTCTCTCTTTTAAAACTCAGGATGCCATTGAGAAACTCTTGATCTGAAATATTATGGAATGCAATTTTGGTTTGATGGGCCTCATGAACCATTGGTGGTTTGCTCCTTTGGAGGCTTTGACTGATGAAGTTGTACCATGTCGCCAGGAACAAATAATGTTTTTGACGTTTTTTAAGAGTTTGTTATCTCGTTTTTTTTTTTTCACTCTGACTTGGGACGAAATATATAATGTTCAATATGAGTAGTCTGTTTTTCGTTCTTTAAACTTTATCATGGAGTTTTTTATATTCTAGTGAATGGTTTGTGCAATGAAAGCCATATACTAATATTACAAAATGATGCAATTGTCATGTGTGATTGTAGGGTTTGTAAAGTAAAATGTGGTATCCATTTGCACGAAAATTGTTCAAATTGAGAGGTAATTCTGATAGAAAAAAGTATTGCAATATTTGCACCAAAATTGTTCAAATTGAGAGGTAATTCTGATAGAAAGTATTGCAGTGTGGCATGCAAAGAGCTATTTGGGGACTGCTAGTTAGGGTTCATTAATCTTGATTTCAATTATCAAATGTGTGATAGTTTCAAATCAAGTTAAGACATGAATTCCTTTTTGTGCACGTTCTTTTGCTCTCTGCTCTTCATTTTTTCTATGCTCAAGGTCGTAGAGCATGCTGATATCCATCTTATACGAAGAGATTTAGACAGTATATTGCCCTTTCGGGTTTGGTGTTGATGTTGAACTGCTGCTTTTTTTTAAAAAAAAAAAAATCTTTTAATGTACTGATACTAAATTTTAAGGAAAAAATTCTTTAAAACAACTCTTTGACTACATTTCAAACAGTAAATCCATTGAACCAGGGGAATTTTGACTTGACGCCCCAAAAGGAAAGAATGATTTAGCAGATACAGTGAAAGCCGACGGCAGCTGTAAAAAATATAATCTCGAGAGGGAAGTACCCGTAATTTAATATTCATCCAAAAAAATCTCTAGTAATTGAAGAGCACCTTTCTTTGGGATTCCATAATTTTGATCTAAGCAGGAGCAAGAATTGGCCATGATACAGCAGCAAGCAGCATCAGCCAGCAACCCATCTCAACCAGAAACAGCAGGAATCAACAGCCAATTAACACACACTGAGATTTTAACTGTTGAACAGACCGATAATGGTAAAAAACGACCTGTTTCGATTCAATTTGTTTTTATAATAAAAAATGGAGAGGAAACAGAGTTGTTTTTTTTAGTTTTCATATACACTTTCTAGTAGGTTTATAATTAATATTAATAATGACTAATTTTTTTGTAAGATTCCAAAATATTTTTAATTTTTTTGCCACTAAATATTAATTTATATTAAATTGATAGTGTTAATATTGTGTTTATTCAGTTTTTATTTTGTTTTGTTTAATTGAACATAAATCACAAGAATTTAAATTACACGTGAACAAATTAAAATTCAAATTACAAAATATTGTCGTTTTAAAATAAACAACAGTAATCAACATTGTCATAAAAACCGTGAACTTCAGCTGTAAGTTCACCTTTACACCTGGTCGCAATCAGCACAAAAGCACACAAACACAACAAACTATAAGTAACAGGGAAGACAGAAGATGAACCAACAAGGAAGACATATATGAACCATAAAAATACACAGTAGCACATGGTCCGGTTGGTTCAGGGAGAAAAGAAATGCAAAGCAACAAGGAAGACAGAAGATGAACCAACAAAATCAAATATCATATGAACTTTTCATGTTTGCCATTGCCATTGCCATTGCCCTCGCATTACAGAGTGGTCCAAATTTCCCCAAGGGAAAGTGCATTTCCACTAAAATACCAATGCAACGCAAGCATTAAACACGACATTTGGTAGCAAGATGAAATATCAACTAATCTCCAAACGCGAATGAAATTCACAAGTAAACAGATTCAATTTCATAATATAAAGTGCTATGATGACCGATTCATGCAGAAGCTGCACATTGCATGGCAGCTCTATGTACAGCTTCCTGTCACCACTAAGCAATTTGGATTCAAATAAACGTGCACATGAAGATTGTAATGCATAGTCATAGTAATATCACCAAAGACCATTAGCTATATTATACAGGAATATGCTGGCAAAATTAAAGCAGCTATAGTTAAACATGACAGCAACATCCTATTCTGTGCACCTACTCCGTAATCAGAATTCAAATTTTTTAGTCATTTAGCCATGAATTGAAAAATGTTTGACGCATGGTTTGAGTGGCACAATATGAGCAAACCTTGGGATTTCATAGGTATTCCTGTAAGCCTAATTACATTACAAAAAGAAAATTGGCCCGTTGAAAATTTGAACTTGAAACACTGCAGAAATAATGATAACGGGAAAACACTAGCATCACTTGATACCCATGTCATTGATTTGAATTGAATATGATTCACTGACACAACTAAAAAAACTAAAGAGAAACAGTGCGCCTGAAAAGTACTTCATCTTCATCATCACTCTTGTCTTCCTCATCTGACAGAATCTCGCACCCCGGTAGGTCTAACTTCCCACCCATACAAAATGATGGACCAAGACTCTCTGATTCAATATAATCACCTTCTAACCTCTCCTCAAATCTTTTATCACTACAATTGAGGAACCAATTCAGTGAAGACCTGATTCCTTTGCTTTTCAGCATCTCGTACCTGGGCTTTATTCTAGATTCCAAGCTATAAGTAAAATATTCCGGGAATTCCACGAGCTCCTTCAATGGCCTTCCCATTTCACTCTTGAAAAAGTAATAGCTGTTCTTCATGAGTGGAACTCTCAATGCAAGTAACTGAGGGCATTTTACAACCATCATAGCAGCATCCTCAGATGGAATTGCCCGCTCCAAAAGGAACTGAACAGGTTTCATAATCACATTTTGGTTAAGGCTAACAATTTGTGGCATTTTCTCTATCACTCTGGCAAACCTTTCAGGATCAATCTTCAGTTTCAAGTTAAAGAAATATTGCTGAGAAGAGAGCTTAGCTTTCAAAGGCAAACCTAGAATTTGTGGATACTGCGCTACAATGGATGCGAGTGCTTCCCTCCTAATCCCAAAACTAATCAAACAATCCACATTTGGCTTAACAGTCTCCTGAAGATCATATCCAAGTACATATGGCCTTTTCTCCAACATCCGAGCCACTATCTTCTTTGGCAGACCTAAAGAAACCAAATAATCAACCAACGGCTTAATCATAGTCCCCACTCTCATCCCCAAAATGTACGGATATTGTGTTACCATTGGTCCAATATCTCTAGGACAAACACCGATACTAACTAAATACGCCACGGAAGTACTCATTGTCCCTTCAAGCTTAAACCCAAGAAGCTCCGGATACTTCAGCAAAACATATCCAATATCCTGCTTCTCAACGTCCAACCCCCGTAGAAACTTAATAACTGGCTGCAACTCAACAACTACACTAGCATGCAACACCTGTGGATAACTCTTAACAAACTCCCCTAGTTTAGACCTACTAATACCAATCTTTTCCAAATAGCCCAACACTGGTATAATGTTTTTCCTCACACTACAACCTAACATTAAAGGGTACTCATTAATATCATCAATAGTCAATCCCATTCTCTGCAAGAACTCAATACGCTCCTTCATAACCTCAACAGTTGATGGAAGTTCTACACTTTCCAATTCATCAGGAATTATCCCTAAACCCTTAAGATAATCACAAATTATAACACGATTAACAAGCTTCTCTTTTTTACCTTGAACCACACCCCAAGTAACTGAAGGCATCTCATATTCATGGAATTTAGAAGCTTGTGTTGAAAAAAGGGCATAAAATTGTAAAGCCCCCAGAGGGTTTTGGGGACATGGGTTTTGTTGAGTTTTGGATATCGAAACGGGATTTGTGTAAAACTTTTGTGGGGAAATAGGGTTAGTGCATAAAGCTAGAAACTTTCTTCTTCTAAGCAATGAAAAGCTCATAGTTATTAATAAAATGGAACAGGGTTGTCCTTGAATTGCCCTTTCGACAATTTTTTGTATTGAAATGAGAAGAGCGGGAAGATTACCTTACTAAAGAGAAGTTAAAAGCTTTACACTTGATTGTTGTTATTGCTGCTGCTGCTGTTTGTGCACTGAGAAATGGGGAATTGTGAACGGAGGAGGAGAGGGAAGCCAGTCTGCCAGTGTATTCTGGGCTAAGAGTTTGGATTTTAGGCTTGATGGGCTTTTGGGGAAAGTAAACGACCTTTCGTTTGAGCTTGTTTGTCTTGTGAAAGTTTTTAGATTGCATGAAATAATTTGAATTTTAATAATTGCTTTATGTCGTAAAGCAGAAAAAACTTTGAAATCAATAACGAGCTCACACTTATGTGATTAAATAAAAAAAAATTAAATTTAAATTCTAATTTTGAGAATTATAAAAATAAAGAGCTTAAAACATATTTTATTATCAATGTCACCTATCATCTCTAAAATCATTTCTTAAAAAAATTCAAAACTCAACACTCATTGATACGGTCTTTTAAAATTTCATATCACTATCATTATTGTTATAATTGCTATTATTATTATTATGATAATAATTATTGCAATAACAAACATTGTTATTATATTAATATCATTTAAATTATAAGTAGTAATATTATCATTATTATGATTAATTTTGTCTTTATTGATATTTTTTATATTATTTTATGAGTTATTGTTATTATTACCATTAAAGTCATAATTATTAACATCATAAGCATTATAACCATTATAATAAATTACAATTGTTATTATCATTATGATTAAAATATCACTATTATTACCATGATTATAACACCTAAAATTATTATAATTATTACTGTTAAAACATAGAAATTATTAAATTACCATGAGGAATAAAAAAAACTCAAAAACTTTAAAAAAAGAGCAAGTAAGAAAAACCTAAATTATTATTATTATTGAGTAAATAATGAAAAAAATAAAATTGCCACAAAGAATAAAAAAACCTAAAATCTTTAACAAAAGAGCAAACAAAAAATAAAATAAATAACAAAACAAAAATAAATATTATTAGCTTAAAAAATCATTTGACTTGAAGAATAAATCAAAATAAAAAAAAGACAAAAAGAAAGAAAAAACAAAGAGAAAAAAATATTAATTTTCAAATGACATCAACACAAATTAAAATTTAAGGACTAAATTAAAAAAAAATACAACCTCAACAAATGAGAAAATAAAAAAAATTAAAACCAAAACTAAGAGTTTATACATATAAATATGGAAAAAAATAAGGACCATTTTAGAAATATAAAAAAGGAATTAAAATCAAATAACAAATTAAAAATATAAGAGTTGAAATGAAAACAAATATATGATTAATTTCAATTGAAAGATAAAATTGAAAAAAAAATCAAACTTCTATACTGAAAATATTAAGATATTTAAAACTGAACCTAAAATTAAAAGAATAAGAACAAAAACAAAATATATAATCAATTTCAATCGAAGAACTAAATTGAGACAAATCAAAATTTATGTAATAGTAATAAAAAACATATAAAACAATCAAAATATTAGGGACTTGAATGAAAACACTATAAACCAAGGGAATTTATGTGTAATTTAGGCTACAAGAGAGAGAAAAGAGGGGGGAATTAACCGATCACTATCACGTTTTCAGCCTCTATGGGACATTACGCACACCACCATGAGAAAGAGAACATGACAGCACATCAGGTGAGACACTAAATGGATATATTTCACCACCGCAAGTCACTGCACGCACTGCCTGAATAAAGCGTAAGTAAGAAAACCATCGACACATCAATCAGACGCTCCACAATATTCTTCATAAATAATAATAATAATAATAATAATAATAATAATACATTAAATTACCTATACAACCCTATAACCAACTCTTGGATTTTATCTTTTCTGATGAAATATTTGTATTTATATCATTTTGAAAAATATGAAATGTTAGAAACTCCCCTACATGCGACTCTTGTTTTTTTGTTTTATTGGAGGATAATATGATTATTTTACTTTGCATAAAAGTATAAAAATAAAAAAATATCCTCAGGTAGACAATTATTTGTTGTCTGTTGATAGAGATAAAATAATAGTTGTACTGTGCAAAAATACCGAAAAAAAATAAAAACATCCCCAAACATTTAGGTAATGCCAACCGATCTGATGAAAAAATAAAAAATACTCTTAGATCCAAGGCATAAATTAAAGCGGACTAAAGAGTAAAATAATAATCATATTATTATAATCCATTATAATCTATATCTATTGTTATAGGAAAACAAATCGACTCATTATATCTTATAAGTTAATTAATTTAATGAGTATGAAAAAAAACAAAGAAGTCTAACTCGTGTTACGTGGCAAAGGAAATCCACATCAATACATTTATGCTTGTAATTTATAATAAAAACAAGTTAATTAATTGAGATTTGATGGAAACCTATCGATCCATTTTTATACATTGCAGCCCTTCTAATCTTTACTTTATTTATATATTTTTTTAATATATCTATTTTCTGTCATATCATAATTTATATTTGCTGCAATTGATAATTCAATTATAAAATAATTTAAATGCCTAGTTAAGAATATAAAATAAATCCCCTAAAAAACAAAAAATAAATATTATTTTTAGGATTCAAGTTTGGGAAGACACCAAACTCTCCAAACTCAACCACACTCCTAAACACTTAATCTATACTTTTATTTAAAAAAATAATATAAAAACACAAATAAATTAAAAGTTGTGATTAATGTTGATAACATAGGCAGAATAAATTTAAAGAATAATTAAGATGCTTGTTAATTTGTCCATTCATTAGGTATGTTATGCTATGCTAGTTGATTTCCTAGTGTCCTCCAAGCAAGAGCAGACCTATCCCTTTGTTGTGGGAGGACTTTGCATCTCGGAAAATCTTGAGAATATTCAATTTAACCCTTAATTTTTAATTATTTTCATAATAATTAAGCCTTTTGCCTTCCCAAAATCATTGTTTAATAACCTAGATTGGTCTTGTGGGTCGAATCAATATCTATCTATTTTAATTTTTAAACCAGTCCAAATTAAAAATAATAATTAGTTAATTTGGTTAAAAATCCAGATTAATCCAATAACTTGATCAACCGAGAGCTTGACCTAACAAAAACATTACACGGGATCATCAGCTTTACCATGTCTATCAGCAGCAGCCAGTCATTCCTCATGCCCAGTACTTGTGTAGCCCAGCAATGGGATACATGGGAACAACAATAAAGAGGGAGACAACAATTATCCTAATAATTATTTTATTTAAAAATTAAAATTATCAAATGTTATTTTAGAATATAATTTATATTATTTTTTAATATATTTTTTTAAAAATAATTTTTTAAGGTTGAAACTTGAACAGATCTATATTATTATTGCTTGATTTTTATCAAATAAAACGAAGTTGATGATTTATGGACCAATAAAGTTTTTATATTATATTAAAAATTTATTTTATTTAAAATTTTAAATTATTAAATAAAATCTTAAAATATAAAATATAATTTATATTATATTACCAGAAGATATGGAAAAGAGTAAAAACAAGTTCATTTAAGCCCCAGGTCTGACCTTCACGCTTATGGCAGGCCTTCTTCAAGAGGACCCATCGAGAGATCACATCTGTGAACAGGAAGACGAATACGAACTTCTCTTCTATATATATATATTTTACTGTTACACGTGAACTAGCCAATTCAATGCTCAAACTTTTTAAATGCTAGGATACTATATGATATTTGTTCACTCGCATTTAGTGATTGCACATAAAAGAACACATTTTCACAGTAATGTTGTGTCGTGATTTGTCCACCAAGATCCGTAATTCTTCTCTTTTTGGTCAATGTTTTGTTACTGTCGACCTCGCAAACGTAAATAAATGAGTGTTGGTCTTCTAGATATGTAGTTTTTGAACCCTAGCCATACGAAGAATTGGTTTTTATTTCATTAATAAGTCTCTTGCTTGGCTTGATTCGTAGAGAGGTTTTGTCATTTTAATGATCTGTTGCCCTAATTCATGGCAACTATTTTGCTGAATTTTCTTCTTTGGGGCCCGTTTGCAATTTGTTTGTGGGTGTTCAGGCAAGCACCAAAGCAACTGCAGAACATTTTGCGTAATACAAAAAGAAATGGGCGGTGAATTTTCTTCTTTGGGGCCCGTTTGCAATTTGTTTGTGGGTGTTCAGGCAAGCACCAAAGCAACTGCAGAACATTTTGCGTAATACAAAAAGAAATGGGCGGTGATATTAGTTGACTGTGCAGACAATGGACAGTAATATTAGTTGACCATCCAGATGAGCAGCTGTGTTGAGAATTGAATGCAGGATACAAATTCGTACTTGTAATTTTAAATATCTCTGTTGAATGTTCGTTTAAAGCTTCGATCATATGTCTCTCTGTCTGTTTTTTTATTTATTTTCATGGACTCACCAAAACATGTGAAAACTTCATTAAGGTAGCCGTGGATCATGTGAAGTTCATCAGGTGTACTTCCATTTACATTTAAAAAACCACACCCCCTTTCCCTCCAAATAAAACTTATATATATGTGTGTGCCTCCTAGCTTGTCAAATCCACTCAGCAACTTCTTTCTTGCAAGATTTCTTTTCCTTTTTTAGGATTTGAGCATTCCTTGATCAAGTTTCTCGGAAGGAAGCAATGAAGTTCTTAGTTGGAGCCCACAAATCTTTGCTTCTCGTGCTTATTTTTATGGTTTTCATGGTTGGTAAAAGCCTCAGGCCTCATCATTGTAAGTTGCACCTTAATATTCAACCATTTGTTTTCTCGATCTTCAAATATTGGTTGCAGAGCAAGATCTTATTTTCGCTTCCAAAATGTTATCATCATAGGATATATAGGAACATTTTCTCATCATGAAGTTATTGCAAGTATAATATTTCTATATCGATTCTCAACTATTTTGCTAGATACCGAGCCCAGCTACAGCAAAGAAGGTGCTTCAAATGGTGATGAAGCTCATGCCATCCCCAAGGTTTGGTTTCTAGATATGTTTAGGGTTAACTCGTCAACGTTGTTAAATAAACTTATTTATGGTGAACGACACGAGGGTTTTAATTTGTGTAATCTTCTGGCAACGTACAACATGTGTAGGAAGCTGCAAGAGAAGAGCCAGGAATGGAACTATATCCGACAGGATCAAGCTTGCCAGACTGCTCTCATGCCTGTGGACCTTGCACTCCATGCAAGAGGGTGATGGTGAGCTTCAAGTGCTCCGTTTCAGAATCCTGTCCTATTGTTTACAGGTGCATGTGTAATGGGAAATACTACCATGTCCCTTCAGCCTAACTGGTTTCATATGCAGGACGACAGTGGTGCTCCAGTAGTAATCTAGTACGTAGGTCTGGTTTATGATCAGCTTGGATGTTGTTATTTAATATGTTTTTGACGTAAAATAAGTAGTATTGGCCCTAATTTATCATTCCATGAAGCTATTTATGTTCATTTCAAGAGGGAGTTGGGAAAAAACTAGGAGGAGAAAGATGTGTAAATAGTGGAATCATGAGCTTTTGCTAGCCTAAATGCTAGAATGTTTCAGATTTTGTTACGTGTTTTCTCCTCAACAATAGACTGGAATTGTGTTCTTGGCTACTCCTCTCTGTATTCGACTGTATGTTTGCATATTATGCAACTTAAATTTATAATTGTTATGATTACAAAGCAGTGTCACCAGGTTAGGAATAGATTGTTCACTGGGAATCTCGAGAGGAACCGCGTCGACCATCTTCTGCATTCATATTATTATGGGTTTTCAGCCTCTTCCATTTTTATTGGGGCACTCCAGAATGGCATTGAATGCCACAACTTGGACTCAATAATTCGTTTTTTTTAATAACTCGAGTATCCTAGGTCAACTCTCACGTGTTATAATTAATCTCTGGATTCATTGAACATCCTGTAAGCCTGATAAATATATAAAATACTGCGGAAATGACAAATATACATCGTGAAACTTGAATTCTGGTATAGAAAAAAAAAATTCCTTTTATCACTACATCAAGACTCCACTTACATAATTCGTCTTTATATATGGGTGATGACCCTGCTTTGAGAAATTCTATTCATCAGGCAGTAATTATTAATTCTAACAGAATAATTTTTTCAATTTTTCTCCCTCTTTTTTTTCTAATTCATGCTTCTATTGATTCAATTTCATCCTTCATTTTTTTTAAGCAATTGATTGAGTTGCTTTGAAGCACCTCTTATACTATTTAATTTTACACTCGAATTAGACAAAATTAAGTTAAATGGTTCTAGTTAAATAGTTTAATTTAAATCTAGATTAGACATGAAATTGGATTGAGATTCTTTTTTCTGTTAAATTTATTATTTTTCTTAATTTCATCCTTGTAATTTCTTTATTGGCCAATCAAATTATTTTTAGATAATAAAATTGACTAAATTATATCGGATCAAGTTCTAAATTAAACAATGAATTATATCAATAAATTTCAAGGTTGGTGCCCAAAACTAGATTTAATAATAATATCATATAGTTAGTCATTAAATAAATAGATTCGTATATGTGTGAGAGAGATTGTTGAAAATGAAAGAGGAAAAATGAAGAATCTATTCCCTTGAAAAACAAAAAGAAAGGAAGGCCTATGAGGGGCCAATCACCTGGAAAGGCAATCCAGAGTTTTGAGTGGGCTTATCTGTACAAGGCCTGCTACTTCACCTTCTGGTAAACGAAAGTGAGATTATTTTTTAAAATATTTTTTATTAAAATGATATTTTTATTTTTAAAAAATTATTTTTAATATTAATACATTAAAATAATCTAAAAACATATAATAAAATTAATTTAAAATAAAAATTTAATTTTTTTAAATATTTTGAAAATATAATGTAAAAAGTATCTTAATGTGTTGATATTAAATATTTTAATATATTTATAAATAAAAAAAACACTATATATTATAATGACATGAAAGTGACAAGTGCAATAAATAATGACAAGAGCAATAGATCCATGGGTCATGGTTGAAACGTCATGCCTTGTGTAATATTCCGACTAAAAAGCATGCCTATTATTAATTAACAAAATTAATTGTGTAATTTTGCACATTTTTCTTTTCGTATTTTCATTCTGGTTTATTATTTATAATAACTAATACAAAAAAAATTTAGTAAATACAAAATATTTCAAAAATTAAATAAATTGGTTAGTGCATACTAACACCCACAGGCCACAACCTTAGAGAAGCGCCTCCCATCAACCGAGAAATGGATTTTCCGGCGGCGTTTGAATCCTGCCGTCATGCTCTTTCCAGTGTTATGACACGTGTTAGTGGCGGTGTATTGTTGAGCGACGACAAGCTTTTGTTCGAGAGAACTCTCTTCAGTCCTCAGCAATGCCTAGCCCATGTCTTAATTAACCTTCTGCTATGTGACAAAGATAAAAAAAATAAAAAGTAAGCCATTTATCTTAGTTATTTTAAATTATGATTACAAAATGGTCAACATTGATTGTTCCATGAATTTCTATTTCTAATTAAGATTGAAAAGAAATAATAAAAAGATTTATCGATAATCTTGTAATTATGGTTCATTAGTGGTTTTTCTCACTTTCAAGATTAACAAATCTTGTAATTAGTTGTTTTTCATCTCAGTTTTTATTTTTTTTTATTTAGTTGTAATCCCTTTAATTTTTTTTGTCGTTCTGGAATAGTTATTATTTTTTATTTCTATTTATATATCTATACTCTTAGTTTTGCCGTTTAATTATTATTTTTATTATTTTTTATTTCTGTATTAAATGTAGCTTACGTTAAAGGACATAATAAGTTTAGCTTTGATAACGTGAAATGAAAATGAAACTCTCTTTTATACATATATATTGCATGTTATGTTCTTAGTGATTTATTATCCCTGTGTTATTTTTTCATCTGTTTTATTTATGAATGACTTGATATATTTTTAGTTTAAATTGATTTTTACTTAAAAGAAATTAAAATATTTTTTTTATTTTTTAAGATTTATTCTTGATATTATTATCTTAAAAGTATTTCAGAACACTGAGATTAAATTAATTTAAGATAAAAAAAACTCTTATTCGTTTTTTATATATATTTTAATGTATTAATATTATACAAATATCAAAATTTATAATTAGCCTTATATATTTTAAGAAAAAATATTTTAAAAATAATCGTTATCATTATTTTTAACACCTTATCCCATAATAAAATGAATATATATATAAAACTAAATAATCAAAAGTTTTTTAGGCAAACAGGAAAGAAAATAACATATTAATTTAGATTGTATTCGATAGTCTGATAATATCTCATAATGATAATAATACTAGTTTTGCTTGTCTTTGAATTTTGTTCTTCAATCATTTTCATTTGTATTTTATAACAATTATTTTCAATGCTACTAATATTGTTTTTTATTTTACTTTCAATTATAGTAATAACAATGAAAATAATAATTCAAAATAACATGTGTCGATTGTTAAATTATCACAATTATTATAGCTATCATTCTAACCATTATTATAAATAAGTAATATTTTAAATATTATTGGCAATACTGTTATTGTCACCATTATTATTATTATTCTAATAATAATTATTATGATAATCAACACTGTTATTTTATTAATATTATTTAAATTTTAATTAGTATTATTATCATTATTAATATCATTATTATAATTATTTATATCATTATTGGTATTTTTTGTATTATTTTATGATTTATTATTGTTATTATCATCAAAACATAAGTATTATAGCTATTCCAATAAATTACTATTGTTATTAACATTAAGATTAATAATATCACTATTATTACCATGATTATAGCATCTAGATGATTATTACCATTATTGCTAAAACAATACAAAATTATTTAATTATCTCGAGGAATAAAAAGTCAAAATTTTAACAAAAGAGTAGGCAAGAAAAAAACAAACTAAAATTATTATTATTGTTGCTTAAATAATGAAAATAATAATATTACCCTAAAGAATAAAAAACCTAAAAACTTTAACAAAAGAGAAAAAAATAAATGTCAAAAAAATTAATATTATTAGCTTATAAAAAGCATTTAACTTGAAGAAGTAATACAAAAAAAAGGGAAAAAAGAAGAAATATAAATTTTCAAATCATCACCAACACAAATTAAAATTTAAGGACTAAATTGAATAAAAACACAACCCAAGCAAAAGAGAAAATAATAAAATTTTAAAACTGAAACTAAGAGTATATACATATAAACATAGGAAAAATAAAGCAAACAAATTTTACAATTATTTAAAAAAAAAAACGCTAAACTTATCATTATTATTGTGTAAAAAAATAAAAACCATGAAATTATCTAGAAAAATTTTTTTTATCAAAAGAGGAAAAAAAAATCAAAATAAATATTATGAGAAAAAAAGGAAAAATATATAATTTGAAGAACATATATAAAAAAAGGAGTAAAAGAAGAAATATCAATTTTAAAATAATCTCCAACATAAATTCAACAATAGAGATTGAACCAAACAAAATAAATGACAAAATTCAAAAACCAAATTTCAAAGCATAGGCAAATGTATGAACAAATAATAAATATTTTCCAACAAGGATAGACAAAATGAAAGAAATTGAAATAAAACTAAAAATTAAAAGAATAAAAGTCAAAATAAAAAATATAATTGTTTTTATTTGGATGACCAAAGTGTAACAAATTCAAATCTCGCGAGTGAAAAGAATAAATGGAATTTAAGAGAAAAAACAATCAAAATACTAAGGGTTGAAGTAAAAAAAAAAATATATATGATTAATTTTAATTAAAAAATAAAATTGAGATAGATTAAAACATGTAGACTAAAAACATTAAAGGAAAAAACAAAAATCAAAAGAATAAAGGCTAAAATAAAAATAATATATATAATTAATTTTAAATAAATGGTAAAATTGAAAAAAAAAGAGCCAAAACTTCTATAGAAACAATGAAATAAAAATATCAGGGACTAAAATATATTTTAACGCTACAAGAGAGAGAAAATGCACAAAAAAATATCAACCACGAATGACCGTCTACCCACATTCTTTTGATACACGCACCGCCATATGGAATAGGACATGATAGACATTTTCTTCCGCCTCCATCCATAGCAAAAATATGAAAAAGATAAAAATACTCTCCAACAATCAATTAATGGCAATAAGACCTTAGGAAAAAGTAAAAAAATACCCGTGAGACAAATAATTAAATTTTAATGCAATGAAGGGCAAAATAATAATTATACTATTACAATTCATAATAATTCGAGTTTATTGCTATAGTGTTTCAATGACGCGGTAAAAATCTATAAAATTAATCGAAATATATTTAACTGACGCAGTAAAAATCTATGAAATTAATCAAATATATTTAAACTGATTTGGACACCTGTGTTTTATAAAAAAAAAACAATCATTGACCCTTAAAGAAATTAAATACTAGCAATGAGTGAAAATGACGAAGAAAATGAGCTTATCCTTATCGACATTTGGAAGCTAAGAATTTGATATCCAAAATTCAATCATCGAGGACGAATTCTCAAGTTGTCAATCAAATCATTATCAAGTTGCGCATTACCTAGAAAACGACAATTCAATCAAACAAATATTATATCCAAATTGAGAAAAATCATTGAAAGCAAATCATTGTCTAGAATTTCTCTTCATGTCGTGCATGAGTTGAAACTTGTGTAGTTGTATTAAAAAAAAAAGTGGGATTTTTAATTTATTTTTTAAAGCATTTTAGAATTATTTTTAAGCATTTTAGGGATGTTTAAGAGTGTATTAATTATTATTTTTTAAAATATTTTTTACTTGAAGATATATCAAAAAATAATTTTTATTTTTTAAAATAACCTATTAAAATATTTTGAAAACATCGTGATTAAGCTAGGCCTTTACTGCATAATCATAAGGTTAAATATTATTTATTGTTGTTGACTGGTTGCAAGTGGCAACGACATAGTTCTTGTCTTCATCCTACAATGTTATGTGAGGCTAGAAATCCAAATTTTTGAATTAAAATTTAGTAGATATTTTTTATTTAAAAATGTATTAAAATAATATATTTTTATTTTTGAAAATTGAGAGTCCCATTCTAGAGGAAACGAATAACTCATCCTCATTTTTTTTTATATTTTATAATTATTTTATGTATGATAGGTTATCTAATAAAAAATATAATTTATTTTTAAAAAAATAATTGAAAAATTAATTTTGAAGAGAAATCGTAACATATTTAGAAACGTTCATTTTCACTTGAGAAAAATTAGAATTAATCCTAACTAAAAAATTGGAATTAATCATAATGAAATTTTATTATTTATTTTTATTTTTTTGGTGAGGTTGTTCTTTGAAATTTTAGAGAAAATCACTATGGAGAGACAATTATTGCTTTACGTTTAATACACGGACCCGCCCTCAATGGTCTGCTCTCTCCTCCAATCACAGCATGCCAAATCATCCCTCGCGAAAGGTTCCCCTTACTCCACGGAATAAGGAGTAGTAGTTTAGTGATTGGCTGACATCTCCAATTGGTCTTATGCCCTCATCTGCCACGCGGCGACCACGCAGAGCAGCAACTTCAATCATTGGAAAGTCCGAACCAAATTGCTGAACCTATAGTTTGTGTCCACGTTATGGCCCGAGATACTTACATGTGGCACTAGAAATTTCCGAGAAAAATCTCGTACGTGTCATAACGCTAGTGGTTTGCTACAATGACAACAAAAATAATAAAATAAATCTGTATTTATAAATATAAATATAAAATAATTTTGTGTCTAAAAATAAATTTAACGTGAAATATAAAAAATATTTATTTATAAACGACGAAATCCGTCTTTATGTTTTTGGACCCTAGACAATTGGCTATATGTATGTATGTATATATATATATATAAACAAACAGCACGGGCATAAATGCAAGAGTCCTATATATATATATATACTAGCTAAGTGCCCCCGCGCGTTGCCGCGGGGTACACAATATTTTTTTAAATGTAAAAAATATTAATTATATATATTTTTAAATTGTATTATAAATTTAGTTAAAATAAATTTGTCCAGAAATTCATCCTCACATTATTGTTATTATTATTGTTATAAGAGTTAAAATTATTATCAACATTACTGTTAAAATAATAACAAAAATTAAATTGACTTGAAAAATCATTAGAAAAAACAAAATATTTTTATAAGTAAACAATAAAAAATTAATAATTAATAAAAATTAATAATTAATCATTAATAAAAATTAATCATTATTATTGTGTAAATGGTAAAATAATAAAAATTATATAATCCAAAGAGCAAATTAAAATAATAAAAAGAAAAAAAGAAATAAAGGAAAAAAGCGAATAATATTTATTATTCATATTATTATAAAGACAATAAAAATCAGTAAATTATATTGAGAGAAAGAAATATTAAAAAAATAGGAAGCACGAAAAAGCATTAAAATATTGTTATTATTATAATTCATAATAATAATAATAATAACAATATGAAAGAGTATATAAACAATAAAACATTAATAAAAAAATCAAAATCAAAATCAAAATCAACATTGTTATTACTATCAAAAGAATAGATATTATAAAATTACCTCGATGAAAAAAAACTTAAAAAACATTAACAGAAAAGTAAGCAAGAGAAATAATTAAATTATTATTATTATTAAATAATAATTAATTAAATTACCACTACTATATAATTATTATTATTATTATTCTAGAATTAAAGAATTCATTGAATAATAACAGGGATCATTATAGAAATAATAAGAAATCAAGGGATGAAAAAAAAATTTAAAAGTATAAGGGCCAAATATTAATTATGTTAGATTTTTTTATTATAACATAATGTTAGACAAAATAATAAATTTGTATAGAATTTTTTAATTATAAATTTGTATAAAATAATAAATAGTTTTATCCATAAAAAGATGAATATATAAATTAAAAATATATCCTTATGTTATTATCATTATCATTATTATAACAGTTAAAATTATTATCAATATTACTGTCAAAATAATCTCAACAATTAAATTATCTTGGAAAATAATAAAAAAAGCAAAAGATTTATGTATAAATAAGAAAAAAAAAACATAAACACTAAAATTATCATGATCATTGCATAAATAGTCAAATAATAAAAATCATCTAAAAGTAATAAAAAACCAATCACTAAAATTATTATTACTATTGCTTAAATAGTAAAATCATAAAAATCATTTAATCCAAAAAACAAATAAAAATAACAGGAAAAAAAATAAATAAAGAAAAAAAGAAGCAATATTAATTTCAAAATGACTATCAATTTAAATTCAAATTTCAGGATTTAACCGATTTAAATAAAATCAGAAGAAAAAAAAACTATAAAAAACTAAAAGTATAGATGTATAAATATGAATAAAAAAATATACATTGTCTAAGAATTTATAAAAACAAACTAAATGAATTAATATAAAAAAACCATGCAATAATCAAATAAAAAAAATAGTTCTATCAACAAAAACATTAATACATAAATTGAAAATCTATCCTCATGTTATTATCATAATCACTACTATAACAGTTAAAATTATTGTCCACATTATTGTCAGAACATTTTAAATAATTAAATTGTCTTGAAAAATCATTGAAAAAAGGAAAAGATTTTTGTATGAAAAAAGAAAAAAACACTAAAATTATCATGATTACTGCATAAATAGTCAAATAATAAAAATCATCTAATCCAAAGAAAAAAAGAAGAAGAAGAAAAAAAAAACAAAGAGAAAAAAAGAAAAAAAATAAAATAAAGGAAAAAAAGAAGCAATATTAATTTTAAAATGACTATCAATTTAAATTCAAATTTTAGGATTTAACTAATTTAAATAAAATTAAAAGAAAAAAAACTATAAAAAAACTAAAAGTATAAATGTATAAATATGAATAAAAAAATATACATTGTCCAAGAATTTATAAAAACAAACTAAATGAATTAATATAAAAAAACCATGCAATAATCAAATAAAAAAAAATAGTTCTATAACAGTTAAAATTATTGTACTTTCAGAACAATTTAGATAATTAAATTGTCTTGACTTTCTCGACTCGTCGATATTCTGAAAAACCGGATGGAAAAAGGCGGTAACCACAGTTCTTGTCGTTATTTTGTCTTTATTTTGGGTTTTTTTTGTAGACTATGCATATAAAGAGGAAAAACCGGTGAACTATTTTGTCTCTTTAGGGGCCTTTTCGTAATATCAAATTAAATCGGGAGAAAAAAAAAAAAAAATTTTTACGGATAAAATATGTGAACAGTGAAATGTGTCTTGGCACACAATGATTTTATGCAAAAAATATATATATATATATATATATATATATATATATATATATATATATATATATATATATATATATATATACACATACATACATACACACATATATGATTAAATAAAATCATACATATATTGTTCGCGCATTGCCGCGGTATTTTTGTGTATATAATTTAACATAATTAAATCAAAAACAATAAATTTATATGATATAATTAAGAAGAATTATAAATTATGAGATAAAATGTAGCAATTTTTAAGTAGAGTTTGTTACGCAAGCATAAATAACATTTTTAGAATAACAACAAAATAATTATTAAATTATCATGGAAAAAAAACTCAAAAACATTAACAAAAGAATAAATAAGAGAAACAATTAAATTATTATTATTAATGTTGTTATTATTATTATTATTATTATTATCATTATTATATTAATAATGAAAGAAACAAAAATAAATGAAATACTCAAAATAACCTAGAAACTTAAACAAAAGATTAAAAAAAACAAACTAATATTGATATTACTGACAAAAAAAATAAGAAAATTATGCAAAAAAAAATTAAAAAAAAGAGCAAGCAAGAAAAACAATTATTATTATTATTATTATTATATTAATAATGAAAGAAACAAAAAGTAAATCAAAGACTAAAAATATGCAATAAACTTTAACAAAAGATAAAAAAAAAAACAATTATTATTACTATTACCGGCAAAACAAAAAATATTATCAAATTATCGGGAGAAAGGAAAAAAACACAGAAGAGTAAGAAAAAAAAATAAATTATTATTATTATTATTATTATTACTATTATTATAATTATCATTATTATTATTATTATTATTGTATTAAATACACTTATATATATATGGACAAAAGTAGGGATTATTCTAGAAATAAAAACAAATTAAAAGTATAAGGACTGAAATGAAAATCAAATATAAAAGGCTTAAATTAAAAAATTAAAAGTCAAAGGGCTGAAACGCAAATTATATTTATTCTCAATTGAAATCAGAGGACAAAATTGCAAAAATCGGAACTTCTGTACCGAATTAATTGAGTTTTATACATCCAATCCGGAAATTGAAAGTAGGAGGACCTAAGTTAACTTTTGACATTCAATTAATTAAAATCGGAGGACTCAATCGAACTAAATCAAAACTTATATAACAGAAATTAGGACCACATACAAAATTAAACATTTAGGGACCGAAGTGAAAAGTAAAACAACTTGGGGACTCTCGCACATTTACGTGCAGGAGAGACTTTAGCCATTTCAGAAAATAATTAAAAAATCAAAAGTTGCGGCGGACCGGACCGGTTCGACCGCGCGCAATTACGCCGGTGCCCCCCAGCCGGAACCCTTATTTTGTCTTATTACCAGGGATGAAAGCGTCAATGCAATGTTCACGGCTGAATATTTAAAAAAAAAAAAGGACGGGAAAAGGAAAAACCGAAAATAGCCCCGTTCACAGCCCCACTTTGCCGCGCGACCGAGGGCCAAAATCGCCCTACACTGCTCGAATCCACAGTGATCTGTGAGAGGGAGCACAGTGAAAACGCCATAATGTTTAGATGTTTTGTAATATATAGAGAGAGAGAGAGGACTCTTGCATTTATGCCCGTGCTGTTTGTTTTAAAAAAAACTTTACTTGCATTATTCATCCTTCATATTTTATTCATGTCAATTTTGGTCCTCAAAGTTATAACTATAAAATATATTACGACTGCTAGTTTACTGGTCAACGAGTAATGATGAAGGATCCATGTGGTTGATATTTTTAAATATTAGTAAATTATTAGTACTAGGCGTCAGCAGCCGTCCATTTACTCCACCGACAATTTTAAGTTTTTTTTTTATTTAAATATTTGCACAAATTTGTCACAAATTTGTTGTCCTTTTCATAAAAATAAAATAATTATCAAGAGTTATTATTATGATGGCTGAATGATTAACAAAAATCTCAACAAAGATTTTTTTGGTTTATTTATTTATTTTATTTTTCAAAATAATTTTATGATTGTTATTGTTTAGATAATAGTAATAATAATTTTTATCATTGTTTTTATTTTTCTTCCTTATTTTTTTGTTAAAATATTTAGATTTTTTTATTTTGTTCTCCTTTATAATTTAAGAATTTTTATTTTTTAAGCAATAATAATAATAACTTTAGATAATGATAATAACAAGAATAATTTATTATAATGGTTATAGTATTTATGATATTAATAATTGTAACTCTGATGATAATAATAACAACAACAACAATTCATAAAATAATTGCACTAATAATAATAATGATAATAGTGATAATAGTATTAGTCATAGTTGTTATGATAATAATTATTGTGATAATGACAACGACGATAATAATAGTAATAATTGTGATAGTTATAATAATGCCAATAATAATTATTTACAGTGATAATGATGATAACTGTAATAATAATAATAATAATAATAATAATTTAACCATCATAATAATAACACTAAAAATAATAATTGAAATAATTCATTACTCAATATTGTGCTCGTTGCTAGTTGACTTTTGTGTATTCTCTATATATAATATTCTAGATGTATTTAAAATAATGTTATTTTCAGATTTATTGATTGTATTTACATTTAATGTTATTTTCTTAATTCAATTTCTTTAAATTTCAAAACGGAAAGGTGTGGAGGCGCTGATTCTTTTTATTTGAAAGATGCTAAAGCACCTATTTAAAATAATAAAAATAAAATATAAAAACAGGAAAGAAATAAAAAAAATCAGAGGGCATAAAAGCAAAATAGCACTAATATCTAAGGCACGTTTTGTTTTAAAAATGTTTTGAAAAAAATTGATTTTTTTATTTTTATTTTAAATTTTTATTTTATTATTATTTTCAAATCATTTCAATATATTAATATCAAAATAATTTTTAAAAACTAAAAAAATATTAATTTAATATATTTTTAAATAAAAAAAAAACCTTCTGAGTTCCCAGCCATATCAAACAGTAAACTCGCCACCGAGTGGACCCGGTCCCAAACACCTTCCCAGCCGTTATTTTGCAGACAAAATCTAACTAAAAAAATAATGTAATAAAAAATTTGACTATAGACGACTCGCCACCGAGTGGACCCGGTCCCAAATACCTTTCTTCTATTTTCTCTTGTGCTTCTTCCTTTCTCCTCCTCATTCTTCCCTCTCGTGACCCTTTCGTGGACTTCACAAAAATTCTTCCTTTTCTTCTCTACACGGATAAACATTCTCTTTTTGCCTTTGAATATTGCTGGAGTTTAGAATTTTGCTAATAAAGATTCAAACTTGTTGAGTAAAACAACAGCAAGAACCATCATGGTTCCCTTTTGGTTTCTTTAACAGTAAGTCATGTTCTTTACTTTCTTTATTTAATTCTTCTTCTTTTCTTTTCTTTTTTTGGTTCTATTTTGACTGGTTTACGAGCTTAAAAAAATGGTAACCTGCTCTGAAATCTTTGTATTTTAATGGAAAATGTCTCTTGAAGATATTATTTAGCTGCCATTTTGCGTTTTGAGTGCTGATTTGGAGATTTTATCCGAGTTGTGGATCAATTTTTGACTTTTTAACTCCTGTGGGGTTATTTTTGTTTTTTTAATCTGGCATTCAAACTTGCTGTATTACCTTAGCCTTTGTTGATCAGTTTTTTTAAATCTGGCATTCAAACTTGCTGTATTTTCCTTAGCCTTTGTTGATCAGTTTTCTTGGTAGTGTTGGCGGATTTCAAGATTTCGTTTAGTTGAGGGTGGTGATCTTGATTTCTTGAGAGAACTGTTCTTCAGTGTGTGCATGTATGATGTTTGAATCTTTATCTCTCCATTTCAATTTTGTACTCATTTCTGAGCTTGTATGTATGATGTTTGAATTTTTATCTCCTCATTTCAATTTTGTACTCATTTCTGATTAAGTTTCAGTTTTTGAAGTTACAGTAATCATCCGTAATTTGTTAATGACCTGTACTTCCGTTTCTGGGGAACTTCATTTGAACCTAGGTTTTATCATACTGCTCGTGCAGAACTTTGGTTTTTTTTTTTTTTTTTTTTTAAATAATATATTTTCGAATATTCGTCTACAATCTCTAGCAATTGTAGAGAAAACACCTCGCATTAAGAACTTGACTTGCCCCTCCCAGGACGACTTCGAGTCTTTGCACTCTGTTGTATGAAACCTTTTGGTTCATGTTATATCAGAAGTTTTTTCACAACTTTGAAATCTGATGAAGTAGCTCATTATTTTTGAGGTTTTATGAATCTTTTGGTTCATGTTATATTGTTGGTTGGTTAAAGAAGAGGGACCATCGTTTATTTTTTTCTTTCCATTTTTTAAAAATTAATTCATGTTTTTGGTTGAACTATTGCTTTAATATGCCAAAAGTGTCTTATATATCAGGAAATTAATTATTATGAATGAGTTGATTTTTTTGATTGTACCAAACAGGTGATGGAGGTTACATACATCATTTGAAATAGACTAAGCCGCTTTACTGTTTTTGGATTTTGATGTGTAGCATGTGTCATTATTGTGGTGCTGATCAGGCTAAGTTGAAGGATGAAAAGCAGAAACTAGAGAATGGAGATTCTTTAAAACTAAATGTTGAAGAGCCCATTTGGTCTTGCCAATTTTGTCAGGAAAAGCAGGAACTAGAATCGATGAACCATGATGGTTTGAGTCATTCTATGTCACTAATGATCACTCCAACAACTTCGATGTCTATCAGTGATAGATCTATCTCAAGCTGCAGTAAATTTCTGCCTCTCCTTGTTACTCATCTTATATATTTTTGTGATATACTGACATCTTGTTGTATATTTCTTATGTTTTATTTTGGTTATTTGTTTGCTTAGGTGATATTTCTGTGGATGTAAACTTGCATGACCGGTATTATCACACCTCTGAAATGTAGTGCAGTTAGATATTACTCTTTGATTGTTTATTAACGATGATTTGTCTTCCGGCATTTGTTAGGGCTCATCAAGAGGAAGGAACAGTACACAGTGCCCAGAAGGATCTAGGTTATGGGATGAATGACCGACAGCACGACACAAGATTGGAAGCTCCTGTAAATAGAGTTGATGGATTACATAAAGTGATGGAAAAGGATAGCCATAATGGCAGTGATAGAGACACAGTGAGAGATGTAGAAATCGTGGAACTTATTCATGATCAAGAATCAAAAGGAAACTCTTCTGAGAACAGTGTTGGATCTTCAAATGAAGGAAGTGATATTTCTCAAATCAATGACAACGAATTAGATGCACGGGTTTGGGAGCCTCCTGAAGCAGAAGATCCAGAGGATGATTTGGACGGTGGTGTGGCTTTTATTGACGATGATGATGAGTGTGGCGATGGCACAGAATGGGGTAAACCAAGTTCTTTGAGGGGTGAAGGCAGTGGAAGCTTCAAGTTCAAAGAAGAAAAGAAAAAGGCAATGGAAGAAGTGGTCAATGGGAAATTCAAGGGCATCATGAGTCAGCTTCTTAAAACAGCAGGTGTTGGCTCTGTGGTAAGAGATGGTGAAAGTTGGCTGGATATTGTTACATCTTTATCATGGGAAGCTGCTTCATTTTTGAAGCCTGAAGCAGTGGATGGGAAAGCAATGGATCTAGATGTCTATGTGAAAGTAAAATGCATTGCAACTGGTTCTCGTAGTGAAAGGTGATTGCATTATACTTGTATTTTCAATCCCTCAGCCTTACCCCCCCCCCCCCCTGAAAAAAAAGAAAAGAAAAGAAAAGAAAAAAACAATGACTGACCGAGGAAAAGAAAATGCTCTACCATGAAAGGATGTGTGGTATGTTGTATAGCATTTTAACTTAAGATTATTTTGTTTCTAGCTAAAAAACACGATTTTGGCTGTATTTTCTTGCAGTCAAGTTGTGGCAGGCTTGGTCTTTAAAAAGCATGCTGCTCACAAGCACATGCCCACTAAGTACAAAAACCCACGGTTGTTATTGATCCGAGGTGCGCTTGGTCATTCATCAAGTGTACTGTCATCGTTTAAATCAATGGAGCAGGTATTTGATCCGGATTTCTCAAGTCTTGTTATCTCATAGTTATGCTGTTATTTGTTTTGATCTTTTTCTCAAAAACAGGAAAAGGATAATCTGAAGTCTCTCATTGAGACCATAGAAATGTGCCATCCAAATGTAGTTTTAGTAGAAAAATCTGTTTCTCGTGATGTCCAAGAGTCCATCCTAGCTAAGGGAATGACATTGATCTTTGACATGAAGCTCCATCGTCTAAAAAGGGTTGCACACTGTACTGGTTCACCAATTTTATCATCTGATGCTTTGATTAGCCAGAAGTTAAAGCAATGTGACTCTTTTCATATTGAGAGATTTGTGGAGGAACATGCAGGGGTAGGCGAAGCAGGAAAGAAGCCAAGTAAGACATTGATGTTCATTGAGGGCTGTCCGACACATTTGGGTTGTACAGTGAGTCTATAAACCCTTGAATTTCCCCCCCTAGTTCTCTGCTGTGGAGTCTGCACTCATCCATCACTTTTTTAGTACAAGAGTTCTATGCACAAATGAACACTTGGTTGCTCACTCTTTCCCCCCTCTATCTGACACAAGAACAAGCTATTTGAGTTTAGTTTCTTGCATGACATTTTATGTGTAAATTGGTGATGCATTATTAAAATTTGGAAGAGCAATAGCTGCATAATACCTTAAAAGCAATCACATTTTTCTAGTGGAACATTGCTTTCTTTCCCGCAGAAAGAGAAGGTTGTCTCTACATGTGTATGTTATGTTTTATTTAGCTAACTAATCAAATGCTATATTGCCTTCTATCCTGGATGATGAATGTGTCATACTTCTCTTCTGTTTTATAAGAGGCTGCTGAACATTTGACCATACCACTCAATTTGTCTCTCAGTTTCTTATGGTAACATTTTCTGTTCCTTCTTTCAATGCAACGCTCTTCGTTAATTATACATACAATTGACTGTGTGCAGATTTTGTTGAAGGGAAGTCACAGTGATGAGTTGAAGAGGGTCCCAAATATTTGTGTAAATCTCCTTGCAACTAGCCTGACTTTATACCTTTCTAGGCTATATTGTCATTTTTATATTTCAGTGCATAAACCCACTTACACTCCATTGTCTTCTCTTTTGGTAACTCAACTATGTTTTCTTCCGCAATATTTGCTGGAGCAGCCAGCAACTCATCAAGAGATCTGCAACTATCTGTTTTAGGAAACAGTATTCCTAGTGTTGAGGAGTCTACAACTGAAACTGGCTCATCTACCATTCTCTAATCCCTTTTCTAATAGCAATTGGTTGATCAAGGTCAGGATTAGGCAAAAATGAACAATGAGGTTCTTTACCTTGCTCTAGTTTAGATTTTTAGGCTTGCAAGAGAGTCAGATCAGGTTGTATCCTTCCATTCTTTCTGATTTTTCCTCCCTTTCAGCCTCTTTGAAGAAAGTTGTAGGGGACAACTTACCTCTTGTCTCCTCTTCTCCTGATCAGTCTTTACCTGATTGCTCTGGCTTCAATGGAAAAGAAATTGATGGTCAAATCATGGAAGATGTTCCACTTTTAAAAACTATGGAAGCTTTTGACCTCTTTGATATGGAAGGTAAAAAAGATTCCAACAAAGAGAAGCTTGTTGATGGACATCCCCAGTCTTTGTCTCATTACTCTGAAGCCTCTTTGGACAAAGAAAAAAATGTCAATGCAGTGTTGGATTCTCAGAGTATTTTGGTTTTGATGTCTAGACGGAATGTCTTAAGAGGGACTATATGTGAGCAAAACCATTTTTCTCATATAATGTTCTACAAGAATTTTGATGTTCCCCTCGGAAAGTTTCTTCGGGATAACGTTAATACTCAAATTCCATAAAAGATTTAGAAACTTTGTCTTGCTTTTTACTTTTCCAAGAGATCAAGGCATCTCCTAAGAACATACATAATGAGTAGGATTGTCAGAGAATAAAGAATGCCTTGATAGCTATGAGCTTATAAAAAAAGGAATTGATGATCTTTCTAGAAATAGGTTTATGCTTTTGCTTCACGAAGTATTCACCATGTCCACAACATGGGAGAATTTAATTGGCTCCTCAATTGTTTTCTAGATTTAGATTGCAATGAGTTGACAACATGGGAGAATGTAATTGGCTCCTTAACTGTTTTCTAGATTTAGATTGCAATGAGTTGAAGTTTGCATTGATAGAAACCGCTGCATTGCAGAGAAGCCAGTGCAACACTTGTGGTGAATTGCCAAAAGCTCATTTTTACTATTATGCTCATCATAACAAGCAGCTTACCATACGAGCTAAAAGGCTTTTGAAGATTTTGCCTGGAGAAGCAGAAGGAAAACTTTGGATGTGGATTCGATGTGGTAAATGTAAACATGAAAGCAAATTCCCAAAATCTACTAAACGGGTTGTTATTTCAACTGCTGCATGTAGCCTTTCTTTTGGAAAATTCTTGGAGCTGAGCTTTTCCCACCAATTTTCATTTGGAAGCTTATTTAGCTGTGGTCATTCTCTAGAGAGAGACTTCCTCTACTTCTTCGGGTATGAAATATTAAACCAGGTGCTCTATATATTGAAGAATTTGTTATATTGAGTAAGGTTGTGCAAATAATGTCCTTATGCTCATTAACTAGTGATAAAAAGTGTCCAGAGAGGAAATTCTTGCCATGGGATGTCATAGGAGCACACATTTTTTATAATAGTTACCGATTTGAATTTCTTTTCCCAGTGAGAGGATGGATGCTCTAGGTTATTTCTGGAATATTTGGTCAAAGTTTTGCTGCATGGCACCATATTTAGGAAAACTATACCTATCCAGGGGTATAGACACTCGAGATGAGCGACGTACGAGAGACTAGTGATGTAACAACTGACTTAATCTGGAGCGTGGGAGGATTAGATATCGAGTGAGCCATCGGAAGAGACTGTGGGCGGGAGCGTCTTGTATACACAATACCTGGTTTAAAACGAGAGCTGATTGGATGAAGATCAGATAACTGTGGCTCAAAGGAAGGATCAAAGTAGAAGGGGAGCACATAGAGGACACCAAAAAGAATTGTTGATTTTCAAAAAAAATAACATTCCTAGAAATACATATACGTCGTAAAATAGGATCATAGTAGGCAAAGCTTTACAAATCAATATTAGGATAGTTATTAACTACACATAAATAAATATTATTACTAGATCCTAGTTTATAGAAAAGAATATTTGACTTTTTGTTTTTACTCCCTACAAATGTGCTTCAAATTTGCTTTAATTATTTTAGAATCTTCAACATTTAACACTTCTCCTTAAGCTGGGTGGAAGAGATCCTTCATTCCCAGCTTGTCCAATGCGTTCTTGAATGCAGGATTCTAAACTCCTTTAGTAAGTTGTTCCCCTGTAGGCACATGAAGGGTGCATATCAATCCATTCTCTAATTTTTCTTTGATGAAATGTCTATGTAAATATACTATAATCATCAGTCACATAGTATTTAAATTTTTCATGTGAATCAACTGGGAAAGGTCCCCAAACATCACTGTAAATAAGATCAAAACAATGAGAAGCTCTACTAGCATGCAAAGGAAATGAAAGAATTTTGCTTTTACCAATTTTGCAAGAATTACACTCAAGATAAAAAGAAGAACATTCTTTATTACCAAGAAAACCAGAGTGCAATGCATGAGATAAAATATGAGTATTGGGATGACCTAAACGACGATGCCATTATCCTAATGTTGATCTTTTATCTGTTAAAGCACCAACATAATCTGCATCTGTATAGCATTCTAGTTTCAGTTTCCCATGTATTTTATACAAAATTCCTTTTCCAGGGGTAGTCTTCAAGTATCTGAGTAGTCTACATTTATTGCCTGAAGATGTGAATTTTTTGGGTTGTGCATAAATTGACTTACCACACACATGGCATAAGCAATGTTTGGTCGAGTGTGAATTAAGTAGATCAACTTACCATCTAACCTTTGGTAATGACCCTTGTTAATTGTGGCTCCTCAATAATGCTTGAGATTAACATTTGTTGTACCATTTCTAAAGTACAATAATTTCTTGCTGGAGGTGCAAAGGCAGATGAAGCACTTGAAGAAGAGGCATGTGTGATAGGATTTGTTGCTAGAGGAATGGTAATAAAATTCTGAAGTAAGAAAATATTTCAATTTTCTCAATTTTTTGATTTTAAATTCTGCAGAAAAGTCTCTTTCTCAACTTATCTCTTTCCATAAAATCATCTCATGTTATTATATTGTTATCAACATAAACAATAAGGATACTCGCTTCCCCTGAATTGATTGTTTGATTAACAAAGTATGATCTCTTTGGCTTTGTTGATATCCTATAAGTATCATGACTTTAATGAATCTTTCAAACCATATTCTAGGAGATTGTTTCAAATCGTTGAGTGCTTTCTTTAGTCTGATTCTCATGGAAGAGCGGCAAAAGGAACATCCATTGTAACCAAATCAGTATATTCATGCCAAAAAGTAAAAAATGTCGACTAATAGTCTTGATTAGAAAAAGTACCATGTTGAAAAATGGCAATTGCATGTTCTAACTGAAAACGACGAGCATCATCAGTTTGATGATACACCCTCTTCAAGTGATTCCACATGGATTAAGCAGTACGATGAGCTCGCAAATTTGTAACAATATGTGGTTCCATTGAACCAAAGAGCCAAGATATAATTCAAGCATCAAGCATAGCCTATGAAGGAGTCCCTAAGTTCTTTTGAATTATCAACATTAGGTTGTGGGGTAACATCCGTACCATCAATATGGCTCCACAGATCTTTTCCTTAGAGGAAAAGTTCAAACTGAAATGCCCAAGTAGAGTAGTTTGTGCCCGAAAACTTGACACACACAGGTGCTGAATCCATTACAAATAAATGTATCCCAAGATAAATAAAACACTAAAAAAAAAGGAAAAAACAAACACTAAAAAAAAGGAAAAAACTAAGGCAGAAGACTGAAGAACCTAATGAGGCTCAAAAGAGGATTTCCGATAGGTGCTGAGATTTGAATTGTAGATTTTTGAGAGGTGAAAGAGTGAAGAACTTGGTGAGGCTCTTTGTTGTCAGAAACAGAGGATTTTCGAGAGACCAGAAATTAGTAGAGGCAGGGTGCAAAAACAATAAAAAAAAAAAAAAGAACAATCGAGAGCAATAGAGGTGCTGACAGCACAGGCAAGAGGATTTCTGAGAGACCAAAAATCAACAGAGACAGGGTCTAGAACAATCAAACCGAGAGAAACAGAGGTGCTCACAGCACAGACAAAGATCAGGTTGTATCCTTCTTCTATATACTTGAAGAGGTTGGTCAGCAGTAGCTTCTCCGCATACAATTGACAAAATAACTCAAAAGTATTGTCTAAAAATCTGCCTTTGGCCTTGATTTCTATATCTTATATAGAAGTTACAAGAATACTATACATGGAAAATAAATCAACATGATTTTAGTCCTATACATGGAAACTATAAGCTGTCAAATATATAAAATAAGAAATTTTGAAGGACAATTGTGAGGTATAAAATAGGAAAGACTTGTTGTTAGCAAGTTGTAAAACAGGAAAGGCTTGCTGTCAGCAAGCTGTACGTTGACAACAATATCTTTTGTAATATTTGGAGACTCACATGATAAAATGGGAGATAGTTGCTGTTGAGATGGGATTGAGAATGAAAACGTTTTAAAATCATTGTTAGTCTTATCTTTTGTGTTGTTTCCCTCCCCCTAAAGAGAAGAGTTGTTGAAGAAAGATTGATTTTCATTAAAACTAACATCTTTTGGCACAATCTTTTTGAAGAAGGATAATAACATTTGTAATCTTTTTTGTGTGATGAAATATCGTATGAAAACACACTTATGAGCTCTAGCATCAAGTTTGTCTCTTTGATGTTACTATTGTGTTGCCTTGCGTTTCAAGCATTTACAACCCATCATTGACTCTAGCTTGCCCAATCATCCTCCCCGTAGCTAGGTCCTAAAATATGCAATGATTAAGAAAAGAAGTTACACTACAGTTTGTCTTGAATTAGTTTTCGAATAGGCAACAAATTTGTAGTGAGATTAAGGACATGTAGTCCTTTTTTAAGAGTAAATAAAGGGTTAAGAGGAATTGTTCCTTGGCTTGCAAGTGTGGTTACAGATCCATCAACCACTGTGATTTTTTTACTGCCAAGACAGGTTTGATGTGATTTAAAAGCACCTGCAAAATAAGTCATATGGTCTAGTGCACCCGAGTCAATGACTCAAGTGCTGGAATGGTTCTGGTTTGAGGCACTAAAGACATAAAAAATTGGAATTTTACCATTTTGAGCAAGAGAGCATGACCCAGATGGTTTCTCCATTGTTTTGAGTAAGGATCTTAGGCTCTCAATTTCCATTCTGTTGAATCCTCTTACCCTAGGGTCCTCTTACTCTAAAGGTGAACTCAGAGACTGGTTCTTTTGAATTTGCCAAGTGTGCATCTTGTCTTAACTAGTTCCATTTGTATTCTCCAATATGCCCCATCCTTGTTTTTTCATGGAGTTTCCAGCATATGTTCTTTGTATGGCCTGTATTTTTGCAATAGTTACAAAAATGGTCATCTTTAGAGAATTTTCTTTCTCCAGTCTTCACTATTTCTGCACCATTCATGGCATCACTTTGGTTTCTGTTAGCATCACTTGAGTTTTTGCTATTAGTTATAACTATAGCAGATCCTTTTGTATTTGTTGTCTCAAACATCATAATTCTTCTTCCTTCTTTTGCCCTTATCAAAGAAAACCTCATTGAGTGAGGGCATAAATTCCTTCCCAAGTAGTTGGATTCGCACTTGATCAAATTCTATGTTGTGTTCTTTAAGGAATTCAAAAATCCTTTCCCTCTCCACAATTCTTTAAAATTATAGCATCATCACTACACTGCATCTTCAAATCCTAATAGTAATCTGGTTTCAACCAGAAGCTTTTCATAGTATTATAATATTCAATAACCATCATATTATCTTGTATGATCATTGAAAGCTTTTTTTTAATCTCATATATTAATGCAACATCCTATTTTTTAGAGTAGGTATGTCTCACTGCATCCCATATATCCTTTGTTGTATTCAAGAACATGTAAGGCCCACATACTTTTGGTATTATAGAGTTCCATAGCAATGACATAATCATGGAGTCTTCTTCACCCCACATTGTAAACTTTGATTCTTTTGGACTTAGAGGATTGTTCATCAAATCATAAATGTTTTCTTTTCCTTCGAGAAATGTTTTTACTATATGTGATTATTTCAGATAGTTTCTTCCATTCAGTTGATAGGAGGACTGTAAATTTTGGAATTCTCCCTACTATTTGGGTTTCTTTTGTAGTGTTTCAGACATGTTTTTTCAAGTTTGGACAAATTTGCTAGATCAAGGTAGATAGGAAGATGAGAGACAGGCTCAGAAGAAGAAAAATTGATTTCAGATCTTGGTTTAGGGTTGTGATACCATGTGGAGAATTCTTGAATTCTAATATCTCACTTTATTTCAGAATGATTTCTAGAATATATACAACATCAACAAATCTATATTAGGATAATTATTAACTACACATAAATAGGTATTATTACTAGAACCTAGTTTATAGGAAAGAATATTTGACTTTCTCATTTTATTCCTTGCAAATGTGCTTTAATTATTTTAGAATCTTCAACATTCAACAATCTTTGATACTAGCTCCTTAATCTTTGATGATGCTTCAATGTTTGTATATGAATGTTGAAATAAATGTGTGTTTTCCACCCTTTTCATGTTATCTTGAATCTTCGTGAACTGGAATTGATTTTCCTTTTGTTTTTCCAAGGTTTATTTAAGAGGGATGTTACTCTTCAATGGGGTTGGTGAGACTTTGAAGAATTTAAGATCTCGATTTGCAGGGTCAGTTCTGAACCTTCAAGGTTCTTTGAAAGAATTCTCTGATATTGAAGATATGTTGAAGCAAGAGAGTTCTGAGTTCGAGGTTAGTTTCTTATATATTTTTTTTGTCATTTACCTCTTTTAAGTTCTTGCATGTGTGTATATAATGACAATTTTACGAGTCTTCAATGCACTGACAGATATATGGCAATTTTCACAATTTTAAGTTATTCTGACACTTGTGTATTTCATTTAAGTGTTTTATCTTTAAACACGTTCAAAAGTTCTTTGTTTCTGTTCATGGTTGCTAAGTTTTTTCTTTTTTCTTTGGCTGCACTGTTGGAAACAAATCTGTTAAACATTCAGAAAGCTGTTGTTAAAAATGGTGATGATGCTGTTTATAAGCTTCTTAGTTTGAATCAATTATTGTGGGAGCTTCTTCTTGAATCATGCATCTGGGAAAGACGTCTGCGGTCATTGCTCTCGCCTGATCCTTCAGTGCTAGTGACTGGTGCCAATGAGAAAGAATTGCTGGACCGGTTTGAGTCACAGATGACTTGCACTGCTGATGGAAGAGACCATGGGAATGATACCACTTTGGGAAGGAGTGATAAAGTTTCTGATAACAGTGGCAATTTGAGGGATACACTCAGTACAGCTATTAGAGCAAGTGAGTTTTCAATCAAAGAAATTCCAGTTGATGGTCATGAATCTATGGAACATGATAATATTTATAGCTCACCTACAGTGGCTGAGGATATTGACAGGTCAAGAGCGAGTGGTCTGAACCAGAAAAGGTTTTTCAACCAAGAATTATTTGTGAAACCTAGTGACTCTGCCCACCAGCATTCTGATTGTGATGGAAATTGCCAAGCAGACTATTTTTCTAATGTACAAGTTGAAAGAATCATTCCAATTGTGACAAGTGATTCTTTTGGTGATTCTGATTCATCCAAAAGGGGTATGTCTGCACTTTCTCTAGGATTCAGCTTAGAGAACTCAAATGGATGGTTCTGGATGCCATTTTCAGAAATCCGACAGATCTACATGAAGGATCTTCAGAGAGGCTTCATGCCAAAATTTCGGCCGATTAGTAGCTATATTCAGGAACACTTACCTGCAGCCTATCAGATAATCATGGAGGAAGGAAGGAGGCTGCACATCCCTCTTGGAACTGATAATTATATGGTGAGAGACTACGATGGTGAACTCTCTAGCATAATTGCTTGTGCATTGGCATTTTTGAAAGATCAACCTGTTTCAACAGAGCTTTACAACGAGGATGGTAGGAAAAAGGGTGACATGTCTTTTAAATCTGATAGTTTAGACATGATGACTCGAACTCCTACAATGATCTCCCCACATTGGTCTTCTGATGGTTCTGATTCAGATTCTGTGCATTCTAAACTAAATATTTCTTTGGAGGAGTCATGCTTGTCCAACTTTGATGGGTTCAATTTATTGGAACCTGTGGTTCCTCCATCAAATCTCAGCCTTGAAGTCTCTCTTGCGGCATCAAAATCACTTGGAAAGGGTAAATACTCAGTAATTTGTCTATACGCTAAGCAGTTCCATGATCTTCGGAATCGATGCTGTCCATCTGAACTTGATTTTATAGCTTCCCTCAGTCGTTGTAAGAATTGGGATGCAAAAGGTGGAAAGAGCAAATCATTTTTTGCAAAGACATTGGATGACAGATATATTATAAAGGAAATTAAGAAGACAGAATTTGAGTCATTTGTGAAGTTTGCTCCACATTATTTCCAATACATGATAGAGTCATTTGAGTTAGGAAACCAAACTTGTCTTGCAAAAGTTCTGGGGATTTATCAGGTTCGGTTTCTAGATTTCATTACTTTTATCCGTTTTGTTTTGTTCTTCAAAAACTTAATTGTTTCCATACAATCTAGCAGGTGATCATTAGACAGACCAAAAGTGGAAAAGAGATAAGGCATGATCTGATGGTCATGGAGAATCTTACCTTTGGTCGAAACATGGCTCGCCAGTATGATCTTAAGGGAGCTTTACATGCAAGATACAATTCAGCTGTTGATGGTTCAGGAGATGTTCTTTTGGATAAAAACTTTGTTGACGACATGAAGTCCTCTCCACTACATGTCAGTAATACATCAAAGTATCTCTTGGAACGTGCTGTTTGGAATGACACCACTTTTCTTAATGTGAGTCTTAACATTGATTCTTTCTACTAATTAAGCAGATAGCCATACTAGATATCTTCATTCTGACATAATTTTAAATATATGATTTAAATTTGCTAAATAATATAATGTTGATGTACAAGCCAGAAGCAGCAGTGCTGGTCTCTCCTGTCCTCTTTGTTTTGCCTGTCATGCAGTGTGCCCTTGCTCTCCCCTAAGTTTTTGATCGATATACTTATCTTTTTGTTCTTTTTTCCACAATTCATAACTACCACCCATGCTGATAATTACAAGCCTTCATGTTATTTTCAATGCTCTACAGGGCATGTTGTCTGACACAATTTTGTTTGTCTTTCCAGTCGATTAACGTAATGGATTATTCTTTACTTGTGGGAGTAGACACCCAGCGACAAGAACTTGTGTGTGGGATTATTGATTATCTCAGACAGTATACCTGGGACAAGCAGCTGGAAACATGGGTGAAGTCTTCCCTTGTTGTTCCTAAAAATGTGTTGCCAACTGTAATATCTCCTATTGAGTACAAGAAGAGGTTCAGAAAGTTCATGACTGCGCACTTCTTGAGTGTTCCAGATAACTGGTGCTCACAGAGTTCCTCTAACCCTTGTGAACTTTGGGGCACCGGAGATTATGGTTCATCACAATCCAAGTCCCTAAAACAAGGGCAAAATGGGAATATTCATTAGTTTCATCTTCTGATTCATGATTCTTTTTCTTTTTAATGCTGTATTTGTTTTTAAGCCAGTCCATATTACAGTATATAGATAGATGTCACAGCTATAGCCAACCCTATGATATTAGCCCTTTTTAGCAAATTTATGGGGATAGTTTTTTTCTATAGGTCTGCCATTGTTGTGCTACAGTAAAATGCTTGCAATTTTGTAAAGTCTTTTGTGAAAATTGTAGAGAGCCATGAACTGGTTATCTCAGATCAATCAAGAAATGAGAACAAAATAAATAATAAATTGCAACTATTTCAATAGCTTTCTTACATCTGCTTATGTTCATCGCAGGTCTAGTCCATTGTGATAATGTATATAAATTTAAAAATCCTAGCATGTTTGTTAATGTTAGTAGCTTTCTTAAACCTTCGATGGTCTGAATGCTAATCTTACTTTGTCCTGGAACATGTATTGAATTAGTATCACAAAACAAATATGAAGCAGGAACATGTCAAAGATTCCATCCTAAGATGAGCAGCAAATCCCTTGAATTACTCCTTTCTATGCATTTCTGTTTTTGATCAAGGTTTTCTGCTGGTGTTTTATTTCTGTTGTTTCGCTCCAAAGAGTTTGTGGAGACTATTTTCTTTCCAGCACAAATTGAAGCCATTCTGGAAATAAGCGGTGACAATCGATAAAATTCCTCCAGGAATAGGGAACAGAATTCCTATCAGTAGTTATGAATGAATGGAGCTGAATTTGTTCACCTTACCTTCTCCTAGACAAGATTGCTTAGCTAGATCGTCAGCAACTTTGTGACCTTTCCCGAAGGTTTTGCTAATGGAGTAACTGCACTGAGAGAAGTTTCTAGTTTTTTCCCAATTGAATTTGGGAGAGTATAAGAGGAGTCTTTCTTTTTTTTTCTTCAACTCAGCAGCTGACCAGAGCCATTGCTTCGACTATGGTTGTTAAAATCACGAGTTATATGATTTTATAAGTCAACTCGTTAAACCTTGTCAATTCGGATGGAAAAATTAATTTTGGTCAAACTTGATCAAAATTTTAAAATCAGACCGGATCGGTCCGATTTTATAATTCTGCTGCAAACTGTCTAAATTTTCGCCGTCCCTTTCAAAATTTTCGCCCCCCAGCCCCCATACATGTGTATATATATATGGAATCATTTTTGAAAATCAGTACTATTAACTTTAAAATTTATATTTAAATTTTTTGAAAAAAATAATTTTTTATTTTTTACTTTAAATTAAATTTTTTTGATATTTTAAAATCATTTTCATGTCCTGATGTTAAAATAATTTGTTGGAGTTGGAGTTGGAGCTAGTACTAGCAATATCGGTGTTAGTACCAGTATTAATATTAATAATCCTTTCAATAGTAATGCTTTTGATGAATGTATTAAAAATAACGGTCATGAAACTGATTTTAATTTATATAGCATATCAACAAAATATTTATTTTAAATTTATTAGTTTTTACCTAATAAAATTCTATGGACATGATTGTTTTGTAATACATTTTTACGTTATTTTGAATCATGAATGAATCTTGACTAATAAAGTTTTATGGTCATAATTATATTGTATTATATTCAAAAATATTTTACTTATGACTTTTTTACCTACACGATTTTAATTGTGATTTTATGATTTTTATACAGAAATATTCAGGCATAATTTTATGATCTGAGTTTTCAAAGCCCCCTTCTATGTGCCTATTTGGCTGGCGGCCAAACCAGCGTTTCAACCTAAATTCAATTTTTTTTTAAATAAATATGCTTTGGTGTTTTTAAATTATTTTGATATGCTAATATCAAAAATTATTTTAAAAAAATAAAAAAAAAATTATTTTTATACATTTCAGCATGAAAAGTACTTTTAACACTATATCATATCAAAATCATGATTTTGACATCTTTAACTTTTTCCTTGAACCTACTTTTCAAGAATGTAAGTGGGAAAGCGCAGCCATTTCTCGAAATAAAAAGCGAATGTCAAATCTTATAACTAGGAAGAAACCTTCCACAGAAGTAAAGATCCTGGAAGAAAGGTAAAAAGGGAGAGAATCGCTTGCCTTGCCTATCATTTCAACATAGAATCATCTCTTACTTCCTACGTTAACTTCCTTTATCCATCATGTCCTTATGTTGTCTTCTTGCATTACAAATTGCTCATCAAAGATGGAAAACTCAATCCGGGGAGACCTTGCCGAAGACTCTGAGCCTAGCGATGATTACATCTATCTGAAAGATGATGAACCTGGTGAATCTCGTTACCTACATCTAACCAATGCAGTCCTCAGCGGAACTGCTAGGCTCAACGTTCTCTTGCCCACAGCTACAATCCTTGCCTTCACCATTTTCGCTCCTCTTCTAACAAACGATGGCATATGCACTACCTTGAATCGCTGGCTGATGGGTGTCTTATGGGCCCTTTTGGCTGCCTCCTGTGTCTTTTTCACGTTCACCGATAGCTTTCGCACATCAACTGGGCGGCTGTATTATGGTCTGGCAACATTTAGAGGGATATGGACCTTCAATGGAGGCAGGAAGAAACCATGCACACCGTCGGATTATAGGCTAAGGTGGGCCGATCTCTTTCACGCATCACTTTCTTTGATTGCGTTTCTTGCTTTTGCTGGGTCACATGGTGATGTTGTGGGGTGTTACTATCCAGGAATGCCTAGGAAAATGATCAACTTTGTTCCTCTTGTAATTGGCTTTGTGATTAGTATTTTATTTGTCTTGTTTCCTTCCAAAAGAAGAGGAATCGGGTACCCTTTCTTGCTGCAGAGGGAGGCGTTCTATTCTAGATGCTAGAAGATAACTCTCCTCTTATCGCAAACCTGGAAACTGCAACGTTTTAAAACAAAAAACTGTTGTTGGTTCTGCAAGATCGTTAATGGAAGCTGATTTACTATTTCATTTCCCACAATTCAAATTTCTAATGAGATTGTCAAACTATATTGCAAAAACCATGGCCACTTGAGTCTTGAGGGGAAAAAAAAAATACTGATTCACATATAATGACCAAATACTGTAAAGTTTAACAAAGAGAGAACATGAACAAAATGGCAAATTTCTGTGGAGTGTGCTGTTTAATAACTCTTAGCATCCCGGAATTTACAAATGTGAAACCAGAAGAAAGATTTTTCTTTTCTTTTCTGAAACATGAAATATACTTGCCTTTGTATAATGCATCGTGCCAAAGGCTATTAGACTGCAAAAATACATGAATGAACAAAAATTAATCGATTTGGTTCAGGTACAATGGCAACGCAAAGGAATTGACACACCAGGCGGTTTTCTCTTCTCTCTAACAATTGCTTCCTTGATCATAGGCAATTTTTGATGTATCTTTTTCCATATGTGATTCACTGCCCCATTAGGAGAAATAGGACCAATACCACCTGGATGGCCATTTTCAAACTGAAATATTGGCTGAATCTTAGCCATATTTTGACGAAATTCCTCCTTCTGCTTCTCAGAAATGCTCCTGAGATGATCCATCAGCCATCTGGGCTTCAAGGCATCATCAACTGCGACAAAAACAGAGAATTCTGTGTAATCCACCATGCCTTCAAATGGTAGCTCAATGTTGTCGCTTACAATAACAGGTATACACAGGCTTTGGATGGCATCAAAAAGTCGGCAAGAAGTAGGGGTGTCCCCAGCTGGATGCAAACAGAATTCTGTTGTTCTCATCCCTCTAATAGATTGCTCTCTCCCAGTGGCATTGGGGAAGCCTTCTTCCATGATAACTCCAGGCTCATTAACCAGCAAGTGCCACAAATTTTCTCGAACTATGCCTCCCTGTCAACCATAAAGTTTGCAACAACATCACACCCATCACCATGCAAAGCTCAAATGCAAATAGGTAATTTGATTGATATGAGGGCGTAACCAATTAACTTTTCTGAACAGCCTCGTGAAATAACACCAAGACAGAAGATCACCAATCAAATAGAAACAAACAAGAGAGAACCTCTCCGAGGGCCCTACAGCCACACCATTCTCATACAAAAGCTTAAAAGTCCAAATTAATTTCTCCCAAAGGATTGCACAAAATCCAAAGTTAAAAGAGAGAAAACAGCAGGGTACAAAGAAGAGCTGTATATAAATTATCACATAATAATGGCACACCAATAAGGGGAAAAGACTATATTTAATTTCCGTTGTGTAGGTAAAAAAATACATTCAAAATTGAGAAGAAATAAAAGAGATTGCTGATTAGCTGCTGAGTTATCACATAAAAAGGATCCCGTGGATAGTGAGGTGCTAAATCCAAGCTTGAATACTTGAATGTCTGACAAATTAAACCGAAAATACATGGGAGTGGGATTACTAGAGATTAATTTGTTCCATTTTTGTTTCAGAAAATTTTTACTACCGAAACAGGAAACAATGCAATAGAAAATTTCTTAGTTAGGCATTTAGTAGGGTGTAAGTAATATGATACATGAACCTAAGCATGCCATTGAATTTTTTTTTGGCTTCATTCAATACAAATAAAAATTTGCAGCTGATCAAAATAAATGTCAAAGCAAATGACTGTATGTTAGTTTTGATGATTAAGCAAAAACAATGCTTATAATAGTTTCTGAATTAACTACTGACCCGATGCCTATGTTTGGCTCCTTTAAAATAAAGAAGGGCATTTCGTTTCTTGTTCTCTGATAACTGCAATCTAGGAAGCAGAAGCGTGTATGGAACAATCACATCTTTCAGCAGTGAAACTTGGGTATGCCTTATCATATCTGACGAACTACCATTTGACGACTTCAAGTCAAGCCTATACCACCCGCCAAAGTCTACCACCAAGAGAATGGCGGGGGCTATCTCAGCTCTTACATGCCACATCGCAACTGGGTCTGCCAAAGAACGCTTCAAGTTTTAACATAACCTGACAATCCAAAGACTAAATCATAAGCTGCTAAAGTATGCATTGCACTTCTATTTTCTTGCTTTACTGCAAGGTAATGCAAAATCATCATTGTATTTATCAATCTTAGTGCAATGGCACTAATGTTATACATATAACAGATCAGATCAACCAAAACCTGCCAAACAATTACTTCAAACCCACTAACATTGAGCCCACTTTCAAACTCGTACTGAAAATTGCAAACCTCACAACAAATCCAGGACTAAAAAGTTACATTCTAAAGAAACATAACCACTCACTAATGCCATCAAATCATATCCAATAACACTGGTTAAATTATATCAACTAAAACAATAAAAAAGTGCAACGATCAAACACAACAATAATGATCCAGAACAAATCGAATATTAAAAACAACAACCCATATTGCTGAATCAATAAAACACACTACCTGTAAGGACAAAGACATGATCTTTCCCACCGGATCGCTTCCAAGCCTTGGAATTTCTCACAAAATCCATCACTTCCTTCTGCCTTTGATAATCTTCATTCCCTTCTTTTCTCCTAAAACTTCCCTTTCCTTTTGCAAGCTCCATTTCAGCACTCAACGTAGCAAAGAAGGGCACAAAAACGATATCAGCTTCGCTAAAATCAAATACCCTTTTAGCAAAAGAATGAGACTTTAACTTCTCCGGGGTCATTAAGTCACCAGTGATCCAGTACTCAGCACTGTACTGCTTAATCAATGGATTCTCAGGGTAATCAGGGAACTTTTGGTTTTTGATGGGTCGGGGTCGGGTCTGGTGATCTGGGTCGGAGCTAATACGGGCATCGGGCATTGGCGACGACCAGTATTGGTCAAGAAGGCCATAGTTGAGAGATCTAGGGAGGTCAGCTACATAGACTTTGATGAAAGTTTGAGAGATTTGCAGAGTGCTATGGGTATTTGGGAAAGATGGGACTTTGTTAGAGATGAAGAAGAGAGAGAGGGAGAGGAAAGTGAGGAGAGTTAAAGTGAGGAAGAGAGTTGGGTTAGAGCATGGAAGGGTGGTGGTGGTGGTGGTCTTTGGTGGTGGTGGTGGCGGCGGCATATTTGGTCTAAGAATTTTGCTATATGCTTTGAAAGTGGTGGTATTTGTAGGGGGTGGTGATGGAAATTTTCCAGATTTGGTTCTGAAGGGTAGAATGGCCATTTTGACTTGTGTTTTCTCGGGGTGGAGATAGGCCATACGTTATGACGTTATAGGAGGATAAATTTAGGATTTGTTTGAGAATATAAGGGTGTTTGCTATGTAAAGTTCATATTGTATTTAAAAAAAATATATTTTTTTAAATTAAAAATTTCAGTATTTTTATATAATTTTTATGTGTTTATGATAAAAATAATTAAAAAAATAAAAAAATATTATTTTAATATATTTCTAAATAAAAAAAATATTTTATAAAACAATCTTAATAACACTCTCAAATAAACATAAAAAATATTTCTCATTTTCTAACTTTGATTTTATAGTTCATTTCGTTGCCCCCCTTTCTGTAGTTGAAAACTAGAAATATTCATTTGTTGATATTTGATAAATAAAATAACAATATTTTTAATTTATAGAATAATGCAATATATCTGTTTTCTTTTTCAATTTCATTATTTTTAAAATATTTTTTTTGTCCATAGTGGCATAAATAAGAAGACTTCTTTGTGATAAATAAACATTTTTTTAAACTAAATGTTTTATTTTAAAAATGAAAATTGGCCTTTCCTTTTTTTTATTATAATGTAAAAACTTGCATTTGAAATTAAATATAGGTTTCTCTTCTTTTTGTCATCTGAAAAAAAAAATAGAAAAATTAATTATAAAAACTTGTATTTATCCTACTTTTTTCTAATTTATATTCCAAAAACATTAAAAGATTAACGAATTAGCTTTGCTAGATTTTGTAATTCCATTATGATTAGAATGTTATCCTCTTTTATTATTTTATTAGATTATGGTGGACAAGAAAAAATAAAATATTTTTTTTATTTGTCCTTACTGTATATTAATTGTTAAGCTTATATGTTTTTTTTTTAAATAATTAGATATTTTTTTAGTTTAACTTATATTAAGTATTAAAATTAATAATATTATAATAACCTTTGTTATAAAATCATGATTGATTTGATGAGATGATCCAGTCCTCGACTATTTTGAGGCTAAAAAAAAAAAAATAGTGAATTAAATTGATATGATAAAAGACATAGGTTAGCTAGAAATAAAACACGAGTAATAAACTTATTGGTTTTTTTGAAAAAGATTTTTGATAAAATTATTGTTGTTTTGATTATTATTTTAAAACTTTTTGGATTAGCCAAGTTAAGTCTTTTAACTTGTGACATGAATCTTAATTGGGATTAACTTCTAAGTGGAGTTTTAAAACTATAATAATAATAATTATTTTTATTTATATATTGACTCAAGTCAATTTGTGTTGACCCTCTCAAATTGTGACCTGAGCGACCTGCAAGTAGGTTTTTAAAAATATAATAATAATAATAATTTTATCCTTGCAATGACTCATATCATCTCGGGCTGACCTTTCAAATATGTGACCTTTGCCTCGCCCCCAGTTGGCTTCAAATAAAATTTTAAAACTATGATAATAATAGTTTTTTTTTTTTTGCTCTTATGTTAATCCAAGTTAATGATTAACCTCACTTGTGATCTGGTCCTTGCCTGGGTCGACCTAAAATTAAGTTTAAAAGCTATAATAATAATCATTTTTATTCTGAAATTAAATCGGGTCAACTTGACTAGTGACTCGAGCTTTGCTTTGAATCAATCATTGAATTGAGTTTTAAAATTAAGATAGTAATTTTTCTTACTCTTACATGCCTTAGCCATATAATTTTATAATTTAGAGTTTTTTTTATATAAATATATTTTATGAATAAAAAACAATATATATTGTCTTTTAAGACATGTTTTCCTTCTACCTCATGTTTTGAAAGTATAAAAACTCACTCCAAAATTGTTTCATAGATAAATTTATTTCACCTAAAATATTAGAAAAATATTTTATAATCACACTTAATAACTTGTTTGATTTTCATTTGAAAATGGGAAAAGATATAAATAGATTATTATAGCATTTCTAACAAATGTAGCTTTATGGAAGAGAAAAACTTTTTAGTTTTTTATATATTTATTTGGTATTAGAAAAGTTGATTAACGAAAATTATTTTAGTTAAAGAAAAATTTAAATTATTTTCATGAAAGTGTTTTCTTTTTATTCCAGGAGGAATATACTTTTTAAATTTGCAAAAAGTTCAGAATGTCATGACATTTGTTTATAATAACAAATTTGGTCTTTAATTTTTTGATTACTATATATTTTGTTTGATTTTTGTTTAAATTTTATCCCTTAGAATTTGATTTTTATAAGAACTTTGATCCTTAGTCTTTTGATATTTATTTACTTTCATCTTATCTCATGATAGGAAGAACCACCTCGATCTCCTATACCTGACGGTAGTGGTAGGTGAGCCTTTCGTGGTGGTCGGTCGACCATCATTTTTACTGTTCATGTAATACATGAACAATAGACAGCCTGAATTCTTGTTTTTTTTCCTGTTTTTTTCTGTTTTTTTTTTAATTTTTTGGGTTGGACTACTTTCGGCCCAGCCCAAGCCCTTTGGGCCACCCTAGTTGGGCCAAGCCCATTTAGTTGGGTCTGGCCCAACCTGATTTTTATTTTTTTTAAATAAAAAATATATTTAAAAAAAACAAAAAAAATGTTATTTTTATGCATACGGGCAAATTCCATTATTTTTCAAGCATATTTTTCATAAAAAAAAATATATGTTGCATCTTTCACATATTTTGAACAAAAATTAGATATCATAAACAATTTATAATTATCCGTTGGAATTTGGCCAAAATATCAAAAAAATTAAAAATTATTTTTGTTTTAGCTATTTCGGTATAAAATTACATTGTAAAGTACACCTGCAAATACTAAAAAATATTTTCTTTTATTGCGATGTAAAATAACATTGTAAAATGTACCCGCAAATAAAAAGATTTATTTTTTTTAATACGGTGTAAAATTATATTGTAAAGTACATTCATAGATATATAAAAAAAAAGTTTTTAACTATGGTGTAAAATTACATCATAAAGTACACCCACAGAATTTTTTTTCTTCTTATGAAAATGCATTGTAAAAGTTTTTAACTTAGAAAAAAATAATCAAATAACAATACAGCTTATTTTAGGTAGGGTGCACTAGGGGTAATGTGTTTTCCCTTTGCACAATAAGTCCCCTTACCCAAGACTCTCACAGACCATTAGGTTTCTAGTGACATTAATACTAGGTGACGACTCCTAATAATTATTGTCATAATTTTATGACTATAAAACAAACAACTCCATTTTCATAGCGTGTCGTTATCTCCCCAAACCCGGGGAATGGTGGGACGTGAAACACAAAAAATTGTTGATAGTAAGATATGAAACAATAAGATATTAATTGAACAATATGGTTAGGTTAGAGTTGATTATTTTAAAAACAAAAATGTGATGTGTTTAGGAATTGTTACAGTGATTTTAGTGTTTATCCTTATGCTAATTTAAATCTATGGTTAACCCCACTCACGACTCAAACCTAGCCCTTAATTAAACCCCAGTCAAGTTTTGAAAACATGATAATAATTATTTTTTTATTGACTCCGATTTACTTCACTCATGACTGGAGTCTCAACTCGTAGGCCAATCTTCCCCCAAATCGCCTCTCAAATTTAATTTTAAAAATATAATAATAATTATTATTATAGTTTTACATGTTTTGATGTTTTAATTAGAAAACTTTATAATTTTGAGTTTTTATAAGAATATTTTATAAATAAAAAATAATAAATATTGTATCCGCAGACACGTCTTTTTTATATCTCGTGTTTTGAACCATGGATGCTCATCATGGAGCTCACTGACTAAAACAAAGGGAGGAAGTGGAGGAGAGAGGCTAGAAGAATTGTAGGTTCACTGGACCATTATCTACCCAAACTCGAACCACATCAGCGAAAAAAACCCAACTAAGATACAAAAATTAAGATCAGCAATGGCGGACCATAAGAAAAGAAATATGAACAAGATTTCACATTTAATTTTCCTAACATGGTGACAAACGCAAACTCTTCAAGTGGAAGAGCGAGCTTAACTGCATCCATAACAAAAAAAAAAAAAAAACTAAAGGAAAGGAAAGGCAGCAAGATAAATCTCTAATGCTATCACATGAGCAAGGAGTATGGCAGTTTCCTTCTCAAAATAGTCAACGCTCCATCACAACCCCATCAAAATTCCAATCTCTTACAAGGTCTCTTCTCAAAGCACGACTACGTACCAGACGTGGGGGTCCAGCCATGTCATCAATACCTGGACTAGATGGTTGTGGGGCCACTTTGGATGATGATGCAAAGGAAGAGTTTGCTCTCGGAGGAGGAATAGATAACTTCCTGGTTATGCAGTTGGCAATGGCAGAACATCTTCCTTCGTTGTCTGAACTTGAGACTGAGTAGCTTCTAAAGGAGTGTGAAGGACTTTCCACGCTTTGGCATACAAGACATGCGAGACTCATATTTTGTCCACTATTTTCAGATCTAGTCTTGCTGCAAGTTATATGCCAGCACAGAAAAAAAGAACAGATCAGAATTTTGATAAATGGAACTTGGCATATATCAAAAAATAAAATCGATGAATTTGCTTCAGCCAAAATGTGGATTCACTTATTCTTTCCTGGTGGACAGATGCAATTCCCATCTTCTAACTTTATATTATGAAGTGAAAGCTGACAATGCAAATCCTCTAGCTCTACTTTTACATATTTTAACCATTCCTTATTAAGTGGATGATGACAATGCATTCAGATGACATTAACTTTCAATAAAGTAACACCAGCAAAAAATAATGACTTTCGAACACTGGTCAACAGGACAAGCATGCGCCAAGATTATGGACAATAAATGGGTATATAGTGGGGGACAATACAAGGTTGGTAAGAACACTAGCAACAACAGAGATTGGTTGGGAATGCGAAAAGTCAATCCTTGCTTGTAACAAGAGAACAACTTACTCCAGCTAACCTGTAAAATGCACAAAATCCTGTCTCAGAAACTATTCAGGTTTTCCAGTTAGATACAGTTACCAGCATCTATGATTTATCTACAAATGACTACAGTTCACTTCGCAAGGTAGTAAATTATCATGACATGATACTTAATTAACCATTGCGGTGCTAATTGTAAAATAAACATTAAGAATTTTGTCTATCAGCCCCAAATTGTTAATCCACACATCGAATATCCTTTTGGCATAAGATTTTCCTTTTTGAATTTTTGTATATTGAAAAAAAAGAAAAAGGAGAGAGTTACTTGTAATAAAGATAAACAAAGCTACAATTTTATGGACATTAAGCTAGCTAGAGCTACAATAGGCTTCCAGTAACACAGTAATGTTTCTTAAGCGGATGCTACAATCAGACCATTCTATCAATATATTGTTTTCTCACTACACTCTTCACCACTGAAGCTAAAGACCACAAGCTTCAACTGTCATATTTCATCCTATCTCAAGTACACTGCAACTCCAATCCTCAAGCGGATCTTGCCTTCCCCAAGGCATGAAACAGTAATACAGTCAGAAAATTCCAGCCCAATAAAGATGACTAGACTACTAAACTCTATCACTTGACGCACCTACTTCAAGATCACATTATGTCATGAACAAACAAACTAGGATTCATCTTCTAAGATAATAATGCCAAAGGAATGAATACACCTTTAAAAATGGTCATATCAGACCTATGAATCGGCAGAGTGTTAACCCTGGACTTGATAATAATGGGACATTGCAATGGAATTCATTGCAAATTGATTGTGAATTGAGTGTATAGTGCATCCTTTGCTTTTTAGGGAGAAAACTCCTTTTGCACTGCAATCCTAAGAGGCATTAAATGTCATCCCCTCTGTGAATACACTTTTTATTGTACTCTCAGCAATGTTTCTCTATCTGAAAAAGTAAATGAAATTTCTGATAGGCTGACTGGTATGGATAAAAAATTACGATGAAAAAACCTATAATTCATGATAACCAATCTATTGCCATGCCTTGCTAATCGAATACTTCACATCCAAAAGCTAACCATCTTTCCTTGCATTTGCAATATGAATTTCCAAAACCAGCAACAACTAATCAGCACCTCCCAAGTCCCACCTTTTCTCTACTAAATAAGTCAAATAGATTCTCATAGCAAGAAAGGTAATTTCTATTTGCAGCCATAGAAGCCATAAGGCTACTTCTAATGTTCCCCCTTGATACACTTCAATTTTTCTCCATAATCTCATGGGTTGAAATTAAAGGCAAGACAAATTCACACAATGGGACAAATCGGCTGCAACATTTACACCAAAAGAGCATGTGTCATAATAGTTAGTTATGATATGGCAAAGAAAAGCTATTTCGTAAACAATTTCCAATCATGCTTGGTGTAGAACAGCCCAAACCCGACCTCAGTAGCCGAAAACACACGGAACCAATCGAGCTCATCTATAATTCACACATAACATGTAAAGAGGGAAGCAAAGGAGTATAAGAAACTCATCAGAAATATGCTAATATTATAAACCCATTAACCAAAATCCCAATTCAACACCATCCATTAACCAGTTAATCACTAAAACTAACCCGTTCAATCAAAACAAAGAAAACCCGTCTCCAAAATCATAAATTTATTCCCATAATTGGCAAATGAAACACAAAACAGATTAATAAACCCACCAAATAGAAACACACGCAGACAGACATGAATAAAAACAGAAGAGATCTAGACAAGACAATTATGTTCAAATGATTTGAGATCCTAGAGAAACAAACCTTAAAAAATGAAACGGGAGTCACTCTTGTAACGGTAGTTTGCAGTATTGTGGAGATTCCAGGGGTGGGAGAGCTTGAATATAACATAGAAAGACCAGAAAGATTAGAGTTCAGTTGTCTTATATCTTTCAAGGAAAACAAGAGTTTTTGAACGATTAATTATTTGTTAGTGTCCGCTCTTGTCTTGTAAGCTATTATTTCCTGAGCACTGGTTCTTTATAGATTATATTATTTTGTAGGGCATATCCCCCAATCATTTTATTGAACGAATAAAATGTGAATAATGTTTTTTAAAAGTATCTTTTATTATAAAATATATTAAAATATATTATTTATTAGTTCACCCAAAATAACTAAAAAATATTTTTTTTTTGTTTTTAAAGTGAAATTTACTTTCAAAATATATTTAAAAGTAAAAGCTATGTCTAAGAATTTAACGTGTCATTTTCCATTAAAAGACCACAAAAATTCATAGAATGTCTAATTTTGTTTTTATTAAAAATAAACATGAGCGATTATCATAAGCTATAACTAAATTATATGAATTTTATATAATAATTATGTTATGAGAATGATTGAAGTTGTTTTAAAAATAATTTTAATATTTTTTTTTATGTTTGTAACTATTACTCTTTAAGGATTTTTATAAGAATAGTATCCACATATATATTGCTTAGAATAATAAACTATATATATATATATAGCTATTACTAAATCATTGTTGCATATTAGTGAGGTACATAAAAAAAAAATGAAAGGAAAAAAGCCCACACATTGCAAGTATTTTGTTTAGTAAATAAATAAATAAATATTGTGAGGACTAACTCTACGTGACTTGGTAAACTTGGCAAATTCAAAGACTAACTCAAATTATTGGTATAATCATAGTTTGAAATAAAAAAGAATTAAAGATGACATTCTTTTTAAAATATTAAGATGAAAACATATTGGATCAACCAACATACACTCGAGCTAATATGTAAAAGTTATAGTTCGAGTTATGAGATTGTAATAACCTCATATAAAATAAATTAAAATAAATTATAAAGCTCAATTTTCAAATAACCCAATGTTGAATGATGAAAAAAATTAGTTTCAATAAAAAGATTAAAAAAACCAACCTAAGTTGCTCCTGATTAATATGTCAGGCAGACGACTTATATCATGATACCATAATAAACCTATAAAAAATAATTCAAAATAAATTAAAAGTTGAATTCTTAATCAACTCAATGTTAAAGAATAAAATTAAAAATAAATAAATTATAAAAAAACACATAAAAAGATTGATCCAAGTTAACATGAGTTAATATGTTAAACCCTTGACTCGGCTCATGAAACCGAGATAACTTTATAAGAAAACCCAAAAAATTAACTCAAGTTTATTTGGGTTACCCTTTCAAAACTATCTCTCTTGTAATGAGACTTAAGTAACCTCATATAAGAAGATCAGAAAAACTTATGAATATCAATTGTCAATCAACAATTAATGAAGGATGAGAATGAAAAAAAATAATTAAAAAGAGACATAATAAAATGACTTGAATCAATTAGGTTAAGTAATAAAACCTGTGACTCAGGTTATAAGACAAAAATAAAATTATAGAAAGAAAATCAAACAAATCATGAAGCCTAACTACTAATCAACCTAATATTGAAGGATAAAGTTGAAAAATAATCTCTTAAAACTAAAAAAAAAAACTCTAGTCATCTAGGTTAACCCATTAAGTTTGCAACATAGATCACGAGACTCGAAGAATTATCTAGGAAATAGACTGTAACAAATCATGAAACCCAATCTTTAATAGATTAAATGTTAAATGATAAAATAAAAATATAAAATAGACGGATACACACATATTTAAAAGGTAAAAGAATAAGAAAACTAACTTATGCTAAATTCAAAGTCATATTTTTTTTTAATATAAAAAACATTTTCTAATTAAAAAAATAAGAATTAAACCATGCAACGTTTACATGATGTGACCCATTTCATTTTATAAGTTTAAAGACAACTTTAACAATTGATTAAAAAGCAATTCGACTATAGAAAATTTTCTAAATGATTTTTTTTTTAATATTAAGATGACAATATATTTGATCAATTTGAATCAGCTAGGGTTCATATTCCAAATTAGTAACCCAGATTATAAGATCACGATAACCTCATAAAAAACAAATGAAAATAAATTATGAAGACTAATTCCCAATCAATCAAATATTGAAGGATAAAATAAAATAAAAATCAAAATAACCAAGTTAACTTGTCACACTCACGACTTGAGTCATAATATTGTGATAACCCATAAGAAAAACAAATTAAAATAATTATAAATCCTAATTTGCAATTAAGAGTGTGTTGTTTATGTGTTAAAAAAACACTTTTAAGAAGAAGAAAAATCTTCAAATTATTTCTTATAATCTTGGATTGTTTTGATATGCTGGTGTAAAAAATTAAAAAATTATATTATTTTGATATTTCTAAGTAAAAAACCTTTTGAAAAATAATTGTTATGACAATTCGAAACACTGCCTAAAAATATCATTAAAAAAAGAACACGATAAATATCCTAAGTTAATATGTCAAAATTATAACTCAAGTTATAAAATCAAGATAACCTCATAGAAAAAAGGTAAGAAAAAATGACATGATCTAACTGCGGCAAACCTCTCAAACTTGTGATCTTGGTTATGAGACCGAGATAATTTTTAAACAATAAAATCAAAATAAATTATCAATTTTAATTCTCAACAGATCTAATATTAAATGATAGAATTTAAAAAAAATCAATTAAAAAAATAACACATAAATGACCTTAGTCAACCCAAGTTAACTCGTTACGCAATATTTTTAGGTCATGATTTTGAAATAACTAATGTAAAGCACACTAAAACAAACTATGACGTCTAATTTTCAATTAATTCCAATATTAAAGAAAAGAGTGAAGAAGAAAAAACAATTTTTAAAAAATAACCCAAGTCAACTAAATAAATCTAGTAAACTCCAAACCATGATCATAGGACTAAGACAATTAAAAAAAATTAATATTGAAAGATACAGTTAAAATTTTTTTTATTGAAAAATAAAATAAAAAAGACTATTCTAGCAAATAGTAGTAAAGAAAGGTATAACTAAAAAAAAAATTGATTGAAAAAAATAAAATAAAAACTATTATAGTAAATAACTATTTGTATTTCTTAAAAACAAATAGGAAGATAATAAATAAGCATATAAAATTGGAATGTATAAATAAACATATATACTCATCAATTAAATAAATTACCTAAAAAATAAAATGCGTAGCCATTTTACTGTGGTCATTTATACTGTTCACCCAGACTCATTTTACTATTCATTGCGATAGTAAAATTATCATTTTACCGAGGTCTGAAAATTGTTAGCCCTTGGTACCAGGGGTATTTTTGAATTTTCACCCCCGATTTTTTTGTAATTTTGGCCGGGATCAAGGGCTATATGGGTAATTAACCAATGTTTTAAATTTTTTATTCAAAACAGTGCAGGCGTGTCATCTGCACGGCCTAGCACTGTTCTGATCGCACGCGTCTTTAAGGTAATGCGTGCGGTGTCCTCCATTGTCAGAAAATGATCTTTTGCCATCTCAAATGATTCGCCGCCATGTGATTTTACTTCACACGCGGCTGGTGTAAGTCAAATATGGCCGTGTGATCTCTGGTGAACAGTTTTTCTTCCCCCCTCTCTTTTCTCTCTCCTGCTTCCGGTTAACTACAAGACAATCCCTCATATTGGTATGTATTTCATTTCGGTCCCTAATATTTGGATTTTATTTTTATTACTGATTTTTCAATTAAACTTTCAATTTTGTTCAATTATACCCTTGAATTGAAATTGATTATGTATGATAAGTTTCATTTCAGTCCTTTATCTTTTGATTTTTTTTTATTTCTTTTTGGTTCCTTTAATAATTTTGATATGCAAGTTTGAATTTGTTGTAAATTTATCCCATATTAAAATTGGTTATATATATTAGTTTTCATTTCGGTCATTATTCTTTTAATTAGTTCAATAATTGCACCATATTGATTTTTTAAAATCCCTTTATTGTTTTTTGGTCCCAAAATTTTGAATTGTTTCATTTTTATCCTTCAATTGGACTTAATTTCATATTTTGTTTTGCATTTTGTTACTTATTCTTTTAATTTTTTTTATTAATTCATTTGGTTTTTTGTTCTTTTTGGACAATTTTTATTTTTTGTCCATATTATACATTTATGCTTTTAGATTCTATTTTTATTTTTTGTCATTTTATTTTTTGTTAGGATTTTAATGTTGACACTTATTCTTTTATTATTTTTTTATTTAGTATTGATTCCTTTCTTCTTCTTTTTTTCAATTTTTCTTGGACAATGTTTCTTTTTTGTCCGTCTTCATTTATTTATACTTTTGGTTTCTGTTTTTAATTTTATTTTTTATTGGGATTTTATTTTTATTCAGTTTAATTATGAGATTTTAATTTATGGTGGTGATCATTTCAAAATTAATATTTCTCTATTTTTCTCTTTGTTTTTTTTTCCTGTTATTTTTATCTGATTTTCAGACGAGATGATTTTATTGTTTACACAATAATAATGATAATTTTTGTGATTTTTTTTAAAAAAAATTTGACAATTTTTTTAATTCTTTAGGGTAATTTAATCATTTTCACTATTTGAATAGTAATGTTGATAACAATTTTAACTCTTATATTAATGATAATGATAGTAATGTGAAGATAAATTTTCAATTTATGTTTTCTTCTTTTTGGAGATGGAAAATTAACCATTTAATTTTGTTATTTGATTAATGCAAGTTCTTTCACAATTTATATTTTATTTGATGTGTTTAATTTAAATTGAATTATAAAATGAATTAATCCTAATACAATGTATTCAATAACTCAGATATCTGAATCTTCATGCCTTTTTTAATGATAATAATAATTTTATATTAGTTATTTCATTTAAACCTATTAAACAAATAAATATATATTCATTTAAAATTTATATATTTTATAAAAAATTTACACTTCACAAGATTTTTGAATAGATTTATTATTTTATCAAAATTTGTATTATAATAAAAAATTATATATAATTAATATTTTTTTATATTAAAAAAATATATTTCCAGCCGAGATAATATCCGATTATCATAGCTAGTAAACATATAAACTCTAGAACTTTTTGCTGTTTTCACCAAGAACATGGTCCAACGTATATTTATTTTTTGCTATTGCTTTTCCGATTAAAAAAGGAACTTTTTGTCTGTATAAATACACAGCAAAACTCCATCAACGAGCTCCTTCGTTTTGCTCAATTTCTTAGCACGCACACACGTTTTCTTCCTTCTGTGATCTTCATCGAACAGTTTCAATGTCTTCTACAAGAATTGAATCCACCCTAACTGCAGAATCCACCACTTTGGCTAATCCAAACAGTAGCGATGAACCCATGTTCATTGTTAAGATTTTGCTACAGAGAAAGTGCCAAAAACTGGTGAGCATCACAGGAGGACCGCAAGACTTGCCAGTCGATGAATGGCAAATTGGTCAGCACTCGGCTTTGATCGAAATCCCTTGCCAACTCGTTACTCAGCCCGAGTCATGCCTTGTTTACCTTGCATATATGATCTCAAGCTTCGTTTTTCCAAGTGATTCTTTATCCAACTATGTGGCCTCAAGGATTGCTTCCTTTGCTGGCGATCTTTCAAGGAGAGGTTGTTTTGGATTCTATTTGTTGGCTCAAGTGCGAGTTGTTGAGGAAATCGTTGATGAAGTTGATATTAATGATATTGATGATGATGATGATGTTGATGTATCCAACGGCGCTGCGTGTGCATCCAGTTAGGATCGCTCTCGAAGAATATTGATGGGTTTAAATGCATCAAAACGCACCGTTTCGGCTTATGCGAAACGATGCTGTTTATACTTTATATTTCTCAGTTGAAATTAGGTTTTTCATCATTTAATTGTGCAGATTTAAGCCAGTCCTTCTAGTTCGGTTGTTTTTGATCTTTGGTCCTTGGACTTCTATTTGTTTTTATTGGCCAGTTTCATCTTTTATTTTTCAATTTCTTCCCCTTTCATCCATGATTGAATTACAACATGCCCTTTGATTTTTATATTGCTCTCATATCAGTATTTGCTTCTTCAATGCTCTATCATTAAGCCAAATTGACCTCTGATCTCAATAATGCTTTCCAATTAAGTCCCTAATTGATTTTCTAAATTGACCATTGATCGTTTCAAAATCATCTTTGAACTTGTAATTTCTTTCAATCTTAGCCAAATTAAATAACAAAGCCCTTTTTTTCTTGAATTTCTCTTCAATTCAAACCTCAATTATGACCCGGATGTTCAAACTTTATTTTTGCTTGTGATACTCAATTATCAGTCTAATTTAGACCTAGATATGTGTATTTTACACACAAAAAAAAATAAAGATAAAAAAAATCAAAATTAACTAGGATTATTGAAAAAAATATATTTTTGGGGGGTTTTCTATTTTTTTCAAAAATATATACAAAAATAAAAGAGTAAAAAAATCAGATTATCACATAAGAAATAAATCATGCTAGATGGGTGTGCTTTTGGAACAAAACTATTATTTATAATAATCATCTTAATTTTTTATATTTGTGATAATCTAATTGTTGAATATTAATTTTATTTTTATTAAAATTAAAATTATCATAACAAAATTAAAATAGTTAACCCCCCAAAAATCTTTATATTAGAGCTAGAATAAAAATTAAATTTAGAACATTAACTAATTATAAAAATATTTTAAAGTCTTATATTGGTAAAAAAAACACTTGTATATAAAAGAAATAAAATTTATATAGTAATTGTTTTTTTACAATTTGTTTTATCAAATAACTAAAATATTATTTTATTTTTAAATAGTTCAATGGTATTTAAAATCCTGATTTCATAGCAAAATATAATCCTATGTATGCCCAAATTTAGGTAATTATGGGTTCCGTTGTTTTGGCCGTAACGGCTATGAAAGACTTCTCTTTCGTCCATGTCTCCTTTCCTTGTGTTAACAGGATTGGATTCTGTTGTCCTTTGTTTTCCTGTTTCCAACAGGATTTAGGTTACTTGCAAAGGTAAGATTTCCCCTTCGATATCGGATCGAAGTACATTGTTCTTTCTGTCTCTATCTATAAATTCAAGCCGTAAGAGTACATGCGAAGTGAAGTCTCTCAATCTGTTCCTCCCTTGATTACATCACTCTCTGTCATCACGTTAATCTTCTTGTTTCTCCCTTTTCAATTGTTGCTTCAATGGCGGTTGTAAGAGTTGATGAGACCCTAACTGCAATTAGCACCTCTTTGGCTGTTTCAGACAACAACACTGAACCCATGTTTCTTGTTCAGTTTTTGTTGGAAAGAAAGAAAGAAACATGGGTAAGAGTCCGAGGACGATCAGTAGCCCTGAGAATGGATGACAACCGGCAAAGTCCTGCTGACCCAACTAGCTGTATCTTCCAAATTCCTCATCAAGTTGTTGATCATCCTGATTCATGCTGTCTTTATATCGCCCACATGATTTCCAGCTTCAATTTCGGCGCTTCGTTATCCAACGATTTGGCCTCAAGTATTGCTGATTTTTCTGACAATCTTGTGAGAACCGGTTGTTTTGGATTCTTCGTGTTGGCCCATGTGAAGATCGTGGAGGAAACTGTTCATGTCGTGGAGCCACTATCTGACCCAGATCAACATGTAGCTGTATCAACGGGTGCATCGAAGAGAGTCTTAAAGAAGTTGAAGAAGGAGACGTTTTGCATGAACCAGGGGCAGAGCAATGGTGATTCTTCTTCTGGTGGTACTTGTGTGGTTTGCTTGGAAGAATTTTCAAGTTCAGTGAAGCTAACAAAGTTACCTTGCTCTCATGTCTTTCACAAAAAGTGCATCTTTCGTTGGCTGCGAAACTCCAAATCCTGCCCAGTTTGTAGAGCTCAAGTGGAATAGTAGACGATCAACTCTATATTGACATCAATTGATTAGCTTTTAATCTTCTTTTTTTGGAGTTCTACCCTGTTCTTGATCTGTTTCTGTTCGTCAATAAATATATTGTCGATCAATTTTTGTCTAGTAATCAAACTCTTCTTTAAGTATTAGTCTTCTACACGTGTAATTGTTCGTGAAAAATCTAAGAATATTCAATTACTGTGTTCATTGAGCTTTTATATTAGCTTTATAGATGCCCAATGACATCAACTGTAACCCTTTAAAAAACAACGTGAGCAAGTCTGTGACTGCCAATTTCTCCTTTTCTTTCTGTTTCTTGATCTCTTCTGCGGCTTCAGCCAAGCATCGGAACAAGAAAAGAAAAGTTTTTCAAACGAAATCCATGGCATTGTCACACATCAGAACTCGATCTCATGAAATTTGATTCACAAGTTTCACTAACAAATGGGATGGGGCTGGAGTTCTTGTGTTGTATTTGTTAATGGATGTTTTCATTGGTTTATTGTTGGCGTTTATGAACACAACTTTCCATGAACTCAGATACGTGCTTCGATTTTGAAAACGAGCAATTTAGAATAATCTTGTTTCCGTTTGATCTTGATCATCCTGATCATAGAGGGTTTATCTATTTCTGTTATACGAATATTGCTTCTGTTGAACAAAAGTTGGAAATACAGAATGAGCCTAGAACAGATTAGTACTGTGGCAACCAAGATCTTTGAAAATGGGGATAATCTGCTCTTCGATTATTCTAAAAGCTTGTTTCTAAGAAAACTGGACATTCGTGGGGGCAAAAAGCCATACTGTTCATTCTCCAAGCATTTCATCGAATCATATCGCGAAGAGAGAAGACTCCTGCATTTGAAATGCAAACTCAAGACATTGAAGTGACCACATGAGTTTGTGCTTTCCTTAAATCTAGAAAGATGAACGGGGTAAGGAAATCTACTAGATCCCCTCATCAATATTGGACTCTCTCATTGATCCCTTGTCTTATGGAAATTAAATATGGAATTATATAAAAACCATATTTTATTTTAGCGAGTGCTTCATTTAAATAAACTGGTTCTTTGCTGTTATCTGTGTAATTGATTGCAGCTGATAGCCTGCGCCTCTCTGCTGCAAAATGATGGAAGTAATCGGTTTTATTCTAACCTATGCCTTGTATTTCGAGCTATAAAGCAATTCTCCTACAAATATTTCAACCTCATTTGCAGTCATCTGCAGCATATGAAAAGAAACAAACTCAACATTCAGACCATTAACCTGTTTGAGCTCAAGGGTCTAGATTCTTAAACAATAAAACCTTCGAAGATGCGCTCATCATGTCCTCATGGTTCCATCATGTTTGAGAGAGGGACAAATCTTGCATTTCACATTGCTCATAGTTTTTCTTTCCCGGGTTAACGAATTCCATGAAAGAAAAATGCTAGCGACAGATATATTTTGTCCACAATCATTTCTTGGTGTATCACGTATTAACAATTACAATGATAAAAGTTATTTTGGAGATCTAAATTTTTAAAATAATTTTTTAAATAATATATATATAATTTTTTTATTGATGTATAATTTAATGGTAAAAACTATTTTGAAGAGCTATTTTTTTATATTATTTTAAATATAATACAATTATTTTATATATAGTTTAATTATATAATTAATTATACAATTAATAAGAGTAACTTATATAATTAAATAATTTCTTTTAAAAAACCCTCCAATAATAAAATTAGTTTTTTTTTAATTATATTTAAATTAAAAAAAGAATTTAAAATAAAATACACGTAATATTTGAACACATATTATCAATTACTAAAATGAACACATTATTTTAAGTAACCAATAAATTTAAACATAATTAATTAAAATACATTCCATTACAAATAATTCAATCAAATTAATTACAAATTAAAACCTCTATTTGCCATAATTTCTAACTTACTATTTTGAAAATACGCTGCAGAAATTGGATCAAATATAGAAGTATCCATCTTCATAATTTGATTTGCTTTCTCAATCCTATCCATTTCTTGTTTCTCCTGTCTTTGTTTAATCATTAGAGCTTGTTGCTCTAACATAATTTTTTTGTCTTGTTTTTTCTCTTCCTTAATTTCAACTAAAGTATCCTTGAATTATTGTAAGAGATTTGTTACAGTTACTCCCCAACTTTCTCTTTTTATTGTCTACGTTTAAGTCGTTTCTTTGCAGCTTTCTAACCAATTGGTCTATTTTAATAAATAAATGTTTCACTATCTTCTCCTAAACTAATAGAATTAGGGGTTGATGGATTTGAAAAGGCTAAACTTGCATTTCCATGATTTTTTTGTTTCTTGTTTAATTTTTTATGCAGACTTGCATGCTCAAAGTGTCATTTGAGTTCCTTTTTTTTTTTTTTGATAACCCAACAATGTTCTAGTTGAAATTTTTTGTCAACGATTAAAGCATATATTTGACGAGCATCATTAATCTGGTAAAATAAATTCAATAAATTAAACTATGTTATATAATAAATATGTTAAACAAATAATTTAATATGGAATTGTTCAAATAAAAACATTACCCCTTATTCTTCAGTCGTTTCACTTTGTTGATAGTTTTCAATTTAGATAAAAAGCCAACAAATTTTTTAACTTCTCTATTTATTTCTTGCTATATACTTGAGATGCTTATTTGGGAGCAATTATTCAAGTTTCCTATGTTCTTAACAAAATAAGCATGTACTCGAGCCCAAAATTATCCTGTTTGTTGTTCAACTCCTGTAATTGAATCTTTGTTTGTATTTAACCATGTAGACACAAGTAAACAATCTTCCACCTGTGAGAAATTTTACTTCTTTATGCTTTTTTAATTGGATGGACAATTAAATTAGAGTCTCAAAAGTCATAAGATTGTTGAGTAGGATCAGTTGGTTGAGTTACAATATCTTCAAACTCACTTACAAGAAAGTTAGTGAATGACTTTGGCAAATTTAAGTCCATCTAAATAAAACAAAAAAAAATTATATTAGTTGATCTGTTTAAATTAAATGCATACAAGCACCTACTGCATGCAAAGATTAAAAGTCATGTAAATCAATACATTTTTAAATGTAGGAATACAACATCTTACATTTGCAAACACTATTTGGCATATTAATTCAAACCAGGAAAGAGGACTACAAAATTAAAAGGAGGAGTTCTTCTCTAATAGCAAACTATCATCAAAGGAAGAGCTCTTCAAAAATGAGCAGGGGTCAAATTTATGTGAGGCTTATCTCTTTTGAAAATTAAGATATCATGCTATGACTTTGTTTAAGGGCAAAAAATCTAGTTATAGCCTTAAGTTTCTTCAAACCTCATGTTACTGCAACATATGAAATCTTTCTAGTTAAGTACTCCTCCGACCTCCTCTCGATTTTTATGTCATATTTGGAGTTATAGGACTCCAAATCAAGCAAGTCCAGTCTTGTTGGAAAGATGAGAACCTTGCCTACAACTTCTATGAAGGACTCTATGCCAAATTTTATTATTTTCCTTCTCAAAACCCCTCTGGAATTCCAGGAATGAAACTATACAGTTTGGCTTACGAGATTGTAAACGATTTAAACAACTTCATTTCACCTCCTACCTTACTCCACACCTATTTTACTTGTAATATACATTATAACATCATCACTCTCATCATTTACAACAAATTCAGCATAATTCATAAAGAGTATATTGCCTTTCTTTCAATTTCAGTCCGCACAAATATATGGCAACAAATATGTCCAAGACTCTGCAGATTCATTCAAAAAGAAAACAGTCTATGAGGATCTTCTTTGTTATTCTCAATCAATTCAGGCACCTCCTTGATTGGTATAGATACCTATTTAACTTCTTATTCAGTTACCATCACCCTTAGGTAGTTCATCAGTAAAATTAGCTTTACTGATGGAGACAAAAGAAAGCAAAATAACAATAGTTCTTTTCAACTCGTGCATGCTTTGCTGCTTTTCCAATGTTCTTCCAGTGAAATCTAATTTTTTATAGTAGTTTATCATAGAAATAAGGAATTAAATAACCATAAGAGAGGAGAAGGGAAGAAAGATGGGATTTGAAGCATTGGATTGATACTGCAAACAGGTGAGAGATGGGGTGTGGACTAAAGCAGTAGAAAATGTATTTGGTGTGTACACACCTTGTGCAGCTGACACTTTGGTAGTCTCCCTTTATTATCTTGTTATCATGGCACTTTGCTTCTATAAAATCTGGCTTACCAAGACAGATTTCAACCTCCAAAGATTTTGTTTAAGGTCTAAGTGGTATGCCTATCTATTGGCTCTGCTTGCTCTTTATTCCACTGTAGAACCCTTATACAGACTGGTTAAGGGAATTTCGATTCTCAATTTAGATAGGTAGGCTGACTTTGCTCCATAATACTTTGAATCTTGATTCTATGGATTCTAAAGCCTATAACTCATTCTCATTTCATCATGATCTAACATGAATTTCAATCAAATCTCACTCTATCTTATCCTTAAGAACCCAACAAGTGGTCTCAAAAATAGCTTAAAAACAATCTAGCTTGTTTTGATAACTAGAAGCTGAAAGTGAAAAATATTCTTAGCAAGTAGCTTTCATGATGTTTTTTCTTCTCTCCAAACGAACTACAGAAAAAATGTAATCCTTTTGGCTTGCTTTAGCGATTTACCAGTTGCTTATCTGTACTTTTAACTATAAAAAAAACTTATGCAATAGTATTTTAAGTAATATTTGTTGGTCCGAAGCAATGTCTCTGGTTAGTATTTGTTCTATTCTCCAAATTTCTTCCCTCATGTCTAGCCGTTGCACTGGACAAGTGTGTTTGTTCTAGTGGATTTGTTATAGGAAAAATGTCGAACAACTCGTGAGCATGTTCAAAGACAACAAAAAAAAAAATCAATTTTCATGTACACTTCCATTTTGAACAAAGTATTCCATCAAATTAATACCAAAATGCATGTCCATATTACCAGAACACAAATGCTTATTCATAATACTAAAACATAAATTCTTCTATTTAATATCAAAATGCATAAACACATGATAATCAATCAAGTAAAAACCCATATTAAAACCAAATCAATATCAAAACTCAAATCAACCAACATTTATTTTGCCTCTTTTTTTTTATATGAGGAAACCTCATCTCCGAAAACCACACTTTGTGGGTCTAGATGAGTGAATAAAATCTCAAATGTTCTAGCCTCTTCCAAGGGATACATTCATGACTCGAATTCGAGATCTATTATACAGATTGCAAGCCCCTTGCCATTACATCACACTATCAGACGACATGCAGTAGAAATGGCATTCTGCTGTAGCAAGCAGCTACACTGAATGAATTGCCTGTGCCTGACTTGAAATGTTCAAATAAACGCAGTTCCATGTGCCCGCAGTTGGTCAAGTCTGATAAATGGAAGCAGAGATGCTGCAGTTTGCTCCAAGTCTGCCATACCGTATTCAATAAACATAGCTACTAGCTGTCTTCAAACCAACAATTCCTGCACCATATTTATGCACTGCTCAATTCCCTAGAAACGAAATCACTGCAGCCGAAATTATTGGAACTGGTAGCTTCGGTTATTGCCCTGTGCTATGAGACTATTGCAACTCCCTGTTATTGTGACTTGCTTTCAACCTGTCTGTGAAAGATCAAAGTGCATGCATGTTGACCCTTTGCCGGTGAATGAATCTCTGCCACGCCACAAATCGAATGAACAGTTGAACTGACGGGGTGCGCATAGGATGCGGTTTAGATCTGAGGAGTCGAGGGGAGTTAACTGAGCTCGCTAAAACGGTTACAAGTAAGGTGTGTTTTTATTTGATTTTTTTTTTGTCACAAACAGTTAATTAAACAAAGGAAAATCTAAAAAAACTCAAAAATTTATAAATTTCCAGCGCTAAACATCCTTTTAATTTGATTTTACATGTTATGATTGAAGTTGTTTTTGAAGTGTTTTTATTTAGAAATGCATTAAAATAATATTATTTTATTTTTTAAAAATTATTTCAGTACATGAAAATGACATAAAAACACTAAATTTTTTAATTTAAAATAAAAAATTCTTTTTTTTTTCAAATTCACTTTTAAAACATACTACACACGTCCAATATTTGTAATTTGATAGTTGACTACAACCATTGAGATTGTTTTCATTTTCAAATTAGTTGGTACATTTTTGTTTTTGGATTTCTTTTTATTTTGTTTCTCGTATATGTGGTGTAATGACAGAAAACTTGTTATCTATATAATAGATCCCGAATTCAAGTCAGAGCATGTATTTTTTATAAAAACCTGAAACAGTTGGGGTTTTACCCGCTCATCTAAACCCACAAAATATATTTTTTGAGAAACAGAGTTTCCTCGAATCCAAGAAAAATAAAGATTTTCTTTATTTTTCTTTTATTATTTAGCTTAAAAATAGTAATGCTAATAGAATTCTAAATTAGCTATCTATATAACTTCAGAACAACAAGGAAATAGGTCTAGAACTAGAGTGTAACAGAGCTCTCTACATTATTTTTCCAGAACAGTTAAAAATTACTCACATTTAGACTTTATTAAAAAAAATAATTTAGCTATAATTCTAGGACTAGTACAACTTTGATTTGTTTGCTTTTCTGCTACACCTACACTACTCATAAACAAGAAGGATTTCTGGATATTTCCTACTTGTACTGAATTAAAATTTCAGGTGTGAAAGTCAGCTATGTTATTAATGGAAGACTATCAAGTAATTAATGTCACACGAGAAGTAGTTGGCCATTGAAAACTCATCCAACTCTCTAATAATGCTTATAAGTTGACCTATCCTCGCCTCTCATTCCACACCCATATCATTGGTCCAAACTTGCAAGCACTTCGATCAACATGGCTAGTCAGATAAGCTCAAGATTTCTCCTGCTAACCCTACCTGTCCTTGTATGTGTCATTCCATGGAGCTGTCATGCTAGGGAAATAGATAAAAATGGATCTCGCATCATAGGGATGTTTGTGTTTGGAAGCTCTCTGGTCGACAATGGCAACAACAACTTCCTCAAAAACTCCATAGCTAAAGCTGATTTTTTGCCATATGGAATAGACTTCCCTTCTGGGCCTTCTGGTAGATTTACAAACGGGAAAAATGTAATCGACCTCCTTTGCGACCAGCTCAAGCTTCCTTTAGTTCCTGTTTTCAATGACCCCTCGACTCAGGGAAGGAAAATTATTCATGGTGTCAACTATGCTTCTGGTTCGTCCGGCATACTGGACGACACCGGATCACGAGCAGTAAGATGGCCTCGTTTTCTCTTCTCATGCTATCATTTCCTTCTTCGTATACAGTAAACAAAACCCATCAGTATCTGTACATCAACTTCTATCAATCATAAAACGGTAAGCTCGATCACTTCATGAACATGGCGGCTTAAACGCTTGATAAATGGCTTGCGTGCAGGGCAATGTTATCAGCTTAAATCAACAGCTTAGGAATTTTGAGGAGGTTACACTGCCGGATTTAGAAGCTCAGATGGGATTCAAAAGAAGAGAGTTGCTTCCAAAGTTCTTGTTCGTCGTCGGAACTGGAGGGAACGATTACTCATTCAACTACTTCCTGAGGCAATCCACTGCAAATGCAAGCCTTGAAGTCTTCACTGCCAACCTGACAAAGATACTGTCAGGGAGACTTCAGGTGAATTCAACACCGCACCTATATGCACAGAACTTTGCTTTCTCTCTCTCTTCATTTATATTTTCTCTCCACTTTTGACTCGAGCAATAGCACATGTAATAACAATTAGGGTTATCATTCTCGAAGTTTACATCCCAAACCCTAGAAATATAGCAATAAAAAAATAAAATAGTCTATAAAACTGTTTGGAAAAAACAAATACTAATTAAGCTAAAAGTTTTAAATATCTACGTAAATGTTTTTTAAAAAATATATAGAATGGTGATTTCTAGACTCAATTTAGCACCAAAGAAATTAAGAGTGTGTAAAAGAAGACGAACAAATGCATGAGTTTACTGCACTAAACCATATATATATATAAAGAAATATAATTTATCCCAGTGAGATTTCTTATCGAATTAAAATCAATAATTAAAAAAAAAAAAAAAAGTTATTGCGGTCCACAATAATTGAAAAATTAAGGGGGTGTTTGGGAGTATGATTGCGGTTATTTTTCAAAGTGCTTTTTGTTTATAAATATATTAAAATAATTTTTTTTATTTTTTAAAAATTATTTTTAATATCAACACATCAAAATAATCTAAAAACACTAAAAATTTTTATTTAAAATATAAAAAAATTAAAATTTAACCAAATAATAATTCAACTGCTTTGCTAAACACGCATTAAAGGAAGTAGCACAAAGTATTTTCTATAATGTCACTCCTGCCCTCAGCTCATGAGACAGCAGCATCAATGCTCAGGCCTCAGGGTTCAATGTACCTTGAAGGACATTATTTGCCTTTATTGGCACCGGCGCCCTGGTCTACACGTACCATCTCTATTGAATGTTTATATTCCATTTGTTTCAAAAATAAAAATAAAAATATTTTTTATTTTAAATTAAATTTTTTTAGTATTTTAAGACAAATTTTATATATTAATATCAAAAATATTTAAAAAAATAAAAAAAATTATTTTAATATATTTTTAGACTGAAAAATATTTTCAAAAATAATCTCAATCACAAATATAGAATTTGACTTTCAACAAGGTTGTAAATTATATTTAAGTTGATATTTTACTTTTTAATTCAAATAATATATATGTTTTTAATTATATAGAAAACAAATCTAAACAAATAATAAAGTATAGTTCATAATTAAATAAATATTGAAGATGTTAAATGATGAAACTTAAATTAATATCAATTAAAAAATAGATAAAAAAAACTTGAATAATTGAAATTAACTCATTAAACTCGTGATATCAATAACAAGACAAACATGACAAATTATAAAAATTTAATCTTCAATAATCATTAATCAATAATCAATAATCAAGTTTTGAATGATAAATTAGAATATATATATATATATATATATATATATATATATATATATATATATATATATATATATATTGTTTTGTAAAAGAAAAAAAACACTATTCACATAGCAAAACACAATAAATGAAATTGGGACATCTAGTCCAGAATTTAATTAAGAAACCCAGAATAAACTTGGATTCAGAACAAAATAAAATTTATTCCAGATTGTTTTAATTTTTAAATGGCATGAGATACATAGCTATCACGAGACATAACAAAACAAAATTCATGACTTTACTTTCAACCAATATCATCATATCTAAATTGTTGATGGCAGGATCATGTTTTACAACTACATTTTTGCTGCAGAAACTGTACAGTCTAGGGGGTCGCAAGTTTGTCTTGATGGCTGTTAATCCAATTGGGTGCAGCCCGATGGTGATGGCCAGCCAACCGAGACGCCATGGCTGCATTCATGAGTTGAACAGGGCAGCTCACCTCTTCAATGCTCACTTGAAGTCCTTAGTAGATGTCAGCAAGCAACACATGCCCGACTCTAACTTTGTCTTTGTCAACTCTTACAAGATTATCAGAAAGATTATCAGAAACCCCGTCTCTAGAGGTACATACACAGTTTTCTCATTACCAAACACGTTAACCTGCTAGATGATTCTGAAAACTAGAAGTTTAAGCCATTAGATAAAGTCCTAAAATATAATTTATGTTATTTTCTAACATGCTATTTTAAGTGAAAATCTTTTAATTTTGAAAATTATATAGACACACGCTATATTGTACTTGATTTTTGATCAAATAGTATAGGGATGGTGAGATTCGAACTCGTAATCGCTAGGTTAACAAGATTTTGATATCATAATAAGATTTCAGAATATAATTTATATTATTTTTTAACCGATAAAATCAAAAACAGGATTCAAAGACACGAGCAGTCCTTGCTGTGAAGTGTTGGCCTTGAATAGAGGAGGAAATGGTGTCCTGTGCAAAAAAGAAGGGAAGGCCTGTGAAGACAGGAACAGTCATGTGTTCTTTGATGGGTTGCATCCAACAGAAGCAGTGAATATTCAAATAGCAACCAAGGCTTATAATTCCAATCTCACAAGTGAAGTTTACCCTATTAATGTCAAACAACTGTCCATGTTTTAGCCCTATTTTCCTCTTAATTCCTTAGATTTGTTCCCTGCTCTTAAACAATCTCTCTTTCTATGTAATACGGTATTAAGTGTTTGTCGACGACTGTGATTAAGATTATTTTAGAAAATATTTTCTCTCTCTTATAAATACTTTGAAATGATATTTTTTATTTTTTAAAAATTATTTTGATATCAATTCATGAAAATCATCAAAAAAAAATACCAGAACATTTAATTTTTTAAAAATAAAAATAATCATTTTTTTTCAAAAATATTTTTAAAATACAATACTAAATAAGGTATAAGTTGACAAAAATCCAAGTTGCTAGACATTTGGTTAAAGTTGTAATCTAAATAATCTAAAAAAAATGTAACAATGATAAATAAATTGAGAAAAAAAACAAAAACAAAAAAGGTATTCATATTATCAAACAATTTGATGGTAACCTAATAAATAAAAGCTTGAGTTCATCTTCTGATACTAATTTGACTTCACATACTTTGGGGTTGCAACCATATGGGATTTTGATTATTTTTATGGGGTCATATATTAAGAATTGTTTTTTGTAAAATTATAACAATAAATATAAAATTTAATAAAATAATACCCTTTAAATATTTTAGCCAAAATAACATTGTTTAACCATGTTGTGATTTAAAAACATGATATTTATTGAATGCTTATATTCTTAAGAGCTACAAGATAATTGTATTGATTACAAAAACCGCCATTAAACACCTAATAAGGGTTGTTGTATACATGAGATATAAGTCTTTGTTTCTAATATTAAAGCATCTTAGGACCAATTTCATGTCTTGAAATTAAATCAATACTCAATTATATCAAATGAATTAATGTATTGATAAAATGTTTCTTTTTCAAGATCATCTTTCACATTAATAGAAAACTTGGTGATTAATTGAGAAGCGAACCCATTACAATCTTAACCAACACAATAGAAGCTAATTTTGCTATGGCACTTTATCATTACTGCCTTGCGTATGTGCTGCCTTGAATGAACCTCAATCTATATTGAAAAAACAAATATTTGAAGCTTCACCAGCATCACAAGTTCCTTCAGCTATGCACGCAGGGTGCCTTTTCTTCCTAGCAAGACAGATTAGTCATTCAGCTTCAATCTTCGGCATACCATCTTCTGGCAAACAGCTTCGGAAGAGAATAATTGAGCAAACGTTTACCTTGGTGTTTTTATGCTTGTGTAGTTACAAGTTTGTTGAGCAAAAAGTTGGGCTTGTGGAAATTATCAATTCTAATGAGATTTTATTTGGAATGATTCTAACAAAGATTTAAGATGGTCTCTCCATAATCCTCTCCGATACTATAGGGGATATGCCTGCAGTTGAAATGGTGAAGATGGACTCTCCATAATCCTCTCTGATACTATAGTGGATATGCCTGCAGTCGAAATGGTGAAGATGGAGACGGTGGTGAATGTCATAGAATAATATAATTATATTCTGAAATCTCATTTAACAGTTTAAGATTTTAGATGATATGATTTATTAACATAGTATCAGAGTCATGTTAATCCAATGATCATGAATTCGAATCTCATCACTCTCATTTTATTTGATAAAAAAAAAAACTCAAGCACATGATATTATGGGTTTGTGCAAGTTTTAAACTCAAAAGGTTTTTACTTGAGGAGGGTATTAAAGAATAGTATAAATCATATTCTAGAGTCTCACCAAACAACTTGTGTTATTAGATGAGATGGTTCCTTAATAGTGGAGCTGTGGCTTCACAAATAGAGTGAGCAATATCTTTATTGCTCAAACTAGCACTTGTTCCTCCAATATGTTAAGGAAATATTTTATCTAAAAATTTAAGTTTTTAGGTGAAATCTCGTAATAAGATTTATATTATTTTTTAATATACCCTCTCAAATGAAAGTTTTTCGGGTTTAAAACTTACATAGATCCACACTAATTTGTGTTTGATTTTTATTAAATAAAATATGAGTAGTGAAATCTAAATTCATGATCGTTGAGTCAACAAGACTCTCTAATACCATATCAAATAATCATGTGAACTAAAAACTTAAGATTATAGAATAATGCCTTAGAATATTATATTATTCTTGTACATGCTAGCCCTTCCATCAATGCCTTTGGCGCTGGTGGTGTTGCCATCGCTATAATTCCATCTAGCATTTGCACTACTTTTCACAATGTTGGTCTTTGAAAGGGATGCTCCTGAATGCACCAAAAGCTAATCTGAACAGCTCTCATTAGTTGTTCCATGTCCACACCCTGATCAGCAAGTCTCTTGTTAACAATTGTCTCGACATTAACTTTCTCAAACTCTCCATAAGCTTACTCTGAGAACCACTTTTAATTGATTTCTGATGAGACCTCAAAGTTCCTTCTCCCACTCACAATCTCCATCAAAACCATAATATCCTCTAGTGCCTTTAATACTATTCGAGGACTGGTACCTTTGATTCTTTGTGCTAATAAGCTTCGCTAGGCCAAAATCAGATACCTTGGCTTTGAAATTCTCATCCAAGAGAATGTTTTCTGGCTTCATATCACAATGAACAATGCAATCTCGACATTCCTAGTGAAGATATGTGATTCCTCTTGCAGTCCCAAGAGCAATGTTGAACCTGCGCTTCCAATTTAATAATTTCCCGGACTGATCTTCTGTCGAGAAAAGAACCATTTTTCATCAACTCATATGCTCCAAGCTTATCCTTAAACCCCTTCGTCCAGCGATGCAGATCTTGTGTGAAAACTGAACAGGAGCACCTCAAAATTCAGAGATGGGCATTTGCAAATTGGATTCAAACTTGACTCGTAATAACTACAGATCCCCATGTTTCCACATTATGCATAAACCTGACACTGATCTGCTAAAGCAGCCCATGTCATAGTTGTAGTTCCACCACTATCCACTAATACATTCTCAAATTCCCATTGCTACCTAACCTCAAAAATCTCATTATCCCCCCCCCCCCATTTGACCGCAACTGCAAGTTTGGAGAGGTCAACTTCAACTCAGAAGCAGAACTCAAGCCTTGATTCCAGTACACAGCACTGTCGTTCCATGTCAAACTCATATTTGCATTGCTAATCTAATTTTAATTCTTGAGAATTATCTCTCTGTATGAATTATGAAAGGTGGCAAGAAAAAAAACCTTATTCTGGATTTAACTTGACTTCACCGAATGAAGTTATTATTTTGTTCATTATTTAGTCAATGAATAATCAACCTCATTCTGGAATCTAAATATGCTCCACGCACAGTTAGAAGAGAAAAGTAAAAGCCAGGGAAAAAATTGGCTTAGAACCTTGAGAAAATCCATTGCGTATACCGTAAGACCAGACAGAATACAAGACTTTGAACAAGGAATACAGTCTAAGGAACCGTAGGTCTCTTGCAGAAATTATCCCATTTCTATGCTTTTATTAAGATCAATTTCTAGAGATTGAAAAACAAAAGGTGTTCGAGAGGAGACTTGGAATCAAATCACATTCCCAGAAATAAAAGATCTCTCCCGCGGGTGAAACTCATTATGACTTCAAATGGGCAACAAACAATATCTGTATTGACCCGTTGTTTTTTGTTTCCTGAACACTAAAGCATGGAATTCCATGGTGAAAATATGTTAGGGTTTATTTAGCTTTGCAAAGACATTATTAACCCACAATATATTTAGGTAGTGAGTTTTTCATTATATAGAACACTTGAATAAAATAATTTTTTATAAATCGGTATGGTAAAATTATTATTTTAACTTTGGATTGTAAAAATGAGAGCTTTGATGGTGGGGTAATTTGGTCTTTTCTAACGAGTTGTTAATCATTAAAAAATAAAGAAAAGTGTTTTAGTTTTTTTTTCGAAGTTTTGCATAGTAAAATAAACTATTTACCTTTAAGATCAACAATATATAAAATTATTCATCAACTAAGATAAATTGTTGTTTACCAATGATTTTTTTTTCATTTATTAGAAAAATTCAACCATGAAAAAGACAAATAACATGACATATGTCTAGGGACATATTTGTCTTTTCATATAAGTTGTTTTATGTAATTCTTAGGTAGGACATTCTATTTTTTCTTTAAATTAAAAATAATTTTTAATGCAAATTTAGTCTTTATTCTTTTTGTTTCTTATTTTCTTTTCTTGGTTTATTTGTTAAAGTTTCATTGTCATACAAAAATAAATGAGGGGTTTGTTTGGCTTTGCAAAGTACATCATATTATCATACTATGCCTTAATTTTCAATAAAATTTAAATGTACTAAAAAAAGTTAAAAACATGAGATTGCTAGCTTCTTTTCAAAATAGATTTTATTGTAAAAAATACTTTTAAAACAAACAAACTACTAAACTTCAAAGTTCAAACAATATCTTGTGCATGTTTGACACTATGTTTCAAAATTATTTAAAAAAAAAATTATTTTTTATTTTAAATTAAATTTTTTTATATTTTTAGATTATTTTGATATATTGATATCAAAAATAATTTTTTAAAATAATATCATAATTTTAATATATTTTTAAACTATAATAATTTAAAAAACAACATCAACTATATTTTCAAACATGTAAATAATCAACAGGTAATAACTTCGGTTTATTCCAATCTCATATCGTGCTCTAAATGTAATAAACAAAAACAAATGGCCTATTTTAGGGAATAATTCTCAAAATAAAATAGGTACTATCATATCAAGTCAGGTGAATTTAATAATAATTTTTTTCATAACAACAAAAATAATAATAATAATAATAATTATGAAGCATTTAAAAGAAATTGTTTAAAATCTTGAAAAAAAATTAAAGCGTAAGTTGGAAGGCAAGAAATGTGGTCCCGTATAGAAATTTGCACCCCACTTTTGAAACCATTTTCGAGTGCATGAAAAGAAAGTTATGGTGAAGATGATCACAATTTCAAATCAGTTAATGAATTATGAAAGGCCAAACAGGGAGCAATGGTCCACAAACTTTCTCAAAATAAATGCAAATCATTAATTACCCAACTCCCCAGCCACTAACCAAATAATTTGAGAAAGATAATAATATTTTTGAAAAAATTAATTTGATAATATATTGGATTAATCTTAATTAATTTAGATTATCTTGCTAAACTCATGATTTTGGTCATATACTCAACATATTTAAAAAATATTGTTTTATAAATTATTATATAAAAACTGATTAAATGATTCCCTAATTAGTTTTTGGTTGATGCATTTGATTTTGTGAATATATTAATTACTATATTTTAACATTATTTTTGGAAAGATAATCCTATTCTTTATTATCAATTTCAGTGTACATATATATTAGGTTGTATATTTTCTTATATTTATTTTTTAAAGATAACCAAAATTAAAATCTGACTAGGAATAAAAAGATCTAATAAAAATTTTAAAAATTCTCTTCCATTTTCGGGATCAAAGTTTTGATTTATTTCAATTTGATCCTTTAAATAAAATTTATTATATATGCGTGTTCCATTTTGGCCCTTATACTTTTAATCTTGTATTTTATTTTAATTCTTTTATTTTTTTATATTTCATATTTTTATTTATGTTTATATTTACATACTCTTAGTTTTTGTTTCTAATTTTTATTATTTCCATTGTCACTAAAGTTCCTTTTTATGTGATGTTTAAATTTTAATTTATGCTGGTGATCATTTGAAAATTAATATTTATTATTTTTTTCTCTTTGTTTTTTATTTTATTTATTCTTCAACTCAAATAATTTTTGAAAATCTAATAATATTTTTTGTTTTGTTATTATTTTATTGTTTTTTTGTTAATATTGTTAGCTGTTGAATTTTTTTTTATTGTAAGGTTTTTTTCCTTGTAAATATGTGAAATTAAATATTTATTTTTATATTTATTTAATATTAGCACCTTAATATATATATATATATATATATATAATGACCTAGGTTCTTTTCAAGAAAAAAATAATATGAGTGTTCTGAAATACTTTTAATATAATAATATAATGAATAAATCTTATAAAACAAAAAATAATTTAATTTTTTTTCTAACATTAATTATAATGTCATCGATAATATGAACAATAATAATTAGAATATGAATTATTTATAATAACAGCTACAATAATTGTAATAATTTAACAATTATGATAATAGCAATGATAATAATCATCAAAATAATTCATCAGTTAATGTTATTTTTCTTAAATGTTGATTTTTATGACTTTTTTATGTATGATATTTCATATATAATATCACATAAACAACAAAATATACGAAATCACATGCAGATGAAACAGATGAAAAAATTACAGCAAATTATCTACAATGAAAAAATATATCAGTTGATTGCCCTCTACTTCGCTGTAGCCATAAACAAATTTTTTAAAATGCAAAAAATATTAATGGTTGTATATTTGTTTATAATGCTATATATATGAGCAAAATATTCAGCCTACAAAACTTTCAGCTCTTACTATAAAAAAAATATTTACAATAATAATAAAACTATTATTGTATGTTAGATTTTTATATATTCATTTTATTATGAAAAATATATTTAAAATAATAATTATGAAATAATATTTATAGTATTTCATATCTAAAATATTATACATAAACAATATTTACAATCCTTAGATTTTAGGTTGTTTTAGTTAAAAAAAAATATTTCTATAATATTTTTATATATAATATTTCAAATCTAATATTACAAAAACAAAAAAAAAATACGAGACAACACATAAATAAAACGGGTAGATAAATTTTCCCAAGTTATTTATAATTAAAAAATATATGAACTGTTTCCCCTGCGTTTCAATTACAATGTTCCTTTTAAGTAGAATTTTTTTTTTTATCAGATTTTATATATTAAAATTTTATTAATTAAATATTAAGATAACCAATTATAACATGTAAAAAATCAATAAATCTCTAATATAAAAAAAATAGCACATCGTGCCAACAATTTAGCTAGTAAAACCTAAAGTTGAAATATCAAAAAAAAAAAAATTAACTTATGATTTTAGTTTTAGGGAAGAAAGAGAAAAGAGAAATAAATAAATTACAAAAGTCAATAAGATTTAAACCGTTTTATCATTGAAACGTGTCACACTATATGATGACGTTGACATGTTGAAAAGATAAGTCTGGCAAATGAAAGATGCCAAATATGCCACCCACTGTTTTCATGCTTGGGAATGTGATTATGTTGTTTTTAAAAAATATTTATTTAAAAATATATTAAAATAATATTTTTTATTTTTAAAAATTATTTTGAATATCAATATATAAAAATAATCTCAAAATATATAAAAAAAATTAATTTTAAATAAAAAAATTATTTTTTTAAAATATTTTTAAAATACAATGTAAAACAATATGAGTACGAAAAAATTTATTTTTTAATCTCCAATAACATTTTTTTTATAATATTAAAAAAAAAAATCTTGCTACACCCATCAATCAAGCCAAAGTTTTTGGAATAGAAGGGCAAGACCGGAAATTAATTGTCACAATCAATAAAAGTTAAGCATAGAAATATGGTAAATGGTAAGCGTTTAGGTATAAACATCCAAACCTCCTCACATTTGAAGTTTGAACATTCATTTTCCAAGCATATATAATAATAATAATAATAATAAATAACCTTAGTTTAACCTCTAATATATTATTTATTGTTCATTGTCAAAAAATTATCGTATTTAAAAGTTTAAACTATTAAGTAAGGTTCTAAAATATAATTTATAGTATTCTCTAACACATCCTCTCAACTAAAATCACTTTGTCCTTGATTTTTATCAAATACAATAAAAGTGGTAAATTCAAACTCGTAACTACTAGGTTAACTAGATTCTGAAACTATGTCATAAAATCATCTCACTTAAAAATGTAAGCTATTAACTGAAACCGCGGAATATAATTTATATTATTCTCTAGCATTAATTATTTCCAAATCTTTTGATTTTATTAATTTACCACAATTATAATGGACAATTAATAATATCATCTCTCTATTCATATTTATTAATATTCTATCTAATCTATACATACATAAACATTGCTTCCATCCAAGATGTCAAAATACACTTATGTATATTCTAATTGAGAATTTTAGTATCAAATCATTGTGAATTTGTATGTTTTTCCCCACCTTACTAACTCGTATATGAGGAAAATTTATTATGATTTGGAGCTAGAATTATTCATTATGGCATATTGGAGTTTATTTTGAAAAAATTTTAATATTTATTTTGAATATCATCGTATTGAAGTAATTTAGAAATATTAAAAATCATATTTAAAATAAAAAATAAATTCTGTTCTTAGAAAAATAGATTGAACCGCAGCTCAAAACATGTACGGATACTGACTGAGTCAAACGCGCAAGCCCGTAAAGAAAAGAAACCAAAGAGCACTCGTGAATGACCAGCTGCAAGCACTTGGAAATTGGAACGGTCAAAATTTAGAAAATGAAGTCCATCTCCATTTTTCTGTCACCAAAGTCAAGTTTTCTCCAGTGACCTAATGGCCCTCCCTCCTCTCTATACATACAGAAATCCTGCAATAAAATCTTCAGAACGGCAAACAAAGACTGTTCAGAAAATGAAGTTCCAAAATCTTTTTGTTTTTCTGTGTCTCTTCTTCACTGTCACAAAAGCACAGACAACAATCCAACCAGGCGCCTCTCTCTCTGCTTCAAACCCAAACCTCACCTGGTCTTCACCAAATAACACTTTCTACATAGGATTTTCCCAGGTGGGTTCATCTTCTTCTTATACCTTATCCATCAACTACAACGGTGGTGTCCCAGTTTGGACAGCAGGCAACTCTGCTACAACGGTGGACTCAGAGGGGTCCTTTCGATTCCTGTCCTCCGGCAACCTCCGCCTCCTCAACGGCTCTGGCGCCATTGTCTGGGACTCTAACACTTCTAGATTCGGTGTCACCACTGCTTCACTTGATGAATTTGGTAATTTAGTGTTAAAGAATGGAACTTCATCTGTTTGGTCATCTTTTGATAACCCCTCTGATACCATAGTACCTAATCAAACTCTTCGTGTAGATCAAGTTTTAATATCTGGGTCTTATTCTTTTACGTTTCTTAGTTCAGGAAATCTAACTTTGAAATGGAATAATAGTATAGTGTATTGGAATCAAGGTAACGCTTCTCTTAATGCTAATTTGTCATCGCCTACTTTGGGGATTCAACCAACTGGGATTTTGTCAATTTTTGATGATGCTTTTACAAGTGGGCCTCAAGTTGTGGCTTATAGTAATGATTACGGTGATGTGGGTACAAGGTTGAGGTTTCTGAAGTTAGATAAAGATGGGAACTTTAGGATGTATAGTACTGATTTGGGTAGTAAAACTCAAACTATGGTATGGTCAGCTTTGACTGATCAATGTGAGGTTTTTGGTTATTGTGGGAATATGGGAATTTGTAGTTATAATGAGTCGAGTTCGAGTCCAATTTGTGATTGTCCATCTGAGAATTTTGAGCCTGTTGATGTGAATGATAGTAGACAAGGGTGTAAAAGAAAAGCTGAGATAGATAGTTGCCCGAGGAATGCTACTATGTTGGAGATAGATAATGCAAAGTTCTTGACTTATGAGCCTGAGTTGTCTGCTCAGATTTTCTACATGGGAATATCAGCTTGCCGGTCGAATTGTCTTTCTCAAGGTTCAGCTTGTATTGCTTCTACATCTTTGTCTGATGGAACTGGACAGTGCTACGCAAAACCTCCGGGCTTTATCAGTGGTTATCGGAATCCAGCGCTTCCCAGTACTTCATATGTGAAAGTTTGTGGGCCGGCGCAACCAAGCCCACCACCTGGTGTTCTGACTGTGGAGAAAAGCAGAAGTAGGGGATTGCGTGTCTGGGTTGTTTGTGTTGCTGTTGTGATTACCCTTTTGGGTTTGATTGCTGTGGAGAGTGGTCTGTGGTGGTGGTGTTGTAGATACAGTCCCAAGTTTGACAGTTTGTCAGCTCAGTATGCGCTCCTGGAGTATGCATCTGGTGCTCCAGTACAGTTCTCGTATAAAGAGCTTCAGCGCTCAACAAAAGAGTTCAAAGAGAAGCTTGGAGCAGGAGGGTTTGGAGCTGTTTATAAAGGGGTTCTTGCTAACAGAGAAGTTGTTGCAGTGAAGCAACTTGAGGGAATTGAGCAGGGTGAGAAACAGTTCAGAATGGAGGTTGCAACTATTAGTAGCACTCACCATTTGAATTTGGTTAGATTGATTGGTTTTTGCTCTGAGGGTCGGCACAGGCTGCTGGTGTATGAGTTCATGAAAAATGGGTCTCTTGATAATTTCCTTTTCACTACCGAAGAGCAGTCAGGAAGATTGTTGAATTGGGAGCAGAGGTTTAACATTGCCCTTGGAACTGCAAAAGGAATCACGTATCTTCACGAGGAATGTCGAGACTGCATTGTCCACTGTGACATAAAGCCGGAAAACATTCTTTTGGATGAGAACTGCAAGGCCAAGGTGTCTGATTTTGGTCTTGCAAAGCTCATAAATCCCAAGGATCACAGATATAGGACACTGACCAGTGTTAGAGGAACAAGAGGATACCTGGCTCCAGAATGGCTTGCAAATCTTCCCATAACTTCCAAATCTGATATCTACAGTTATGGGATGGTTTTGTTGGAGATAGTGAGTGGCAGAAGGAATTTTGAAGTCTCAGCAGTAACAAACCATAAAAAGTTTTCTGTGTGGGCTTACGAGGAGTTTGAGAAGGGCAATGTTAATTCAATTCTGGACCGAAGGCTTACAGACCAAGGAGTGGATATAGAGCAAGTGACTAGGGCTATTCAAGTGAGCTTTTGGTGCATCCAGGAGCAGCCATCTCAGAGGCCAATGATGGGAAAAGTGGTGCAGATGCTGGAGGGAATTGCTGAGATTGAGAGACCACCAGCACCGAAGGCAATAACAGAAAGTTCTATCAGTGGAACAAGCATAATGAGCAGCGATGTCAGTGCTCTCTCAACTTTTGCAGCATCAGCTCCAGCTCCCTCATCGCCTTTAGCTTCAGGTAGAAATATAGAGAGGGCATCTTCATCTTTGTTGTATTCAGACCCAAACTGAAGTTCATCATTAAACACACCATTCACCTCCAATACCTAGGAACTCTTAAGGAGGTAACAATCTGTAACGAGATACCATACATTATATCGATGATAATGAAATCTTGTAAAAATTATCTCAACTGTACTACGTATATAGGTTTATCAGAAATGCCCTTTTGCCTTAATAGAATATATATTATAAAAGCCTGTTCATTCAAGAAGGATGTAATTATAAGTTCTCACAATTATTGTTTGCTGAAATTATGTGATCAGGTCCCACTTCATGGGATTGAATTTCTTTGTCCAACCATTTTTGTCAAAGTTTTGGTAATTAACTCACTATCCAAGTTTCCTGTCACAATTTAAACATTGCCTTGTGCTAGATGATGACATCCCATTCGATGATTGAAAATTGATATCAGTCGCGCGCAAATGATTTATATCCCAATACATGTTGTCGGTAAAAAATTGTTCATGTATCCCAGTTAGGAAATGTTCCAACCACGAGCTTTAAAAAATCTAATTTTTTATATTGATGTTAAAAATATATTATTTTGATTTATTTCAAATTATAAAACATTATATCTATTATAATCGCATACTCTAATTTAATGCATCTCTATTTGTGAGGTTGACTCATGCCAAATTGCAGCAAAGCAACAGAATAGGGCCTGTGTTGTTTGGTAAACTATACTTTTCCAACAGTTCACTAAGCGCCAAATAATCTCAATATTTCCTCCATGGCTTCTTCTTTTTCTGATGAAATCCATCCATGAACATAAAGTCAAAAACTTTCCAGCTTTATATTTCATCCAGGCCTGTTCATCTTGTTTGAACATTATATATGACACATGCCTGTGTCTTTGTCTAGAATCAGATGCGACCATTTCAAAGAAACCAAAATGTAGCTGAGAAAGTGAACTCAAGCAATCTCCAGATGTGTGAAAGGAACATTGCAACTGCTAATTGTTGAATAACTCAACCCCTTCCCAACCATAGTTGTTTGTGCCTATTTTAAGGTCCAATGAAGCGAGCATTGCATTTATGCTTTCCCATTTTCCATCCCTTCTTGCCATCTCTGAAAACTACAGGCTTCAACCTCTGGCATAAATGGGCTGGGTAAAAAATTCATTTCTGATAGACTCACACTCGAAGATGCATATCATAAATAATACTTTCAAGACATGTTCATCTAACTTCCCACAGTGGAAAGTAGTTGGATCATTAAGTTATGACAAAGTACTAGTACAGTTATGCTATTTATTATCAAATCCTAGTACATTCACTATATATAGCATGGGATACCAAGGAACCTGTGTCTTCAGAGACAGCCTTTCAGGTTTTAGACTATATACCATTGAATTTTACTGTAACTATGATTGCCATCGTAGTTATAGCATACGAGACAGAAGATGGCAATGCATAATTTTAGCTCCTGCAAGGTTAACTAGACAGAAACAGCAGGTTTCTACAGTTTTTTTTTTCTCCTGGAGAAAAACGGGAACAGATTTAGCTGGTTTCATCTTAAATCTATCTAATCCAGACAGTGATCCCTAAACAATGTTCCATTAAATCCTGCTGTATCCAGTCTTTTCTGTAACCTATCACATGTTAATAATGTGCCATGTTGCCCATCGAAATCATTTCAATGAGAAGGGAGAGCATTATTGCCCACCACACTAATACTTCGAGCTTGATGTGGATCTATGTACCTGGTTCCAAGGCTGTCATGACTCATGCATGAGCTTGAGTTCATCAGCGGTGAAGGGGTAATGGGCTTTTTCCATTCATTGCTCGTACATTTCCGAGTTCAAAATCTATATTTTGTACAAATTAGCATGTATGTAATAATTAAGTTCTTGAATCCCATCACCATCATCTGAAAATGAAAGACATTAAATAATATGGTACCTCTGTACTTAATTTGGATCTACGCCATTGGCTGAAGCTCTTATTGAAGAAATTAAAAGAAGAGGCCAAGTGCTTCGAAAAGGTGTGAGTGACTCTGCCACTTAGCTAAACGCTTCGATCATTAGCTGAAAAAAAGCTGTTCGTTTTGCTCATTTCCATGATAATGATGATGCCTTGTCGCTTGCATGTGGCGAAAATTATTTGGTCGATCTTGCTAGGTACTTTAATTACTAATTTTTTTTTAATTAATATAGATATTCGTGTGTATATCGACTAATTTTGTTAATATTGAAGTTAATAACTATATATTATATTAATAGCTATAAAACTCAAATGAACCCTAAAATTAATGATTATGTATTATATTAGTAACCACATAATTTGAACCTAAGACTGCAAAAAACAAACACTTGTATTATATTATAAATCACATAATTCGAATATGAGAATACATGAAGCGAGTGTTTGTTTGGAAATACATCAAAATAATATTTTTTATATATTTTTTTAAATTATTTTTTACATTAACATATCAAAATAATCTAAACACATAAAAAAATTAATTAAAAATATTAAAAAATATATATATTTTTAAAACACGATATCAAACATTGTGTAATTACTTCAATTCCTAGCTTTCAACTTTCGAGCCCACAGCATTAGAATTTATAGTGCATGCGAATATAAAATATTTATACAAGTAGTTGACCTCTGACCCTCGTAAAACCATTACAATTTTATTTCCAACTTCACGTCCTCAGGATCATAATCCCTTTTTTTATAATTATTTTTTAGGGTTTAGATTGTAATGCGATGTCTCTGTGGCAATATAATCCCTAAGAAAAGAGATATAGATTTATAATTCCATTAACACACATTTTGTAACAGAGCTTGGCTGTCAAACAAATATTGGACAATATATATTGCCACCACTACCTAATAATTTTGAAATCAGCACAAAAATGATAATGATAATACAAAGTTAACTAATTATCACAATAAACTCTTTCAAAGTGTATTAAATAAGGCTTAGTTGGTCATCCATGAAATCTCCAAACATGAATCGATGTCTTAGATTGAATTTTAAATTAAATCACATGAGAGTTGGCGTAATATAACCTGGTAACATGACGAGACTATGTGCAATCTAAAATTTGATAAGAACATGACTTGACTTATAAAAATTAAAGATGACAAAAAAAAATTAAAATCAAGGAAACAATATATCATTTTGTTCCTTATCAACCGATTAAATTTATGACCCAAGTTATAAACTCAATGGGTTCAATAAGCTTATTTTTCTAAAATTTGTTTTATATAATTGTATTATAATAATAAAAAAAATCTATCATAGTAAAGCAACCGAACAAAAATAATAATTATGATGGGTTGTACAAAAAAAAATGATTGTTCAAGAGCAACGTAAGAAAGTTATTTTCACCTAAAAACACCTTTAAAACATCCCAAAATCAATTGATCAACCAAAAACCCTAAAACATATAAAAATACAAATCAAACATTGAAAACAGCTATTTCTCAACCTTGATCTACTTTGTTTTTGGCAAATTAAAGGATCAAATTTAGCTATTATTAAATATGTAATGCGTTCTATAATAAGAGGATATCATATATGATCATCTAAGAAGCAGTATCACCTAACATATGTAATGCGTTCTATAACAAGAGGATTTCATTGATATTGTAACTGATTTATACAAGGCTTGAGGGAGAGTCTTTCGGCTATGATCTTGCTAATCAAAACAGGAAATATACATATGCTATAAATAGAAGATTATTTACATATTTTAATACCATATGTCATGCATGCCTCTATAATAAAATAATATCATATTGCCAACAAGATATATCCATAAAAAAATACAAATGATCAACGGTATTTGATATTACATTTTAAAAGTATTTTTGAAAAAATTAAAAAATCTTATTTTTATTTTTTACTTTAAATTAAAAATATTTAGTGTTTTTAGATAATTTTCATGTGTTAATGTCAAAAATAATTTTTATACATTTCTGAATGAAAAATAATTTCTAAAACAACCTCAAACATATTCCTAGACAGACAATTAAAACACTATGGCCTAGTAATATTTTGTTTTGAAATGAGTTGTGACAAAATGGAATCTTTGCTAGACTCACCACAAACTATGTGCATGGAAACAAGAACACAAGGCATCTTTTCCAACAAGAATGTACCATTCCTCGTTATGGTTGTAATTTCTATATTTTAAAGGCAATTCAATAATGTTTTTTTATATTATTTCTAAAAAAATTATCTTATAGTTTTATTTTAAAAATAAAAACATTGTCATAACTTTTCCAAGTAGACCTTAAAATATTAAATGTGAATATATAGGCACTACTACACTACATTGCAAAACACAAAGGAACACTTTATGATTTATTTTTTGGTTAATGGGGGATCTCATCAAATTCAATGAGAATGAAGTTTGTCTCCTTGGTTCTTTTCATGCCCTAATCTTTTGTAATCTGCTTTATCTTTCATATATATATATATATATATATATATAGAGAGAGAGAGAGAGAGAGAGAGAGAGAGAGAGAGAGAGAGTTGTATGATCTTTTATTTCAATATAGAATCATTTGTAATCATATTATAACCAAGCTAGTTACTAGCTATATATATATATATATATATATATTCGCCATCCGTGCTCCTAAAATGAAGGTGGTCATTACGTGGGAATAGCAACACAATATGCTTATCCTTGTCTCGTATGCTTAGCTTTCATGAAGATAATGCGGTTGCTAAATGATATAAAATCTTTATTTTATTTTAACTTGAAAGGAGTGATTTGTTGGTTGAAAAGATATATTTTATTTTATTTATTTAAATTTTAGTGTTAACATTTGAAAATACAGGATCGATATGAAAGGTGTATTCTAAAAATTAAATATTAAAAACTTAATCTCGGTTGCGTATATAAAATGATTCGAAAATATAATTAATTTATTACCGAAAAAAAACTATATTTTTTCTATTAAGCTATAATTACGATTATATATTTATAAATGTATTTCAGAATAATATAATATATATTAAAAATACATATTCTAATTCAAACTCAGAACTCGAGATTTATTATATCAATCTCAAATACTTTTTTTATTATTTTTTATTATATCATACTCCTTGGAAATAGTCGAGGATGACAAGCACAAAAGAACTTCGAAATAAATTCTTTATTTTTTTTATTTGACAAAAAAAAATTCAAGAATCCAGCCACAGAAAAACTTTGGCATAAAATAAAGTCACCCACGTACGATAATAATATAAGCTTTTATGAATTAAATATAATTTTAATTTATTTACAAATCAATAAAGCTGCAAATCATGTGCCTTTAAGCCTTGGATTAATTATTCTTCAATTTGTCTACCTCTCTCTCTCCACCCAAGATTACCTAGTAGCTAGATTCTTGATTAAAGTAAATATTGAAAAGCTTTAAATCATTTATGGCATTTCTTTGAGGAATCTAATTTTTGCTCATATATTCATAGAAGTTATTTCTTAATTGCTTGCACCAAGGAGAGTAAGTTGGTATCAAATAGCTTAAGATTTATCCAGATTTGAATCAACATATATTCATTTTATAAAAATATAAAATAATTAAAATTTTATTCATTTAATTTGGAATCACAACAAATACCTAAATGAAGACGGGTTTCCTCAAATACAATATATTGAAAAGCTTTAAATTGTTGTGTGGCATTTCTTTAAAGAATTTATTTTTTGCTTGTATATCGAACCTTTTTATAAAAGTTATTGCTTAATTGTTTGCTTCCAAGTAACGCAGTGTGGTGTTAAAAAGTTTAAAATTTATTTTAAAGATTTTGGATTCGAGTCAAGAAATATTTATTTTATAAGAGTTTAGGATAACCAGAGTTTTATCCATTTAACTCGAGTTTGCAAAGAATATCTATCGAATCCAATATACATGCAAGCATGCATGCGTGTGTGTGTGTAAAGGAAACGCATGAATCATCATAATTAATACGCAATTTTAAAAAAATTATTTTTTATTTCAAATTAAATTTTTTTAGTATTTGTATTTTTAAATTATTTTAATATGTTAATATCAAAAATAATTTTTTTAAAAATAAAAAAAAATATTTTAATACATTTCTAAATCAAAAATATTTTTAAAAACAATCATAATCTCGAACAGGCTATAAAGAGAAATAGAGAAAAGAGAAATAAAGAGACGACTCTAATTAAGATATTCCCAGATTATTTTGTATTCTGTCGTTAAATATTGATTATGCCCCGCAATCCCTCGCCATTGTATGTGTGTACGTATTCGTTTGAATTTATATAGAATTTAAACATAATAATACTATAATTTCTAGGGTTCTTTTGGGGGGAATCCTGTGATTTTTCCTTCTCAGTTCTCTACAGAGAATCCTGTGCTATAATTTTTTATTAATATAAATATACAAGCAGTTTATATACATTTCAACTAATCTTATAATTTATAAAGTCAATAATTATTTAAATCTCTAATAATTATCATATTAATAATAAAATTACAAGGAAAAAAAAAAAGCAAACTATTTAGCCTGATTGGGAGTGTGATTGATGTTATTTTTTAAAAAAATTATTCAAAAATATATTAAAATATTATTTTTTAAAATTATTTCTGATATTATCGTATTAAAATGATCTAAAAAATTAAAAAATATTTAATAAAAATAAAAATATTTCAATTTTTTTTTAAAATAATTTCCGATCATAATCCCAAACACCCGATAATCAAATAAATCTTACCTCTTTACACCTGTTATATGCTTACTATAATCTTAGAATACAAGCAACATTCGGCGAGGGGGGAAAGAGGTAGCTAGGCTTTTGACCTCTATTTTGCCTTTTCAAAAGCCGTACCAGCTATTTTATGCCTGGGAAATGGGACAGTTTCTGCATCACTAGAATAGAAAGAGTGGCTTGGAGATTCTTGTTGATTTTTTAAGTCTTATGTATTTATAAATATATTAAAATAATTTTAAAATTTTATTTTTGATATTATTATATATAAAAAATCAAGAATAAAAATTAAATTTAACAAAAAAATTCATTTTCGGTCTTAATAAATGAGTCAAAAGAGTTAACTTTGAATTATTGTTTGACATATATAATTTTATATTTCTCAGCTATTATGATGAACAAAAACAGATCATATTCATAATATATTTTCTTTCATTCTAATGATCTAATTATTATATGGGATGGAAACAGTTTTAATTAATTATTTAAATTGTATAATAAATCAAGCAAAACAGTATGGTAATTATTCTGAAGAGTAGAAATCATTACAGAAAATTAATTTGGGTACAAAGATGACCCAATCCCTATTTTGATTAAAAAAAAACTAGGCTACTTAACATAAATGTGTTTGTCAATTCAAATATTTAATGATCAACCTTCAATGAAAAAATCCTAGAACAAATAATCCTCATGATAGTCGATATAACACAATGAACCACAACAACAAAACAATGGATTAAGTGACAATTTGTGGGTGTTATTGAGGGTTTTTTAATTTTTTTTGTTAAAAATGCATTCAAATTATAATTATTTTTATTTTAAAAAAATTATTTATGACATCGGTACATGAAAAATGATTTTAAAACATAAAAAACATGTAATTTAAAGTATAAAATAATTTATTTTTTAATATTTTTCAAAAATATTTTTAAAACACAATGTCAAACAGGGAATAAGGAATATGATTGTGTACCCACAAATTAAGAAAATCTGAAAACTAAATTAGATTGAAAATGTAATTTAAAAAATATATAGAAAAATCAAAGATAAATTAAAAAAATATATATATGATAACAAGTGTTCATGGAACTTTAAGTCCAACAATCTCATTCTCTCAACACTTGAAAAAATCCAGTTTAATTCTACCATTACAATTATCCAGATTTGATTGGAAAAAGAATAATAAAATTGTTTTTTTTTAAATTATGATTATTTTATTTCTTTTCTTTTCCTTTATATTTTCCCATGCAATAGTACATAGATTATCAATCATAACTAATCAAGCCTTTTTATCTCGCTCACTTTATTCTTTTATAAAAGACAAAAATAAAAATAAAAAAGAAAAGTAAGCCTAGTGATAGGGCTGCCATGCACACATCAAGGAATATAGGATATCTTCGTAATTGTGACTAAACGAACATGAATATATCATCTTTTAATAAAGTTAATTGTGAAACCATGATTCTAACTGCGTTTTAAAAAATTTTATTTTTTATTTTAAATTAAAAAATTTAGTATTTTTAAATTATTTTCATATATTCATAAAAAACATAAAAATAAAAATAAAAATTATTTTAATATATTTCTAAATAAAAAATACTTATAAAAACAGCATCAATAATACTCTTAAACATGAAACCTCAAATCTAATATGTAATGAGTTTTCTTTTTATTACTTATACATAGAGAAAAAAAATAAACGTTTAAGAAAAGTGAAAATATAAGAAAACATTTTAACCAAAAAACTTTGAATTATAGTTTATTAGCATAGGTTTATTTCAAGTTTTCACTTACATCTATTATTATAATTAATGATATAATAGAAGTTGAGTTATTTATTATTGGAAACTTTATTACTTTTCAATTAAATAATTATTTTTCATAAAACCAAAAAATACTAGTGATATAATATTTTTGTTTCTTACTAAAAAAAAAAAAACAATTCACACTAATTAAGAATTTAAATTTAACATGCATCTAGCAATAATATGCTATATATTTTTAAAAACATCTATTGTTTTTTATTTTTAATTTTAGGATTGAAATATTAGGGCAATTAGAAATTTGACCAATAAAAATATTATTAGCATGTGGGTGCTTTCATTTGAAACTGTATTTTAAAAATATTTTTTAAAAAAATTAATTTTAAATTATTTTAAATTAAAAATAGTAATTTTGTATTACTTTTATATATTAATGTTAAAAATATTTTAAAAAAAATATATATTATTTTTAAATAAAAAATCATTTTAACCACTATCATTCTTCTAAATAAACAATTTTAGTGGTGCGCCATTTTGGCAAATAGTGGCTTCTATTACCGTGTTAGGGAGTGTTTGGCAGCCACATCATTAATGGGTAACGTGTATGGGGAATGGACCGTCAATTTAGCGTAAACAAACTCTTTTTTTTTTTTTTTTCCCTATCTTCACTCAATTCCTGCGCCAAACCCTCCAAACAAAACATTCAATTTGTTTTTTCTTTGAATTTAATCCCTGTTTTTACTGTAGTTTTTTCTGTTTGGGAGAATTTAAAAAATTTGTTTTTTTATTTTTATTTTTTTCACTTTGATTATTTTTTCATTCAATGTTTTATTTATTGGTAATTGAGCTTTAAATTTTTTTATGAGATTATTCTATTTTTATTTAATTCTTTAATTATCAATAAGATCATTAAAATATTCTAAGAATATTTTGAGAGTAATTTTTTTAACATTGATAAATATTTATTTTTTATTGGTTATTATCATTATCATTGTCTGTGTTTATTTTATTGTTATAATCATATTATTAAATTAATCAATTTTATTGGACATATTTGAATTAATGACCTGGGTTTAAAATTTATTTTACCATTTCAGAAATGCTATAATTATTTGAACATCTTTTTCAAAATTTAACTAAATTAATAACATAGCATTGACAACCTATCAAGTGAACAAAAATCACTTAATATTTGTATTCCTTAGACAAGAATACTCTCCATCAGATTTGCCTCCCATGTGAATTAAAAAAATAACATTATTGTCATAATTATCATATTTAATAATACCTTGAAAAATTGGGGTTCCCAGTAGTATGGTTTTTTCTTTTAATATACATGGCTATAAGATTATTCATCGACTATTAGAGTTATTTGGTCATTCTATTATAATAGTCAAACATATATACATATAGTCAAACACAAAGAGAGAGAAAGAGAGAGAGAGAGAGATTATAGATATATATATAAACCGCGCACTACTTTTACTGTTTTAATTTTTATGGTTCATACAGACACAGATTACTATGGATTGTGACAATAAAATTATCATTTTATACCAGGATCAAAAAGTTTAACCCCCAAGACCAGGATTAGTTTCGATATTTTAAGAGGACATCGATTATATTTTCAATTTCTTTACACAGTAAAACTATTATTTTACTGTTGGGGTGTTATCGTTTTTTTCCAAATTCTTACACTGTAAAACTACTGAAATAACCCCCTGAAAAAGACAAAATAAACATAGCAGTTAGGGTATTGAAATCCCCCTCCCCAAATTTTTCATGGTTTGGATCCAGAGATGTCCAGGTAAGTTACCATTTCTTTATTTTATTTTTCAAAAACATTGTTAGGGGCGTTGTACGGACACACTCGTATTATTTCATGAGCATAAGCCTTTCAAGCAGCACGTACTATTGATTCCAACGGTGCAAACAAGCCTCTCGTCGTGTCACCTGGTGGGCCTACCTGTCATCTTCCTCCCGATATGACGGGTGTCGGGTTACGATGGTCGATGAATCACTGGCGGGTGATTTTAAGTTTTTTTTCTCCCTTTTCTCTCTCTTACTGCCCAGAAATACACTCCAATACTTGCGGTTTATAAATGGTTTATTGTAGTCCCTGCTTTTGATTTCGCTTTTTATTACTAATTTCTTCAATAAAATTTTTGATTTGTTGTAATTATACCCTTCAATTAAAACTGATTATATATGTTGGTTTTCAATTTAGTCCTTATTCTTTTTTATTTTTTGTTTGCTTTTACTTTTGCTTCCTTTAATTATTTTGGTATGCAGGGTTTAATTTCTTCGAATTGGGTCCTCCAATTGAAATTTTTTATATGTTCTACCTTTCAATTTGACCCTTATTCTTTTAATTTTTTTAAAAACATTACACAACATTTTTTGTTTAAAATGTCTTTATTTGTTCCGGTCACAAGGTTTTTATTTATTTCAATTTTGTCCTTCAATTTAAATTAATTATATAGTTTCTTTTAATTTATTTTCATTGTATCCTCCAATTAAAATTGGTTATATATGCTACTTTTCATTTTGGTCCTTATTTTTTTAATTTTTTTTAACAAAATTACATTACAATTGTTTTTTTAAAATACATTTCTTTGTTTAGGTCTCAAGGTTTTTATCTGTTTTAATTTTTTCCTTCGTTTGAAATAAATTATATATTTTATTTTTCATTTCAGTCATTATTCTTTGATTTTTTTTGTATTAATTCCTTTGGTTTCTTCGACAATATTTTTATCTTTCCATATATTATGCACCCATGCTTTTAGTTTTTGTTTTTAACTTCTTCTTTTTTACTTTTATTGGGGTTTTATTTTTATTCGGTCCAGTTCTGAAATTTTAATTTATGTTGATAATCATTTTAAAATTAATATATTGCTCCCATTTTCCTTTTATTTTTTATTTTTTTGTGTTTTATGTATTTTTTATCTTTTTTCAGATTAGATGATTTTATTGTTTCATTGTTTGCACAACAACAACAACAATTTTGGTGATTATTTTTTATTTTTTTGTAAAAATATTTACCTTTTTTATTCCTCAAGGTAATTTAATGATTTTAATTATTTGATCAATAATATTGATAATAATTGTAATTTTCATAGTAATGATAATGATAGTAACGTAGTGATGGTTTTTTAATTTATTTTTTATTTTTTTATAGATAAAAAATAACTATTTATTTTTGTTATTTGATTATTTAAGGTGTTTTCACAATTTATATTTTGTATTTGTGTTTAATTTAAATTGAATTATAAAATGAATTAATCTTAATACAGTAAAGTCAGTAACTTAGATATCTGAATCTTCTTATTTTTTTAATGATAATGATAATTTTATATCGGTTGTCTAGTTGAATCTTCTAAACTAATAAATTTAAATCAATTTAAAATTAATATATTTTATAGAAAACTTGCACTTCACAGGAATTCTTTACATATTTATTATTTTATCTAAATTTATATTATAAAAAATCGCATATAATTAATATTTTTAAGCGAAAAAAATATGGTGCCGCCTGCGATGAGGCACGAGAGCATAGGCTAGTAAATATATATATGATAATAAATCCTACCTCAAAAATAAAAAAGTAGAGGTTAATTAGGAAATTTAATTAAGTCATACCATTATTTAAACCCACAGAGTTTTCTAGAAAATTAATGTACTTTGAAAATTTCACTTATATAATACTTAATAGATTTATTTCCATTATGGTTGGGCAAATAATTCAATATTAAAAATTAGATCATATAAATTATATCAATAAAGGCTCTATTTTGCATTGTAGTCCAATAGCTTTTTTTTTAAATAATTTTATTATTCTTAAAGTATTATTTTTATGTTTTTGAATCATTTTAATATATTAATGTTAAAAATTATTTTAAAAAATAAAAAATATATAATATTTTAATGTATTTAAAAAAAACAATATTTTTCACACTCATTAAACAAACCCTAACACCTATAGAGAACATATTATCAAATATTAGAAAAATTATAATTATTATATTGAACAAAAATATTCATAGGATTTACTAATTTTTATACTCAAGGTATTCTTTTCACGTGTGGTGAGTCTAAGTGCTTGTTTGAGGGTGTTATTGATGCTTTTTTTTTTAAAAAAAAAGATATTTTTCATTCGTAAATACATCAAAATAATTTTCAGTGCATGAAATTTTCTTAAAAACATCAAAAAATTTTAATTTAAAATATCAAAAATTTATTTTTTTAAAAAAATACTTTTAAAACACAATGTCAAATGGGATTTTAACTTTCCTTTCAAGTAATTTGAAGAGAGCATCCTCACATTGGCACGAGGAATTAAAGAAAATGTAATAAACTTCTATAAATACTAGTTTCAATGTTTGAATTTAGAAAGAAAAAAACACGTATCAGCTATGACTAATCTCTTGGAATTAGATTTACTTCTTTTGTTTTAGTTGATTTACTAACTAGTCTTTAAATTCCCATGTTAAAATAATTTCATTCAATTTGATATTTCTTTTTGAATAATGCTATTTAATTTGAATTGGGTAGAGTATTCCTCTCTTTCTTGAAAGAGCACTTAGTTTTTGTAAGTATTTATTTGCTATTAAGAAAACAAAATGTTCTTCCTCATATAAATGAAAGAAAATTAATATGCATCTGACTTAGTGAAAACAAGCCATCCATGAAAAATAAAAAAATTGATAATAAAATATATTTGTTGCTTTAGTATATTTTTGTATTTGAAATTATGTTTAAGTGTATTTAAAAAATATTTTTGACTTGAAAAAATATATTAAAGTTATATTTTAATATATTTTTTTATGGTTTTAACATGATATAAAAGATAAAAATATTAATATATTTTTAATTAAATTATTTTAATATATTTTTAAATAAAAATTATTTTTATTATGTCTATCTTTTCATCATAATAGCGAGTGATTCTAAAGCAAAAAAAAAGAAAAAAGAAAAAGCAAAATGACTAATTTAGTTAAAATTCTCTCATATTCCACCTACCAAATAAATTTTAAAAAAGTGTAAAATATTCTTTCTCATTTTCATTTGACAATAATGAATATCTTTAAAAATCAATTAAAAATATTTTTTCCCCAAAATATATGCATTTAAAAGAATTTAATTTTATTAAATGATATTAGTAATGTTATAATATTTAAAGTCAAAGGAATAAATAAATCTTCTTGACATTTTTATTTTTCTAATTATAGAATCTTCTAGATATTAAACAACTTAATATTCGAGCATAAGAAATCAAGAAATAATAAGAATAAAAAGTTTAATTAACCCTCGAAAGCTGCCCAAACCCGACCTCGTCCACTTTCCCTCTCTATTTAAAGTCTCAAAAGACTTTCCTTTTCCGCAGCAATAAAATCTTTAAAAACACAACCTTGCTGCCTTCCTATCTCTCTCCCTATCCCTGTCTCTGTATGATACTGACCTTACCTTTCCTTTTCTTCTCCTTTTCTCTCTTCTGATTCTAGCCGCCATTAGTAACTACTGCTCTTTTCTTGTCCTTCTTTACAATAAATACTACCCCTGTGTGCTTAGAAGTTAGAAACCAAAGACACCATGAAAATATTATGGCTGCTATAATATAAAGCAAACCGGGCTTACTTTTGTACTTTCTTTCGTCTTTGACTCTTGAGCAGACACAGATACTTATGCCTGTCAGCCATCTTTATGCAGCTACTCTCCTATTTAATGCCTCTTCTACTCCATTCTTCCGCTCATTGTACTCTGTTCTTTCATTGAGAGACAGGGTTGTGTGGGGTTTGTCTACAATCTTTGATTTCCCCTTTGTTTCTTGCTCTGATCAATAACAGAAAGTAGAAACTTGGATCATCATTCCCTTTCAACCTTTGAAGAGGACTTTGTGATCATTTCTTGTCATTTTGAGCTTGCTTTCTTGATATAGTCCTGATCAAAATAAGCAACCTGGTTTTATTTCTTTGTTTCTAGTCTACATGCTGGTTTAGAATCAACAGCAGCAACTATGGCAGAGAAAGAACCAGAGTTCTATTCTCACAAACTTCCCTCTGCTTCTCAGGTGACCCCGGAAAACAATTTCCTTTTTCTTTTCGGTGAACTCACTCTCTTTTCACTTTAGAACATATTCTTGTCTGATAGTGATATTGACATAAATTTTTTCTTGGGTTTAACAGGTTGTCGAAGAGCTAAAAGAGTTATGGGGCATGGCTTTGCCAATAACAGCTGCTCACTTAATGGCCTTTTTTAGAGCAGTGGTCTCAGTTATGTTCTTGGGCAGGCTAGGCAGTCTAGAACTAGCAGGTGGTGCGCTTTCCATTGGGTTTACAAACATCACTGGCTACTCTGTCCTTGTGGGCTTAGCTTCTGGGCTAGAGCCAGTCTGTAGCCAAGCTTATGGCAGCAAGAATTGGGACCTCCTTTCACTCTCTCTTCAACGCATGATCTTGATACTAGGCATTGCAATCATACCCATAAGTTTTTTGTGGCTTAATCTTGAATCAATCATGAATTTTATGGGCCAAGATCCAAATATTACTGCAATGGCTGCAACTTACTGTATCTACTCTCTCCCGGACCTTTTGACCAACACTTTATTACAGCCCTTGAGGGTTTTCTTAAGGTCACAGGGGGTGACAAAACCCATGATGTATTGCTCCTTGCTGGCTGTTATTTTCCACGTTCCGTTGAACTATGTTCTTGTTGTGGTGATGGGGTGGGGAGTCCCTGGGGTCGCTTTGGCATCAGTTGTGACTAACATGAATATGGTGGTGCTGATGGTGGGGTATGTGTGGTGGGTTAGTGGACAGTGGAAGATGAAATGGAGGGTTGAGATTGGAGGTGTGTGTGGTGGGGTGGGACCACTTTTGAAGTTAGCAGTCCCTAGTTGTTTAGGGATTTGCTTGGAATGGTGGTGGTATGAGATAGTGACTCTATTGGCAGGGTACCTGCCTAATCCCACGCTGGCCGTGGCCGCCACCGGGATACTAATCCAGACCACTAGCATGATGTACACCGTCCCCATGGCACTTGCTGGCTGCGTCTCTGCTCGGGTAATTCCAAAAACTAACTTCCACTTTACATAACAAAAATCTAGGATTGTTACCTATGTACGTATATTCTATGTGCATACATTTTGATGGGTCACTATAACATAGATTCCTGCTATTCAGCTTGTAATTGTGTTTATTCTTGCTGCGATGTTACAATTCAGGAAGTCAAATATGGCCCCTTTTTTTCTTAACCCAGTGGTTCGGCGGTTGAAAGAATGATTGTTGCATACTGAGACATTTCTGACATAGGAAGGGGGGATCCATACATTAAACGGGAACTGCATTGGCTTGGTGTCTTGACCCTTTAACCCGTTTTCCAGCATAGGTTACTTTGGTCTAAAGAATGTTACGTAAATAGTTTGTGATCTTGAGATATTTTGATATGATTTGTCGTCGTATAATTTGTATTGAGCGGTAAGGGTTTTTCTTTTGTGCATGAGGAGAAAAGATTGGTATCCTACAAATTGATGAAACAGTATCATATGCTATTCATTTGTTAGGTTATTGCATCATTCTTGAGGACCCCTCTTAGATCATACACGTACTGTGATTGCACAGAATTACTACATGACAAGTTTGCTTTTGCTTACTTTCTCTCAAATCTCAAATCCCATTGGATTGTGACGATACTCTTTCCCTGGAATATCATTTTACCCCTTCCTTTTTTCCTGGGTTAAAGCTCACAAATATCTACGCATATCTGCTGGGATACGCTGCAGGTGGGAAATGAACTTGGAGCTGGGAAGCCGTACAAAGCCAGGTTGGCAGCAATGGTTGCATTGGGTTGTGCCGTTTTGATTGGTATTCTCAACGTGACATGGACAGTGTTCCTCAGAGAGCGATGGGCTGGTTTGTTCATTAAAGATGTGCTTGTTAAGGGTCTTGTCGCAGCTGTTTTGCCAATAATAGGTCTCTGTGAGCTTGGTAACTGCCCTCAAACAACTGGCTGCGGCATCCTACGCGCCACCGCACGACCGGCTGTCGGGGCTGGTATAAATTTGGGCTCGTTTTACTTTGTGGGCACCCCAGTAGCAGTCGGCCTGGCCTTTGGGCTAAATATTGGGTTTTCTGGACTGTGGCTAGGGCTCTTGTCAGCCCAAGTGGCTTGCGCATTGTCTATCCTTTATGTTGTGCTGATCCGTACAGATTGGGAACATGAGGCTTTGAAGGCTAGGGAGTTGACTAGCATGGAAATGAGCGCATGCAATGGCGTTGGTCACAAGCAACACGAGGAGCACGAAGAAGAGGAGGGTAAAGGGTTGTTAATGAAAGTTAGTGGTAACATGGAGGATGATGTTTGAAGGAGAGTGTGATTTCGAGATGGGAACATGTTGCTTGGCTTTATTAGATTTCTTTTTAATGTTTGATTGCTTTTTGGAGAGGATATGACTCCATTGTTGGAATTCTGTGCTCCTTTTTTTTTTTTTTTTGCTGTTTTTATGGGGTTGCTGTCATGGAGAACCTAATCGTGAAGGTTGTCATGGAGCTCTTTTGTGGCCAGAAAGAATGTCACTCCGTCTGTAAAAGCACCGTTACTTTTAAAAGAGGATGCCCTACATCTTGCTCTTGCTTCCTTCTCGCTTTGTCTTTGTTGTCTTTCTCTAATCGCATGATCTGCTCTTGGACCCCACAATTGGCAAAGGAAGAATCCACTAATCAGCTAAAACATTCGAGGATTAAAATACAATGACTCGAACCAAAAATGGGGAAAGAATATGTCAAGATGTTGCTGTGGAGCTTGCAAGCAGAGAAGAATGGAAGTAGCAATCCCCACGTCCAGGTTTGAGATACTTGCAGGATTTGTAGCCAGAGAAAAGGGCCAATAAACAACACCAGCATGAATTATAGAGAAGGAGCACAAAAAGATAGATGCTTTAAGGAATCATCTAATCTAAAAGTTTAAATAGTTATGTGTCAAAATTTTATTGATCTAATCTAAAAGTTTAAATGGTTACGTGTCAAAATTTTATTGATTAAACGGTTATAAATTCAAATCTTATCTTTTCAAACTAAAGTTTTCAAGTGAGTGAGTTTCTTAATATAATATCATAACTTCAAAGAAAAAAAGAATGGAAGTAGCAATTCCCCACGTCCAGGCTTGAGATCACTTGCAGGATTTGTAGCCAGAAAAAGGGCCAAGAAACAACACCAGCAGCCAGCATGAATTATAGAGGAGGAGCGCAAAAGGATAGACGCGTCTGTGCGGGCTCAAGACAAAGTTCCTCCTTATTGGCCTACACGAAGGGGTTCCACACCTCCCGTATCTCAACTATTCCATGGCAGAGATCGTTGCTGTATTCATGGCATATTATTGAAAATCCTAGGCACAAAAGCTGCAATTGAATGTCACATTACACTGGAACAAGAAAATTGTGCTCCCTTTTTCTCTTTCATTACATATTTGCTTTATGATTCTATCAAATTCAGCATAATGTTGTCCCTTCACTTTCACCTGTATATAGTTAGTGCTTTCGCGCATTTCTTACAGCTGATCCATTTGGATTGACCATAAGAAAATAAAAGAATAATACACACACACGTGTTAATAGGTTGATGATCGAGTCTTGATCAAGTCATTGAGTCAATTTGGATTTTTAACCGAGTCAGCCTAGATCTTAAGTCAGTCAGGCTATAGTTTTTGAGGAGAAGAACGAGAATAACAGTTAAAATACAAATCCATTAAGTATACATTGCGTATGTCCACTAATCCAAGAAAAAACATTTCTATATATTGTATAGATCCATTCAAGTCTAGTTTCATAGCTCTTGAACGCTTGCATCTCGTATTTTATTGGATGCTTCATATTGGATACTACTCGTACAATGAAGTAATTTTTAATATATATCTATCACCATGCAGAAATGGAATGACCTTTGTTTTCAATAAAAGATAATTTATGGAGGCTAACTTAATTGATATATTAATTAGGTAAATGAGCATATATGATGATGAAAAATCAAGAAAATAAGAAGTGAATAAAAGTAGGATTGACGAGGTAGAAGACTTATACCTCTAATAGTTTTAAAAAAATTGAAATAAATCAAAACTTTGATACTAAAATTATTAAAGATTCCAGATCAATTTGAAAATTCAAAGTCCGAGGACCTAAATGAAACTACAATATATAATCAATTTCAATTGAAGGATGAAATTGAAACAAATCAAAACCTATATAATAGCAATAAGGACCATAAAAAACAATCCAAAGTTTAGGGATTGAAGTGAAACTTCAGAAAAAACAGTTGCACTGACGTTAGCTTGCGCAAGCAGGAGAGAGAAAATGGAGGAAATTTTCAAACGACCATTGACATTTCTCCGGCTACCGTGTACTCACACGAGCCGCACTAGGGGGGAAGAGAACATGTCTGAAAATCATTCTATATGCTGGTTGGGTATTTTTGGATGTCGAAATATGACGCACACGCAGCTCAGAACATACGTGAGCTCAAAAACAGACGGTGCATCTAGCGACGCACCAACAGTAAATCAGTGGAAAAAAGAATTAAAAATGGTAAACACCCCTCTCGACCAGAACTTGTTTTTGTTTTTTCGAGGACAAAATAGTTATTGCACTGTGCAAAGAAATATTAAAAAATAAATAAACCGGGTAGCCGGACCGAACCGGACCAAACCAAAATTATGCAATTACCGTCGAACCCCTCAATCCATGGCCTTAATTTGTCTTTTTTGAGGGAAAATTCGTTATTCAACTGTGCAAAAAAGAAAAAAAACTAGTGGATCAAAAGAACTGAACGGATCAAAAGAACTGAATGAATCAAACTGAAAATTGAGTTTTACTGTTACAGTCCACAGTGAATTGTGTCACTATGAACAGTAACCTAGCTGTAATACCATTTAGCTTTTAAGATAATACCATGTACAAAATCTAATATCTTTATTCTTTCATATTGCATTTATTTTATATAGAGATTACAACATTAATGTTGATATACATGAAAACTAATATAAAACTAGAATAAAAGACGCTGCCATAATTTTGCATTTTATCGATTAACTATGTTATAGGTATTTAGACATTGATTTCATCTACAATAATTTTATCAATAGGATCATGGATGGTTATTGTTCCTTAAAATAACTATTGTTGGTGATTTTTGAATTTACCAATCATTCTAACCGTAAAATTATCATCGATGGTTTGACAAATGAAAATGTTTTCGCCATATAAAAACAAGTATTTACATTATTTTATCAATGAAGATGACATACAACCGACAAAAATTATTGTAATTATATTGGTGATTTTTTTTTATATTGCCAATGAAATTAACCTGTTAATGAGTAAATAATATCAGTGATATTTTCTAAAATCTTTTTCCAAAAAATAATGTAATAAAGAAAATAAAAATTAAAAAAATCAAATATTTATTACATATTCAAAATTGTATCAATTTAACTACAATTCATCTAGAAGATAGAAGATGAACGATAAAGAGTAGACGGGTCATTTCTAAGACCAAAGGGGCAATAAATGGACCACATATACCACCCAAGTTTGATTTCAAGTTAATATACAATCATTGGACTTCAATCATCTTTGGACTAGGTTGTTTTGTCTCATCAACATGATAAGTCATCCAAACTTTAACTTGTTGGTTTAGAATCATTTGGAACTCTAGAGATTGAGTGCTCAAAACTGATTGTGAGCATCCAACAATTGAAACAAGTCATATGCAACTTTTTAGTCTCAGTATTTGAGACAATGTAAACCTGATTTTTTTTTGCCCATCAAATGACCTACTTCAAGCTAAACTTTGATTTATTTCTAGATAGGTTAAAAGGTCATCATTGTATCTCTCCTGCAATTAAGTGTTATATGTTAAGGGAAAAAAGTCAGCTAATTCAAAGAAGTAATATCTTAAGAAATTTTTTTGTTAAAATATGACATAACATAAATTCCCGAGCTTGTCTATTCACGAGTTATTGCACCCCTTTATGACGGTCAATATTTTCCATGTGAGATTATATTGAGAACTCCACCAATCTTTGTTCATGTCGAAGAACCATAACCCGCAAAACAAAAATGTTATTAGTTAAACATTTTCATATAAAAAACAATTTAAAAATGAATGTCATAAAAAATTATTCTTACCATCTAGCTTGCAAGCAAAACAGACATAATAGAGACGTTAGTGTATGTGGTAATTGAATCGTGAATTCCCTAGTTCTAGTTATCCACTCAGGACCATAATTGCCGTATGAAATGCTTTAACATAACAAAATTCTTTGGGCTTTATAACTTATGATTTTTCATAAACCAACTTCATATTCTTATAGTGACAAAATAAAGGTATATTCATTTTAACTTTCATGTTTTCCTTTGTCTTTCGTTTCACGTCCATGACCATGTTAAAAATATTTTTAAATATGTTCTTTTTTGTATGCATGACATTAAGATTATAAAGGAGAAAATTAGTCTTCCAAAAATAAAACTCTCAAGAAATTCTTCGTCATACCTAATTGTAGGTTACACCAAAGTCATAATTTGTTTTGCTTACAATGTTAAAAACTATCCTATTGCAAGAAAATTATTAATAGTCCATATTAAATTTCATTTCATTTGAGAATTTTGTTTCCTCGATATATCATAAGTTAAGGTCTTGGATGAACATAATTGTTTCAACTCTTCAATCAATAGGTAAAAACAAACATCTATATTCTAACCTAAACTATTAGGATCAAGTATGATCGAAGATAAAAACATGAATCTTAGCCTCATACATATCATTGGTGGAAAGTTGTAAATCATGAGCATTATAGGCTAACAAGAATAAGAAGCAATAAATGGCCCAAATAAATTGAATTCATCTATATAGAATCCAAGATGTACATTCATGATTTCATTAAAAAATAAAGATGCACTCTATTAAAATATATCTAGGTTTTACCACTAGAAGGGTGCATTATGACTTTATCCACCATATCATATGAATGATTTCATTTCATATGCTTGATAATCTGTGAAGACATGAATAAACTTTACAGTCTAGAAGTGATTAAAAGGTATCTAAGTTTTTTATGTGTGATAAAACTCTTTCCTTATTGATTTTGAGATTATAATGAGCATGCTCACGGGTTTTGCACTTTGTTAAATCTATATCTTCAAGGTAGTATAACATGTACAAGTTTAGAATATATCATTTTTTTTTCATATCCTAGGCTAAGATATTTCATCATAGATTTATCAAGATAAAAGTTCTCTTTCAGCATATTCCTTTCAGATAAAATGCTTATAATTTATTCAATAATTCTATCATCATTTGTCTCACTTAACCCATGCTCTAATTTAATAGTGAACACTTATACAATAACAGATAATTTACTGTAATTTGTGCATTTATCCTAGAATAGTTTATCATAGTCTTTTAAAAGATCAAAAAACCTTGTTATATTTGCCTTTAGTTCTTCATATACAATTGAATATTCATTTATATAATCCTTATTCATATTTATAGCATCCATAATCATATTTCTATAAGAATTAATATTGTTATCTACAACTTCATGCACATTGCTGATACTAGAACTTGATCAAACCATCTTTTATATCATGGTCATATAAGAAACATATGGTTCTTCATATGTAAACCGACATAAATATTTTTTTTATGAATCCATTTTTTATAGAAGATGCTTCGTTATAATATTTAGATCAAAAAACCTTTTACATCTCTTATATTGACATTTAATACCGCCTTTACTAGAAAAATGATATGGAACAAGGATGTGATAGACTAAATATTTGGGTGGCTAGATTTTTGTTACAACAGTTTGATTTATGATAAAATAGGAGGATTCTATGATTATTAATAGAGAAAAATAAATAAATATGGGAGGGGGTCGGTCGTCAAGTCATAATTTAAATATTACCGATGAACTTATCGATATATATTAGCGAAAAATTTATTTCTCTGGGAATATTATACGTATTAATTCGATATATACCAACGTATATACTGTTAGATGAATATGCTTTTGTCTCTACTTCCATTTTTTTTATTGTGAGAATCATGAAGATCAATGGGGAGAGGATTACGGTAAACAAAATCATGGAGATATGATGGAGAGCATGCATGTTCAAGATACATACACATCATGCAAAGCATGGTTCAGATTCAACTACATGATTGATCAGGTAGAGACTAGAACTCGAGATCCAATGTTCACAGAGAACAAATGCTTAAAAAAGGGGAAAGAAAACACAGATGGGCGAGAGAATAATAGCGCAGTGCAGCAAACGAAAGAGATCCAGGTGCTCGTAATTTGTCTATATACGGTGGCAGGACCAGCAGGGGGCTCCAGCAGTAACAAAAGGAGTGGATAGGGATGATCACTGTGCTTGTTTGAGTTCATCTTTTTGCAGGACCTGAAATGTTGACACTTCATGAAATTTGGACGTTGCTCTTTTGTGAATTCTTCGCACGCCCTTCGATCTGAAAGCACATTTTCCCATGGAAAAATGATGATATTCTTCACTATCTCTCGTTCATGCATGTTCTTGTCAGGATGTGATCACCTGGCCATACATATCTTCAGTGGAAGCAGAATTTCTATATATATATATATATATATATATATATTCAGCAGGATAGCATCGCAGCTTATCTTCTTGCTTAACATGCCAAGGAGTAAGGTTTTCCATTTTTACATTATCTTCTACTTGTTATTAGAGTAACTTGACGAGTCAACCAGTAGCTCTGCTGATAATTATAGTCAAATGTGGTAAGAAAATAAGCTAGAAGGAGAGGATATTCTGGGCTGGAAACATGAACATTCAAAATAAAAATAAAATCTATGAATAAATTTGTCTAGATATCTTTTTTTATTACCGTTAAGTGTTTACATCAGCTTACTCATACATTGATTAAGCTAAATAATCATATAAATTTCTGCTTACTCGTATCTTAATTAAACTAAATAATCATATAAATTTATAGCAATAATTATATTAACAACCATATAATTCTAACGGATAATAAATCTTAATCTCGAGCTTTTAAGATCTTATTGTCTAAGTATCTATCTTTTATTGCTTGTGTGGTGTGGCGTGCTCACTGAGCAGTTGTGTGTGGACTTTGCGTTGGAGGCTGCACAAAAAGGGTATTGTTGATAAGGGAAGAGGCAATCACCTCATCGCAAGCACGTTTCTTACCTCAGATAGCTGCCTTGTCATGCAATAATTGACTTACCAAGTAACAATCGTGCCATTTATGGGTTTTTTCTTTTTCTTTTTACACCAAGTGTCATTTAAAAATCTTTTTAATAGAATTTTTTTTATGCTATATTCTGCTTTACTTTTGAGTTTTGACCGATTATTCAACATAGAGTGTTATATATTATATTTGAGATTGATTTTAAAAGTATTTTTTATTTAAAAATATATTAAAATTATATTTTTATGTTTTTTATATTAGCACATGAAAATAATTTGAAAATATTAAAATTTTTTAATTTCAAGTAAAAATTAATTTTTTTTCAAAATGTTTTTAAAGCATGACAAAAACCCCATAAAGGTTTTTTTTTTAATTAGCACCAGGTATCCGGGCCGAAATCCGACTAATCCCAGGCGTGCACAGGTCCTCGGCAAGAAGTTTCTTGCAGGTACACCACGGTTGATTCATGGGCTTTGTCTAATACGATGGTCCCATAAAATTATTTGCATCAAGTAAGACTCGAACCTGAGATCTTGGACAAGAGCAAACTGTCAAGTCTTAGCTCTTATCCACTAGGTCAACCCCATGGGGTTCCCATGAAGGTTTGTTTGATAGTAAAATTGATGATGCGAGTTTATATTTTTTTGAGTTATTTATTTAAACACAATTCACGCTTTTACTAGAAGCTATAAATATTTAATCTTTAATCTTTTTTTTTATGAATCTTGACTAAGAAAACTCGAATTCACCTTAAATAAGAGTAGCTAAATTATTAATTAATCTTATTTTCAATAAGAGTAGCTAAATATATCACCTCAATAACTTGATTGAGAAACTTCAACTTATTTGGTATTGCTGATTATTTTTTAAAATATTTTTTTTATTTAAAAATATATTATAATAATATTTTTTTATTTTTTAAAATTTATTTTTAACATTAATTATCAAAACAATTTCCTATTTACAAATCAATATGCGATGTCCCTCTCTGCCTGCCATGCTGCAGGTGTGGACATCAAGGCAACTTTTGTTTTTCTTTATTTCTTTCTTGCCTTTGATATTATTAGTATAATATCTCTTTTATTTATTCATAACAAATGTGAAAAATATATATATATATATATATATATATATATGTGTGTGTGTGTGTGTGTGTGTGTGTGTGTGTGTGTGTGTGGTAATGCCTAGTGAACCCTATAAAAATATTAAAACACTCTCAATATTTAGTTCTTTTAGAGGGGTGAAATAATATAAGCACTATGAAACACCCATAATGTTTTTCATGTGTTTTAGCATTTCTTACTAGCTATATGAGCTTACAAGATGTTCAATAGGCCCAGGGATTAGTTGTGATGCGCGCAAGCTAACCCAAACACCCCGGTTATTAAAAAAATAACTTCAAGTGATGTAATAACATTTTATAGAATGGAAAAAACCACTATGGAATGAGAAAAAATAATGTTGAACTATAAAAACAACAAATAAAAATAACCTAAAACAAATTATGTCAACTTGTGTCTACCCATTATGATTGTGACTCTTTGACTAAAACAATAAATTTGGTAAAACCATGAGTTCTAATCTTTAATTAATCAAATATTAAAAGATAAAAAGATTTTTTTTTAAAATCAAACATACAAAACAATAAATGTTTTTTTTTTTAAATCTATAAACAAAAAAAAAGTTTGAACTCCCCCGGGTCAACTCGTTAAATTCTTGGATCAGGTTATGAGATTGATATAACCTGAAAGAAAGAAAAACAAAAAAAATCATGACACTTAATTTCTTAAAAAAAATATCAAATCATGAAATGGTAAAAAAAAAAGTCCTAAAATATAAATTGATGTCAACCTTTGTCCAAATTCATTTGATCAGAAATACTAAATACGAAGAAACCATGAAACTCAATTTTTAAAAATTAAATATTAAAGGATAAAATTAAAAAAAATCAATCATATAAAACAATTCAAAAGAAAAAATAGTAATTAAAAGAAAAAACAAAAGGCATAAGCTCATTCGAGTTTAACTTGTCAAATATTGGGTAAGATCTTGAGATCAAGTCAATCCTATAAAAAAAATATGAATCTTATTTAAAAAAAAAAAATCAATGCAAGCTTGAGTTAGGGTTAGATTAAAGAAAAACCAATTCCACAAAAGAATCAAAATAAGAAACCACCCAAAGAATGATGATCAAGGTTTTAAGAAATTATAAATTAAAATTTTTAATTAAAAGATGAAATTGAAAATAATCAAAATAATCATGAATCTTTTTTTTTTTTTAATTAACATCAATGTGATGAAAAAAGTCCAAAATAACAATGTAAACTTGTGTTAGCTTATTGGATAAAAGGGTTAGATAAAAGAAAATTCAATTCCATAAAAGAATTCAAATAAGAAACCACCAAAAGAATCATGATCAAGTCATAAAAAATTATAAATTAAAAATTTTAATTAAAGGATGAAATTGAAAACAATTGAAACTTTATAAAAGAGGCAAAAACACAAATAAAGAAAAAGAAAATGATTGAGACTAAATCTGTAAGAAAATAGATCAAATGAATTAATTGAAAACAAATCAAATGAAAAAAAGTCAATGACAAGATTAACATATCAGAAAAAAATAAGGAATGACACTTAAATATCCTCAACTATAGGAACTACCCAAATATTTTAAATGCCAAACATGATTTTAAATGAAGGAGAGAAGAAGAAAAAAAGTCATTGATGTCAAACGCAATAGTCAATAGCCGCACATGTCACCTTTTAGACAAGGCACCAACAAGATAATTTGGCCCGATAAGGGCTAAATCAAAAATTAAATATCCTTTTGCATAATATCTTCTAGGGAGATCCACAATTTATTTTATACAATAGATTGTCCACATTTTTTACTATTGCCTAGAATTATAATAATAAGTTAATTATGTTTTACAATAATAACTCTATACATGATGAAGGCTTATCACATATCATTTTCATTTTTGAATCGATTATATTTTTAAAAATACAAAAAATCTAATGTCTTAAGTGACCTACAAAAACTAGAAATTTTTAAGTTACTATTCAAGATAATAACAAGAGTATCAGCCTTACTAGATTGTTAATTTCAATCCTTGTATTAATGTGTTTGGTATCAATGTGCATGGTTCTTTTCAATTGAAAATACATAAAAAAAATATATATATATATATATAATTTTTTTACATTAGCGCAACAATATCATTCAAAACCACCTTAAAATATCAATTTGATGCAAAAATTAATTTGAAAAGCATGTTGTAATGTAAAAATACCCATTAACTAAAACCAAAATCAAGTATTATAAAATTACAAGAACCATCTAAATTTTTTAAACAAAATGGAAAAGCGTTTAAGAAAATATCTAGGAATTTTTTTCACATCTAAAATATCCTTAATTAGGATATAGTTAGATTAACAAAAACTAAAAGATTGGAGATGGTCATGGTTCATATGAACAAGAAACCTCCCACCCATTTTTTCTTTTAATTTTATTCTTTTGCTGTCTAATAATATAAGATTAGATCCTAAATTATAGTAGAAATTTAATATGAAAAGATAGAGGATTGAGGTGTAAAAACAAGAAAATACATGGCTCTCCCTAAATTCTTAATAATTTATTTACTTTCAAAAGTTCATTTTATTTATTTATTAATCTCTGGTTAAAGAAAGAAGAGGGAAAGTTGCCAAAAAATAAAAATAAAAACCGAAAGGGAGAAAATGGTTGATTATTATGATTCAACCAAAAAAAAAAAAAAATCAAGCTTGGTGTCATGGAGAACTATTCGACGAAAAGAGTTTGGTGGTGGTGGGTTTTCCTTTGTAAAATGGTGGTGGTTTTTCAAACTAGGGAAACCCTACCCCCATGATTGTTTTACCAGCAAAATAGTGTTATAGGATTGGCAATAGCTAAATTGATTGGAATGTCTTAGGGTAATTTTAATTTACACTTCGATTTTTACCAGTTAAATTGATTGGAAACCGTTCCTCTCATTGAGGTGAGTCTCTGCTGTCCTTTTAGTTGAGGGAACTGGGTTCAGTTCATGTCCTAGTCAAGATCTTGGAGAGGCCATATGAGTGTGGCTCTGCAATGCAAAACATGATTGTTAACTTTGGGCTTACCAGCCTTTTCTGGATTCAGTATTTGGTCTATGAAGAAATGTCAAAGCCATGAGAACAATTTCATAAGGATAAATATTCAAGAAAAAATAAATCAGTATTGCTCTAATTGATGAAACAGTCACGCTGCAACAATCACTAGAAGTTATGCTTCTCTTTGAGCAGGCACCAGCAATGGGCAAATGCATGTGGGAAACCAGTGGCGTTGCTGACCATTCATCAAGAACACTCAAGCAATTCAACACATACCAGTTAATTTTATACGATGGAATTATCTAATAGCCTTTTTAGACCTTATCACTCCAAGTTCGCCTTTAAAGTTTACGGTATTTTTGTTTCCAACAATGATTTATGGAATATTTAAGCGAAGATTCCCCATTCACCAACTCTGTTTCTCCATCTAAATTATAAATATAGAATAACATGAAGTAGTATGCTGAGCTGAACATGCGAGTGAGGGAATCCACCTTTGGTTATGGAGAATTTTGAGGTGCGTATATACATGGATGGCTCGATAACCCAGTAGCCTAGGCTTTTGGGTTTGAGATGGTGTCTATCAGTGCATATGGGCCCTCTTGTGCCCAGGCCATTGGAGGGTCTACGAAGACTTTGAAGCGAGGATCATAGAGAACTACCAAATTCTTGGGTTCAAACAAACAAATAAAATCATAAACACCAAAAAAAGTATTATTGACCATTTCAAAACAGCATAAGATAGTCAATGGTCCAATTACTGCAATTCTTTTGACCATCTAAGAGTTAAGCGTCTCGTGCACAATTCAATTTGTTCTTTCAGTTTGGATGTAATGATGCATATTTGACTTCAGCTTATCAACTTCCATAGAGGTGCTATGAAAATTTTGGCACTGCAAGCTTAGAGGCACGGGATTCCACAGTTTTCCAGAAATAATGGTAGTTACAAAATCAGTAGGATTAGAATCCTATATCAGAAAATACAAAATTAGAGAGGAAAATAAGGTCCCAGGTTTCCTTTCGCTTTTGTTAGGCAACAATATAGAGAGTTAACTAAGTTACTAAAGAGCACATTCTAATCATGTAAATTTGCTTTCTCTTGCCCGAATAAAAACACAAAAAGAAGAAGGAAAAAGAACAAGAAGCTAACCTGCAGATTATTAGTTTAGACAGATAATTAAATCTTTTAAGTAGCAGTCCTCTTGGCTGTCGATGATCCTTCTTTTTCTTAGACGAAGCTGATCACTCTTGCGAGCTTTCATGGAAATTGTACCCTCTACTCATTTCTTTTCTGACAGAATTTTTCGGTAGAAATTTATCCTTGGTCTTGAAATGGCGCTTTTCAATTCCTCTATCTCTTCCAGCAATCCTTGCATGCCCCCTTGAATTTAAATTATTATTCTCATCTCCTCTTCCTCTGCTGCGTGAGGCATTTATATGAGCACGTCTCTTACCCTCACCTTCCTCCCCATCATCATCATTGTACATATAATCATCTTTTGATACAACTTTATCCCTTGTCTTACCGTGATGTCTCTCGACCACCCTTTCTCTTCTAACATTTCTTGAACGCCCCCTCCCGTTGAAGTTCTTATTCTCATCTGCTCTTCCCCTTGGGGTTTTTGTGCGAGCATGTGTTCTACTCTCACCTTCCTCGTCATCATCATTGTACTTACAGTCATCTTTTGGTAAAACTCTATCCCATCTGTTACCATGGTGTTTCTCAACCCCCCTTTCTCTTCTAGCATGCCTTGAATTCCCCCTCACATCCAAATTCTTATTTCTGTCTGCTCTCCCCCTGTTGATTGGGGTATTTCTATTAGCATTGTTCCTACTCTCACCTTCATCCTCCTCCTCCTCATACTCGTAACCATCTTCGCTATCACCCTCAGAATCAGACCCCGCATCAGTCACTTCCACGCAGTCCTTAGCATCTTGTTTTTCTCCTTGTCCTTCAGATTTTCCATCAATCTTCTTTTCTTGTTGCTGGCTTCCTCCATGTACAGTAATTGATTTATTTTCTTCAACAACTGTGTGCATAAGATGAATATACTGATTCCTAATATCCACCACTGGATTCTTCTCAACTAACAATCCCCTCTTATATTCCCCCTTCAAAACAACAGTATAAGTCCCTATCTTATTTGACAAATAAAATATCCCTGGATGGTGCAGCAACGCTCTCTTAAACCTTGACCGGATCCCCAGCCACTCTCCTAAACACAACAAAGTGTCCTTCTCCACTTTCTTTGAAACAGAAAGATTAAGTACCTCATGCAACACACCCACTGCCCACCTATCTGATTCATCAGTATTAGGCCCAAGATGCATAGCATTCTCATAGGGAGAAACATAGGGCAACTTTTGCCAATCACTAATCCACTGCTTCAACCTCTTATCCACTTCAAAACCCTTCGAAAACTGCATTGGAAACTCGATAGGCATCCCTTTAACATAACCAGTTTCTCTACTTTTTGCCTTCTTTTCCATAACTGAAACAGCCAGTTCATTACTCCAGCAAACCAACTCCAACCCCAAATCCGAACCCGAACCGGGGGACAAATTCTTATCCCTGAGAACTCTAAAATAATCAGGGAATTCAGGAACCAAACTCTTGACACAATCTTGAGGCAAACCCAAATCCCATAATAAAAAATCAAGAAGCTTTAATGGAATTTTATCAATTCTAGAAATCATTAACAGCTTTAAAAGCCTATTGGCTACATCATTCTTATAATTCTCACTTTGATAAACTAACTGTTCTTCAATATCAAGGTCAAGTACCTGTTGTGTTAACTTGACATGAGGATGGATTCCAATGCCACCAGGTAGAAATTCTTGAAATACTGACGGGTATCTTCTAATTAACTCTATTGGCCGTATTGGTATTTTGAGGAAGTCTTTCTGTTGAGTGATTACGGAGATAGGAAGTGATTTTGACGGCTCTGATTTTATTAAGTTCTTGACTGCAAGCACTGGCTTTAAGTGCTTTTCTCGCTCAACTGCATGGTCTAAGCCCCTGTCTCTGACGTGCTTGATGGCCGCAAAGTCGACAAGGCCGCGGCGGTGACCTTGGTGGAGAGGTTTAGGAAAGGAGCGGAAGAGGAATTGCATTGTTGAGGCTGCAGCTTCCTCTGTTTCTCTTGGAAATGAGAGTATAGAGGGGAGGAAAGACCAAGGGTTCAAGTAGGGTTTTGGTCTTGCCTTTATTATAGTTTTTGTATTCCCCCTTTTCTAATATAAATCGTGTGAGAAGAAAAATCATAAAATCATATGTAAAATATTTCTGAATACAATATATCATAGTTATAGTCATAAAACTTTATTAATTAAGGTTCATACATGATTTAAAATAACTTAAAAATACATTACAAAATAATTATATCCATAAAATATATTACAAAACAATTATGTTTTATAGAGCAATTTTATATTTTCTGCTTGGTAATTATCTGCTTATATTTTCTGTTACCTAAATATTATTTATATTTTTATTTTTTAAAAAAATAACCTAAAAAATAATCATAAATAGTGACTAAAAAGGTTGGAATTCTTAAGGGAAGATGCACATTTTTCACAGTAAGAAAATTAAAAGAAAATACAAAAAGCGTTTTGGTAAACACATTACAAACACCCTCGGTTTTTACCTCCTTCCACTTTTAAGCAACATCACTTTCCCCTTTTATTGCATTGTCCTCCCTTGGCATCCTGGGAGCTTGCTTTCAACAATCAACCTAGAAGAAGTTGAGAATTGGAATGAGGTCCTTCGTATGCTGGAGGAAGCGTTTGCGAGTTGCTCGCGAGTTTGATTACCATGGTAAAAACATTACATTTTTTACATGTATGACTCTTTTTATTATTGGTTTATTCATTTTAATACACTAATTTAATGACTTATTATAATTAATTTAGACGGTATATTATTTGATACTGTGTTTTAAAAAAATTAAAAAAAACTATTTTTTATTTTAAAATTAATTTTTTTAGTATTTTTAGATTATTTTGATGTACTGATGATAACAAAAATAATTTTTTAAAATTAAAAAGAAATATTATTTTGAGATTTTTTTAATGAAAATCATTTTCAAAAACAACCTTAACTAAAATCTTAAATAGACAATTATTCATTTTCATGTTCTCATTTGGTTTTGTGATTGATTTTATTTTATTTCATTCATTTTAAGTAAATCATCCAGTATACTTGTTTTATTTTTATTTTTTTACAAGTAATAAACTAAATCAATTAATCAAAATTTAATCTAGTAATGTGTTCAATTAAATCTTGATTAAAACAATTAAATTTATAAAGTCTTAATTTTCAAACTTGAGTTATGGTCTACGTCATCAAGTTTTTTAGTAAAATCAATTAATTCTAGAATTTTATGACACTAATTTTTTATATTAATAATTTTTATTAGGGGTATGCATGCAGATTTATAATTGAAAAAAAATACCATATTTTATTTTTTTTAAATATAGTTTATATCACATACTTATAATTTATATAACATTTTTGATTTAATCGTAAAATCTCTTTTGAAAAGATTTAAAGAAGAGTTTTGATAAGTCTTACTTTTTTGTACTTTTGAAATCTTCCAATCATCAATATTGTTTGTAAAATATTCAATTGTAATTTCTTTGCTATGTATAATTCTTTTACTTTTAAAAGAGTTAGTGGAAGAAGAAACTGAAATAAAATTGATTTTACATAAAACACAATCCATAACTTTAAAAGACAAATAAAAAATACGCTGAAAGTTATATGGGTTCATTGTCTATTAGTATATAACAAATTGAGATTCAGTTATTATAATTTGTGAGATAAATCATTATGGATTTCAATAGTGTTGCTCAGTTTTCGGGTCAGTTCAGTTCATTCGATTCGTTTTTATAGATTTTTTAATATTTTTTGAACAGTAAAATAATTATTGCATCCCTCAAAAAAGATAAATAAAAAAAAAAGGTGTTGCTGAGAGGAGTGCTACGATAATTGCATATTTTTTGTCTGGTTGGTTCGGGTCACTAGTTTTTTATTTTTTTGCATAGTAAAATAATCATTATATTCCTCAAAAATGACAAAATCAGCTTTGGTTAGGAAGGGTGCCATGAGAAATTTTATATTTTTTGAAAATAGCTAAATATGAATATATCCCCCAATAAGACAAAATTGAATAGTTATCTGTAAGAGTGTTATGGTAATTTACCATAATTTTTATTATTTTTCTCTGATTACTGTGGGTGTGTGTGCCACTCGAGCTCGACAATATTCAGCCTCACGTCCTCTTTGGGTGGTGCTTGCATCATCGTACAACGAAGAAAAATGTTAATTTGGTGTCTTTTTGGATGAGTCGTCGTGTACTTTTTCTCATTATGTGGTGTGTGCAATGAACAGGTGACAGGAGATGAGACGATAGACGGTTGAACTTTTTTTTTGTTTCTCTCTCCTTACCCTAAACTACACAACAACCCTCGGTTTTATGTCTTTTTTCATTTCAGTCTCTTCTCTTTTAATTGTACTGTGTGGTCTTTATTTATGTTATGTAAGTTTAGATTTGTTTCAATTGTATCATTCAATTGAAATTGATTATATATTACATTTTCATTTCAATCCTTATTCTTTTAATTTCTGGATGACTTTTAAATCCTTTAATATATTCGGTACAAAAGATTTTTTTTTTAATTTTATCATTTAATTGAAATTGATAATATATTTTATTTTTATTTTGGCCCTTATACCTGTAATTTTTATGTTAATTCTTTATATATATATATATATATATATATATATATATATATGCATATGTATATGTATATGCATATGTATATTTTTTGAATAATCTCTATTTTTGTCCATGTTTATATACATGTGCTCTTAGTTTTTTTTTTATATATAATTTTTATTATTTTCTCTTTTGTTAAGATAACATTTTATTCAAAAAATTTGTTATTAAATTTTAGTTTGTGTTTAAGATCATTTGAAAATTGATATTTTTTTTTCCTTTGTTCTTTCTTTTGATTTTTTTATTAGTTTTTTTTTATTATTATCACGTCAAATGATTTTTTTAGCTAATTTTTTTTAATCTTTTGTTTGCTCTTTTGTTAATTTTTTTGGGATTTTTTTTAATTCTTTTGTTGAATTTATTTTCCCATTATTCATGCAATAATAATAATAATAATAATATTTTCTTGCTTTCTTTTTTGTTAATATTTTCGAGTTTTTTTTCTCAGGATAATTTAATAATTTTTATTATTTTAGCAATAATAATAATGATATTTTTATGTATTAAGCCTTCGATATTGTTGTTGTTATGATAAGGTGTGCTGATGTATTTAATTATATCGAATTTTACATGTATAGAAGTTATATTTTATTTTTAAACTAGAAATAATTATAAAAATTATTTATTTGGTCTGCAACGTAGTGCGAGCAATTTAACTAGTCATCACTAAAACAAGATCCACAATATTGAGTAGCATTATAATGTTCTCTCTTCTTACTAAGGTTTTTGTTACATGTATAACTATTCCGACTTAGATTCCAAAAGACTTTGATATATAATGAAATATGTAATCATTTCTATTGTATAACTCATGCTTGTTTAAGGTTTTATATATATATATATTGAATAATATTTTTGTAATAAGCTATAAGATTATAATTGTTTTTTAATTTCACCCATTTTTATTTTTTTTATCTGTCAAATTTGATTTTTATTCTTTTGTTTATTTAGGTTTTTTCTTCTTATAATTTCATCCTACATGTTTTTTCTAGGTTGTTATTTAGGCCTAATTTTGCAGAATAGAAAGCAGAAAAGCCTAGGGGGCCTTGCAAATAGAAAACCTAGAATTGTAAAATCAGACTGAACAGACTATTTTTATTGATTTTTGTTCAATTTTAATATAATTTGATTTTTTTTACTTGATTTTATCAGATTTATATAATTTTACGACAACAATAAGTAAAAAACAACCTCCATATTCAACAAATCACTGTTCATCTTAGTTTTTTTAATTATTATAATTATGATGATAATTAATAGTTTTAATTTATATAATTGGTATATATATTATAATAAAAACTAAAATATGTGGCCTTAACAATTCTGAGATTTTTTAACAATTTATCATTTATTTTTTAAAGAATCTAGGGTGGACAACACGTCATTCATTCTTTTAAGATAAATATAAATTTGACATGTGTAAACTTTCCTTGACTGAGTCATGCCAATTGGGCTTGACGTACCAAAGCCCAATCAAACTTAACAACTCATAGTTTTATTTTTTATTTTTATAATTTTTTTCCTTGACTCTTTTATGTGTTTATTTTTTATTTTTTCTTTAATCCTTGTTAATAATGCATTATTTGTCTTAATCTTCATTGATTGTTTTTTAATATCCATGTAACTATGTTTTTCTGTTCTGCTATTATTAATTCTTTTTCTAATACAATTTAAATAAATTTAATTTATTTAATTAATCGGATACCAATATATTTTTAACTACAAAAACAATTCATACCAGCAGCGTAAAGTGTAGCTGGCAGCAATAAATAATAAAATTGCAATTGCTTGTTAAAATAAATGTCTTTTCCCTTCTCCAGCAACCACTGTCAAGTCCAGTCCTTTTTCAGTGACTCCACCCAGACAAGACAGCTGGGAAACCTCTTTTCATCTCGGTCTTTTTGCCACCAGAAGCCGGCCATGGCCTCCTCCTCCGCTGGCAACCCACCTCCGATCTCCACCATATCTTCCCTACCGAAACGTTTCGAATTCTCTCCCGACTCACCGCCCAAGATTTCTCTTTCGACAGACCAGTACAAGCATTGCTCCGAGGCTTTACACTTCTTTAAAGAGAAACTCAGGACCCCAGAGAGAATCGCACAGGAGTTCGCGTGTTTACAGGTTCAAAATAGCATATTTTTTTATTTATCTATAGTTGCTGTCTTTTTTTCCTTGCTATTTTATTTTTGGTTTTGTTGGGATTTGTTTTCGAAGCAAAATAAGATTGTTTTGATATGCCAATTTTTCAGACATTATTTTTATAGACGGGAAGCATGGAATGGGTTCATGTGGTTTGCTGTTTTAAGGTTGTTCTGGGGGTCATTCTGTTTGGGTACCGAGAAATAATGGGAAGTGAAAGAAAACGTTTTTTTCCTTTTCTTTTTCATGATTGAAAGGAAATTCATTCTTCAAAGAGACTGAAAGCAGAAGCCAAACTCTGCTTACAATAACGAAATCAATTCAAACTAGATTTAGAGTAAGCCATAATTACTACATTAGTAACTGAGTGCTGGCAAGATCACGGATCGGAGTTCCTGGAAGCTTGCATTTTACAACAAAAAGAAAAGAATCATGGACGCTGCTATGGGAGAGCATTTTCCTTCATGACATCTAGCACTTTTTCCTTCCAGATAAAATAGAGGCACCTCCTGGCAATGCCTCACGAGATAGAAGAAAGTTATATTCTGAAGATTTCGAGATTCATTTTGGCTCAGCTGAATACGATGCCAGTCTCCAAAAAGCCTGTTGATATTGCACTTTTGTAAAAGATGATGTCATGTAGGTCTGGCATAGGGACATGTGAAATCTAAGTGATGCCAAGTTTCATTGCTTTGATTACATAGAACAGAGAGAGAGGATTAATGCCCTTTCCCAATTTTAATTTGTCTGTCGTTTGTCGAAAGCTTGTTGAGCACAATCAGCCAACAGTGGTGCTGCGTTTTGGACAAAAAGAGATCCCCAGAAAAGTCAAGCTGAAAGTTTGGCTCTATTTAAAGACAAGTTTTGCACACAAAAGGGACGCAAAGACATTGCCTTTTAGGGCTTTGGAATTGATTATTAAAGGAACTGTTTCATTTTATGCAAACATGCTCTCAGATTTTTCTTTCTGTTTCTTTTTATTTTATTTTTTGCAAGCAAAAGTATGATAAAAAAAAGTGGACAAAAAGATTAGTTTCAATTTAATCAATAAATGGGACTCTAATTGATATGTTCTGGACTTAATCATGGTTTTAAAAAAATGCACATGTGATTTTAAAGCATGATGCTCTTTTGTGATTTTCTTGTTGCAGGCTAATAGGATAACACCGTCTCAGATGGCAAGAATCTGCAAGGTGGCTCTTGACGGTGTGAATGTGAACAAAAACCGTTACCTGGATGTTGTACCATGTAAGCTAATATATATATTATTAACTCTTAGAGGTTTAGATTACTTGTATGATGATTCAAGAACTCTTTTTGACCATCGTTTTTTTTTCTTCGTGTTATTGATTCCAGTTGACCAAAACAGGGTTGTTCTTAATCCATGCAAGGATTATAGACCATCTGCGAGAGGATATATCAATGCGAGCTTCATCACGGTAGAGTACATTGAGACTTTAGTTTATTCTCTCTCAATATAAATCTATATGAGATACTTGAAACTATATACCTGCTTGTCCTTCTGACCCTATAGGAATTACTTGTTTCTGCAGACTTCTTCATCAGATAATATTTCACAGTTCATAGCTACACAGGGCCCACTACCACATACATATGAGGATTTCTGGGAGATGATAATACAGCACCATTGCCCTGTGATTGTGATGCTTACTCGATTAGTCGACAATTATAAGGTACTTCACTGTCTTAAGTTCAAGGTATTTATTTTGATTCCTTATCATATGTGACTGCCACGGAAGTGATTGAAAGAGTATATGATGCCTCGATTCTGAAGATGCCGCAGGGCATCCTAGTATCTTGCTGTTCAACATTTCTCTTTGCGTGTGGGGGCGCGCATATGTGAGTGGGCGGGTTAACATGCATAGTGTTCCTATTGAGAAAGAACAAGTGCCTGTAATGAACCATAATTAAGAACATACACCTCATTGTACATGCTTTTATGATATACACAATTTAGTTTTCTTGACATTTAAATGTTCTAAATCACTTCTGAATTTGAATTGTATTTGCAGACAGTAAAATGTGGAAATTACTTTCAAGCAGAAGATGGTCCTAGAGATTTTGGAAATATTTCTATTGTGACAAAGTGGATCAAAAATAGTGACACCTCATTACTGTTGCGCAACTTGAAGGTGGGCTATAAAGAGGTATGTTTTAATTATTTACATGTATATTTCAAATGATCAGAAGAAATGTCAATGATGATTTATGGATTGTTTAAGCAAGCTAAAAATGAAAATATAAATAAAATTTGTGGTCAATGGTGAAATGAACTATTATTTCTCACAGGGAATGATTTCTATTTTTTTCATGTGCTGAAAAAGAGAACTGCTAGAAGCACAACTCTACCTTTCTCATCAATTTGGCTGTTTTAGCCTTAGGATAAGGAATTAACATGCAGGATTGTTGTGAATATGTAGACCAGTCTTACATGCTGATATTCAAATGCAGTTTTAGGTTCTAGGAACATAGATGATCAGGGTTCTGGAATTTTGAAAGAGACAGGAATTCTCTTGTAAGTTGTGTGCACCTTCTGATGAAAACAAGGGATCAGGGTGTACTGGAACAGTATGCTTATGAAAACATGCATCTGGGGTCTTATTTACATCCCGCTGCTCTGAGATTTCATGGGTTCATTACCTCAATGGACATCCTATGATAGCAGACAATTTTCACCTGAGCACATCATCACCATGTTCAGTGTCTTCCTGAATAGATGAAAATCATTTCTGAGGTGATGCAGATTGCAATATAGGGGTCATATCATGTGTCAAAATGATTTTAGTGAAGGTAGATATGATTTTGATCATGTTCTCATAGTTGATGGGTATCCCTGTTTGGAGTCCAACCTTGTGCTAGTGTCAGGCCATTTATTGAAATAGTCTATCCTATTTGTAACTCGTGTTTTTAATTTATTCATGAGTTCTGCCATTTATTGAAATAGTTTATCCTGTTTTCGATTAGTTGGTATATGTTATCAAGGCATAAATGGTAATGGTTCTGCAGTGTTTCCATAGAAGAGTGTTTAGGATCAAAACAAAAGCACTGTTAAGTAAACAACTAGGCCAGAATGCCATGTGTAGTATCAAACCATAATTTGGTTCTATGGTTGTGGGAAATGTTCTGTAGTTTTGTTTTGAACTTTCTTGAGGCTCAGGGATTAGCTGTTGGACTGTACCCCTGTTTTTTAAATATTGTTTGATCTCCAGCACAGCTACATATATTTACCAATAGTCTAGGAAGGTTGAGGTTCAGTTGCTCCTTCAAATTAATTACTCTCTCTCTCTTAACAATGCAAAATAAGTGCTGATAGTTTAAAGAGAAAAATATTGAGTTATTTCTGTATCTTTCATGGTTTATTACTTATTGATTGGTGGCATACCTTGTCAAGTTGCTACAAGTTTGAACTTTCTTTAACCAAGGAACAGTGATACTGCAGCCATGTTCTATTTTGCATGTATCAGAAGGCACACGAGTGCGCGCATAGTGAATCTTTGTATTTAGTCATCTCTCTTGCACTCATCACAAAGCTTTTATGTGTGTTTGAAGACTTCCCTTTTACAACTCAGTGTTTTAATTTAACTATTCATTTTCTTCCTATAATCTTTTAAAACAAAAACTTAAACAAGATCAGACATCCATATAACACTTGAGTTTTTCCTCCAGAGGTATGCTGTAGCTCTGTACCTACATCCACTACCATTTATTTCTGCTTTCTAACAACTTGCTGACTGAATTGATGCTCTTGAAACATGTATAATGTTTGGTTCTTTCAGAATTTTATTCCTTTTTTTTTCTTTTTTGCAACTATAGCCCTCTTTAATGATAGAAAGTGATTAACATGTTATTACCTTTTCTTACATTATTGCTTTTCCAGGCAGAGGAGCACCCCATGAATGTTTTGCATATTCAGTATCCTGAATGGCCTGACCATGGAGTTCCAAACGACACAATTGCTGTCCGTGAAATTTTTAAAAGAGTATATCATGTACCACCCAGTCTTGGCCCAATAGTGGTCCACTGCAGGTTCAGCTCATGTATATTGATTTTTTTTCTTTTTATGACTGGTGATTTGCTAGATCTCCATAACATCTGAGACGAACCCTCTGTTGCTCAGTGCAGGAATTGGTAGAACAGGAACATATTGCACAATTCACAACACAGTGCAGAGAATTCTTTTTGGCGACATGTCTGCTTTAGACATTGCTAAAACCGTAGCCATATTTAGGTCTCAGCGAATTGGGATGGTTCAAACCATGGTATATTCTTCTGCTTGTTTAAAGCTTCAATTTTATTTCATTTTCTTATCCCTGTTGCTGTCTATGAGTTGCTAATAATTAAACATTAACAAAATGAGCATTCATTGACATATGTATGGAGTAGCTCTGCCAAAAGAAGCCAAAAAGAAAGTCCTTTTTCTCACAATCCAAGAGTGGATGTCATCATTCTCAAGGACATATCTTAGTTCAGTTTTAATGGTTTTTTTAGATTCATATTGAGCTTAACTGTTTGAGATTTCTTGGTTAATTTGTTTCATTTCCAGCTTGAGAAAGAATTTTTATTTTTAAACTTATGGCAGACTTTATTTTTACTGACCAAGAAGAATTATTTACATCTTATGGCTGCACCGCCATAATTTTTTTTGTGCACCCCCCCCCCCCCCCCCCCCAAAGCAATTTTTGCAGGTATCATGTATTCATCCAAATTATCTTCGCTGACTCTTTTCAACTCTGTTCACTAGGATCAATACATTTTCTGCTATGTTGCGATCGTTGATGAATTAGAAGATCTCATCTCAGAGATGAACAGTTAGCATACCTCAAAATGGTATGCCATTTTTTTGCAGTTAATGCTTTTTATGGGATTACTCATCATTCAACATTGTCTGTGTTTCAGTTGTTGGGTAAAATAATATTGTGGCTTCATTTTATATCCTATATCTATCTAATCACATTATTATCATTTTGTATTTTAAAATTATATGTAACCCATTTGTTTGATACAGACGATGCATTTTAAAATTATATTTCTTTTATGCAGCTACATATCTCGTGATAAAAAATGAACATCAATGGAACCAAGAGCACTGCAACTGCTTGATCAATCCTCAGAAAGTAATGAGACAATCCGCTCGATAGGTTTGTCCTCTATAACAGATTGTGTAACTCTGACATTCTTGTGAAACAAAGATTGCTCTGGATACTGCTGATCAGCCAATTTTCATGTTAAGATTCAAGCGGCTGTCTGCATGGAGACAATTGTAGCCATTTGAAGTTCAGTTCCTAATATTTTTTTTTTTTTTTTTTGAGATGGATGCTAAATAAATTCTAGTAAGTTCACAATGTATGTCCAGATTATGCCATTAGTTTTAAAATTCAAGATGCTAAAAGCGATATTAATGGACATATGAATTTCTTGACACTGGAAAAATCTTCAAATGATGCTCCTGGGGGTCTTAAAAATATGGTTGTCTGCCCGGGTAGTGACCAAAGGAGCTATATCATTTGCAGGTTCCTTCTTTGGTCATCGTTTTCAATTTTTTCTGGAAACAAAGATCAGACATTCAGATTGCCAGCCAAACAGATGCGTGTATGTATAATATGCATTAATTTTGTCTGAAACAATGTCTATCCTCAATTATTGGGCTATCAAACACATCAGCTGACATTATCAGTTTTCATGGCATCATAATCATAGCCATGACTGCATTTGATTAAGATTGCTTTATGCGTATCTGCATTAAAGGGAATTAAGTTCACATCAAACATAGTAGGACATGAGCATGACTGAAGCTCATACATCTTTCATCGAGCGAAGTTTTCGCAAGCTTCGTTATGGTGGACCGTGACATTTCTTCATGATAAATGCTTTTTTGCACTAAAGCTAATTGTTTTTGGCAAGCTTCGTTTTGAAAATTTTTGTTGATTGTTTTCTTTTTTGAGTTTTTAAATTACTCTTAAATACATTTTCATTTGTACTTGTAGTGAGTGAGTTGAATTATTAATTTTGAAATAAATAGTATATTTGAAAAAAAAAAATTAAATTAGTGTGAAATTAATAGAGGGATTAAGTTACTTTCAATTAAGAGATATAAGAACTCTATGTTGATTGTTTTAAAACAAACAAAAACTAATTATTTCATTAAAAACACAAAGATCAAATAACAACAACAACAACACTTTTAAAAGCACTTATAAGCATAATTAAAAGCTTTATAAAACAAACACCTTTTAAATTTATATTTTCAACCCAATTTAAGATGGTTCATTTTTAACCCCTATCATAATGAGAAAATTCTTCAAAATAAAGTTTGTGGTTAAAGATGGTAGAGGTCTTTAGAACAAAACACGTAGAAAAACAGTTTTTCTAATGAAATGAAAGAATTCTAAAAACTAAGTTAGCATATGAAAAATGAGTTTAAGAAGGTAATGAGTGTAGGCTTGATGCAAGCAAGAAATAATGTGTAAAAAGAGTTTTCAATTATAGATTGTGAACTTGTTAACCTTCAATTAATGATTGTTTATATAGTCATGAATCATTACCATTTCATCTTATAGCCTATAACTTTAACTTTTTTAGTAATTTGATTATTTTTTTAGACTTGATTTTTAGCCATGAAGCCCATTTTTTTTTTTTTTATCATGACATTGTACCAAACCATAAAGTTTTCCCACTCATAGATTATGAAAAAATAATGAGATCCTTTTCAAGTCCAACATCAAAGTCAGGTTCAGTTACTTATACTAGATAGTTATCCAAAATGATTGGTTTTTTTTTTACTTAAAAATCTTTTAACTCATTTATTGCCAACAATAACTTGCAGGTGTTGAACTTTTGATTTAATGATGACTTGTTTCTCTTAAAGTAGTGGTTTTACATTGGTTATTCTTCCAAGATGTTAGTGGTTTGATATATTTAGGGAATGACCAAGGTATTTTCATTCATAAAAGTATTCTCTTGATACCATGGCTTCTCTCATTGTGTCATTCGATGAATAAAACTCCCATTAGATTCATCGTTTTCTATAAACTTTGCATTTCTTATCTAAGTAAATCTAGGAGTGTGTGAGGAATAATTGAACTTGTAGTCTTTACAATCTTCTCCATAACCAATAAAATATTCGTTCAATTTCTCTAATCGTGCTTTATATATTTTAACCTTAATTGGACATTCTTAAATGTGTAAGTATAAATTGGGTTTCTATCATTTTTATAAATCAAATGACATTTTAGGAACCACTTTTAATAGAACTATATAAAAGATATACACTATTATTTTTAAGGTTTCACTCCATAAAAATAAAGGTAGTTCATTGTTTCCTAACATACTTCTAACCATGTATATAAGGGTACGGTTTGGCATTTCAACAACACCATTTTGGTGAGGTGAATCCGACATGGTATATTATGAAATTATACTTTTTTTCTTCTAAGTAGTTTTCAAATGAACTTTTTTTTACTCATATTATATGTATCTTCCATAATTTTCATCACCCCTATCAAATCTTATGATGTTTATCATTTTCTGTTCAACTTGTCTCACTATTTCATTTTTATAAGTTTTAAATACATTTAATGCCTCATTTTTGCTAAATAAGAGGTAAAGACATTTGTATCTAGTATGATCATCTATGAATAATATAAAATATCTTTTATTATTTAGACAAAAAGTACTAAATAGACCATATATATCAATGTTTATGATCTCAAGAACTTGCTTATTTTGACACCTTTATTGGTTTGTTGGTTTACTTGCTTTGTATACAATCCATGCAGGTACCAAAGTTAGGAAAGTTAAAAGTCTTGAAAAGTCTTTGTTTGACTAATTTTTTAATTTTATTAATGGAGATATATGTTAATCTCTTATGTCATAAGATAGAAAGGGACTTATCAACAAAGACATAATCAATACCAATTTATGAGACTCCATTCATATGTTGAGTCTAATTTAAGTTTAAAGAATCTATTAAGTATTACCTAAAACCGATATTAACTTCATAATAAGAAATAATAAGTTTGGTGTTAATAAAATTAAAAATATAGCTAGAATGTACTAATTTGAAAATTAAAATCATGTTTTTAATATAAAAAAAAGGAACATCAAAAATATTTTCCAAATAAAAAATGAAACCATTTTCTAAAATAATCTTATAAATCTCGACAGCCTTGACATATGAACATATCTCATTTCCTGAATAAATATGCTCTTTACTCCACATCATATTATTTAAGCTTAGAAATCCTTGCATCATATTTACAATATGAATCGTAGTATCTTGATCAATCTATATGTAACTTTTTAGGGTCTATGAAGTTAGATTCATAACACACAAGAGAAGTGTAATTACCTTTATTTTCAAGTCATTGCTTAAATTTGAGGCAATCTTTCTTCAAGTGTCTTTTTTTCTTATAGAAAAAACAAGCATCCACATTGCTTAATCTATCATGTTTAGGTCCTTTAAAAGTCATCTTTCCTTCATTCTTTTTTTATATTTTGTTGATTTTATTTTTCATTTGTTTTGTTATTTCTTCACTTTATGAGTGATATAATTTATACATTTGATTTTCATGTTTCAACCTTTCTTTCTCTTATACATATATGGTTCAAAGATCATTTATAAACCATTTATTTGTATGTGTGTTAAGATCTGATCATTTATAAACCATTTATTTGTATGTGTGTTAAGATCTTATAAGGTCCATAGAAATAACATTGATTATAAAATGGACAAGGAAAATTCAAACATGTGAACTTCAAAAAACTTTGGCTTTGCAACAATGCCTCTTATTTTCATAATATGTTCATTCACACTCTTTATTTTATGATATCTCCTCGCATATATCTTATTTATAAAGGTGTTAGCTAATGCTCTATCTAAACTAACAAAGTGTTATTTAATTAGCTTTATTAGTTCTCGACTTTATCATATTCATAAATTGAGTCCTTATTATTCTTATTAATATGGGTCTTTATGAGCATCATACTTATATGGTTGTATCGCTAGTGCCTTTTATTTTTAATTTTTTTTTCTAACAAAACTTGATTTTATGCATATCAAGCTTATTTAAATGCATTGCAATGTCCAAATTCATACACTTAATGTGAAAATGATCATGTCTTTCCAATTAGAGATGTTTTCCCATTCATAAAGGAAATTTGAGAATCATTGTTCATAAAATCATTAACAGCAATTGCAATGACAAAGAATATAAATAACATTTAGAAATAACATACTAATATGAAGAAAAAAAATCGTATCAAAAGCAAATTCTAAATCTTTTTTAAACATGTATGTGTCATCAAGATGTCATGGGTGTCTTAATAACAATGGTGTTTGCTTAAATATATTATCTCAAGTAAAAAATATACAATTACAATTTAAAATCGTTTATATGTCATATGAGTTGAGGTTTTATACTAATCCAAACTCCTATCTTTATAGGATTTAAAAATATAATGTGGCTCAAAATCAACCCCATTAGATTTTAGTCTAACCTAAGGCCTATTCAAGAATTTAGTTCATAACACAAGCACAAATAATTAAATTTGAGCATGAGTCTAAATAACTAATATTTCACTCTTAATTTACCTAATATTAATTCCATACAACATTTATAAACACTATAATCCCAACCATAACCATTTCTAGAATTTTCAAGAACCATTCACCAATTCTTAACATGCATATACACTCAAATATGGAATTTAAAAAATAAAACCACTAGCAACCATCATGAACTCTATTATCTAAATATTACAATTAATGTAAACAAAAAATATCACAACTTTACCACAATTAGAAAAAACACTCCAACAAATACAAATCTTGAAATGACAAGAAACAAATAATTAACTAGAAAAACGATTACATCACAAAGTTGAAAAAAAATACACAATAATAATACAAACCATATATAAATTGCAAACTCATAAAAGAATATTAACATCATATATTTATATAATGAATTAACTGAAATTGATAAATAAAATACCAACAATAAACTTAAACGTATAAGATTAGATTACAAAAAAAATATTACATGACTCATTCATTGAGTTGGTGATTTTTATTAAGATTACTCACAATACAATTACCATTAATTAAAATTAAACTACTAAAATAAATTTGTTCCTTTTGTTTTTATGTCATAAAGGTCATCAAAATGAAAAAAATAATATAAACTCTAGATCTAAATAAAAAAGAATGAACTCTATTGATTTTACCTTTAATATAAGATAACTAGTTGTCTCTTTGTTTTCAGTGTGGAGGTAATGTAGTTAAGCTATGTATTATTCATCTTTCATGCTTTATTTTTGGTAAAGAAGGGTTAAAGAGAGAAGGCGTTTCTCTCATGAAATTAGACAACAAATAATGTTTAAGCTTAGTAGATGTTTTTTATTTTATTTTTTATAATGGCATATGTTGTAAATATTAGGTGTTTAAAGGGTTTTACTAAAACAATTTATTACATAGTTAGTCTCTCATGTATTTGATAGTCTCTCATGTATCGTTTTTTGTAATACATAATTTTGAATTAATATGCATAAAACCCTAATAACTTTTATTAAGCCATACAACTATGGTTGAGTTATTTTTATTTATCACTAAACAATAACAATTGAAGGAGGCTTTGATACAAATAATGTAAAATAAAACATATGGCTCCACTACCAATAATGAAAAAAATATAATTATTGAGTAGTAGAAAAATAAATCGCAGAAGCATACCTTTAGCTCTAACCATTATTGTTTATGTGATGCTTAGATGTTTATTAATGCAATATAAAGCTCTTTGAGTGCCAACAACCTTTAACAAATAATCCAATATTATTCTTATTCTAATTGAGTGTTCTTATATGTCGAAAGAATTTTGGTTTAGATTTTTACCCTACTTTATTTTTGTTAATCATGACTAAATGATTATCATAAACAATTTAATAAACACGGTAAGACCCAAATATGATTGTCTTTCATTATCCTTTCATCAAAGATAGAATTTTTCAAGCGATAAAATCCATAACTCCTTTTTTATTATATATATATATGTTTATTTGAGTCATATTAGACTCTAGTAGAAAATATTTCTAACATAAAATACTTTAATTGTGACATATGAAGTTTCTTTTGTTAGATTAACGTGGATATTTGGGTCAGTTTGTGCCTACTTCGACTAATCCCACGAGACTTAAAGTTAATGACCATATAAGCTTACAATGATTATTATATTAACAATCACATGGCTCGAATTTAAAACACATAAAGCTTCTCTTACAATTGCTAGTTGGTGAGATCTTAAGGTTACAAGTATTTCTAATTCACATACATAAACACACTAGTTTTTAATAATATGCATTGCACTTGGATTATGAAATTTTGCTAAACAATACTAAATTATAAAGGTATTGTGGGGTCATATTATATTATTATTATCATATCAATTATAAAAAATAAAAAATAAAAAACATAAATTATATAAATAAAAAAACAAAGTTTTTTATATGGTGTTTTGATGTGTGTTCAAAATCAAAAGTTCTTCAATATTTGTTTTTCAAAAAAAGAATTTTAAATGACAAAAAAAGAAAGGACAAATATCAAATATACAACCAAACTATAGGGGTATAATCATTTTACACCTAATTTTTTTTTGTATCAATCTTGCCACTAAACTATTTATTTTTTAATTAAGGACTTTTATTAGAATACTTCCTAGAAAAAACACTAGAAAAACATTATGTTCTCAACAAAAGAATGTCAATTATTAGAATAAAAAATCAATACAATCATTTTTTTTTATTTAGTTCATGCTTATATATATATATATAATCATTGGAAAAAATATGTTGTCGCTGCGATGAGGTGCGGGGGTATATGGCTAGTGTGTGTCTATATATCTATCTATCTATATCTATCTATCTATATATATATATATATATATATAAAATGATTGATCAAACAGTTAAGAGATTAACATTACCACTAAACTGTAATTATTTTTTAATTATTTTTTCTTCGTCAAGGATAAAATAATAATATAATATCCTTTTGCCATAGAAATTTAAGCCCAGATATATTAAAATATAAAATCAGAAAAATCAAAAGCTCAGTCATGCGTCTCCCTTGATCACACGCTAAGAACAACAGTTATTCCAGGAAGACTGAAGTCACAACACGATCGAACATCGTTGTTTGATGTTGAAATGAGGAGAATTCCGAGTTCACAATGTGAAAACCCTACTTGTTGCATCAAACACACAATCAAATTCTTTGTCACCAATCAATTGCCGACCCCTTCTAGTAAATATCATATATTAAGTTGCATTTAAAAAGTATTTTTTTTAATTTTAATATTAAATTATTTTTTTTATTACTGCTAAATCATTTTCATATATTAATATAAAAAATAATTAAAAAAATATTATCTAATGTATTTTTAAACAAAAAAAATACTTAAAACAACGTTAATTATCGTTTCAAATGGGCACTAATTTGTTTTGGGTGTTTTGGAAACATTTTATTTTAAAAAATAAATTATTTTTTATCTTATTAATATCAAAAATAATTTTTTAAAAATAAAAAAATAATATTTTAATATATTGAAATACCGTGTTATATCTCCCATCAATCACATTCTTAAAATTAATTTCTCGTGTTCATATTGCTGTGCCTCAAGTGTACATGTAGTTTGACCATATAAATACAAATATTTTAAGTGGACTGATAAAGATATTTTGCATCAACTTACACGTCACATCTTGTTCCTTGAATATCCTTATAACGTGTTCTTCACATCGGCTTTCATTCCAATTGCATTTTAAAAATATTTAAAAAATAATATTTTTTTTATATTAAATTATTATTTTTTGATATTTTTAGGTTATGATAATATTAAATATAATTTTTTTAAAATAAAAATAATATTATTTTGATATATTTAAAAAAAAACAGTTTATAAAACAACCTCACGCTCCGAACAGTCTCGCGCACAAACTTCCATATATTATTTTCTTTAAATATAAATAAAACTAATCAATTGATGTCAAATGAGTCATCTTCTAGTTTCGTTGTTTATTTGATTGTTTAATGAATAATAAATTAAATAAATGGAATTAAAATGTATGAATGAAGAAAATTCAATAGTTTGAAAGCTTTTCTTCTTCTTCTTCTTCTTCCGTGAGTCGAATGAGTGTGAGGACTTTGAATACATAGTTGGAGCACAAACAATCTTCAATTGACTTCAGAGTTAGACTACGTGGCAGGCTGCACCATGCTATGATTGTGTTAATTTCATTGATTTAATAATCTCAGTTGATTTAATAATATATTTTTAAAAAGATTATATTGATAGTAAATTAAGTAAATAATAATAATAATAATTAATTATACAAAAATAGGTTATCAGTATCATATTTAAAAGGAGAAGAAAAACAAAGCCTGTAGTAGAGTCACGATAAAGGCTGCATGATAAGATCAAAAGAGATTGCAGGTGTCATGAGAGCAACAACTGGATAAATTAATAAAATATTATAAAGTGAATATATTATACTTATATTTAATCAATTAATATTATTTATTTTAAAAGCAAAACTCTTTCTAAAAAAATAAATTTAACGAAAAATAATAACTAAAGAGGCTCGAGACACCAATGTATATTATTTTTTAAAAATAGTGAGAAATCTTATTGCAAGGAAAACACACAAGGATCAATCTCTATTTAAATAAATTCTTAAGGATGAAATTAAAAAAAAACTTAAAAAAAGAGCGTGGGAGCAAGTAAACTTAGGTGAATCTCGTGAATCTGAGATAATCTTTCAAACTTACAACTCGTGAAATCTAAAATACGAGTTTAATTAAAAAACTCAATTTTGTTGAGGTATGAAAAATATTTAAAGTAAACAAAAATGAACATTATAGAAACCACATAAGACCTTATTATTATTTTTTTTATTTATGAACAATGTCTATTTTTTTAATCTTGGTGAATTTGAAAGACAAACCTAGAAAATTAAAGAATTAGAAAACATGTGTTTTTTTTTTAAATAGGTTTTATTTTTAGATAGTAAATAGATGTATTTATTTTTTTATTTGATAAAAAATTAAATAAACACATGCTATTGTTTGATTAGTTTCTAATTAATTAAATTAAATATGATAATAGGTAATTGTGAGTCATATTTGTTACCATCCATACCCTTTTTATTTTTTATCATATAAAAATTTCAGATATTTATAAACTATCGGTCGAGTTTAGGGTATCTAATGAATATTTATTATTTATTTTTATTTATTAATCAATAAAATTATATATATATATATATTATATCATATTTATAAAAACATAAAATAATCTTTAAATATACTTATATAATATAAATATATATTTCAGGTTAGTTTTATAAGTTTCGTGTAAGGTTTAATAATATTCTTACTATATTTATTATTCATCAAGTTCAAAAAATACTTATTTATTTGGATTGATATCTATTCTGTTCGAATTATATTGTTATTAGTAGCCTATTCATAAGCTATGAAATTAAAACTTATTTATTTTCGTGTTTTAGAAATATTTTTAAAAATATTTGTTTTTCAATTTTAAATTATTTTAAATATTTTTATACTAATGTTTAAAATATATTATTTTAATATATTTTTAGGCATAAAATATTTTAAGAAACGAATAGTCGAAAGTCGTAAAATCATTTAATCAAAGTGTGAACGGTGATGTGGTTTCCCAGGTTACTTTGTCCAAGGGAAAATGATTAGCTAATGTCCCATCATGGCGCGTGGATACACTCTCTTCTTTTGTTTTGTTATAGAATTGTTTTTTTATTCACTCTAAATAAAAAATAAAAAAAATAAAAACAATACAGTCTTCTCCTTTAGTGCCTTTTTTTTTACTGTGATCAAACTGGTGTTTGATTTAATTTTTTTTGTGTTTTAAATGAAATTTTTTTGATTTTTTTAAATTATTTTGATGTGCTGATGTCAAAAATAATTTTTTAAAAATAAAAAAAATATTATTTTAATATATTTTTAAATAAAAAATATTTTAAAAAACAATCATAACCACACTCCCAAACACCTCCTACTGGTTAATATATGTTTTGGCATCCACGTATTATTATAATTATATTTTTTTATTGGGAGCTTAAATTACTGCAAAACCTAACACGTTAATTTATATATGTTTTCTTTACAAAAATTAATATTGCAAAATTATATATTCCTTATTTTCTATTTCATGTGCAAATATACACACGAATAAAAACTCACATGTATACAAATGAGAAAAATAAAAAAAATAAAATTTTTTAACATGCCAAATATTTGTTTCCTTAATTTAATTCAATATAAAAAATATATAGATATAAATTAGATAGGATAGCATTTATTTTTTTTTTAAAATAAAAAATAAACTTTGGAATATGTTAATCTATGTAACTCAAGAAAACAAGGCTAATTTTACTGGTTTAAAGCCAAACTTTTGCATGAAATTCAGATAATTTTATAAAATCTTTTTAAAACACTTGTGATTAAAATCTATTTAAATATATTATATGAAAATTAAAACCATTCACTACCAACAAAGAAACCATCATTCTATTCTATACAAATGCATACAAAGATTAGACTTGTAAATGAGAATCAATATAATTTTATTATAGTTAAATTAATTTTGAAACAATTTTATTTTTATATATTCAAGTTTGAATTCAAGATATATATATATATATATATATATATATATATATATATATATATATATATATATATAGTAATCAATTAAGATTCTCAAATGTATTTGAATAAAAAAAACTCCAACATATGTGTCAAAAAGCAAAAACTCACAAAACTTTTATGGTAAAATCATGGTAAACAAATAAAATAAAATAAAATAAAAATGAAGTGTGTTCCTGGAACATGCCTTAAAATGAGAGTGGGCATTGAATGTTTGAAAAATGAGAAATGGTAATAAAGCCATAGTTAAGTAGCTATGAGTGTGAGCTTGCTAGCAGCAGCAGCAAGTGGAGTCTAGTTTGGATTTTGACCATTCTCTCTGTCTCTGTCTCTGTCTCCCTATCTGCTAGTTGCTAGTTTTGCTATAATTGGGCTCTTAACAGTCCCATAGCCGCTTAGATTCTTTCTCCAAAACCCACTTTGTTTATGTACTTAACTTACTGATCTCTTTATTTCATCATCATTTCTTTTTCTTGGGCTGTTTCTTGATTTATTCTGTATTTACTTGGAAGAAATAAAGCACAAGTCGCAATCTTTTTATATTGTCCGTCACAGATCTCTACCTATCAAACTGGTATGTTTGTCTTTCTGTTTTGTTTTGAATTAGATGCAAAACTAGATGCAAATTTAACGTTTTTGTAGGCCTGTGTTTCTCCAGTAAAGATTGATGCTTTCTCCTGACTGTAGTTCTGGGTTGTTTTTGTTTTCATCAGCACATAAGTTAATTTGATTCTGTTGTCATTTTTTAGTGTTCTTGAATTTGTACTAATCCTGTTTAAATTTTGTTCTTTTTAATTTTGATAGTATCAGCCCTTTTGATTTCATGTCGATCATGTTTTTTTTCATGATTTGTAAATAGGAATTTATAGGCGAGTTGTTTTCTTGGTTTACAGTTTTGGTGGGGGTGGTGTTAATGGATTGGAACTGCCGCAGGGATCAGAACTGGTATTGTGGTGATTTTGATGTAACAAGGAACTACATTTTCGGCTTCGAAGTGATCTAGAACGATTCTGTGGTGGACTTATTAAAGGGGCTCTTGATTTGCTAACAATCACTTCATTTTTGAGCTCCTGAGTGTAATTTGATAAAAGAGTTTTTCTGATTCTTGTAAATAACAAGCTTTTACCTTTTGTATGGAGTTTTGGAACGAAAATTGAATAATTTGGCGATCATCACAATGGGGGGGCTTTGCTCGAGGAGCTCGACTGTAGATAATGTTCCCAGTGGAGGCTTTCCGCAGTTGAATGGTCATTTTAGTCATGGGTCTGGTTTGGTTTATCAGACTCGTGAATTGAAAAAAGATAACAATACAAATCCATCTACAGTTGTGGAGAACGTGGATAATAAGCAGCTCCGAGAACCCTTTTCATTTCCGGAAGTGACTGTGGTTCAATATGGGGTGAATCCAGATGACATTGATGATGGGATCCCTCGCTTGTCAAGGGCTCTATCCAATAAATCCAGATCAACCAAGTCTAAGCAGGCAGCTGTTGCAAAGGTTAGCTTAATTTGTATGTTTTTAACTTTATGTCAAATTATTATCAATTCCTTCTCTTCATTATGGAGTTTCCCATGTGATTTTTTCCCCAGTTGAATCTATGATATAGCTTGTAATATAAAGTTTTTACTTGACATGCATTCCTGGTAGTTATGCTTGTTAACTATGAAATTTGAAGCATAGATTGTACCAATGAAACGAGACTATCATGATGTCACTGAAGATTAGGACTCATTAGAATGAAGATTGTTAAAAGTTAAAACTGCAACCGCATCATGATCTATGTAAAACTAATATTTATTTTATGAAATGCAAAAAAAATGTCTGTCAATACTCATAACTACTAACTTCTGGTCAAAAACTATGAAAGCATTGGCCAGACAGCAAGTTGAACGAGCATTCCACTCTTTTTCTTTGTCCACTTATCCATCATATTTACGTCTCTATCCATTACATTTCCAAATCATTGTTGTCACCAAAAAGTTAGTCTGAAAAAGCTATGGGATTATGTTGTTCCATAATTACTAGGTTTCTTATTTCATTTGGATAAAAGGTAGCTAAAGTTCTAAGCATATGTCTAAGTAATTGAATTATACTAATTAAAAATGTTAATTTCATTTTGTACTCAATAGAGTTATTGAGGTGCGGAACATTACATACAACATCATTCCTAGAAACATGTTCAATATTAAGTTGGGTTTTATTCCTAGAAATACGTACAACATCTGCCTCCTTTGTACTTTCTAGGGAACTTAACAAGATTACTTTTGTTTGGATAGGGCATACACATCTCGCTAGGTTTTATCACTCTAAGCAAGAACCAACATCCAACATACCCAAAGCATGTGTGCATGGTTAAAAATCGTAACCCATTACAACTATCCTTGTCATGCTAGCTTTTTACCTAAGGACTAGAGGTCTAGCTATTAATGTCTAAAAACATGACATGTAAAGTAAACAAGTTACATAAACCTCAGACATAATGTAGGAAATCTTGGAGTTTTTGAAGTGACAGCATTGTGTAATGTTTATCTAAAGTCGTGGAATTGTGTGTGTTATGCCTAAAAGTCAAGAATAACAAGTTGTCGATGAAAAGCTTGTTCAGAATGAAATTTCTTGACTTCATGTTCAAAGTCTTTTGGTAAGGTAAGTAAGGAACTAGGTGGTTTGACTCTAGTAGATCTGGAGCCTATCCGAAGGGCAAGTTGATATGTGGCAAGGTCTAATCGGGCTTGCAAATGAGATGTTTCTTTTTCTTTCAATTTCCGCACTTGTTTTAGCGTGTTCTCAAGGTTGGAATCTTGGTGAGGGTTGAGTGGATTGAGTCTGTAGAGTCTAGTTTGGAGGATCCTGAAATCATGTAAGAATGATATGCCAATTTGGTCTCGGACTCATTGACAAATCCCTTTAAAAGGGCTTTTCCTTTTAAGACCAGTGAGCTGGGCTGAAGTTTTAGCCCAATTTGTGTAAATACCAGGCTCCTTTCCTGCAAAAACAGCAAAGTGAGTAAATTTTTGGGCCTGGGTTGGATGAGGTCCAAAATAAGGCAACATATTTGGAGTTGAAGGTCTTGGTCCACTAAGTTGGCTGATTAGGTTTTCATTTTCTCGTTTGAGAAAATGCTTAACATTTGAGAATGTGTTTATAATGGAAGTTAATATCTTCATACGTGAAGAGATAATATGTGAGGGTCTGTTGCTGTTGATCTAGGTAGAGGCCAGCAAAATGTAATAGGCTCTTGGTAAAGTGGTAAGTGAATAGTCTTCAGCATGTGGATGATATCTTATAACTGGTCGGTTTATGTCTAGCTTAGAAGGGGTAGGGTTTTTTGAAGTAGATGACTTGCTGGAAAAAGAGTATCCTGAATATGCGATTGTTGTTTTCCTGTGAAATTGAAATTACAAATATATATTACCTGGAACTGGGTTATCAAGTTCTATCAAAATAAGTAATGTCTTCTGTAGAATGTTTGTGATTTCTACAAGTATGACCTTGATTGGAATTCCTAGAATTCATCGAGAGGTTAAGAATCCTGATATTCATTTTATTAACGTTGGATAAGTATTATCTCCATCTTTAAAGAGAAATAAAATTCCGCCCAAATGTTTTGCAGCATAGTTGTCTTTTCCTTTGATATGTTCAATAGTAACTAGGTATCCGTTTCCTGCAACACAATTAAGAAACCATACCCATCTATGAGATTTTCATTATGCTTATTGTAAAATGCAACAATAGCTTCACAATCAGTATGTAATATAAAAGGTTTAAGCTAAGCCTTGTCCCAAGCTAGACTCAGCCCATCCCCAATTTAGTGTCTGTTAAAGCATTCAATACAGCAATAGGTGTATAATCTAAAGGTGTATTATGTTTGTCTTTTTTAGAAAATGTACCACTAGCATATGAAAATACAACTTCAGGTGTGTTGCTCTCTCTTTCTACTTCCTTTTCTTGTTTACTTATGTTTTTAGACATTAATAGCTAGACCTTCAGTTCTTAGGTAAAAAGTTAGCATAACAGGGATAATTTTAATGGGCTAGATCTTTTAACTGTGCACACATGCTTTGGGTATGTTGAATGTTGGTTCTTGCTTAGAGTGTGACAAAACCCAGCGGGATGTGTATGACCTATCCATCCTTATTGCTCACGAGACAAGAAAACCATGGTAATTTAAGAAGAAATCCTAGGACATTTGAGGAAATAGAATATAGACTGAAAACAAAGCTTTATACGGAACGTATTACTTCTTTTAGAAGCAAATTACATACTCCATTACGAGTAAGACCGATTGATGAAACAACTAGGTTAATAGAAGAGCCAGAAGACTCTGGTTCTGAACTTAATCATGATTACATAGAAACTTCATTCCTAATCTTGCAAGCTTGACATGTCTAAATAACTCGACTAGGAAGAGGAGGATAAAGAATATAAGAGAAGAAAGAAAACTTGTTTTGTTGGTGTCGTCTAAAAGACTTGTTAATACTCTAAACTAGATTATTTTTGGTAAGGAAATGGCACATTTCATGTAGTTTGCAGTTTATTATGCACTAGTTACCTATGTGTTCACACAATAAATTTACAGATTCTGGTGAAAATTATTAAAAATGATGCTTTACATAGAGTTCGTAGTCATGGTTGAACAATTGAGACAAGCGCTACTTCTCTGAATGCTTCTTAACATTGACATAGGTCATTTCAGTTATTTGCTACTGAACCGTGTATCCATTAGTTTTACCATATTATGATGCATATATTTTCTAAAACACAAATGTAAATACTTTTAAATTTATTCAAAAAAAGTCATTTCCTTGATAAATAACATCTATATATAATCATGGGAAGTAACAAATATTGAAGTTCTACTTATTTGATTACATGAATAACAGAACATCCTTCAGTGTATTGCCACATTAGTAAATAAAATAAAAATGTATTGAAAGTTTCTATAATGTTATGGTTTAAACATTTCACTCTTATATAAGCATATTGGAGTTGAAAAGAAAAATGATTGAATGTTGATAAATAAATGAAGCATGTGCGTGGTTCTCTATTTCTGAAAGAAGGTGAAAGTTTCAAGAAGCATTGAAGCCATTTTGGAGTACGAAGCCATAAAAAAGAAAAAAAAAACAGAAATCATTGTCCTATATGTGCATGGCTCATCAACCTAATGGGGCGTGACAACTAAAATCTTTAAGCGAACAATTCTTGAAAAACAAAATTTTTTAACATGCATCTAATAAAAAACTAAATTCCTTTTCCTTTTCCTTTTCCTTTTCCTTTTCCTTTTCTTTTTTCTCTTGTCTCTTTTCTTTCCTTTTTTCCTTTCCTTTCCTTTTCCTTTTCATTTGTTTTTTTTTTTTCTTGTAAGAGTCAATGTGTTATTTGTTAGTAATTGGATGCGTTTTATAGGCCCAGGTGATAATTTTTTCATCATATGTTATTAAATGCTCTCAAATCATCTGTCACCAAATACATTGCATCTTATAATATAATTATCAAACGCATGCATGGTATGATCATTTACTTGTCCACTATGAAATACTTTCGTATAGTATCTTCTTTCATGTGCTCGCTTGCATACACAATGATAATTGATAGATAGATGTTGTAAGTTGCTCTGTGGAATTGTTTATCAGAATTTTGCTCAATTAAAAAAGCTGGTTATTTTGGTGTTGCAGGTCTCAGAAGTGAGCTCACTGTTAGGCAGAGCTGGTACTGCTGGGCTTGGGAAGGCATACGATGTATTGGACACGCTTGGAAGTAGCATGACCAATTTAAATCCTAGCAGTGGTTTTACTTCAGGGCTGACAATGAAAGGGGATAAGATTTCAATTTTGGCTTTTGAAGTTGCAAACACAATTGTTAAGGGTGCTAATCTAATGCAATCCCTTTCAGAAGAGAACATTAGACATTTAAAAGAAGTTGTGCTTCCCTCAGAAGGGGTGCAAAATCTAATATCTAGAGATATGGATGAACTCTTGAGGTTGGCAGCAGCTGATAAAAGGTTGATATTACCAAAACATCTATTTTAATTTGAAACAGATTTTCATACATTTTATTACAGTGATCTTATAGCGATGCTTAGAAAACTTGTAGAGGAAATTTAATCATTTTGCTACACAATTATGACAGAGAAGAATTGAAAGTTTTTTCTGGAGAAGTGGTGCGCTTTGGAAACCGTTGCAAAGATCCTCAGTGGCACAACTTGGACCGTTATCTGGAAAAGTAATGCTAATTGCTTCTGTTTTCTATAGATTATTTTTCAGAATATTTGAAATAAGGTTCTTATATTTCAGCCATTCTATATGATTTTTTAGGTTGGGTTCAGAATTGACACCAGAAATGCAATTGAAGGATAAAGCAGAAGCAGTCATGCAACAATTGATGAATCTGGTTCAGTATACAGCAGTGAGTATTAAAGAGTACTGTATATAACTGTCCCCAAGTTTCAGTAGACATTGCATATCTAGGTGCGATTTTGAAAAACACTTAACAATGTTCTTTCTTTCTTTGTGCTGGTGGAAGTGTTTGCCTGCAAAAGAAGGATTTGGATGTACCAAACCCATTCTAATTTGAAAGGGAGTGTGACTTTCAGTTTTTTTAATTCTATTGTATTTCCCTCCTTTCCTTTTGTCTGTGATTTTAATGTGGTGAGGAAAGAAAAATACTAAAAAGCAAAACTCTTTGCAACATCCTAAGATGATTCGTAGCCAAGAGTAATCTTCACTCATAACATGGCCATTAAGCAAAATGCTCTTGAAAATGAAAGATGCTATAAACTTAATTTTAAACTATTCTCCTTTATCATCTAATGACAAAGATTTCAGAACGAAATACAATTACTTTTCAAATACCGTGACTTGAACATAACTGAGTAACTTTATATCAACAATCCAAATATGTTACACTGAAGTCATCTTAGGGCATTTTGAGTCTGCTTTATATGTTGGATAGTGCTTATTTGTGTTTTATGATATTGATTTGTTTCTCATTCATAAGCTGCCGATTTTTAATTTTGTATGAGATACGGTGCATCCATCTATATTCAGCGTTGTTAAAATCTATTCCCACAGTTTAATTTCAGCTCATTATCATATCCCACCCATACAATTTCATGCTTAGTACTTCTCTTAAAGCTCATCTTGTAAATTTCCTCGTGAAGAGATTTTTCCTTTGGGTTGCAGGAACTGTATCATGAAATGCATGCCTTGGACAGATTTGAACAAGATTACCGCCGTAAGCTTCAGGAAGATGATAAAACAAATGCTGTTCAAAGAGGTGAATTGCAGTTTTAAGTTTCATTTTGCTTGTGAAACTCATTTGATTGGCCTGTAATGGATAAAATCTTTTAGAGAAAGGAATGCAAACCTTCTATGCTTGAGCCTGCTCGTTTCCCCTCTGTGGTGAAATTATGTTATGGAGATGCCCTTGATATTTTGAACTTCTCTCTTTAGTTATATATGTTTTTTTATCTTTTTCACATAGGTCCAAATAAAAATGCATTAATTGCACCGACCCCTTAATTTTTTGAACTCCCCCCCTCTAATTTTATTTATTTATTTATTTTGTCTTTTCCCTCAGGGATGTTTGTTTCTATTTCACATTTTCCTCATTTGATCAACATTTACATACTAAAGTGATGTCTCATTGTGTTTAATTCACTTGTAGGGGACAGTCTTGCTATTTTGAGGGCGGAGTTAAAGAGCCAGAGGAAACATGTGAAAAGTTTGAAGAAGAAGTCGCTTTGGTCTAGGATTTTGGAAGAGGTATGCAGCAGTAATGCATTGAGGTGGTTGGTGGAGCCAGTTCTAGGGGCATATTGGAGACAAATATGGCCTTTTCTTCGTGTTTCATGCATCAATGATTCACCTCAGTTGATCATTGTGTTTATGATCCTATCACTCGGATGCAGCAGTGCACTCCTAATGTTGGATGGGGAGCATGCATATTCTGTATCTGTCAAGTGATAGCTACACAATAAATCTTCTTTGTTGGAACTATTTAAAGTGTTATTGCAACAGGAATCTAACATCCTGTTTACATAGGTGATGGAGAAGTTGGTGGATATTGTCTATTTGTTGCATTTGGAGATTCATGAAGCCTTTGGCAGTGCTGGTAAGCAATCCAAACAGAGTTTCGGATTTCTTGTTAATGGAATTTTTTTTTATTATATATATGCACGCTTATATACGTCTTCTCTTTGTTTACTTGCATGGAACAGTGAAATGATATGAAATTTATCTGGTTATATGTGGTTTCATTAAATGATATTTTCATTTGCAGATGGTGATAGACCAGTAAGAAGCTCTTCAAGCCATAAAAAGTTGGGGCCTGCTGGTCTTGCATTGCATTATGCAAATATTATCACTCAAATAGATACTCTTGTGAGTTTATGATTTCACCAGACTTGATACCCTTTCATTTTCTTAATAAGGATTTTGGTTCTGTATCTCAAATGTCACCTTCTGAGTTTTTCAATGTTGCCTTAATCAGGGTTTTTGGTCCTGAAGCTCTTATCTAGCTGTTGCTTTTTTCTTCTTCTTCCTGGCCCTTTTGTTTGTCTGAGCTGATACCTTAATGTGATCAGGTGTCCCGATCAAGTTCCGTGCCTCCAAATACAAGGGATGCTTTGTACCAGGGGCTGCCGCCAAATATCAAATCTGCTTTGCGCTCTAAATTATTGTCATTTCAAGTTAAGGAAGAGGTATCATTCGATGTCACCTGGGGACTGACTTGTTCGTTGAGATGTTATCTGTCTGTTTTCTTTAATGGGCTGTTAGTCGAATACCCTCTCTTAAATTTATGCTTCTAGCCATTATCCTGTCAATGCATTGATATAATTAAGATTTCAGATGTTGTTCCTGCAGCTTACAGTCTCACAAATCAAAGCTGAAATGGAGAAAACTTTGCAGTGGCTTGTTCCTATTGCTACTAACACAACAAAGTAAGATGCCAGCTCAGTCTAAATTTCTCCACCTTTGCTGGGCTGTCCCTTCTGATACATTGTCCTACGATCTACTTAATTTTATTTATAGTTCAAAGGCATGCACATCCTTTTATCCACTAGTACTAATAGTAATCACAATCTAAAAATTATTACTCTAGGTGAAGTTAGGTGGTGTTTGGTACATGGGACTGGACAAGACATGGCAGGACAACTTGACTTGTATTGGTGTTTGATTTGCACATGGGACAGGATTGTCCCATATCAAAATTTCGTTCTACCTCCTCCCATGTTGCAACCTTGCGCCATTTGTCCCATCCAGTCTCATACCCATCTGCTAATCAATGTACCCTAACTGTATGGTCCTTGTGAACAGCAAATTTTAAAGCAGGAGCTGAAACTTTTTTACAGATTTTGTGGTTTTATTAGCATACTAATATATTGAACTTCAATTCCTTCTCTTGGTTTGTTTCCAATTATTTATCCTTGTGCTTACATTTTTGCTTGCACTTAACCAGAGCTCATCATGGATTTGGTTGGGTTGGAGAATGGGCGAATACAGGGTGAGTTCGAAATCTGCTCATGCGCTTTCTTATATCTCTCCCATGTTGAGTTCCTTATGAAAAATTCTTCAGGTCTGAGGTGAATCGTAAACCTGCTGGACAGACCGATTTGCTTAGGATAGAGACACTACACCATGCAGACAAGGAGAAGACTGAAACTTATATTCTTGAATTGGTGGTTTGGCTTCACCATCTTGTCAGCCAAGTAAGAGCTGGCAATGGTCTCAGATCTCCTGTTAAATCTCCGATTCGGTCCCCAAATGAGAAACAAATTCAGTTGTCTACACAAAAGCCAAGCTCCCCATCCCTCACATTGACAATTGAAGACCAAGAGATGCTTCGGGACGTGAGTAAGAGGAAAAAGACACCGGGGATAAGCAAGAGTCAGGAATTTGAAACTGCAAAAACCAGGTTAAGCAAGCATCACAGGCTGAGTAAAAGTAGTAGCCACTCGCCAATGGGTGAAACTAGAAAAGATCCATTTCCCATTAGAAGGCCATCTTCTGTTCCTGTCATCAACTTTGACATAGACCGGAACAAGGCCTTGGATGTTATTGATCGAGTGGACACAATTAGAAGCTTGTAGTAGTATCAACATGAAGGTCAAGATGCAGAGACAAAGGTCTATGCCTGTGAAAATTGAAAAAGGTCCAATCAGATGCAAATTTTCCATGTCGGGGGTTGTCTTTGGTTTGTGGTGGGAAGATTTTATGTCAGTAGTCAGATGAATGATAAAAGTCCTTTCTTTTTTGTCTAGTAGATTTAAGTTGGCGAGTTTATTGAGGTGGTGGTGGGTATTTAATTGTTTTAGAGGATAATATTAGGCTATAGTTTTTGTTCGTTGTATATGTACAGAATCAGTTCATAATAATTGAAGTTCATGTTCCTTTGTCTGTCTTGTGTATGCTTCTGTTACCTTGTTGTTCTGCAAACCACCTCCCATGGTGTTTTTTCTTTCCTCGCCATCAGCGGACATGGAAAGAACGTTTCTATTATTGTTCGACCACAATTTTTTTAAGATTGCCTTGTGACTCCTTGCATGAAGTGGAACGTTGCTAAAATCCGTCAGGAGTCAAATTCTCAACTTGGCATTCTTTTATGGAGTTCACAATGTGTCTTCGATTTCTGAACGGGGATTACAAGCATTGCGGCAAAAGCAGTGAGCTGGATAAGCTGCTGTTACTGTCATGGTTTAGCAGCAGACTCTGACTTTAGGCTTTGCTGCCACAAACCCGCGCTTTATCATGGAGATTAAATTTTTTTTTTATCTAGTTTTAACATATATAATTTATTGTTTTACATCTTGGTTTTTATTTTTTTGTATAGATTCGATCCTTTTATTTTTTCATTCATTCTAAAATAGTTTATAATTTTTTTTTTTGTATTTATACACTTTTTCTCTTAGTTTAGATTTGTAATTTTAATTTTAATTTTAATTTTAATTTTTATTTATATTAAATATAGTTTACATTAAAAAAACATAATAAGTTTAATTTTGGTAATGTAAAATGAAAGTGAAACTCTCTCTTATATATGTATAGTTAAACATGAAATGTTTAAAACACTCCCACAAGCAACTCTTTTGTTTTGTCTTATTTGAGGCTACAAAATTATTTTATTGTGTACTAAAAATATGAAATCACTACAGCACTCTCATTGACAATTCTTAGTTTTTGTCTTATTTAAGAGTATTATAGTTATTATACTATACACAAAAATGAAAGAAAATAAAAATACCCCTGATACCATGACATTAGTTTAAATGTACTTTACATAATAAAATGAATATATAAAAAATAATATATATTTTTAGACGTTCTACGACGCCACATGCATTGTCTGAAATGTGTTAGTTTAGAGATTGATGGCGCGCCCAAAGACTCGCCCACTGTACCATGATGGAAAATATAATTAAAAATTAATAAATTACTAATACACCCCTATAGTCAACTCTTGCATTTTCTCTTATAGGGGGTATATATGTACTTATACAACTCGTAGTGTGCGTCAGCTAACTCGGTCACCCTGATTATTAAAAAAAAAGGTTTAGGGATTAATCGTAGTGTATGCAAGCTGGCCTAGACATCCCAATTATAAAAAAAACTCGGCTTGGGGATTAGTCGTGGAGCACTTAAGCTGACCCGAAGATCCTGGTTATAAAAAAAAGTATAAGAGAGAAAATAAAAATAAAATAAAATAAATGGTTTCGGGGATTGGTCGTAGTGCACGTAAGTTGACCTGGACAACCTGGTTATATAAAAAAAAAATTGGTCTGGAGATTAGTCGTGGTGTTCTTAAGTTATCCTGGAGACCCTGGTTATAAAAAAAATATAAGTAAAAAAAACAAGAACAACAATAAAAACTTAAGCTGACTCGGAGCCTCGGTTAAAAAAAAATATGTGGAAAAAAAAGCAAAATAAAAGGTATAACGAGAAAACACTGTAACAATACATATTGTTTTTTAAAAAAATCGGCCTGAAAATTAGTTACGGTACATTTATGCTGGCTCGGACACCGTTTATAAAAAAATATATAAGTGAAAACAAAGTATAAGAAAAAAAGCAAGGAAAAAATGTATTAACAAGAAAGCACTGTAGCAAAAAAAAAAAAAAAAAGTCCAGGTATTAGTTTTGGTGTTGGTTCAGAGCCCTGGTTATACAAAAAAAATATATAAATGGAAAAAAACACACAAAAGAAAACGTATAGCAGGAAAGAATTGTAGCAATCCATATTCTTTTTTAAAAAATTCAGTCCAGGAATTAGTCGCAATACGCCTAAGCTGGCTTGGAGACTCTGGTTATAAAAAAATATATAAAAGTGAAAAAAAATATAAGAAAAAAAACAGGGAAAAAACTATACCAATAGGAAAGAAATGTAGCAAAAAAAAACAAAAGTTCAGGGATTAGTCATAGTGTGTTTAAGTTGGTCTAGACACCCAAGTTATATATAAAAAAAATATATGAGTGGGAAAGCATTGGAGCAAGCTACAATGTTTTGTGAGGAGATGAAAACTGGTTTGGACACCTCGATCATAAAAAAAAAAAGATGGGTTTGGGGATTACTCGTGGTGCGCTTAAGTTAGCTTAAACACCTTGATTATAAAAAACAAAAAAATATATAAGTGGAAAAAAAGATATAGAATCGAGGAAAAAAATATTTCAAAAAATAAAAAAAATATAATTAGAAAAAAAGCATTGTAGCAAAAAAAAAAAAAGTAAGTTTGGGGATTAATCATGGTACGTGTAAGTTGGCCTGAGCACTTTGGTTATCAAAAAAATTAGATCCTGAGATTAGTCGTAGTACGCTTAAACTAGCCTAGACACCCAAGTTATAAGAAAATATATAAATAGGGGAAAAAAATAAAAACATAAAAAAATATATATATGAAAAAATACTGTAGCAATCCACAATATTTTGTGAGGAGATGAAAGCTAGCTTGGACACCCTGGTTATCAATAAAAAAAATGGGTTCGGAGAGTAGTCTTGATCAACGTAAGTTGGTTTAGACACAATAGTTATAAAAAAAATTGGATTTGGGGATTAGCCGTGGTGCGCTTAAACTGACCCGGATACACCGGATATAAAAAACAAAAAACAAAATGTATAAGTGAAAAAAAATATAATGGGAGAAAAAAATGTTTAAGAAAAAAAAGAAAAAAAAAGAATAATCAGAAAAAAAAAATAAAAAAAGTTGGCTTAGACACCTTGTTTATCAACAAAAAAAATTTTGGGTCCAGGGATTAGTCATGGTGCACTTAAGCTGACCTGGATACACCGGTTATAAAAAAAAATGTATAAGTGAAAAAAATAACAGGAGAAAAAAATGTTTAAGAAAAAAACCAAAAAAAATCATATTAAGAAAAAAAGAACAAAAAAAATGAAGAAAAAAAACATTGTATTGGGGAGAGCACCGTAGTAATCCATAGTGAAATGTGTAGGGAGCTACAGTGTTTTCCCCACACTGTTTGTAAAAAAGTGGGTCGGGGGATTAGTCATGGTGCGTGTAACCTGACCTAAACACCACTGTTATAAAAAATAAAATAGATCCAGGAATTAATTGTAGTACACTTAAGTTGACCCAGACACACTAATAATAAAAAACAAAATGTATAAGTGAAAAAAAATTTGAAGAAAAAAATGTTTAAGAAAAAAAAGAAGCATAATTAGAAGGAAAGAAACCTATACTAGGTAGAGTACTATAACAATCCATAATGAAATTTAAAAGGAGCCATAGTGTTATCCCCACATGGTTTCTATGTATAATTCTTGAAACACAATGTATGATCACCATGCAATAAGAGCAGGAAGCAAGAAAGATGGTTTGTTTTTGAAATCTGGAAGTTCAGTATATGTTGATTGCTTATTTCTTATATAATAAGAAATTATTTCATCTAAAAATTTAACCGATATCTCTGAATATGATTTATATTATTCTTTAACATATTTTTTTAAGTGAAAATTATGAGTTTGAAATTTATACAAACTTATATTACATTGTGTTTAATTTTTATCAAGACCGTGGAGTCAATAAAACTCTGATATTATATTAAAAAATTATTTTATTTAAAGAATTAAATTATTTAAATAATAAAATATAATTTATATTATTTTTTAAAATTGAAATCGAAAGCTATATACCGAGTAGCATGCGCCAAGTAAGGGCCACCAATGTGCACTTTACTAAGCCCCTGAAGGTGGGTTGAGGTGGCCTGCTAGGGTTCATTCATATTTTGTTGTTGGAGTCCTGCACCTAGTTTTTTTTAGTAAATGACATAAATCTGTGTTAAATTTAGGGATTAAAATATTAAAATAAAATAAAATAAAATGGAAACTAAAAAAGATTGTGTTTAATTTGGGCTTGAAACTTATGCAAACCCATATTATATTGTATTTATTTTTTATTAAGACCATTGAGTTAATAAAGTTGTAATATTATGTTAAAAAATTATCTCATTTAAAAGCTTAAACTATTCAATAAAATGATAAAATATAATTTTATTATTTTCTAAATGGTAATCAGAGGCTCTAATATCATGTTAAAAAATTATTTCATTTAAAGGGTTAAACTATTCAATAAAATGACAAAATATAATTTTCTAATTTATATAGTTTTTTTAGTAAATGACATAAATCTATGTTAAATTTAGGGATTAAAGACATTAAATTAAAATAAAATGAAAAACTAAAAAAGATCGGCTTATACAATAAGGAGTGAGAGTGTTTATTATAGATTCAAATAGAATAATGATGATTCAGAAACCGAGTCTTGTGGTTCAAGGGAGAGTGTTTTGATTTTTTTCCCCCACAAATCTTCTTCTTTTCAGGAATGAGAGAGGATGTTTTGATTGCAAAGAAAGCTTTGTTTTTTTTTTTTTTTTTTAAATTCTTTTTTCCCTTTTTCCAATCCTTTCCCTCATCTCTTTCTCTTTCAGCAAGTGAGAAAAAACAAATTCGAGTTTCTTTTTTTATTTAAGAAATCTCATCTTGGAAAGTATATTTTTAAATGAATAAAATTCTGATTATTTTAGGTTCTTATAAAAAATACACGTTCTAACTTATACTCGAGACCTGTTATGAAGATCTTCAACCCTTTATTGCTAAGATTACGTCACATTATCTATGGTTGAATGAATTTGAGTCAAACTAGAAAACAATGACTAAAAAGAAAATGAGCTTTTTTAGGTTAAATGAGGTGATTTGCCCGTGTGCTGTACTAGTTTTTTTTATGTATGAAACTAATTGATTTTTTACGTGTTGTAATTAATTATTTTAATATTTAATTAGTAAAATTATAATAGGTAAAATTTCTTAGAAATGAGTTTTTTCTGCCTAAAAGGAATAGTTTAATCGAAACGCAGGGGAAATGATTTGTACATTTTTTTAATTGTAGATAACCTGAATAATTTTATCTACCTATTTTGTTTATAAGTTGCCTTTTTCCCGGGTAATATTAGATCTGAAATATTATACATAAAAATATTATAATTTTTTTTACAAAAACAATCTAAAATCCAAGAATTAAATTTTTCTAAGAAAGAAACATAAACAAAAGAGGACACAATTAGAATTAAAAGCCAAATAATTTTTTTTTATTTTATAAGATTTATTCCTCATATTATTATATTAAAAGTATTCAGAACAATGATATTAATTTTTTTTCTTCAAAAATTCCTAGGGTATTTCATAAAAAACTTAAAAATAATCATTATCATTACTTTAAATGTCATATCTTTAATAATGAAAAATTTCAACACCTAACAATATTAAAAAGAAGCAATTAAAAAAAATGACAAAACATAAATAAGTAGTATTAGATTTTAAAAAATTATATGACCTGGAGAATAAATAAAAATTCAAAATCAAACAAAAAAAAGAGAAAAAAAATAATAAATATCATTTTTCAAATGATCACCAATACAAATTAAAATTGAAATATCACAAAAAAAAAAAATCAAACCTTAATAACAGTAGAAATAGTAAAAAATTGAAACAAAAACTAAGAGCATGTACATATAAACATGGAAAAAAATAGAAACCATTTATGAAAAATATATAAAAAAAATAAAAGAATGAAAATAAAATTCAAGATTAAAAGTATAAGGGAACCAAAAATTAAAAAACTGAGGACCGAAATGAAACTAAAATATATAATCAATTTGAATTGAAGGATAAAATTAAAACAAATAAAAGCTTTGATTCCAAATATATGAAGGATTTCAAACCAATTCGGAAATTTAAAGACTAAGGACCGAAATGAAACTATTCTATATAGTCAATTTCAATTGAAAGACAAAATTAAAACAAATCAAAACCTATATTAAAGGAATAAGGACCATATACAACAATCAAAAGATCAGGGACTATAATGAAAAGTCAACAAATAGTTGGGCCTGACATGTACTTGCGCATGTAGGAAAGAGAAATGAGAGGAAATATTTCAACCGACCACCAACACGTCTCTGTCCATGTTAGACCAACACCCGGCACCCGAGGAGGAAGATAACATGTCGAAAAATAATTTTAGACGCTGGTAGGGTATTTTTACTCATTGCATAACGCCGCATGCACTGTCCAAAAACCGCATGAGTAGGAAAACAGACGGCGTGACCGACGATGCACAAACAGTGCCAAGGTAGAAAATATAATAATAAAATAGTTAATTACTGTCACACCCCTATAGCTAAATCTAAGATTTTTGCTTATATGGTGGTATTTATGTATTTGACTATTTTTAAAAAATATGCACTTACCCTATTGACCCTGGAGGTAATTGTTCTGTTTTGTCTTATATGAGGGTATATTTGTATTTAGTCATTTAAAAAATATATAATAACCTTAATGCCCCGAACAATTCTTGTGTTGTTCTATCTTATATATAGGTATTATTTACTATGAACAAAAATATAAAAAATTAAAAATACCCTTGGACCAAGACCAAAGTTATTGTGCATGGAAGACTAAAATAGTGATTACACTATTATAATCCACAATATAAATATGAGTCTAGAGATATAATAATGTACAGGAATACCCATACCTCATTTAGCCTTATACTTAATAATAATGTCATGAGAGACTGTTCTTCGATGTCAAATTTAGAAGCTTTATTATTGGCAAGAAGTCAAAGCTTTATTATTTGCAAGTCAAAACATCTACCGCGGTGGCATGTGCTAGTTCGCTAGTGAATCGCATGGAGTGATTGAGCTGATTGAAATGGGTTTGGGTCCAGAAGCAAGAGCATAAACTTTGTTTACATGTACTCTACTGCATAGCGCATATAGTCACTGCGGTTACCCATCAATTAATAAATCATCCATCCAATTCTGAAATTTTCATTTTTTTCAATGACATGCTTTGTATATATAATTTTATTTTTTTCAAATATGTTTTTAGAAATATACCCACAAAACTTTTTTTTTATTTTTTTTTATGTTTTTAATGAATTTATAGCCCAAAACACTTTAAAAATAACCACTATTTATATTTCTAAACACCTCTAAATTTAATGATATCTTCCCTCGTCAATATAATTGAATTCTATAAAAATAAATTCACTGAAGAAATGACCACCTCTTCTCTTCTATTCTTTTCTTTTTAAAAATAAAATAAAATGAAATAGATGCAATATTATTAAATTTGTGAATCAGCGGTATAAACTGGTTGGAATAATTTATTCAGGTTCATTGAAGGTTGACTAATCAACTCAATTTGGTCAAACATCAACCCAATTTAATGGGGAAAGAAAAGAAACACAATTTGACAATTTCAAAAGGTAGCTTTATATTATAAAATCATATACATACCAATGTACAGTTTCTTTTCATGTAGTAAAAAAAGTATTGGATGATGATTTGTCAGCTTCTTCTGGCATTGTACAAATACAATGAGTTATGCTAATTCATTTTTTATTTTTTAACTTTACATTAAAAAATTAAAAAACATATTCTGAAATCAAATGCAAGAATACATGATTATGAGATAATGACTGTATTATTTCTGTATCTGAGTATAGATGAACAATATAATTTTAATTTTTTTTTAACTGTTACAGTAATAATAATTACTTGAATTTGCTAGCTAAAGAAGTAATAATCGATCATTTCTTTACTAACCTTGCTTCAAGCCCACCAAATAATCTTTCTAGGACATCCCAAAGACAAAACATGTACACTTGCATTACTAGAATACTCATGTATGTGTTTGTGTGTATATATGTTATTTTATATAGAGATTGAAACCTTCTTTCTTTTAATAAGGAAAAGAGCAAAATTCTTGAGAGAAAAATAGAAATACAATATAGTATTTGATAAATTTTTGAAATATGATTGGTTTATAAAAAATAAGATTTTTTTTTCAAAACAAAAATTTTAGAATTGAATCAAACTAGTTTGGTTAATTTTACGCTGATCTTCGAATTAATTATTTTTATTAAAATAATATATATATATTTTTAAAATAAATTTTTAGAATTGACACGAACAAGTTTAGTTGGACCAACTAAATTATTAAAATTCTGGATAAGTTAAATAGGTTCATTGAATTATTACCTTTCTTGATACAACGTAAAACTTAATCTTAAACATGTTTTTAAATTATGAGTTTTATATATTAACTCGTTGGATCAACCAAATAGTTAATAAATATAGTTTTAAAAAATTGAATTTTCTGAAATATTGAAATATCATAGTATATTAATTTTTCCTCGTACTTGCATCAAAAAGATTTTATGTAACTAGACTTTATTTCCAGCCTCCTCTGTAAATCAAATAAAAATAAATAAATTCAACAAGTGGTGCCTCTCTGGATCATTTAAATTTTATCTTAGAACAATATGGTACGGAATGACGTGATGATAAAGAGTTTGGGATCTGTTTAGCAAGTCTCGAGTTCAAGTCAGAATATTCACTTCTTGTAAGAACCTGGAACAACTAATATTTACTTATTTAATTGGATTCATAAAATATATTTTTCAGAAATAAAATTTCTTGAATAAACAAAAATTATGGTCCAATATTTGTTGATTGCTTATTTCTTACAAGTTAAGAAAACATCTCATATAAAAGTTTAATTAAGGTCTCAAAATATGATTTATATTATTTTTAAATATATTTCCTCAAGTGAAAATCATATGGATTTGGAACTTATACAGATTCATATTATATTGTATTTAATTTTTATCAAGATTGTTAGATCAATAAAATTTTGAGATTATATTAAAAAATTATTTTATTTAAAAATTTAATCTATAAAATAATAAAATATAATTTATATTATTTTATAAATTTCAATACAGGATTTATACCGAATAGCATGCGCCAAGTGAGGGCCACCAAGGAGCACTTTGCTAAGCCCCTGAAGGTGGGTATAGGTGACATGCTAGGGTTCATTCCAATCTTCTTCGTTTCAAATCATCTTTTCAACTATGAGAGTGGATGCTTTGATTGGAAATAAAGCTGAATTTTTTTTTTTAATTCTTTTTTACCTTTGAGGAAAAAAGTTCAAGATTCTATAAGAATGAGTTCTTTTTTTAAATTTGAAGAAATCTATTCCCTGAAAAGTATATTTTATGGGTTTAGGTGAATGATTAAAACTCTGATTATTTCAAGTTATTATACGAAGCACATATTTTAAATCGAACTCGAGATCTGCTATGTAGATGTCAAGTTTTTTATCGCTAAGTTATGCCATGTTATATGGATGAATGAATTTTAGTCAAACTAGAAAACAATGACTAAAAAGAAGATAACTTTTTTAGGTTAAATTGCTTGAGTTTGCTAGCTAAGAAAGTAATAACCGACCATTTCTTTACTAACCTTGCTTCAAGCCCACCAAACAATCTTTCTAATACATCCCAAAGACAAAACATGTACACATGTACACTTGCATGACTAGAATGAATACTCATGTCCATTCCAATCTAGGAAGTGTATATATGTATATATATATATATATATATATATATATATATATATATATATATATATATATATATATAATTGTTATTTTATATAGAGATTGAAACCTTCTTTCTTTTAATATCATAGTATATTAATTTCTCCTTCTTGCATCAAAAAGATTTTATGTCAACTAGACTTTATTTCCAGCCTCCTCTGTAAATAATAAATAAATTCAGCAAGTGGTGCCTCTCTGGATTGTTTCAATTTTATTGTAGAATAATAAGTTCATCCGGATATGATGTGATGATATAAAATTTAAGATCTGCATAGTAAATTTCAAGTTCAAGTTAGAGTATTTATTTTTTATAAGAATATAAAATAACTAATATTTTATTTACTTATCTGAATTCATAAAATATATTTTTTAAAAATAAAATTTCTCAAAAAAAATAATATGGTCCATATCATCATACTGCACAAAACTCACAAGACATTTATTATATATTAACAGAAACATAAATGTTCCACGAAAATCTGAATAATAAATTAATACAAGTGTACAAATGTCACTGGCTTTGGTCGGCAAGAATCTTGAATTATTGTCTGCCCAACGTAGCCGTAACGTAGTGAAAATGAGTTATTCGTAACGCTAGTGTCGTGTAAAGATTGTTTTTTAAAATATTTTTTTTTAGAAATATATTAAAATAATATATTTAATTTTTTTTATAGTAGTAGAGTAAAATAATATAAAAATATAAAAAAATTAATTTAAAATATAAAATTTTTATTTTCTTTAAAAATATTTTTTAAACACAATGATAAACATACCGATAAAGAATCGATCAAAAGAAAAGAAAAGGAATTTATTGTCACCCTCTTAATTAATTAAAAGAGCACAATCGTATCGATGATTTTAAAGTTGGAAGCAGATGAATTGGAATTCCATTGAGAAAGTGTAAAAAAACAAATAAAGGAATTGGGTATAGAATAATGCTTGAGTAATTATAATCAATTTCTCTTGCTCATGTAAGTGATTAGATTCACGAAATGAAAGAAAAGAATTTAAGACAAGTATCACGAATAGATACTAAACTTGAAATGAGTTTGATTTGAGACAAAATTCGGGTCATATCATACACAAGTGGTTAATTGAGATCAATTAATTTCTTTTTTTAAAAAAAATCAAAATATTTTAGTGTTTTTAAACACCAGATCACATATTATCATGCTTTTTAATTAGATTAACTTTCAAAATATTATTTTTAAGACTTGATTCAATTAAAAAATAGACCAGGATGATTTTAGGTCGGGTCGTTAACTAAACCGACTTCAATAATATTGTATCAAGTGATTACAAATTAAATCAAAATCAAATTAAGATAATAAAAATGATGAGATTTTGGCTTAGATATTTATCCGTTACAATGTTTAATCAAATAAATAAATAAAAAATAAAAATAAAAATTAAAGTATTCAATTGAAGATAAAAATCCCAATAGAATATAACGAGTCATATTCTTAGCAATCATAAAAGGGGAAGTGTGTGGCAACTCAATTCAATGCTTATTTTGTAGTTGTGCTCTTCCATGTATTAAACTCAATCCAATGCTTATAATTGATTGATTTAACAAGGTTCCCTATCATGTAGTATATGGAATAGGTACCTTGGCATATAATTTTAGGTTTTGATTCCACATCACATGATATCTAATTAAAGTTTATTTATCTCATTAATTAATTACATAATCAACAATACAACAATTAAGATTCAAATAATTCAAGAAATTGTTTGTATTAATTGGTATCTAATAATGTATTTGTCATGATCAATTGCTTGTTAAAGGTGAAAAAAACTTTTTTTTGATAAAGAAAAAGAAAGCATAATCAAAATATTCTTCCACTTAAAAAATTCATTTTGTTTTGAAATGGAGAAGGAATATTAATACCTCCACTAATGTCAATCAATTACCAAAACTCAAATTAGAAAAGAAAAAATGCTCATAAATCAAAGAATGATATTTTGTAAGTTGTCTGTATACACAACTTTAATGTAAGGTATAAACAAAAAAAAAATATTCATGCAATATTAATCCAAGACAATCTGGATTAAGTTTACTAAAACACAATCCGAGATATGAGACAAGAAACAAAACTTTAGAAAGAAAAGCGAAAAAAAAATGTAAAGTTCAAGGTCTAATAACCTAATATTAAAGATGAAATTTCTAGTCAAAAAAATATAACATAAAAGAAGAAAACTTGAGTAGAGTTTGATTAACGTGATAAACTCATCACTGAAGATATGAAATTTGAATAAAAAGATAAGAATTTGAAACAAAAGATATAGTAAAAAATCCAAATTTAAAAAAAAAATATCAAAAACACCCGAGTTAACCCTAAATATCACGCACTTCACCAATAAAGTTAAGATAATAAAAATTTAAAATTCAAATAATATAGACCAAAAAATGATTCAAAAACATAATGAAAGAAAATAATTAAGGGTTAAGTTGAAAAACAAAATAAACTAAGAACATAATAAAAAAAAAGTTTCCAAAGAACCAAAATCAAATAAAAAAAATCAAATGAAGTTAAATGTTGGTGGACAAAAAAAAAAGCAAAGATAAATCAAGAAAATACTAAAAAAAGGATCAAAAACAAATTTAAAAGATAAATGAAATGAAATAGTAAAGAATGAAATTTCAATAAATAAATAAATGAAGCCTCTCTGTACATAATAAATGAAGCCTCTCTGTACTAAATGAATTATGTTTTTTGAAGTTCGTGAACATAATGGGAAACAAGTCAACAAGAATCAAATGGGTCTCCCTCTGTCATCCCTCACGTTGAATCCAATGAGATTTCTCATCAGTTTCTCTCCTCACTTTTAAATTCTGCTGTTACGGTTTTTGGGCTGCGAAACTCTCGAAGATAGACACAAACTGGATAATGTCAAACAAAAGTTCTTTTAAAATAATTTGATTTTTTATTTATATTTTTAATATTTTTAAATTATTTTAATATATTTGAAAATATATTAACTATAATATAATCCATGTGCCTTTTTTCCTATTCATTGCTTTACTATTTACCTAAACACAGTTCACTGTGAATTGCTATAATGAAATCATTATTTTGTTCCCAGGAATGAAAATTTTTACCCCCGAGACCGGGGTTTTTCTGGATTTGTTGCATAGTATAACTTCTAAAATAGCCTTCAAAAGACAACAAAATATTAGCCGAGGGAACAGGGGTTATTTCAATTTTATTCAAAATATTTGCACGGTAAAACGACTGAAATAACCCCATAAAAGACAAAATAGCATACAATATCCAGGGGTAGAGCCGTATTTTCCTCACAAGTGTTTTTGTGATTATCAGTAGGTGCAGGGGTGTGTTGGTAATTAAGCAATATTTTAATATTTTTTCCCGAAACACTGCTGGTGTGTCCAAACGACACGCTCGCAGTATTTCACACATCGCTCAAGAGACGCGTGCGGGAGGTTTTAGGTGGTAAAAACTTCATTTTTCCCGTGTCATCTGGTGCGCCGCCATGTAATCTATCCACCGGCGCAACACGTTCCTGTCATTGTTGTTCGGGTAAATGCTGACGAATATTTTTGTGTCGTTTATCTATTTTCTCTCTCCTGCCACCGCAACTTATGTCTAAGTCCCTGATGTATGTATGGTGTTTATTTTAGTCCCTGAGGTTTTGATTTCGTTTTTATTCATGATTTTTTTAATTAAAAGTTTGATTGTTTTCAATTATGTCCTTCAATTAAAACTGATTATATATGAAGATTTTTATTTCAATCTTTATTCTTTTGATTTTTGATTTCTTTTGGCTCCTTTAATTTTTTTTGGTATGGATGTTGTGATCTGTTTTAATTTTGTCCTTCAATTGAAATTGGTGATATATGCTACTTTTCATTTCAGTCCTCCTTTTAATTTTTTTAATAAAATTACACAACAATTACCTTTAGAAATGCTATTATTTATTTCGATCTCAAGATTTTTTTTTTCAATTTTATCCTTAAATTGGTATTAATTATATATAAGTTATTTGAATTTGTTTTAAATGTGCACTCCAATTAAAATTGATCATATATGTTACTTTTCATTTTGGTCCTTATTTTTTTAATTATTTAATAAAATTACATTGCATTTTTATTAAAAATAACTTTATTTGTTTCGGTCCCAAGATTTTTATTAGTTTTAATTATATCCATCAATTAATATTAATTTTATATATATTTTGTTTTAATTATGTCCTTAAATTGAAATTAATCATATATATTACTTTTCATTTTGATCCTTATTCTTTTAATTTTTGTAATAAAATGACACTGCAATTTTTTTTTAAATACTTTTATTTGTTCTGGTTCTCAGGATTTTATTTGTTTCAATTTGTCATTTGATTGGAATTAATTATATATTTTATTTTTTATTTTGACCCTTATTCTTTGAATTTTTTTATTTGATATTAATTCCTTTGGTTTTTTCTTTTTTTTTTCATTCTTAGACAATGTATATTTTTTTATTTGTATTTATGTATCTATACTTTTATTTTTTGTGTTTCTTTTTATTGAGGTTTTATTTTTAATCGGTTCAATCATGAAATTTTTATTTATGTTGATGATCATTTTAAAATTAATATTACTCCCTTTTTTCCTTTATTCATTTCTTTTGTGTGTTTTCTGTTATTTTAATTTGTTCTTTGGATCAAATAATTTTTATTATTTGTGTAATAATAATGATAATTTTAGTGATTATTTTGTATTATTTTTTTATAAAAATGTTTTTCTTTTCTTTAATAATTTTTTGAGGCAATTTAATGATTTTAATTGTTTTGACAATAATATTGATAATAATTTTAACTGTTATAGCAATGATAATGACGGTAACGTAAGGATAGATTTTCAATTTATGTGTTTCTTTTTTTTGTGAATATAAAATTAAGTATTTATTTTTGTTATTTTACTATTGCAAGTATTTTTAAAATTTATATTTTATTTTTTTTTATTTAAATTGAATTATAAAACGAATTAATCTTAATACAGTGAATTCAATTATTCAAATATCTGAATCTTATTGCTTTTTTAATGATGATCATAATTTTATGCTGATTATTTAATTAAAAACTACTAAACAAATAAATTTATATCAATTTAAAATTCATATATTTTATACAAAACTTGCAATTGACATAAATTCTGCATAAATTTATTATTTTAACTAAATTTATATTATAATAAAAAAATACATATTATTAATATTTTTTGCATTGAAAAAAATATAATTTAGTGATGACTAGTGTGTGTCTATATATATATACTAGCTATATTGCCCGCGCTTTGCCGCGGGCATTTTTGTGTATATAATTTAACATAATTAAATCAAAAATGATAAATTTATATGATATAATTAAATAAAAATTATAGATTAAAAAAAATATAAAAATTTTTAAGTTTAGTTTGTTGTATAAGAATAGATTATATCTTTTAGAATGTAGATACTGCGTCATAAAAAATCACAAAAGAACGCGAACTATAAAACTTGCGGATTATTGCAAAAAAGAGGCATGTTGACATGAAGAACGAAGTCAATTTTTTTTTTTAAAATGAGACATTTAATCTCCTTGCTAATTCTCTTATTTAAAAAAAAATATATGAATTTTATGGTGATGATGCTTTGTGGTTCGAATTGTAAATTTATCTAAAATAATAAATTTATTTGAATAAATTTTTTATAAAATATATGAATTTTAAATCGTTATAAATTTATCTGTTTAGTAGTTTTTAATGAAATAATAAATATTAATTTATTATCATCATAAAAAAAGCAAAAAAGATTCAGATGTTTGAATTATTAAATTTACTGCATCAATATTAGTTTATTTTATAATTTAATTTAAGCTAAAAAAATATAAATGCTAAAAATACTTGTAATAATCAAATAACAGAAATAATTAAATTATTATTATTATTATTATTATTATTATTATTATTATTATTATTATTATTATTATTATTATTGTGTTAATGATGAAAAAAAAAAGACTAAAAAAATTCTAGAAAATTCAACAAAAGATAAAAAAAAATATCATTGTTATTAATGTCAAACACAATAAAAATTATCAAATTATCCTAAGGAAAAAAACAAAAAAAATATTAACAAAAGAGTAAGCAAGAAAAACCATTATTATTATTATTATTGTGTTAACAATAAAAAAAATAAATGAAAAACTAAAAAAATAATTAAAACTTTAACAAAAGATATAAAAAAAAATTTATAACGTAAAAAAGTTATATGATGTAAAAAACAAAAGTAGTAAAATATTATTACAACAGTCAAAATTATTATTAATATTATTATCAAAACAATTGAAATAATTAAATTGATATGAAGAATCATTAAAAAACATCAAAATATTTTGATAAGAAAAATAAAAAAAGGAATAAAAAAATAAAAGAGAGAACAAAAGGAGAAAAATTACTAAAAAAAACAAAGGATTTATAAGAAAACAATAAAAAAACTAACACTAAAATTATTATTATCATTGCGTAAATAATAAAATCATAAAAATCATTTAATACAAAAAAAAATTAAAATAACAGAAAACAAAAAAAAAACTTGAATAAAGGGAAAAATGAAGCAATATTAATTTTAAAATGATTACAAATAAAAATTCAAATTTTAAAATTGAAAAAAATAAAAAAACTACAAAAATACTAAAATAAAAACATAGATGCATAAATATGAATAAAAAAATAAACATTATTAAACAATTTAAAAAAACCAAATGAATTAATATAAAATAAAAAATCATAAGAATAAGGGCTTAAATGAAAAATAAAATATATAAAATTGAAAAAAAAAACTCTTGGGACCAAAATGAATAAATAATTATTATAATAGTTAAAATTATTACCAATATTACTATCACAACAATTCAAATAATTAAATTACCCTGGAAAATCATTACAAAAAAGCAAAAGATTTGTAAAGAAAAATTTAAAAAATAATCATTAAAACTGTCATTATTGTTGCGTAAATAACAAAATCATAAAAATCATTTAATAGAAAGAACAAATGAAAATAATAGGGGAAAAAATGAAGGGAACAAATGTGCAACATCAATTTAAAAATAATTACCAACACAAATTAAAATTTCAGCATTGAATCGAGTAAAAATAAATAAAAAAAGGACAAAAATTAATTGTGTTTATTTTTTCTATTATAATATAACTTTAGCTAAAATAATAAATCTGTGAAGAATTCATGTAAAGTGCAAATTTTCTATAAAATATATGAATTTAAAATCGATATAAATTTAAATAAAGAAGCATAAATTTATCATCATCATTAAAAAAGCAATAGAAGTTTGATATCTGAATTATTCAGTTCACTGTATTAAGATTAGTTCAATTTATAATTCAATTTAAATAAAACAAAAATAAAATATAAATTGTTAAAATACCTACAATAATAAAATTTACAAAAATAAGTTGTTAATTTTCTATCAATAAAAAGACAAAAACATAGATTGAAAATTCATCCTAACATTATTGCCATTATCATTGCTATAAAAGCTAAAATTGTTACTAACATTACTGACAAAACAATTGAAATAATAAAATTACTCTGAAAAATAAAATGAAAAAAGCAAAAGATTTTTATAAAAAAAAAACAATAAAAGAAATTATCATCATCATTGCATACATAATAAAATCATAACAATCATATAATCTAAAGAACAACTAAAGAAAGAGAAAAAAAAAAGAATAAAAGGAAAAATAGAGTAATATTGCTTTTAAAATGATCACTGATATAAATTTAAATTTAAGGAAAATTTAAAAAAAAGAAGAAAAGATTTTGATAAAAAAATAATCACTAAAATTATAATTATTATTGCGCAAATAGTAAAATTATAAAAATCATCTAATCCAAATAACAAATAAAAATAAAAGAAAACATCTAGCCATGGCACCCGCGCTTTGTAACGGGCGAAATCATATTTTTTTAATGTAAAAAAATATTTATTATGTATGAATTTTTTTTTTTATCATAGCATAAATTTAGAAAAAATAATAAATCTGTATATAATTTTTATGAAGAGCAAGTTTTGTATAAAAGATATAAATTTTAAATGAATATAAATTTATTTGTTCAGTAGGTTTCAATGAAATAACCAATATAAAATAAGTTGTAATTTTCTATCACAAAAAGATGAATACATAAATTGAAAATCTATCCTTATAGGATTGTTATTATCATTACTATAACAATTAAAATTATTATCAACTTTACTGTCAAAACAATCTCAATAATAAAATGATTTGGAAAAACCATTAAAAAAACAACAATTGAAATTATCATGATCATTGCATAAATAGTTAAATCATAAAAATCACCTAATCCGAATAAAAAAAAAGGAAGCAAAAAACAAAACAAATGAACAAAGAGAAAAAATGAGCAATTTAACATAAATCAAAATTCAAATAATTAAATTGCCATGAAAATTATTACAAAAAAACAAAATATTTGTATAAAAAACAATAAAAAAATCAATTAATAAAAAATAAGAAAAAAAATGAATTAATAGAAAATAAAAAAATTAAAAGAATAAGGGCCTAAATGAAAAATAACATATATTAAATTAATTTTAATTGAAGGATAAAATTAAAAAAAATAAAACTTGGAGGACCAAAAATAAATAGTGCAAACTGCTGCCATTTTATAAAAATCAGAAGAAGAGGGACTGAAATCAAACTTTGTATATATTACCTATTTCAATTGGAGGACCAAATCAAAGAAATCAAAACATCCGTACCGGAATTTTTGAAATAATAAAAAATAAATACAAAATCAAAAGTATAAGGACTGAAATAAAACTTTCTTATATAATCAGTTTTAATTGAATGGCACAATTGAAAACAATAAAACTTTAATTTGAATAAATCAGTAATAAAAACGCAATCAAAACGTAAGGGACCAAATGGAACTTTACGCCAACATCAGGGCTTGATCTGAATTTGGGGGCGGCAGGAGAGAGAAAAGGTACGTCGGAGAGAAAACCGTCCGCCGCGGTTTAACCGGACATCTGTGGTTGGAACGCGCCGCGACGGAGGAGATAGGACCTCCAGGCGCATCTTCTAGCATGGCGGAAGTAAATTTTGGACGCCGGGAAGAAGGCGCACGTGCCGCCTAAAAGGCGCGTTAGCGGGGAACCCCGCTGGCGCGGAACGGCGACGCGCCAGCCGCCGCGCGTAAATATAATAAAATAATCGGATAATGACCGATACGCCCCTGACCCTACCCATAATTACGAAAATACCTTATCGGAAAGGACGGACTTGCCCCCGTATCCTGTTAGCTATTTTGTCGTTTTATGTGCCCTTTTTCGTCTTCAAACTGTGTAAAAAAAGATGGAAAAACCGAGAGAGCCCCTGCCCCCCTGTGCACTATTTTGTCTTTTTCGGGGGCTATAATCGGCAAGGCACTGTGCACAGGCGGAAAAGACAAAAAAAAAGAAGGTAGATATACACCCGCGAAGCACTGGGACAAATTGCGAGTCCACAGTGCTTTGTGTCTTGAGCTACAGTAGAATGGACTACAGTGAATACTCCACGCCTATTATCTTTTAGTTAATATATATATATATATATATATAATGTCGATTTTGGTGCTGAATGATGAGCTCACATGGATAATAACATTCGATTTATTTGTTAATGTTTTTGGCAAATTGATTTCAAGCGTTACGGGAATAAAGTAACCCCTGCATAAATGGCAAAGGCAATATCATGATGCTCACATAATTTAATTTAATTATATTTATTATTAGTATCTTACATAAAGCTAGAACATATATACATGCATCTGTACTGGTTTTCTTTGCATATTATTATCTTCTTTCGAATCAAAACCAGGCAAGAAGAATATTTTCCCATATAAGTCATCTGTCTATCAATCATAGAATATAGTGATCGGAAGTTCCCTTAATTATGAGAAGATTTGGAGCACTGGTAGTCTCGTTGAGTCTATTTAAAAAAAAAATTAAAAATATATTAAAATAATATATTTTTTTATTTTTTAAAAATTATTTTTAATACCAGCACATAAAATTATTTTTGATATCAACATATAAAAATAATTAAAAAATTAATTTAATATAAAAAATAAATTTCAATTCTTTTTAGAAATGCTTTTGAAATACAATACAAAACAAGGCTGTAATTATTTAACTGTTCATACTAGTAGAAATACCTTTGCCCAAGAGACCTCTTTCCTAGACTGGAAAATTCAAGATCATGATTGATTTGGTCATAATGGCAAAATCTATTTGTTCTTGTTTTAATCTGTATGTTGCCAATAAATATTTTAGTTATATGGTTAGATTCTTCAATTATCTTAATTGTAATTTACCATTATTTGTAATGGATTTTCTTTAAAATGATAGATTTATGTTTATGTAATATTCAATTTATACAATTATCAAATGAAAACTTAAAATTTGTTCCCATTTGGGATTTGCAGATTGACTTGTAATTTTCATAATTTAAAATGGGCAGGGAAGTGTAAATTCATTTAAGATTTCTTCCTAGATATTGCATCAAAGGTAAAAAATGTTATTTTGAAATGTTAACTTATTGTATATTTCTTGTTGTGTTTTTTTTTTTGATAATGCTGATGTAGTAGTATATATGTGTTTGTATCTTTAACTTATTTTTCTCGCAACTCAAAGTCGACTTAGCATTATAAATTCTATTTGGTTTTTTCTTGGATGTTATCAAGATAAACAAGTTGATCATGTTTTCTTAGCCATGATACTTTAAGTTATTTTTCTTTATCTTTTATTTAACATAACTAGACATGATTTTTTAGCTTTTATTTAGCATAAGTAACCCCTTACTTAAAAATCGATAGAATGTTTAGGGTGTATAGTTACTATAAAATTAGATGATGACTCCTATATTTAATTTTATATTATCAATCTTAAATCATAAGAACACCAATATCTCATATATGATAGTTAGAGTGACTTGACTTGGTTGTTCGATTTGTTAATATGATGACTGAAGTTCACCACGTAGTCACTAAACTTGGTTATTATGTTTTTTTTTTTTTAAAAGAGATCCCTTATAAAAAAAAAAAGAGACCTTTTATTGCTTTAGTTAATAAATGTAGGAGGAGAAACTATATATAGAAGAATATTAAAGATAATGAATAACTTAGTAAACTATATATTTATTATTGTATAAACTTTTTTTCTATGATTGGTTAAAATTCTTGATTGAATTGTTTACTTGGTAATCCAACATATTTATACGCCTCAGTCATATGAGTTTACCTCGTGGAGAGTAATTAATCATCCTGACATTCTCGTTGGCTATTATGCCTTGTTATGTTGTTGGTGGAAAGTTTCTATTCATAAGAAAAATTGTTGCCTATTAAGGAGACAAGTTTGACAAAAGAAAGTCATTGGCATGTAAGATAGGCATTGTACTAACAATTCATTCATAAACATAGAAGGTCATGCTTCATAATTACTTTCTTGGAAGTTATGATTCTATATTATGACGTCCATTGATTTTGAATTCTAGCACGTCATTCTTAATAACATGGTGGATTACTCATTTGACATGTTGTCCATGACTTTTTATCTATCTTTCAAACAATCAATTTGGACATATCCCATATGAATTGGCTAGTTTTGTTTTTTGCATTATCATTTGTCTTTTAGTCTTTTAAGCTTTCTTGTTTGAAAGACTTAACTATTAAAGATGGAAAAGAAAAATTATACATATCTTGTTAATATCTTGTGGATTTTATTATTCTGCCATGCAAGAGAGAAGAGAGTTGAGTTAAAACACAGGGATGTCTTGGGTTTGTTAGGAGACTGATATAAAGTAAGAGATTTTACTCTCCATTGTTGGAAACAAATGTGTTTTTACCTGGAAACATTTACTTCTTTTACTTTATTATGATTTGTCATTGTTTATTTGACTTTTAATAGAGTCTAATTAAGGAGGGTGTATAGTCATTTCCATATACAACAATTATAGACTCTACTAATAATGACTTCAATAATAATGAGTTCAAATGATATTTTTCACCATGAGTATTCCTTTATTAAATCCTTAATGATATGTTCTAGTGCTCTCATCTTCTCATTATATGATTGTAAATAGTTTAATTGTGCTTTTTATAGCTAATATGCTTGCGTTGAAGTGAAAGATATGTTTGACACTAAGATATTGAAAGTTAAATATAGAGCTAAGTTCTACACTATTATATCATACCTAAGAAGATTTATAAGATATTGCTGGAATAGCATAACTTATAATATATTATTAGGTTAGCCTTAAAGAACATGCAATCTTTGAAGAGATGTGTATTACTTTATAAAAAAATGGAAAATTTGTCTATAAAAAAGGTGTTATTTATTCTCAAAAGCTTGTGCAATTAATGATCTTGTCATGCATCTCAATTTTGTTTTGAAAAAGAACATGCAAACAAGATTTGGATGGAGATTAATAGTGGTAGCCACTATTATAATTAGAACTTGTTGATGAGCATTTTCTTCGTAATATTATTGAATTTTTTTGGAGGATTCAAGTATGAGTGTTCTCATGCCTATTTAGTTGCACATCATTTTTCCTTATTCCTTTAGAAAACTATTGTTGTCTTCATGCATTCAGTAGTAAACATAATGGAGCTAGGTGTTATATTTATAGTGGAAGGATCAGAAGAGTGCAAAAATTCTATTGTATAGCTAGAACAACATCATCAAACACTTTCAATTGATGAGAAAGTTAGTGAAGACTAGCGAGGATGAAGTACTTATGGTTGGGAGGTAAATAACTCTCCATGTCCAATAATTTCCTTGTCATCAACCATGAAATTACAATTTTAGGTAAGGTGTGAAACAAGAATGAATTAGGTTTTGTTTAATTCCTATAAACAAAACAACTGATGAGATTATGAAAACTTTGAATTAAATTTAGGTTTTTCCATGATTTTTTAATGGGTTGATGAAGTGATTTGAAGTGATTTATGGTGTGTTTGGTATTGCTTTTATTTTTGTGATTAAGGTTTTAAGAAAACAGTTTTATAAAAAGTACTTTACCTGCGATTTAAAATAATTTTTAAAGTATTTGGTGAAAACTGTGGTTGAATTTGAGGTTAATGAAAAACAATTTCAAGTGTTTGGTTACCAAGTTTTTCATATTGTTTTCAACTTATGAAATTACTTTAAAGTGTGTGCGTGTTTTTGTGTGTGTATTGTTTTTAAATATTTAATAATTATAATAATAAAATGTAATTAATGATTCAAGTAAATTAGACACTTGTTTTTATTCTTCCATCAAACTACTTGTAATTTCATCACGAATTATAAATCCATACGTGAAGGCCTCTGCGTTCTTAGAACAATATATAGTAAAATATCATCTAAAATAAAATTAGAATTGCGAAACAAAAATTATATTGTGATCTCCTAATATATTTATTTATATTTTAATTAATTTTTAGATTATGTTAATATTAAAAATATATATTTTATATGAAAATATAATAAATAATAAACTAAAAAATACCCCTCAACCCCCTTTCTCCTCACAAAACGCATGGAAAGCAGTAATTTGCTGCTTTTCATGAAACGCAGGTTTAATATATTTTTGAGGTGGGGTCCACGTTTTTTTTTTAACTTCTCTATATTAATCAAACACCCAAAACAACAGCTTTCTCTACATCACCGATCACATCACACTCCTAAACACCCTCTTAGTTGATGAGCTTGAGCTCATGAGGCGACTATACTTGATCTAATGGTGAATGGACCTAGCCTTTCCATGATTTTAGGGCAGTTCTTGGATGAAGTAATACTATAAAAAAAATGTATTTTGAAATAGATTTACAGGTTATTTGGTATTTGATATTTTAGTAATAATTATTTCTAAAAATATTTTTTATTTAGAAATATATTAAAGTATTATTTTTTAAAATTAATTTTTTATATTAAGACATCAAAACGATACGAAAAATACAAATTAGTGTAAAAAAGAGAATATATATACATATATAAAATTTTCAAATTCTCTCAAAATTATTTTTAAAATGCAAAAAAAAAAATAAAAATATTAGTTTTTCTATCCAATTTCATATATAAATTCATATTTGTTTTTTTTTTAAATAGCAATCATTAATCTTTGAATAAACTATAAACTACCTGGTATTTGTGTCTTTCATGTTTTGAAAAAAACATCTCAAATGAACTTTTTTAAAATATAAATATATAATAATAATAATAATGATAAAATGTAGGGAATTGTAAAAGTTGATCAAAATCTCAAACAATCAAGTGGACCACGTATATCCTTTTCTTCTTGTATAAGCTAAGGATTTTTACATGAATGGAGATTTGGCTGCGAATGGCTCTGTCTGGAATCCCAAAATGTGATTGATTGTTTTAACATCAAATCACAGGTACCTTCACTCTCAAGAAAATCCGTGTAAAAATTATTTGTTAAAATATTTTTTTATTTAAAAAAATAATATTTTATTATTTTTATTATCAACACATAAATATAATCTAAAAATTAAAAAGATTTAATTTAAATTTTTTTTTAAATTTTTTTTTGAAACATAAATAACAAATAAACTTATATTAAATGAAAAAAAAAGTGTCTTTCACTTGCAGTAGTTCGAACAACCTCTCAAATCTTCCACCCTGTTTTAGCTTTTAAAGGTACCAGGCTTCTAGCAAGAAAGATAGGAGATCCATGTTGAGAGTCGTGTCTACTTCCACTATGGATGCGATGTTAAGAGGGTGTTTGTAAGTTTAGTTGCGATTGTTTTTTAAAATATTTTTTATGTTGAAATATATTAAAATAATATTTTTTTTATTTTTTAAAAATTATTTTTGATATCAACATATCAAAATGATTTAAACGTATTAAAACAAATTCATTTAAAATACAAAAAAAAAATGAAATTTGACAAAACACTAGTTACACCGACGTGCTAAATAGGCACCAAGTAGAAGTGTCCCCCCTCTCTCTCTAAATAAAGAACGTAACGTGATAATAAAAAATTTAAAAATTATATAACAATTCTAGAAAAAATAATATCAAAATCACTATATAAAAGAGATAGGCTCATAGTTGTCCTATTTAGAAGACAAGGGCTTAAAAGCAAGCTAAAAGAAAAATAATACCAAAAGCATAATGTAAAGATATAAAACTTAAAAACATGTTATTTAAAATGATGGTCAAAGGTACACTAAGAAAGAAATAGTGTAAAACACACTATACAAAAAGATATGGCTAAACAATACACTATTTGGATGATAAAGGCTTATAGATGCATTTAGAAGGAAATTGTGACAAAAATACTATATAAAAGAGATAGAAATAAAGATTTTCTTATGAAAAGATTGGGTTTGAGATTATAATGATACGTTTAAAATTTAGAATTTCTGAAGAAAGAGTTAAAACTAATTTGATGATAATAGAATTTAATGTTTTGATGTTTTCTAATTATAGGGTTGACACCTATTTTTCTTGGTGGCAGGGTTGGACTTCATGATTGCAAGGTTCAATTTTTGGTGAAGAATATCTAAGTTTTTTAATAAATGGTCTGTTTTGTTTTCATGTGATTTGCATTCTATAAACTAAACCATGTTCTGATTTTTCTTTAGATTATCCATGCTATATTTAGTTTTTTCTTTGGATTATTCATGTGAAAGAAAAAGGCTTAAAGCAGATCTCGAATTTAAATCAGGACGTGTATCTTATAAAAATTTAAGATAATTATATTTTACTTGTTTATCTAAACATATAAAGTATAGTTTTCAGATGGAGTTTTCTTGAATTAAAAAAAAAACCCTAGAAAAGAACTGATAACTACAATGTTTTAATAGCCAATGAAGAACATAAAACCAATTTTATTATTAACCCAAATAAGGTTAATAGGATTGAATAATAGCTATACACTTTTCACCACATTTGGAATCTACACTGGATTAAAGATGTGATTAGTAATACGATTCACCTTTTTAAAGTGTTTTTTTACATTATTTTATTTTAAAATATTAATTGTTTTTTTACAAAAGTAATTGTTTTTTTTTTAAAACATCAAGATACATATTAAATTATAAATATTTTTTCAAAGTCACGCCACACGTTGCCAACACACACTGATATATTGTTTGAGATTATATTTGAGAAATAATTTTGAAACATATTTAGTTTTTTTATTTAAAATTAATTTCTTAAAAACTATTTTAATGTATTAATATTTAAAATACTATTTTTAAAATAAAAAAATATTATTTTAATAAATAAACAACAATATTCCAAACAAGCCGTGAGGTTCATGCAAAACGGATCAGACGAAAAACGCACAAATTTTAAACGGATGAGTCCATTCCCACTCAGTCCTTGTCAAGTTGCCACACAACACTCTCGAAACACACACTATTAAAATCTATATAATCCTATGCAAACCCACTTCCCATTTCAAGGTCTCCGTTGTTGAAAAACCAGGAAAGATTTGAAAGTGTGTTCTAAGAGTGATCATAGCCTACATGGAGAGTGGAGTTAGAAAAGAAAACAATCCCCCCTTCTCTTCTTCCAGTCCTCAACCTCAACCTCCTGCAACAAACCCTGCTCCATTGATAAAGATCATAGTAGTTGCATCGATAGCTGCTGGTGTTCAATTTGGCTGGGCGCTACAGCTCTCTTTGCTAACCCCATATGTGCAGCTTTTAGGCATTCCTCACACATGGGCTGCTTTCATCTGGCTTTGTGGCCCGATTTCTGGCATGGTGGTCCAGCCAACAGTGGGATACTACAGTGACCGATGCACCTCCCGTTTTGGCCGTCGTAGCCCGTTTATTGCGGCGGGGGCTGGTTTTGTTGCCATCGCTGTGTTTCTCATTGGCTATGCTGCTGACATTGGCCATCTCTCTGGTGATTCCCTCACAAAAACAGCTAAACCACGCGCCATTGCTGTGTTTGTGGTAGGGTTTTGGATTCTTGATGTCGCTAATAACATGCTTCAAGGTCCATGCAGGGCATTTCTAGCTGATCTTTCAGGGACGGATCACAAGAGGACTCGTATAGCCAATGCTTTCTACTCTTTTTTTATGGCTGTTGGCAATGTTCTTGGCTATGCAGCAGGGTCTTACACTCACTTGTACAGAATGTTTCCATTTTCAAGGACCAAAGCTTGTGATGTTTACTGTGCAAATCTCAAATCTTGTTTCTTCTTTTCCATTGCCTTGCTTTTAACGTTGACAATTCTAGCTCTCTCTTACGTACGTGACAAACCCTGGTCGCCGGTGGGAAATGCCGGTGACGGAGGTAATGGGGAGGAGAATGGAGAGGCTAAAGAGTCGACTCCAGAGCCCTTTTTTGGGGAAATAGTCGCTGCTTTTAAGAGCTTGGAAAGACCTATGAGGATCTTACTTTTGGTGACGTGTCTAAACTGGGTTGCATGGTTTCCTTTCTTGTTGTTTGATACTGATTGGATGGGGAGAGAGGTGTACGGCGGTGATTCTAGTGGAAGTGCTGATCAACTGAAGATGTATGATCGTGGGGTCCGTGCAGGTGCATTGGGGTTGGTGCTTAACTCGGTGGTTTTGGGAATCGCTTCAGGTGGTGTGGAGGTTTTGGCTCGGGGGCTAGGTGGGGTTAAAAGGCTCTGGGGGATTGTGAATTTTATCCTGGCTATTTGTTTGGCTTTGACCATTTTGATCACCAAAATGGCTCAATCTAACAGAAGGTACACCGCCGTGAGTGCAGGAGCCCACCTCTTGCCGCCGCCATCTGGTGTCAAGGCTGGTGCTCTAGCCCTTTTTGCTGTTATGGGCATACCTCAAGCTGTAAGTTGTTGTTGGCTTGCTTAATTTTCTTACAAGAATATATTTTTTAATTGTTATAGTAATAAAAATAATGGTATTGTAGGGATGAATTTTTAATTTATATTTTTATTTTTTATAGATAAAAAATTAACTATTTATTTTTTATTTGATTATTGTAGATCTTTTCACAATTTATTTATATATTTTAAAAATAATTTAAAATAAATTATAAAATGAACTAATCTTAATATAATGAATTTAATAATTCAAATATTCAAATTTTCTTGCTTTTTTAATGATAATGATAATGATAATTTTATGTTAGTTATTCAGTTAAAAACTAATAAATAGATAAATTTATATCAATTTAAAATTTATATATTTTATAAAAAAAAAACTTGCACTTTATAGCAATTCTGCATAGATTTATTATTTTGACTAAATTTATATTATAATAAAAAACAAACAATTAATATTTTTTTATGTTAAAATATATGATATCGTCCACGACGAGATGCGGGGGTATTGACTAATATATATATATATATATATATATATATATATATATATATGCATGCTCACCTGTACCATTTTCGCTATAATTTTTGTCTTTTACTCTTCCTTTTTTCTTAAACAATTAATTAATTTTGAATCTGAAATTTTCATTTCACGTTTCTTTAACACAAACGTTTTCTTTCCTTTTTCTTTTTTTGTTTTAATTACTTGACATTTATGCATTACTTAACATAAATTTACTGTATAATCCTGTTAATCATTGCTAAAGATATAATACATGCACTTTGAGGTCTTGGTCTAGAGGAGAAGGGACTTGTTCCCTCATCTGCATCAGGATTTGATTCTTGTTATTCTTGTAGTGTCTTATCTATTTGCTGGGTTTGCAAAGTATTTAGTCGGTCTAAAAATTAGTTACAGTATGTGTAAGTTAACTGGACACTCTCCAGTTATATAAAAAAATATTGAAGTAGTTGTTAATTTTATAGTTTAAATATGTAATTGTGATTTTATAGTATCACAAAACTCCCTTTGGCTGGGACAGTGTATACTTTTCAAGACTCTAATAACCTGTCTCCTGCTTCTGCATGGAGCCATGTAGTTTAAAAATGGATAATTTCGAGTTTTGATTCCTTTCGAATGGCCATCCAATGCATGAACACCAAATAATAAATGCTCCCATGTGAGTGAGTTTCTCCTTTAATGTGTGTTTTTTTGGCTGGTTTTGGCAGCTTATGATGATTATCTTATCTTGCAAAACTTAATTAATGAAAAGTAAGCCTCCTTGTTTTCTTCTCCCTCCCTTTCTGCTCATGATCAAGCCACATTTAATGAAAACTGGCTGGCTGGTAGCTACTGCTGTAACTGTTGTTGGAAAAGCTGCAGATGCTCTTTTTAATTGAACTTCATCAAGAGAAAAATCTTTAATGCAGTGAACAGAAATTGGCCATAGTTATTCCAAGTGTTGATTAGTAATTAAGAGTTTAAGACTTGGAGATTTCTCATGAGTAACTTATGATGGCAATTATTATTCAGATAACTTACAGCATCCCTTTTGCTCTGGCATCCATCTTTTCTAACACATCTGGTGCTGGCCAAGGTATAGTTTTTTAGATCCAAGCAGTATTTTTGCTAAGATATCCTCCTAAATTATTAATTTTCTTGTTTCAATTTGATTACAGGGCTTTCTCTTGGAGTTCTAAATCTTTCAATAGTTATACCACAAGTCAGTATATATACTTCATGCTAATACATATTGCTGCTATAAGTTCACTCTAGGGAATTGTTTTAATTAAGTCCTTCAGGTCTACTGGACAATGCCACTGTAATGATCTGTGAATTTGGAAAGGAAAGAAAAATCCAACAAGTTCTTGCTTCTTTAGGATCAAAATCGATAAAAGAAATCACCATAGTCTAATGATATCACCTATCTTCTTCTGTCATGATTTACACGAAATGTTTGTTAGAGAAGCAGACCTCGACATTTTAGCATGGCCGGCTACGTTGTCTGCTGCTCTTGGAGTTATTGAACAGCTCGACAAACACTTTCACTACAAGAACTAAAGGGAAAGCTGTGTTGGATGCAGTGTTGCAGAAGAAAGTTACTTTCTTTGACTCATTATATCATCTCAACTAAACATTTTAAGTTGATACACGAGGTTCTAAAATATGATTTATATTATTTTCTAACACATTCTCTTAATTAAAAACCCTTCGCACTTAAAACTTACACAGACTCATATTAACTTGTGTTTTATTTTTATCAAATAGATTAAGGGTGACGAAATTCAAACTCATAGCCAGAAACTTAGCTAGTGAGTTCCCAGAACATATTATTCTGTAACAGAACCGCATGAATGATACATCATACCATTAAAAAAAGTAGAAAACAAGACGAAAAAGAAACGAATCTCATTCTAATCAATGAAGTGAATGGAGAGAACAAAGTTACATCTTTGTTCCTCTCATGATATTCTGTGAACAGCATGAATGACAGACTGAGATAATAATCATACCATTAAAAAACAAGAAGAAAAAGAAAAGAATCTCATTCAAATCAATGAAGTGAAGGCAGAGAACAAAGTTACAAAGATGAAGCAAAGGGAATATTAGGTTTAGTTTATTGGTCACCGCCCCATTTTAAACATAGCTTACAAATTATCAGATTAGATTCATCATATGTAATTATGCAGTATACTAGAATATGTGCAGCAATTCATTAATTCTTGATAAATGAATGGCAGATGGTGGTGTCTGTGGCAGCTGGACCCTGGGATGCCCTCTTTGGAGGAGGTAATCTTCCAGCTTTTGTTGTAGGAGCGGTTGCAGCTGCAGCAAGTGGAATATTAGCATTCACCATGCTTCCATCTCCGCCCCCTGACATCCCCTTGAGCAAAATTTAGCAGTAGTTAGCCCTGCTGCCTTCTTCCATCTTCAAAAACTTCCAAGAACTGGTGACTGCTCTATAAGGAGTCTTTTCCTTCCTTTTCTTCCTGGTTTTTAGATGAATCAGAGACCAGGAAGGCCAAGCGTTGTTGTAATAGCTAAAAAAAAATAAGATAAAGTGAAATATACAGTCATGGCTATAAACATATACCTGGATTTAGCCGATAATAGCATTTCGGGCGAATGTGTCTTGTCAAGTTGTTTTCCAGTTAAAAGCAGGTTTTCAGTTTGGTTTTGTTTGGATTGAAATGTAAAAAATATTTTATATCACTTAAAAAAAAAAAGATAAACTAGTATCGTTTTTATTTTTATTAAAATTTTAGTTTATTCTGGATTTTTCAGCTAAATACCGGATAAAATGCTCCAGTATCATTTTCCTGTGCCGTTTCAGCTAAATATTATTTTTTTAAATAATGAATAATTTTATAATATTAATCATATCTCTTAATCCAACAATTAGGTTAAGATGAAATTTTACAAGAAGTCTCTTGATATATTTATATATTTTATATTAACTGGAAAAATATTTTTGGCTTGACTTTGAGTGTAACTTTTTTTTTTTCTCATGTGCCAAAAATATTTTTAAAAAGGGAAGGAAAAACAAGAAAACTCATGCATGTGTTTTATGTCACTATAAATAAGGGGGAAATTAGAATTAAGGGAAAACAACCAAGATTTGCAAACCAATGATCAAAATGATAGAGATAGAAAGATTTCGAAGTCTAATTAATTCAATCAAGGGTGTAAAAGCAGATCAACTTAAAATTTAGATTTTATTTTATCAACATTAAAAGAATTAGAGGATTACAACCAAAATGAAAGAGATACTAAAGTTCATGGATCATATTAATCCAATCAAGGGATTATTAAAAATACATAAAAATTTTAAGTCAATTGAAATTATAATAATTAAAGGATCACATACCAAAATGGAATAACACTAGAATATGAGGACATTATTAATTTAATTAAGGGCTTAATTGAAGAAACAATTGAATTTTACGGTTAACTTGATAAAGAATTATAAATTTGAAATCCAAGGAATGAAGTGTAAAAGGAACCGATATTGAAGTGTGGTTTTGAATGTTATTAGAGGTTTAATTGAAAAAAATCTTGGAAAATTAGTCAAAATTGGTTGAATATAAAAAAAATTAAAACTATGAGGACTAAAGTGAAAACAAATAAATAATGAAAGTCATTAAATAAACATAATGTGTTATTTCCTTTTTAAAGTTGAAAATTAAAGGAATTGAACTATGTGTTTTCAAAAATCATTGTAAGGGGTTGTCTTCAAACCCTTAGCACAACTTTTTGTTGTTTTTTTCTTTTTTTAGGTATTCTTAGGTCAATTTTGAGTATAAATGTTTTTTCTCACATGTCCTAAGCTTGAAAACAAACACAACCACTTTACACCTAAACATGTACTTTATATTAATCTAAAACCCCACTATATTTATAGTAGGGTTGTCAATATCGTTCTGTTCCCGTCGGAACTGCTAAAACATTTTGTGCTGTTAAAAAAACCGAGACAAAACGGCGTCGTTTTGGTCTTGGTTTTAATTCTGGTCCGTTTTGGAAATATCGGCCAGAACGTCTCAGTACCGCTCTAGGTGTGCCATTTCAGCCTTAAAGTCTTCTTTATTTTGATTAACTTGTGGTTGTTTTTCTAATTTGAGATCCAGGCGTGTCATTTCAGCCTTAAAATCCTCTTTATTTTGATTAACTTGTAGTTATTTTTCTAATTTGAGATTATGTTTGTTGGACTTTGTGTTTGTATTGTATAATTTAAAGTTAATTTATCTTGAATTTTAATTATGTTTGTTAAATTAATATTTTAATTTTTTTTTCATATATATATATATGAACAGTACAACCCCGAAACGTTATGCCGAAATGCTCTGAAACCGAAACGTTTTGTATCAATAAAAAAACCAGAACGATATTGACAACTTTGTTTCATAGTGACATAAAACACATGCATGAGTTTTTCTTGTTTTTCCTTCCCTTTTTAAAAATATTTTTGGCATATGAGAAAAAAGAAAGTTACACTCAAAGTGAAACAGCACACCTAGAACAATACCGAGACATTCTTGTCAATATTTTCAAAACAGATTGAAATTAAAACTGAGATGAAAACGACTCTATTTTATCTTAATTTTTTTAATGGTACAGAATGTTCTGATCATTACAACAGAACAGATGGGTATTAACAACCTGAACAACACCTAGTACATGGGAATTAGCCCTATACACTGTAGAAACTGAAGCTCCTTGCCCATCAACTCCTACGCCTTCCCTTTCTCTCCTCTGCCTGATCCATTTTCCCCCTTTGCTTGCGGCGGTGCTCATGCTATTGCCTTGACCTCTGGTGCCCTCGTTTACTTCTGCATTTTCCCTTTGAATTCTTGTCATAAATCACGATTAATCAAATTTCTGTCATCAAATCACAATTAATCAAACTCTTGTTTGTAGTTGGGAAAGTGTTCACATGGGGCAGGGGCACAACTGGTCAGTTGGGCCATGGAGAGATGCTCAACACCTTACAACCAAAGCCGGCCAGTTCTTTGCGGAGTTAAGTCATTACTCATGTCTCAACAGGATGGAGCCATTCTGGGTTTGTTTCAGGTTCTTTCTCATTCATGATTATAATTGTTTCTTCCATCTTCGAGGATATGGAAAATTTTAATATCCATTATATATTAGAAAACTCTTGTTGTAATATTTTTTTTTTTTTGCCAATTCTCAGACATAGGCTTGCTTTTTTCCTGTGGGGATGGCTCATTTGGCCAGCTTGGGCTAGGGGATTACAGGTCGCAGAGTACTCCTGTTAAAGTCGGCTACTTTGCTAATAATTTTGTTAATCAGATTGCTTGTGGCATGCGCCATTCACTTGTCTTGCTTAAGGGTAACTGCATTGGCAAACCTCTTCCTTCATTGCTAGTCACAATGTTCTAATACAGAGATGCATCTGTGCCGCGATGTCAATCTTGCTTTAACATATGTTTAAATCGCTAAGGCTCGTTGTTTTTAGAAGGAGCTTAATTTCATTTGTCATATTGCAATCTGGATTGCACCAGGAAATCAAGTTTATGGTTTTGGTTCTGGAAAGCGTGGTCAACTGGGTACCTCCAGAGATAAAATCAAATCAGTTAATCTTCCTCAGGTTACTTGTGGATTAGAAGATGTCCAAATCGTTAGCATCAGTGCAAATGGAGATCACAGTGCTGCAATATCTGGTGAGGGACTGGCATACCTTCTGTTTCTGACTGTTTCAATAAAGGCAGATAGAAAGTTTCTTGCATAAACATTTTGGACCATAGGTTCACATACGTGTAGAGCATAAAATCAATCATAAACTTTTGAATGAGAATGGTTTCAGATAACTTAACATGAAGTCTTCCAAGACTTTTGAAGTATTTTGTATTGCAAGTTGCATTATTGTTGGCAATTCATAGTACTTAGTCAAGCCGTTTATCATTCTGGTTGATGTTGCATCATACTGTTCATATCAGCTGATGGTCATTTATACACGTGGGGAAGGGGTTTTGCTGGCGCTGCAGATTCTAACTTTCCTCAGCTTTCACTTTCATCTTTGCAGTGCACCAAAGCTGCTCTTGGATGGAATCATGGCTTACTGTTGACAGGTAAATGCATTTCTTTTCCTATCCAATTTCTTTGTTTGTGGTTTTGAACAACCCCTCATCCCGCTCCTGTCTTCTTAAGATTTAAATGATGATGGGATATCTTGAACAGGTGACGGGGAATTACTTATGCTTGGTGGCAACTACCATGGGGGTCTTTGTGATCTTGAGAAAATGAGTGCAGTGAAGCATCGTTCTGGTAATGCATTTAGACATTCAACCTGCTTTAGAATTGTTGTACATAAATACAAATATATGTGATGAAATAATGGTGATTGCTCTATACCACTTCCAAAACTGGAAGACGGGACCTTTTGTGTTTCCTTGTGTTTACGATGGCAAGGAGCTTCAGTTTCTACAGTGTATATGGCTAATTCCCATGTATTAGGTACTGTTTGTTGTCATATCATCACCTCTCTGTTTCAAGTGGAATATTAGCATTCACCATGCTTCCATCTCCGCCCCCTGACATCCCCTTGAGCAAAATGTAGCAGTAGTTAGCCCTGCTGCCTTCTTCCATCTTTAAAAACTTCCAAGAACTGGTGACTGCTCTATAAGGGGTCTTTTCCTTCCTTTCCTTCCTGGTTTTTAGACGAATCAGAGACCAGGAAGGCCATGCGTTGTTGTAATAGCAAAAAATGGCCATTCGAGAGTCATTATTATTACTACCGCTAAAACAGATCAAGGCCCGATCCACTATTCACCCTCACACAAATCACTATTCATGGTTACTGTTACGCTCAATTTTCAGTTCGGTTCGGTTCGTTCGGTATGCTAATTTTTTCCTTTGGTGTACAGTGAAATAACGAGTTTATCCCTCAAAAAAGACAAAATAAGGCTACAGGACTGAGGGGTTCGAAGATAATTGCGCAATTTTAGTCCGGTCCGGTCCGGTCCATCTACCCGGTTTATTTATTTTATATATTTATTTGCACAGTGAAATAACCATTTTAGCCCCCGAAAACGACAAAATCATGTTCTGTCCGGGAGGGGTGTGCCAGTAATTTACCATTTTTTTTATTTATTTCCAACCGATTTACTGTTGGCGTGTTGCCGAACGCGCTATCCGTTTCAACGATCACGCGTTCTTCAAGCGGCGCGTGTGGTGTATTCCGGCATCCAAAAATACTCAATCGGCGTTTAGAATGATTTTCATCAATTTATCTTCCCACTGGTGTGGCGCGTGTACGTGCATGGTGGCCGAAGACATTTCAATGGTTGTTTGAAAATTTACCCCCCTTTTCTCTCTCCTGCCTGCACAAGTTGACGTCAGCGTAGCTGTTTTTTCTGAAATCGCACTTCAGTCCTTACACTTTGAATTGTTGTTTTTTGGCCCTTATTATTATTATATAAGTTTTTATTTGTTTTAATTTCGTCCTTCATTTGAAATTAATAACATATTGTAGTTTCATTTAGGTCCTCATACTTTGAAATTTTGCAATTGGTCTGGAATCCATAATATTTTCAGTATCAAAGTTTTCATTTATTTCAATTTATATGCAAATTAATTATAAATTTCAGTTTCATTTCGGTTCCAATTCTTTTAATTTTTTGTTTTGTTTTAAATTATTTAATTTCATTGCTACCAATGTTTGGGTTTATTTCATTTTTGTCCTTCAAATTATATTTATTATATATGTTTTTTTTTTCATTTTATCCCTTATACTTTTAATTCCTTTATTTTTTTATATATATTTATGTCCATATTTATATATACATTCTATTAGTTTCTGTTTTAAATTTTTCTTCATTTTTGATGTGATTAAGTTTTTTATTTAATGTTAAAATTTTAATATGTGCTGGTAGTTATTTGAAAATTAATAATTATTATGATTTATCTTTTTCTCATTTAAAGTCACATAATTTCTTAAAATTTAATAATATTTATTTCTATTATGTCATTTATTTTGTTTTATAATTGTTTTTTTTGTTAATATTGCTAGGTCTTACATTTTCTAATTATTATTGATAAGACATTCAAAATAATGATAATGATTATTTGTTAGTTTTGTTTTATTTTAAATATGTTAGACTAATTATATTAATTGCTACAGTAAAATGACTATTTTACACCTAGAACCGAAAATTGTTAACCCTCTGGACGGGGGTATTTTCGAATTTTACAGGGGACATAAATGGCATTTATGGATTTGTTGCACAGTGAAATAACGATTTTAACCTCCCTAAACGACAAAACACGTTGTCTGGGACCGGGGGTATCTATTACTTGCACCCTCGGTTTTTTATAGATATCGCTAGATTCAAGGGTGTATAGGTAATTGTCAATTTTTTTATTTTTTTATACGAAACACTACAGGCATGTCGTTTGGACGCGCCTGCCATGCTCCATTCGCACTCTCCCGTAGGGAGCCGCGTGTGGTATAATACGGGGGTTAAAACTGGTCTTTTGCCGTGTCTTTGGGAGCGCCTCCATGTCCTCTTCCTCCCTGAGTGGCGCGTAGCATATGAATGTGGTCTTAGAATCTCTAGTGGACAGTTTTTTTCCCCTCCTTATTTTCTCTCTCCTCCTGACAAGAAGAGTGGTCAAGTCCCTCATTTTTGTGGTAGTTTCATTTTTGTCCCTGATGTTTTGATTTCATTTTGCTTACTGATTTTTCAATGGAAATTTTTAATTATTTTCAATTATGCCCCTTAATTGAAATTAATTATAAACGGTAAGTTTTATTTTGGTCTTTTATCTTTTGATTTTTGGTTTGTTTTTTGTTCCTTTATTAATTTTGGTATGCAAGTTTTAATTTGTTCTAACGTTGTCCTCCAATTAAAATTGGTTATATATGCTACATTTCCTTTCAGTCCTTATTCTTTTAATTTGTTCAATAATTGTACTGTATTGATTTTTTAAAATCCCTTTATTATTTTTTGGTCCTGAAGTTTTGATTTGTTTCATTTTTATCCTTCAATTGGAATTAATTACACATTTAGTTTTTTTTTTTAATTTTGGCACCTATTCTTTTTAAAAAAAATTTGTATTAATTCCTTTAGTTGTTTTGTTATTCCTCGACAATATTTTTTTTTTATCTATATTTATGTATTTATGCTTTTAGATTTTGTTTTTATTTTTCTTGTCAGGGTTTTGTTTTTATTAGGTTCCGTTCTGAAATTTTAATTTATATTGGTTACACTGTATTTTATTTTTCAAAATTCTTTTATTGTTTTTCAGTCACAAGGTTTTGATTTGTTGCAGGTTTTCTCATTCAATTAGAATTAATTATATATGTTGGTTTTCATTTTGGCACTTATTCTTTTAATTTTTTATTTCGTATTGATTCCTTTGGTTTTTTCGGTCCTTCTTGGACATTGTTTATTTTTTATCCGTATTTATTCATTAGTAGTTTTAGTTTTTAGTTTTTGATATTTATCATTTTATTTCTTATTGAGGTTTTATTTTTATTCGATTAAGTTCTGAAATTTTAATTTATATTGGTGATCATTTTAAAATTAATATTGCTTCTTTTTTCCCTTTGTTCTGTTTTTTCGTGTTTTCTGTTATTTTTATTTGTTTTTCGGATCAGATGGTTTTATGATTTTATTGTCTAACACAATGATAATGATAATTTTAGTGATTATTTTTTTATTCTTTGTTTGTTAAAAAAATGTTTTTTTTTAATTCTTCAGGCCAATTTAATGATTTTAACTTTTCCGGGTAGTGATGTTGATAATAATTTTAACTATTATAGTAATGATAATGACGGTAACGTAGAGATGGGTTTTAAATTTATGTTTTTTTTTTTGAAGAATGAAAATTAACTTCTTATTTTTGTTATTTAAGTATTGCAGGTATTTTCATAATTTATATTTAATTTGTTGTATTTAATTTAAATTGAATTATAAAATAAAATAATCTCAATACAATAAATTCAGTAATTTAGATATCCAATCTTCTTGCTTTTTTAATGATAATAATAATTTTATAGTGGTTATTTCGTTGAAACCTACTAAGTAGATAAATTTATATCCATTGAAAATTCATATATTTTATAAAAAACTTACACTTCAAAGGATTTCTGCACAAATTTATTATTTTTTTAAATTTATATTATAATAAAAAATATCTCTCATAATTAATATTTTTTTGTGTTGAAAAAAATATGGTGCCACCCGCGAGAAGGTGCGGGAGCATGGGCTAATATATATATATATATATATATATGTGGCCGTGTAAACATGCTTGTATAAGTGAAATATACCGTCATGGTTATAATCATATACCTGGATTTAGCAAATAATAGCCTTTCGGGGGAATATGCCTTTGTCAAAGTTGTTTTCAAGTTAGAAAACACAAGCTTGAGAAGATGGCATATTAAATGGACACGAGCTTTGCAAATTAACTAGTGAAACCCACTAGTTAAACTTATGGCTTGAATCATGAAATTTAATAAAATTAATTATTTTGTTTTTTTTAAAATATTTTTTTTAATTATATAATAAGAATTATAAGATTGAATATCAACCCAACATCTAAGTATTATTTTAAAACCGTAAAAAGTAAATAGAAATAAATTATGAAGCTCAATTTAAGTCATACACTCCACTAGATTTAATATTTTTTTTATAAAACTATTTTTCATTTAAATATGCAACAAAAACCACTTTTAGAAAATAAAATTAAAAATATACAATTTTGTGTTACAATTAAGCAAGAATTTAACTTGCAATTGATTAGAAAATATGTGGACATCAATTGGGGGTCTTAATGAAAAAAATTGAAAAGAGGATTAATTTGTTTCATAAATGGAAGAATCAAAAGAATTAAGATCATAATAAAAAAAAAATCTCAAAGTTTGAAAGTCTAATTAATTCAATAAAAGGCCTAAATAAGGGGGAAATTGGAATTAAGGAAAAAACAACCAAGATTTGCAAACCAATGATCAAAATGATAGAGAAGTTAAGATTTCAAAGTCTAATTAATTCAATCAAGGTGGTAAAAGAAGATAAAACTTAAAATTTAGATTTTATTTTATCAAAATTATAAGAATTAGAGGATTACAATTAAAATGAAAGAGACACTAAAGTTCATGGATCATATTAATTCAATCAAGGGAGTAATTAAAAATTAAAATTAAAATTTTAAGTCAACTAAAATTATAACAATTAAAGGATCAATTACCAAAATGGAATAACACTAGAGTATGAAGGCTTATTTGAAGAACAATTGAAATTTATAGTTAACTTGATAAAAAATCATAAATTTGAAATCCAAGGAATGAAGTGTAAAAGGATCCAATATTAAAGTGTGGTATTTAATGTTATTATAGGTTTACTTGAAATAAATCTTGGAAAATTAGTCAAAATTGGCCGAATATAAGAAAATTAAAACTATTAGGACTAAATTGAAAAAAAAGACATTACATAAAACAATGTGTTAAATAAAACAACTTTCCACCATCTGCCAACAAGCACCTCTCCCCATTATTGAAGCCATCCTAAAGATAAATCACATTCCCTTTTCCCTTTGTTTTATTTCTTTAGATTTCTCATGAAATAGTGCAAAATGATCCTTTTATGTACCTTTTGATTTTGAAATGAATGGACATAAGTTTAAAATGGTTATTTTAGGCTTAGTTAAGTTAAATATAAATATGGTATATTTTTATTAAAAATTTTATAAAAATATAATGTCTAAATATGAAAAAAAAATGAAAAAGATTTATTATTTGACTTTTTAGGGTTTTTTTGTATGCTATTTAGGCTTCACAAGCCTATTATGTTAAAATTAAAATTAAAATAAAAATTAATGTGTGATTTTGATGCATGATTGAATAATATAAAACTTGAGCTTTTTTATTCTAAATTTGAAGTTGTCATCAAGACTTTATATTATTATGCTTGTTTTCATATTTATGATCATGATAAAAAAAAATTAAAAATCTAATTATGTGGTTTGATATTGTATTCCAAAGATAAAAAAAATATAATAGATTATTTATTGAATTAAATTTAATTCTACATAACATTTGGTTTTAGACATGTTATTTTTGATATATTGATATAAATTAATATAAAAAATAAATCAAAAAATCTATTATATTTAATTCTACATAAGATTTGGTTTTAGACATGTTATTTTTAGATACTTTGATATAAATTAATATAAAAAATAAATCACAAAGAATAATAATATAATATATCTCTAACAAATTAATATTCTTAAAAACACTCTACGCAACTTAACCAACTCATCAATCAAATCAACAGCTAAAAAAAATACCTTCTTTTAATTGTATAAAAAGAACTCTACGCTAAAATACAACTCAAAAACTTTTGTCAGGAATAATGCCAACTCTTGGCCAGGTTTTCCATCACGTTGATGAACATGACGCCCAGAAAAGGACAAAAAAGAGGGCACTTTTTTCCTTTGTTAGCTCAGGAAAGAGACGAAAATCTTACTTTGAGCTGTAATTTTCCCCCACAAAATTATAAAATTTATGAGTTAATTTTTTATAATAAATTTAATATTTTTATGAAAGACGTATAATCATCTCTCTTTACGTGTATTTCGCGGTTGACTCCAATTCTCACCAACCATATCTTCCAACATTAACTAACCAAACATTGAAATCAGACCAGGCATGACCAAACCCCAGTAGTTCGTGGATGCAGAAAAATCTCTGCTTTGTTTTCATGGATTCTTCTCCTTCTTCTCTGAGCCCTTATATTCTCTTATTCAATGCACTCTCACAAATACCAACTTGGCACTATTTGGTAGCTCTCCTGCTCATCTCCGTCACTTTTCTTTACAATTTCTTGGAGGTTCATTTCTTTGAAGATGTTTTCTTTAAATCTCAAGGCACTCCTATCACTTACAACCCCTCCTCTCCGTTTTGTAATGCAATTCTTTCCAATTGTAAAATCCTCTGCTCTAGGTAACGTATACATGGTACAAACACAAATATCTGAATGTAGATGTTGATGCGTTAACCCCATTTTCCTATCACGTGGTTGAATTTTGTTTGTGCAGGTTTGTAGCCACACCATGGATATCAAGTCCTCATTTTCAGACTGCCTTTTTGCAATTTTGCGGGAGGTCTCCGGGTTTTAGCTATAGAAGGTAATGATCAGCACTTGCTTAATTTGATTCTGTCATTTGACTGTTTGCGTTTTTTTTCTTTCTTATATATATATATAGAGAGAGAGAAAATGGGTTATTCTTGTGCTATTTGTCGTTCTAGATTTTTTTATTAATTTTTGTTAATATATATTTTCTTATAAAAAAAACTGGACTGCTTCCGTTTAGCTATAAAAGGTAACAAGATTTACGCATTTTTGTTCATGGAATTTGCCATAAGATTTGCTAATTGGCTGTGGCACTTGCTTTAACTTTGATTTTAAAATTTGGCTCAAGATTTTGATCTAACAAAAACCTATGTACTTGCACTTTTAGGCAGTTGTTTCATACTTCTGATGGTGGAACCATAGCTTTGGATTGGCTGATGAACGCTGATGGTATGTACAGAGCTTTGGATTGGCAATAAATCTTCGTCTGTGTCTGTGTATTGATGAACACTAACAAATCATATTCAAATCTCATGTATGCTGTCAAGATGTAGCCGTTTGCGTTTATTTCAATTTTCTCGTCACATTGTCAGATCGTTTTTCTTTCTAAATAATATAAAAGTGGGTTTTTCTACAGTTTCTGGAGGTGCTTTTCACATAAATGGTGCATCTCTTCCCATGAATAATTCTATTTCTCAAGATGAAACTACTCCGATTGTGATTGTGGTTCCTGGCTTAGCAAGCTCCTCTACTTCTCACGTAAGTTCATTTTGTTTTCCTCTACAATCATTACTCAAGATTTTAACAATTGCTCTGTTAATTAGAATTTGTGTGTTATGTACATATGATTATGTAAAATATCCCGCATTGGTTGAGAATAAGTGAGGAGCTTATATATAAGAATTGATACATAAGGACTATAACCCAAATCTCAAACTTTTGGATTGAAGGTGGTGTCCATTCATGTATAAAAGACCTTGTTTATCAAGCCTACACAGAGTCTGGCAGCCTCCTCGGTGTACCTTAACTTGTTTGATGTGGAAAGAGGTCTGGCTTGAAAATGTCTACTGAATCTTGGAAAAAATATAATGTGTACTTAAGTGTGATCATAGATGGGAAAAGCTGCATAACCCTTATAGCCTTTTGAGGACCCTGACTGATGATTTGAAAACTATGTCAAGAAATCAAGACTCTGTAGCTCACTGCCTGAATCAATTAATGTCTAAAAGATTTCGTGGACTTTTCTTTTGTTCTGAAGTTGAAATACTCTGGGATCTTATGGAAGCTATCTTTGGATTGTGCACAGAAACTTGCTTCTGTTGCTGGTCACTCTAGCACAAATGTATCAAATGACTGAACTTCATCCAAAACTAGCATTCACTTATTCACTTTTGCTTTTCTTTTTTGATGTTCGTTGTCTTTCACCCATTATTACATGCAGGACCAGCAGAAATGGTGATGATAGAGTTAGGTCTCAATGCCTTAGAAAATTGAGCAGTGCACCTTCATCCTTCTGAATGCCTTAAAAATGTTGCACAACTTGACTTGTTAGTTTTTTTGCTGTTAAAGCAGCCTGATGGACTATATCCGAGTATAAAGACATGTGTGCATGCTGCATATTTATGTATGCATGATGCTTTAATGCTTGTGCGTGTGCGTGTGTGCGCATGCACGTGAACACATGAATATGCATGTGTGTGAAGTAGGATAATGTTGGATCTCTTATTTGATTTGTAGTATCTAAAGAATCTTGCCTTCAACATGGCCAAACATAGATGGAATGTTGTTGTTAGCAACCACCGAGGACTTGGCGGTGTTTCAATTACTGTAAGTTTCTTTCTTTTTGATGAAAAAATATGTTGAGTTGAGAAATATGAAATCTAATGTGGGACCACTGTTGTTTTACTTGACAGTTGAAACTAGTTGCTATTCAGTCATCTTATACTTTTTGTCAGAAAAGATTGCAGTGTTTACAGCAACTATTTACCTACTGTGATATTTTCTGGCTTACCTATCCAATAGCCTTGGCTGATTATTTGCCTACTTAATTTGCTTATAACTATGAACATGAGCATTATCACTAAACTTGTGCCTTTGTGAACATCGTAACAAAGTTGCTCTATCTTTAACTTATCTTCTGTCAAATAAAGCTATCAAGACAAAATGTGAGCCTTGATTTCTTAAAGACCACATCTAAATTACATGCTTCTATACCATTAGATTTTCAAAACATTCTTTTCATTGGAGTATCAAGAAGATGTCAAAAATCCTGCTAATGATTGAAATTGTCTGAAAAGAAGCAAGCTACTTGGAAATTATGGTCAGATCATGTGATATTATTGGGAAACATGAAGATGCTTAATGTAACATTTGCATGATAACTAGTGCCATTTCGCTACACCAAAATCTTATATGAAATTTAGGAATTGGTGTGGTATTGATCACTAATTGTCTAGACATTAATGCCAGATAATATCAAGGCTTAGTTGGTAATATTTGAGAGTTGTCTAAATGTGATTATTTGAAAGCTGATTAATATATAATGTATCTTTTTTTCTGGGCGTTCTGCTGTCTCAATGTTCCTTACAACTTTGAAATTACTGTATTTGTTGTCGAATGTAGGTGCTTACTTTTTCCTTTCATTATAAGCTTTGCAGTCTGATTGCTTTTACAATGCTGGATGGACAGAAGATTTACGGGCAGTCGCTAATTATCTTCATGATAAGTACCCTAAGGCTCCATTATTTGCAATTGGAACTAGCATTGGAGCCAACATTTTGGTATGTGATTTCAGTTTATTTTATATTTTTGAGCGTTCTTTAATTGTCCAGATTTTTGTAGGACTGCATTGATTGTTGTCCTCTTGTACATGCTTCCTGTTTGCATCATTTTTATCTTGCTGACAGTTGTTGTTTGGGCTTTCATTGGTTTATCTTGCTGATATATTCTTCCTTATACTTCAAGATAGAATGTCAAATTGTTTTTAGAGATTCTTTTTAGGGAATTAGAATATGTTCCACAAGGAAAGAGAGAAATGTGGTTCCTTGGATTCTATTATCCATTTAAAGTTCTCTGGATCATCTCGTTACTTTTTTTGGTTTTCAAATCTTGGTCACTGTCTTTGTTCATTTTGTCATCTTATAGACCATCCAAATTAAGAAGATACCACTTAGGT